>JAOANR010000003.1:22593407-23193407 GCA_030278955.1 Hygrophila difformis
ATATTTTGTCTTGTATAACTGTGTTAAAAATTTGAATCAAAGTTACTCAGTGAATAGTAACAACTATGTAAATGTTACGACTTTTAACAAACGGATGGAGTATATAAGTCTATATATGATTCGAGGAGTGATTTGCTAACTTTTAGGGTCGTCTATTTTTAAAAATTTATCCATATACTATGTTTTTTTTTTCTTTTTGCTAAAACAACCTATACATGCTAGAAAATGATGGTGAAAGTCTATGCCACACAAATTACAAATGGATAAAGGGAATGGATAGGAGCCGGGTGGGAATTCGAACCCCCAACATATAGATTGCAAGTCGAAGAACTTGACCACTGGGGTAAGTCCCCATCCCCATATTACAACTATATGTTTGTTTCACTCTTAAAAAAATTCCAATATTTTAAATTCTTACGCCAAATTACTTAATCTTAGATGTGGTTTGTTTCACTCTTAATATATGGTTCATACTTCCTCAAAAAAAAACTAACGTTGGTATAATAAACACTATTTATTGAATGATTTTGATTTGATTTTTTCACACAGTTACGTAAGATAAAACATAGTTAAGTGAGATCTTGTTAGATTCGTCTAATCACGTAGTTTTATAGTATTAAAGTTTCATAATTTTTTATTTTATAAAATTTGAGATATTACTCTTTAAAAATGTGTATTGGATTGCGTAAAAACAATAAATGTTAGAATTTTTTGAATACGGAAGGAGTATATTATTTTGTCTCTGAAACAACTTCTAAACCATTCAATTCAGAGGCTAACAAACAATCATTTTTAAAGTATGTATGTAAAAAGTTGACAACCCTAAAATCACCCACCCATTTTTCATATAAACAGCTGTTAGTTTTTTTGGAAGAGCAAACAACTGTTAGTTTAAGAGTAGGTAACCAAAAATTAATTTTCAATCACAACAGTACTACATTTTTTTTTTGAGAAAAAACGGTATTTTATTCCATCCAAGTCCGAATGGTTGAAGTACAACATACACGATAAGGAAAGCCAAAATCCAAAGTAGGAAGAATGGTAGTTAACTAATAGATAGACATCTCAACAAAAAGGACAAATGATAATGGCCAGAAATGACCATTATTTTCAATCCATTTCCGTGTCTTAAACGGGCATTTGATCGCATTCCGGTCTTACATTAAGTAAGAAAGCAGTCGAATTGGACTAATTTATGCATAATTGTAAAAATAATAAGCTGGTGTGAAAAAAGCATAAATATGTAATTTTATTACATATTTATGTTAGAAAAATCCAAAAACATGAGAAAAAGAAAAAGGAATGAAAAAGATGGGAAAAAGAGAGAAAAGCCCACAAAAAGAATATTTTCGGCCCATCTGGCCCAATCCAGCAGGCCCAGGAAGACCTTTGTCGCGGAAGCCCCTTGGCGCGATGCAGTGTTCCGCGACAAAGGAGGGGTTCCGCGACCAAGTGGCCCAGATGAAGAAGAGACCAGCCAAGCCCCCTGGCGCGATACCTTTGTCGCGATGCGCTGTTCCGCGACAAAGGTCCATTCCACGACCAAGATACATTTTTAGAGACACAAGACCCAGTCGAGAAGCTTTGCCACATGCAGTGTGTTCCGCGACCAAACTTGGTGCTCCGAGACAAAGCTGTGATGTGTGTGATGTCTTGAGACACAATGGGCTCAAATCAAGGCCCATGAGCTTAGGGTTTCCCCTCTATAAATATGAGGTGTTTCCTTTGAGCTAAAAGTTGGAAGAATTTTAGAGAAAATACTCACTCTTGAAGACAAGTGGGAAGTTCAGTAGTTAGTTTAGTTTAGGGTAGTTTAGTTAGATTTTCTTTTGTATTATTTAATTTATGCACTAGTTAGAAGTAGTTTACTGCACTTGGGTTAGATAGCCAGTTTTACACCTTGTTTCTTGTTCTAAACTTTTGTTTAAGGGTTTGTGGTACCCAAGCCATGGGTATGAACAACACCGTTTAATAATATGGGAAAACATTCTCCATTTGTGTCCCAAAATCATGAAATGGGTCTCACACCCCATGGATCTCACTGTTTTCGTTTTCCTTGGGTCATTTGACCCTCGTTTTGCATTTTAATGTCACTGCTTGGTGACTTTTTCTTGGGATGATGTTGCATGCTTATGGGTGATCAAGCTCAGATTAGGGTTTTTTAAGTTTTAAGTTTGTTTTGTTTCTTTTATGTTCAAGCATGCTCTAGCTAGATTCAAATTCTGTTTTGTTATTTTGAGCTTAGTTTAGCTTTTGAATCTGAAATGGGTGAGATCACACATAATGCATGCCACTGTTCCACTTTACTTTTCTGACATGTGTACTGGACACACTTTTGTCGCGGAACAACTCTTGTCGCGGAACCACGTTCCGCGACAAAATGGTGCTTTGGCGACAAAGGTGCCAAAGAACATTTGTTGACCATTATTTTAAAACCCTTGGTCGCGAAACACCCCTTGGCGCGGAACCACGTTCTGCGACAAAATCTTGATTAGCGACCAAGGACCCAAATACTTGTGATTTTATTCTGGAAGGGCTTTGTCGCGGAGTTACCTTGTCGCGGAACCACGTTCCGCGCCAAAACCTCTTGTTCCGCGACAAGAATTATGCCTTGTCCAATTTTCAACCTTTTTGTCGCTATGCCCTTGTCGCGGAACCACGTTCCGCGACAAAACTTTCTTTACTTAGCGACAAAACAAACCCTAAACTTTCAAAATTCCATTCCTCTTGTTTCCCACCCCTTTGTCATGAAACCTTTGTCGCGGAACCACGCTCCGCGACATAAACTCTGCATCGCGACAAGGTGGCACCTTTTTGCCAAGTTTTCATTCTTCATCTCATTTCATTAATTAATTGAACCTTTATATTAATATTTTGAGGTTGAAATCCAATGATCTCAACCCATGATTAATTTGATATAAAGAACTTTGTTCAATTTCCCATTAAAAGATTCTTCTACAAATGATTAAACTCTAATGATCTAAGTATATAATCCGGACTGTAGTTAATTAATTAATTATGGAATGAGCGATTATTTAGACATGAAGAGTGATTATGGATTTAATTCCATACCCTTGCATGAGAAACCAATGTCTCTCATGCAAGATGACCCAAAAATATTTTCGTTTATTTATTTATTTTGTCTTTTCCGTGATGTGTGAAACAGCTAATAAGGAATATATCAGATTAATGTTGGCGGGTATTCCCACACGGATAACTAGCTCGTGATCTGTATATTAATTACTAGTTGTTATTTTGCATGGTCCGGATAGTGGTCGGTGGAAGCCTTGGCGGTTCGTCCCTCCGGGATTATAATAGCTGCTCAGCTGACTCCCATCCGGATACAGTTTTCTTTTCTTTATTTTAATTTCAAACCTGAATCTGGAGCTGTAGTAATGTTAGATGATATATGCCAATGTCATCTAATGATTATTGCAGTAATAGAACATGTGGGTTTTTATCCAAATTCACAGATAGTGGAGTCTGAGATGACGGCGGCAACTGTCATTTGAGGCATTCCACTGTCTAAAAATCATCCCACCTGAAATGATCAGGACCTGGATAGCAGATGTTTGCAGTCCGGATTATCTTGATTATTCTTGTCATCTTTTTAGCCAAATAAATTCTTTTCATCTCCGGCTATTTCATCTCTGTGTTTCACATTCTGTCTAAACCCACCTTATATTTTGGGTTATTTTATTTTACACGTCTCTATAAATTTATGCATGATATTACTATGTAGATAGTGTGGTCATATTATTTTGGGATCCTTCCCTTGGACATAGAAGTCTTGATTTAAATCAGATGTTCCTTAATAAACTTCCAACAAAAATTCCTTTATAAAATCCGGATCTGAGTAAGGGATAAATTCAACAGTTATGACTAATTCATATCCGACTGGGGATTGATTTTGGGAAAATAGAAGCAGAGTTAGCGATTAGGTCTCACCTAGACTGAAAGGATCTGTGTTTTAATTGAGAGTCTAGTACCTGATAGGGAATGATTTTCAGATATATTCTTTTCCAAAATTGCTGTTCGTTGGAAATCTTGTATTAAATATTGCACTGGGTCAGATTCCACTTGGATTCCGATAAGGTGTGACAGATAATACTAGAGGAACAACATTCGGGCCTTGGTTATTTTCTAAGGTAGGGTTGAGTATTCTTTCAACTGCTATCTTCTTCTGCCAAAGTCTATCTTTGAGTCCTGAGTGAGTGCATCCGGAACGAACTAATTTTATTAGTTCGTTTCATTAGTTTGTATCTCATAACCACCCGACTAGAAGTGAACACTGCGAGCGGTTCACCGAGAATAGGGAATTCTTGATCCACATCCGGTCATTCTGACTGGGGGCTTTCTTTTACTACCAGGGTCAGACTTTCAAAAACCTCCGAGTGATAGGATTTTACATGCTTTCTTTATCGCTTTCTTTTAAATGCTTTCGTAGAGGTCACTCGGTTGTATTGAGAGTTGTGTAACTGCTACTAGGATTGAGAGTTAAGGGATAGTTCAGGGTTTGATTTGAATCTTCGGGTGTGACATGGGGGAATGATAGCGGTACTTGCCACTTCAATAAATGATTTGTCAGGTGTTGCTTGTCCACCACATATGAATAACATGCCTCCACACGGCCGTGTGAGGGCAGTTGTGAGTCTGTGGTATCTTAGATTTTGCTGTCTTAAGAGCATGTAAACTCTTACTGTAAGTACCTGTCTGTTAAAGGGAACATGGTATAGAGAGCATGAGAGTTAGCTAACTGAAGGATTATCCCAAACAAAGATCTGTGTAAACAAAATGGAAGTTTAATTGTGTTTCATCTGAATCTTGTCCAACCTTTATTCTTTTCTTCCTGTCTCTTCTGTCTCTTTTTAAATCTGCTTTCTTAGAATAATCTTAATCGCTTTCTTAGATTAATTTTATTGCTTTCTTAGATTAAATTTAATTCGCTTTCTAGAATAATTTTATCTGTTTTATTTTAATTGCTTTCATAGCTTAGTTTAAATTCTGTCAAGTAGTTGTTAGTCATTTCACACACTTGAATCGAGTACCGAGTGGAAAATCTTAGTAAATGACGTGGGCCCTGCTTCCATCGCACATCCTCCAGTGAACGATCCGGTCTTACTATAAATTACTGCAATTTTTGACACCGTGCGCTTTCGGGGGCACAGTTTCTTAAACACGAGCAATAAAAACATGACTACGTATAAATATATCCCTAATCACAACACCGCCATCATAAATTGGTTTCATTAAATAAAACCTAAACCAGGATCACGAATTTTCGGAAAATACTCATGTAGTGGGAATTAGTCAAAAGTTTCATGGCAGGAAATCTTATGGCAAGAATTGATGAGAAGTATCATGGCATATTTGCCGGGGATCCTCAGTGTGACAGGCTGAAGGTCAACCTATCCCGGCTATGCCATGAGATTTGTCAACATTTCATGACAGAGAGGACCACAGCGCCATTTGAAACCAAAGCACCATACTTGAGTAATAAAAAGACTAATAATCTTGATATATCCCTAAACCCTTTCCCGTGAATCATAACGCTTTTCATTTAATAAATCCTAACCTGGTATAATTTTAGAAAATGCTCGTGGGACGGAAATTGTCAAAAGTTTCATGGCGCCGTTGCCGGGGAGGATGCAGCGTCGTTTATTAAGAGAATTACACTCCTGATTACTCCTAGATTAGCTTAGATCAGTCTAGTTTAGTGTAATATATCTAATCCAGAACAGAAAAAGTACCCTCAAGATTAATTGAACATTTAGAGTACCAAGACTCTAAATGTGAGGATGTTGAACTGAGGAGAAAACCTAACCTAATGGGTATTTATCTGTCTTGCAGGAAATTCGGAACCACCCAAAAAGAAGGAGCAGAAAAAGCATGGAAAACCAGGTTCTTGGTTGGGAAAATTCCACAAATCTGAGAAATTATTTTCGGAATTTAAAGAAATTTAAGATCCGGAATAAATCTTGCAGATAAATGGAACTGACCCAACCTAATTTTATGCAAGTAGATTATTTTAATAATGGCCCAATGATTTGAATTTACTTGGACTGAATTCATTCAGGTCCAACTCAAATAAAATGGACGCAGGCCCAATATCACACTCGGGCCCAATCCGTTGAAAATTTGAAAATTCAAAGAGTTTGTCGCGGAATGACCATTTTGTCGCGGAACAACGTTCCGCGACCAAGTACAACTCCGCGACAAAACTCCCCTTATCAGCAACCCTTGTTTGTATTTGTCGCGGAGTGACCATTTTGTCGCGATGCCCAGCATCGCGACCAAGTGCAATTCCGCGACAAAATTTTACTCGCCCCTGAACTCTGTCTGTCCTTGTCGCGGAAGCCTTTGTTGCGGAGCACTGCACCGCGACAAAGCTCCCATTCCGCGACACGGGCACACCACTCCATTCTTCCTCGCCATTTTGTCGCGGTACACTTTGTCGCGGTGCATGACTCCGCGACAAAGTCTCACACTCCGCGACAGATCTAATGTCGCCAAGCCTGGTCGCGTAGTCCTGTTCCGCGACCATGGGCTAGGGTTCCGCGACCGGCCCATTAGTATTTAAACCTCTCCGCCTCCCTCTTCTTCCCCACGCTCCCACACTTAGAAAATTTGCGAAAACTGCTCCTACGCAAAAGCCTTTCCCGAAGAACACCACAGTGTTCCTCGCACTCGTATCCCGCCACTTCCAGGCGTTACTCTGCCCAATTTTCGCGAACCCAATGGAACCTCCATCTTCATCTTCGCCCCCGAAGCAGACCGAGCCCTGGTAAGTGTTTTCTATCCGATTCTTGCGCATTCTCGAGGCCCTGTATTGCGATCCTTGTGTTGTTTTCATTTCCATTTTTGTAAATAGGGCTGTTTTAGGTTCTTTCCCTCTGTTTTAGTTTGATTTTAGGCGATTCTTGAAGTGGGCTTAGTTTATTTGAGGATTGCTGTGATTTCTTGTGTTGGCCGAGCATGTTTTGGAAGAAGTGTGTTTTGATTGGGGTTGGGGAAGATCGATTTTGTATGGGGCATTCGATTTTGAGAAGTTAGGGCTGTTAGAGAACTCAGACAGCAGGTAGGAGTTAGCACTGGCAAATTCTCACCATTGTTGGTTTTTCAAGCTTTTAGTGTTCACAGGAATAATTCACTTTCCAAAGGGAACTCGGTCTTTATCTCATTTAATTGCTTCTGTGTGCATTCATGATTTGAGAAATCTGAGCCTTATCTGTATGTCAATGAACATTTGGTTATTTTTTCTCTGGATAGCTTGGTGTTATTGATTGTCTCGATTTTGCAAAGCATGAGTGTTTTTGTTGGGTCGATTAGTAAGAAAGCATGCTGATTTGATTAATTTGACGTTCTTGCTGAGATTTTGAAGCATGTTAGTAGCTTGATCTTATGTTGAGAAAGAGCATGAGCATGTGTTGATGGTTTGCTTTGAGAGTTCATGTTGTTTGCATGCCAATGTTCATTTAATGCCCCTCCCCTGATTTTGGCAACTTGTGTGTATGGGTACAGCAACCTGCATAAAAGTGGGTGTATGGCCTTTTTATGGCAATCCCAGTGCACCATCCACTTTTCAGCAAGAATCACTTTTTCACAAAAGACAAAAATAGTACTAGGAATTTTGGGTTGACAAATGTGTTTTTGTTCCCAATGGAACTAAAAAGTGTGAGTTAAGTAGCAGTATTTTGCCACCTCAACTGCTACCTTTTTACAAAAATCCAAAAATGGGACCACACACATCCCACTTTTCATTAAATAAAATCAAGTCAACCTTTTCAAAAATTAAAAATAGTGTTTGCATTTTCTTGAACGTTTTAACTGTCCAATGACAGTCCAAACAATCCGGAAATAGCGAATCCAATCCGCCATGCCTCCATTGCACATTCCATTTTCGAGCCATCCATTCCACCATCATCATTTCATTCCATTTTCAACAAGTGCCCCGTGCTTGTTTAATAAAATTGGAAAAACAAACTTTTGGGGCCCAATGGCCCATTAAAAAAGGGAATTTTTGGTCCAATGACCACTTCATTTTTATTTTCATTTATATTTCCCCCTTTTGATTGGATCAATAATCCAATTAAGTTATATCTCCTTCTAGGTCCTAAGGCATAGTACCTTATCTTTGGATCTTTTAATAAACTCAAGATTGAATCACTTAAATCACATTTCGAGCTTAGCAAAGCTCAAAATGTGAGGATGTTGACTTTCACACCTGAGTAGTCTTTGAAAACTTATAAAAATTTGGATGTATCTAAACACTTTGACCTTTTTCAGGAATGCATTGGTAGTGCACTCAGGCATCGGGTTACCTGACTGCACATATGAGGCTGCTGGCAAGCAGGCCTCAATTGATCGAACAGAGATTAAGGACGCAAGAGATGCCATCAAATCAGTTTATAAGGTACCTCTGGACCACACTACGGACGAAAAATTGAAACTTTCTCCGGGATGGGACGTGCATATCCCTCCAGAGGAAAGGTCGATAGTCGCTGCATCGATAGAAAGGGACTACTATCACTTCCTAAAGAAGTTTTGGATAAGGATGATGGGGCATGCCCCTCAAGACGAAAAGACAACTCCTGAAGTCCACCATGAGCGCATCCAATTGAGGTTCAAAGAGCACAGGGCTGTGTGGAATCGGCATGTGGAAAAAGGAACGAAAGATCCAAATATAGCTGACTTTGACATCATCATCCCTAACCAGATCGTAGATCCTCAAGTCCGGATGGCCTTCGAACACAAACATATGGATCTAAGTAGGGTTATCAACAGTGGGGCCATCATGATGTATGAAGCATTTCCATTCAAATGGAATCCATATCTGTTTGAAGCAAAAGGACCAGTGGAGCAGAGGTGGATTACAGATCTAGCTCGGGCCAGGCATCGAGAGCTGACCTTCAATCTGTACAAACGCCTCAAAAATGCTGAGAAATTTGAACAAAGCCGCAACACCTCACTGTTGAACACAATGAGGAAGATGATCAAGGATGCACGCGATCAATGGGACGACTTGACTACTGTCTGGGGAAAAGGCAATCCAAGTATCACTAAGTCCTTTCTGGAAGAAGGAGTAGTATTACCTGCAGATGAGGTACTTGAAACCATCTTCACACATAGAAGGTATGGACGGTACGGAACGAACAAAGATGATGAATTTCCCCAGCACATAGCAGTATTAAGGGACCAGCTGCAAGTGGATATACGCAAAGGTGGCTGGAAACCCAAAAGGAAAAATGAAAGGCAGTTCAATTTACTATCCAAAACTGAGGCTGGGTTGTATCTCACGTACGATTCGGCAGAAGACATATCCTACCTGGAAGGAATTCAAAAGGATCTGGTAGGAGGCATGATGAATCAGTACAGGGACTCCTACTGGGAATTGATCATGGAAATGGACAAGTTTGCACTTGAATACTGTAATAGTACGGCTAACGGGAAAAAGGTCTTGCACTACAACAACAATGTTCGGAGTAAGTTCTGCTCCAAGATCAAGAAGGACTGGGAGGACCAACTGGGGAGAATCACTCAAAAGAGTTTCATTGAGGATTATTTGCAGCGCGCCGAGAAGCAACTAGGCTACGAGGGTGAACCAAACAGGGAAGAGGACCCAGATGCTGAGATTGATGCTTATTTTTCCACCCCTCCTGAGGCCAACCCACAGCCTACCCAGCCAGCAGTACAAGCTTCGGCATTACCACCAAGAGGGCAGACTGAAGTACAAAAAGTTGCTACGTCCGAGCCAGTGGTGCAGCAAGAAGCAGTCCGGACTCCAATACAGCCAGCTCAGACTGAAATGACAACATCTGCTGTAGCACCTGCCACCACTAAGGCACCCATACATCCCGAGAAAACCTCCACCGCTGTTGTTACATCTGAAGGTCAGCCAGCACCTCAACCGGGAACAAGGAGAAGGTTGATAAAGTCCACTGATAAGGATAAACCAGCAAGAGCTCCGGAAAAGAAAGTGGAGATCAAGGAACCCGAGCCAACTGTCAGGAAAGTGGTAGAGCCCACAGATCCCAAGGACAGAGGTAAAAAGCCGATGCCGCCACCACCCCCGAAAAAGAAGCACCAGGAGATATCCGATGCTGAGCTAGCCAGAAAAATGCACAATGATGAACTTGCATTAGCTGGTTTGCTGGATCAAGTAACAGGTGGTTCGGGAGTAGAGAAATTGACTGAGGAAGAACGCTTGGCAATGGAAAAGAAAGCTGCAGAGGAAGAGCAGATCAGAAAGAATATCCAGCAGACCAGGGATGAAGAAACTGCCAGAAAGATGCAGGCTGAGCTGGAAAGCAGGAAATCTGGAGAGGTTGAGCGGGCTGATGAGGAAGATTTCGAACTGAAGATCACTGGTGGAGTCGAAGGAAAGGGATTGAAGATCAAAGAAGAACAACCACCAGGATGGACTGGCCCCTCGATTCGTAGTGCTGAGACACTTCGGAAAGAATTGAGACAGAACATCAACGAACAGATTGAAACGAGAATTGATGCTGGAGAAAAGCCAAATCAAATCAGATATCAGACAGAAGTGGGTCAATTGATTGATCCCCTCGTGGGCACGGCCAGAATTGAAGAATTCATCACTCACGAAGGCCCGTCGCACCAACCTGAACAGTCAGAAGGACCACAAGACTCCATAGATCCGGTAGCACTGGCCAAAACATTGGATAAGCAGCCAGGCGACCATCTCATGGCCTCTGCGCTTAAGGAAAAGGTTCAAGGAATTTTGACTGAAGCTGCAGATGGGAATGATTCAGAAGAAGAAGCTCAGCAAGAGGAGCAAGAATTCATGGACCAAATGGCGCCTATTTTCCAACGTCCAGTTGGACGAGCTGCAAGAATTAGGGAGGAGGAGGAGGTATCAACCGATGTTGATGACCGTAATTTTCATGTAACTACATCTTCTTTGCCTGTAAATTGTGAACTCAATACAATGAAAAATGTAATTAAACAGGTTGAGGAGGAATTCGGAGATGAAACAGCTCATGGAGAGCGAGAGCCAAGTCAGAGGGGAGATGAGGCTGAACCAAGGGATGACCAGCCACAGGAGGGAGACGATCAAACAGACTGGCACACGAGCGACGACGAATCTGTCGGATCCATTCGACCAGTCGAGTTTTGGTCTGAGAATACTGTAAGGCAAAGAATGGGCGTTTCAAAGGAATATGGGAAGAAAAAGTTAAGTGAAGAACAGATTCAGATCAAGTTCAATGGCAACAAAGAGAATGCAGAAAAGTATAAGAAGTTGCAGAAGATGATAGTGCCGGATAAAGGGTTCAGACCCGATGCGTTGTCGCACCCCACTGTTGAGACTTTCTACAGAAATCAAGAGTGGGGTAACTTCATGCTGCATCACGACGAAGATGGCTTCGTGGAACTAACAAAGGAATTCTTCTGCAACATCGATAAAGATGCCAGAACAACACGGATTCGTGGACAAGTGATTAACATTGCACCTGACTGGCTGAATCAGTTCTTCGGGACTCCAGATATCCAAAGTGAATTTCCCCCTGATGAGATCATGACAAAGAGAGCCAAAACGAGTGAATATGCGAAGTATGCAACCTTGGCTAACAGCATGACAAGCGTGACCGCCCCTGGACACACATTCAATGCAAAATGGCTGCGGATACAGTTCATGCCAACTTATGAGTTCTACATGTCCAAGATCCGGCCCAACTCGCATCCGCACACCACATCTGGAAATGTGCTAATGGGATTTGCAAGAATGTGGAGCGGAGCAAAACTAAATATAGGGAGGCATGTATTCGAGGTGATGATAACCCGGATAAAGGATAGACAGGTGCTATGCTATCCAAATCTGATTAGGAGAATCTGCATAGCTCAGGGAGTTGATTTGAGCGCTTTTGAGGGTGACACAGTGGTGAAAGTGAACCCACCTATCAGTGTGCCGAGACTCCCCCTGTGTGAGAGTATCAGATACTCCCTCCCCCAACTGTTCGTCAGAGGAGATTCAGACGCTCAATCCTCTTTCATATCGGGTGGGCAGGCATCAAGAAAACGAAAGAGGCAGCCCAAGACAAAGAAGGGAACACAGAAAACCTGTGCTGATGCAGGACCTTCGAATGTTCAAGAGGAGCCTCCTGCGGACCAAGAACGGACAGAGATTCCAATTCCACCTCCGACTCAACCTCAACCTCAGATGCCTCCTCAAAGCCAGAACGTATCTCAGTTCCCTGCTGATTCCCAAACGATTGAGATGGTGAGAAGAATGAGTCAATCTATGCTCGAGGGAATGAAGTCCATGACTGATGTAATTATGGCAAGGCAAGAGGAACAGCAGAAAAGGGCAGAAGAGGAGCGTGAAGAGCGAAGGAGGGAGAGAGAGGAAGAACGCCAAGAGCGTAGGAGAGAAAAGGAAGAGAAACGGAAGGAGAAGCAGGAGAAGGAAAGGAAAGAGGCGGAATTCAGGCAAATGATGATGGAAAGGGAAGAGCGCATACATAGAGAAAGAGTGGAGAGTGAAGAAAAGCAGCGCAAGATGATGGAAACACTGATGCAAGCACTCATCAGTCAACTCCCCAAGCCACCCCCACCTCCATCAGGTGTCGCAGAGCCGTCGAATCAGCCCGAAGAGAAAATAGATTGAGCGTGTAATTGTCATTTCAATCGAGCATAATTGTAAATATCATATAAGAGAATTTCATTCCCCTTGTGCAAAATCGTTCTGATTGCAATGGAATCTCTTGTAATTGATATCATTCACTGTTTTAATTTTGGAATTTTGCAGTCCAAACAATTTTATTCTTGAAAAGATGTCTGCACAGTCCAAGATGAATAAGTGACTGTCAGGCCAAAAATATGCTGTTGGCATACTCAGTATGTCAGCAGTGCCTCTTTACTGCTTTCAATTAAATAACCAGCAAAAATATGCATAAAATTGCTCTAAATTCACATGTTGAATTTAGGCTTGTGATTAAATTTTCAAACTTTTAAATTGGGATAATATAATTGAGAACATGCATGACATGAATTCCTGAGGTTTTGAGCTATAAAAATTTAATGATGCGATCAGCTTATTGGGTAATAAATCTGCATGTTAGAGATTTTGATTGAATAAATTGTTAGAATTAAGCTTCGATTAAATTTGAGAATATTGTATGACATGAATCAACCCAACCTTGTGAGATTTGAGCCATGAGTCATTTTTACTCATTCATTTTCTTTGATGTGTGAATCATTTTGATTAAAGGAAACTAGAACTTGCGATTGGGACCGATTCAAGACCATGCCATATTCCCGAAATCGAGCGTATGATCGAGGCACTTAGAAAAACCCAAATTTTTGGCCTTCTTTTGAATTCCAAACCCAAAAATATTTTCCCTTTAGAATTAACCACTTTGAGCCTTTAAGCCTAATTTTTCTTTGAAGCCCTTTATATTATTCCAAGCCTTCTAAAAAGACCAAAAAATTCAAACCCAAGTGTGCAAGAATAAATTTTATCAAGGCATTAAATTTATGATCATGAATTCATCAAATCGGTATTCAATAAACCGATTCAAAAAAAAAAAAAGGAGAAGAAGAAGTTGAATTTCATTCAACATCAATAAATTGCAAATGACAAAGCAAATTAGACATAGTCTAATGTCATGCAATAGACAAAGAAAAGCAAAAGAAAGAAAAACATATTGATGATCATAAACTTTTAAATAAAAATATACCATGTTATGATAATATTAATTCTTGCCACTTCTTAACCCAATAAATTCCTTTTCCTACCCAATGTTACAACCGTACGCCCCTTTATAACCCTTAAATAAGACCTCGTGATCTCGATTTGAAGAAATGAGCCGGTGGCGAGTTGGTCTGATTGCAAGCATATGGGAGAATTTAATTAAAATTGATTATGAGCGTTCACTGACTGGCCCCAATTGAGAGTGAGTGATCTTTCCGATTCTCTTATAAATGAGGCTCTGTTTCATTAAGAATGTTCATGTCATGCCCTAATTCTAATTTTTAATCTTTGCATCTTTCAAACATGATGTTCATGAAGGATTGATAATAATGTTTGATTTGTAGGCCCGATATAGTGAGCAAGTATCATTTCATTAAACACTGCAATCAAGGGAATTCAATGCTTGTAATTTTTGATTGTCTTATCCCAATCCATAAAGGATGTGATTTATGAAGCCACGAAAATGAATTGAATATGTAGAGTCCGTGTTCTTAGGAACATTGACTCTGACTGCTCGGGGACGATCAGTATTAAATGTGAGGATGTTGATAATGGCCAGAAATGACCATTATTTTCAATCCATTTCCGTGTCTTAAACGGGCATTTGATCGCATTCCGGTCTTACATTAAGTAAGAAAGCAGTCGAATTGGACTAATTTATGCATAATTGTAAAAATAATAAGCTGGTGTGAAAAAGCATAAATATGTAATTTGATTACATATTTATGTTAGAAAAATCCAAAAACATGAGAAAAAGAAAAAGGAATGAAAAAGATGGGAAAAAGAGAGAAAAGCCCACAAAAAGAATATTTTCGGCCCATCTGGCCCAATCCAGCAGGCCCAGGAAGACCTTTGTCGCGGAAGCCCCTTGGCGCGATGCAGTGTTCCGCGACAAAGGAGGGGTTCCGCGACCAAGTGGCCCAGATGAAGAAGAGACCAGCCAAGCCCCCTGGCGCGATACCTTTGTCGCGATGCGCTGTTCCGCGACAAAGGTCCATTCCGCGACCAAGATACATTTTTAGAGACACAAGACCCAGTCGAAAAGCTTTGCCACATGCAGTGTGTTCCGCGACCAAACTTGGTGCTCCGAGACAAAGCTGTGATATGTGTGATGTCTTGAGACACAATGGGCTCAAATCAAGGCCCATGAGCTTAGGGTTTCCCCTCTATAAATATGAGGTGTTTCCTTTGAGCTAAAAGTTGGAAGAATTTTAGAGAAAATACTCACTCTTGAAGACAAGTGGGAAGTTCAGTAGTTAGTTTAGTTTAGGGTAGTTTAGTTAGATTTTCTTTTGTATTATTTAATTTATGCACTAGTTAGAAGTAGTTTACTGCACTTGGGTTAGATAGCCAGTTTTACACCTTGTTTCTTGTTCTAAACTTTTGTTTAAGGGTTTGTGGTACCCAAGCCATGGGTATGAACAGCACCGTTTAATAATATGGGAAAACATTCTCCATTTGTGTCCCAAAATCATGAAATGGGTCTCACACCCCATGGATCTCACTGTTTTCGTTTTCCTTGGGTCATTTGACCCTCGTTTTGCATTTTAATGTCACTGCTTGGTGACTTTTTCTTGGGATGATGTTGCATGCTTATGGGTGATCAAGCTCAGATTAGGGTTTTTTAAGTTTTAAGTTTGTTTTGTTTCTTTTATGTTCAAGCATGTTCTAGCTAGATTCAAATTCTGTTTTGTTATTTTGAGCTTAGTTTAGCTTTTGAATCTGAAATGGGTGAGATCACACATAATGCATGCCACTGTTCCACTTTACTTTTCTGACATGTGTACTGGACACACTTTTGTCGCGGAACAACTCTTGTCGCGGAACCACGTTCCGCGACAAAATGGTGCTTTGGCGACAAAGGTGCCAAAGAACATTTGTTGACCATTATTTTAAAACCCTTGGTCGCGAAACACCCCTTGGCGCGGAACCACGTTCTGCGACAAAATCTTGATTAGCGACCAAGGACCCAAATACTTGTGATTTTATTCTGGAAGGGCTTTGTCGCGGAGTTACCTTGTCGCGGAACCACGTTCCGCGCCAAAACCTCTTGTTCCGCGACAAGAATTATGCCTTGTCCAATTTTCAACCTTTTTGTCGCTATGCCCTTGTCGCGGAACCACGTTCCGCGACAAAACTTTCTTTACTTAGCGACAAAACAAACCCTAAACTTTCAAAATTCCATTCCTCTTGTTTCCCACCCCTTTGTCGCGAAACCTTTGTCGTGGAACCACGCTCCGCGACACAAACTCTGCATCGCGACAAGGTGGCACCTTTTTGCCAAGTTTTCATTCTTCATCTCATTTCATTAATTAATTGAACCTTTATATTAATATTTTGAGGTTGAAATCCAATGATCTCAACCCATGATTAATTTGATATAAAGAACTTTGTTCAATTTCCCATTAAAAGATTCTTCTACAAATGATTAAACTCTAATGATCTAAGTATATAATCCGGACTGTAGTTAATTAATTAATTATGGAATGAGCGATTATTTAGACATGAAGAGTGATTATGGATTTAATTCCATACCCTTGCATGAGAAACCAATGTCTCTCATGCAAGATGACCCAAAAATATTTTCGTTTATTTATTTATTTTGTCTTTTCCGTGATGTGTGAAACAGCTAATAAGGAATATATCAGATTAATGTTGGCGGGTATTCCCACACGGATAACTAGCTCATGATCTGTATATTAATTACTAGTTGTTATTTTGCATGGTCCGGATAGTGGTCGGTGGAAGCCTTGGCGGTTCGTCCCTCCGGGATTATAATAGCTGCTCAGCTGACTCCCATCCATCCGGATACAGTTTTCTTTTCTTTATTTTAATTTCAAACCTGAATCTGGAGCTGTAGTAATGTTAGATGATATATGCCAATGTCATCTAATGATTATTGCAGTAATAGAACATGTGGGTTTTTATCCAAATTCACAGATAGTGGAGTCTGAGATGACGGCGGCAACTGTCATTTGAGGCATTCCACTGTCTAAAAATCATCCCACCTGAAATGATCAGGACCTGGATAGCAGATGTTTGCAGTCCGGATTATCTTGATTATTCTTGTCATCTTTTTAGCCAAATAAATTCTTCTCATCTCCGGCTATTTCATCTCTGTGTTTCACATTCTGTCTAAACCCACCTTATATTTTGGGTTATTTTATTTTACACGTCTCTATAAATTTATGCATGATATTACTATGTAGATAGTGTGGTCATATTATTTTGGGATCCTTCCCTTGGACATAGAAGTCTTGATTTAAATCAGATGTTCCTTAATAAACTTCCAACAAAAATTCCTTTATAAAATCCGGATCTGAGTAAGGGATAAATTCAACAGTTATGACTAATTCATATCCGACTGGGGATTGATTTTGGGAAAATAGAAGCAGAGTTAGCGATTAGGTCTCACCTAGACTGAAAGGATCTGTGTTTTAATTGAGAGTCTAGTACCTGATAGGGAATGATTTTCAGATATATTCTTTTCCAAAATTGCTGTTCGTTGGAAATCTTGTATTAAATATTGCACTGGGTCAGATTCCACTTGGATTCCGATAAGGTGTGACAGATAATACTAGAGGAACAACATTCGGGCCTTGGTTATTTTCTAAGGTAGGGTTGAGTATTCTTTCAACTGCTATCTTCTTCTGCCAAAGTCTATGTTTGAGTCCTGAGTGAGTGCATCCGGAACGAACTAATTTTATTAGTTCGTTTCATTAGTTTGTATCTCATAACCACCCGACTAGAAGTGAACACTGCGAGCGGTTCACCGAGAATAGGGAATTCTTGATCCACATCCGGTCATTCTGACTGGGGGCTTTCTTTTACTACCAGGGTCAGACTTTCAAAAACCTCCGAGTGATAGGATTTTACATGCTTTCTTTATCGCTTTCTTTTAAATGCTTTCGTAGAGGTCACTCGGTTGTATTGAGAGTTGTGTAACTGCTACTAGGATTGAGAGTTAAGGGATAGTTCAGGGTTTGATTTGAATCTTCGGGTGTGACATGGGGGAATGATAGCGGTACTTGCCACTTCAATAAATGATTTGTCAGGTGTTGCTTGTCCACCACAGATGAATAACATGCCTCCACACGGCCGTGTGAGGGCAGTTGTGAGTCTGTGGTATCTTAGATTTTGCTGTCTTAAGAGCATGTAAACTCTTACTGTAAGTACCTGTCTGTTAAAGGGAACATGGTATAGAGAGCATGAGAGTTAGCTAACTGAAGGATTATCCCAAACAAAGATCTGTGTAAACAAAATGGAAGTTTAATTGTGTTTCATCTGAATCTTGTCCAACCTTTATTCTTTTCTTCCTGTCTCTTCTGTCTCTTTTTAAATCTGCTTTCTTAGAATAATCTTAATCGCTTTCTTAGATTAATTTTATTGCTTTCTTAGATTAAATTTAATTCGCTTTCTAGAATAATTTTATCTGTTTTATTTTAATTGCTTTCATAGCTTAGTTTAAATTCTGTCAAGTAGTTGTTAGTCATTTCACACACTTGAATCGAGTACCGAGTGGAAAATCTTAGTAAATGACGTGGGCCCTGCTTCCATCGCACATCCTCCAGTGAACGATCCGGTCTTACTATAAATTACTGCAATTTTTGACACCGTGCGCTTTCGGGGGCACAGTTTCTTAAACACGAGCAATAAAAACATGACTACGTATAAATATATCCCTAATCACAACACCGCCATCATAAATTGGTTTCATTAAATAAAACCTAAACCAGGATCACGAATTTTCGGAAAATACTCATGTAGTGGGAATTAGTCAAAAGTTTCATGGCAGGAAATCTTATGGCAAGAATTGATGAGAAGTATCATGGCATATTTGCTGGGGATCCTCAGTGTGACAGGCTGAAGGTCAACCTATCCCGGCTATGCCATGAGATTTGTCAACATTTCATGACAGAGAGGACCACAGCGCCATTTGAAACCAAAGCACCATACTTGAGTAATAAAAAGACTAATAATCTTGATATATCCCTAAACCCTTTCCCGTGAATCATAACGCTTTTCATTTAATAAATCCTAACCTGGTATAATTTTAGAAAATGCTCGTGGGACGGAAATTGTCAAAAGTTTCAACAAACAACATCTGAAACAATCAAAACCAAACGTCTCTACTTCGTCCTATGGCGACGCCTTGAGACCGTCTTCTTTAGCCTTCCCAAACACAACATCAAAGCAGCGTGAGACTTGAGATCCAGCCAAATCGACCATATCGAACAACATCCTTGCTCAAGCATCTTTCTTCAAATCCCCCGGAAAACAATAGAAATCTCAAG
Organism: Hygrophila difformis; assembly: GCA_030278955.1. Taxonomy (NCBI): domain Eukaryota; kingdom Viridiplantae; phylum Streptophyta; class Magnoliopsida; order Lamiales; family Acanthaceae; genus Hygrophila; species Hygrophila difformis. Next base: position 22,612,413 of record JAOANR010000003.1, read on the forward strand.
TGTCGATTCTACATGACTATCCCAAAAAATTTACTCTACAATCACGTCCCCTGCTTAAATTTTTCAAATCCAGTGCATCAAATCAAAGGGCTAGGTGAGAGATAAGAAGCAGGGACAAACAAAAGGGAAGAAATCGGGTGATAAGTTATAGGGACAAGAGGAAACATCTTATTGACATGTTAAGAATCTAGACAGTTTACCACAGGGCACTAAGCAGTGTAAAAAATAAAAATTCGCAAGAGCAAAAAAGAGATCCAGAAGCTCACACAAACTCTCAATACTTTCTAGCAAGTTCTGTCTAGTTTATACAACCCTTTTTCATATCAATGACTGATAACCACCTTATCAAAATACTTGTGTTTTTCTAAATCCCGCAATTTTTTTTTTTTATATTTTTTCTTTTTTTTTTCCCGGGGTTGCCCAAGAACCAAATAGCATCAACATAAAACTCATGAAAACCCCTTGTTGTTCTAGATCCCAAACATAAAACCAAACATAATAACCCCCGATCTCATTCTAATGAAGAAACATCCACACCTTTTTCATAACCTTTCCATCTCTCAAATGTTCACGATCACAATATCTGTAATATTCAAAGATTTATATATGACGGAAACATTAGCATTTCCAAAAGCACTCAATGGTCACAAGGACTATGTGGCTAAGACAAGGATAGGGCTAGTTGATCAGGGAAACGACAGTGAGCTAACGAGAAAAAATGTTTATCAGTAAAGCTCAAGGATGGCTCACAAGTATAGTTGAAGAGTTTGGGGAAGATATAGTCCGATCAACCTAGAGCCATTATATTCGATGCACTAAAGTGAAAAGAAGCAAGCTCGACATGATTATTAAAGCAAATTCTAGGATGTCAAAGACCCCACATATGCACGCAAATAAATGAGACTTAAAGCTCAGATCTCACCGGGTATTCGTAAGTTGGTTTGATATATTCATTGCAAAGAGATCATCAATCCTGTGGCGCTCAACCATCCGCAAACTTGAGATATCGAGCAGCACCATCAAAAACTTCAGTCCTCAGAAAAGCCAAGCATCAGCAACCTCCTGTTAGAACAGCTCCCTTGTTGAACCCTCAAAACCTTGAGCAGCAGCAGCACCTCAAAACCATACCGGCTTCCTGGGTTTTGTGTATCCACAGCAACAAAAACATCTGTTGTATGTAAACACATCACCTTTCACCAACAACAAAACCTATTTTCTGCATCAACTAATTACAACAATAGCAATATGAAACCACAACAACAATTACAAACATCAGCAACACCTATTTTATACCCCACTCAGATCCTAGCTGCACTTAGCACCACTTTTCCACCCTATCTACACCTGCCGCACCTTCCCTATCCCTCCCAATTCAAGGAGCACCCCAGATATTATGAAGAAAAAATGTTGTTCTAACAGGAATAAACAAAACCCTTACTAAAATCACCATGACACACCCAAATAGCATAAATCCAAAACTCTTCTCGATCCCAACCAGTAGCAAACCATCATATTAGCAGGCAACAACCAACAACTAGGGGCTTCTCCCAGATTATTGTATTCTCATCGACATAAGCTCTAGTACCAAGATTCCACTTTTTCGACACCTGCCGCGCCTTTTCTTGCCCATGAATCCGCTATATCATTTCGTTCTCTAAAAATGTGTTTCACCCTCACCTCACCTGTACACCTAAGAATTACCATGTTCGGCCCCATCAACTTATTGAATCTCCATGGTATCTTCTCCGGTTTAATCATCCACCTCACCATATTTTGGGAATCACATTCGAACATCAATCTGGGGAGAGGGAATCCGTGATCACGCACAAGGGCTGCACAAATTCTACTAATGGCTGTAACCTCAGCTTCTGACAAGTCCGTTACTCCAATATAGTCTGATATCACAAAAATCACTTATCCTTCGGAATTCCTTATCACACCACCAATCCGGGCCGGCCCCGGATTCCCCAAGGAGGATCCGTCAGAATTCACTTTCCAAAACCCCAAGATCGGGGCACTCCCATACCAGGCTGCAACGATCCACCTTATATCTACTCACCTTCGGCACCGACAGGCATCCAGGGAATTCAGAATTCAAACATGCCATATTAGCTTCCATTCCCCCCTTCTCCGCCTGCCACCACAATCCAACCCTCCACCTTATTTCCTCTACTACCAGCTTGACATCAAAATGCTGGCCCCTGAAGACTGCCAGATTTCTCCATTTCCAAATGGTCCACATTATAGCAACCCCAACAAGCTGCCATGCCACTAACCTCCCTTGCCTCGGCTGGAAACCCAGCCACCATTCCAATACATCTTTCATCTTCCCAGGTATAGCCCAATTGTCATTGAACCACATCACCCCCTTATACCATAGAGCAGCCACGACATTACACTGGCAAAAAGTATGATCAATAGTCTCCGGTTCTACACCACACCACGGGCAGAAAACTTGTTGAAAATTCAAGCATCCCCTCCTCACCAAAGCCATACGAACTGGAAGGCCATCATTCATGATTTTCCATCCCAACAGCTTAACCTTTGCCGGACATTTTAAACCCCACAGTTTTTTTCCAGAAACACTGCTTCTCAACCACTTCAGCCTCCTGAATTCGATACCGGATGACCGAGCAGAAAAAACTCTGATTCCCTCCTTAGTCCATCTCACCTTATCTTCCATAAACCTATTAAGATTTTGGTTATTCAGAACCTCCATGAAATCATCCCAGACACCTAATTCTCAATCAAATAAAGTTCTCCTCAAGTCGATCTTCCAACACCATTGCCATCCGCACCATTCTCCATATTCCCTAATCACCCCGTCCTTATTCAATGAGAGAGCAAATAAGCGGGGAAAGGAAATTTTAAGCGGAATACCTCCCTCCACCCATCCGTCAATCCAAAATCTAGTACGGCACCCATTCCCCACTTGAATAATGAAGTGACCCCTGCCTCCCTCCGAAACTATGTGATCCCATACATTACAAATGTTGCCCCATACCGACCTCTTCTGACACGCACTTGGAACTAGAGGATTAGACTTGGCATAGTATTTGGCATCAATGATATCCTTCTGCATAGCCCTTTCTGACCCAAATCTCCACTTCCACTTCAATAGTAGTGCATTGTTGAAATCCTGTACACTCCTTAGGTTCAATCCCCCATCCATTTTATGCCGGCATATTGACTCCCAATTGATTGTATGCAGCCTCCTAGACCCCTCCCACTCATTCCAAAAAAAATCTATGTTTCAATCTCTCAATACGTGCGGCCACTGCTCTCGGTACCTTAAAAATGGAAAAGAAGTAAACTGGTAAACAACTAACAACCGACTGAATTAGGCACAACCTCCCTGCTTGAGACAAACATCGACCCTTCCACCCCGCCAATCGTTTCTCAATTTTTTCTAACACCGGTTCCCATATCTCCACACCATTTAACCTTCCTCCCATTGGAATGCCCAAATATTTCATTGGCAATTTCCCGACCTCGCACCCCATCAAAGCAGCCGCCTCTTCCACTAAGACTGTCGGACAATTTATGCCATAGAGACAGCTTTTGCCATAATTAATCCTTAATCCTGTTGCAAGAGAAAAGCATCTCAGCATACTTTTGACATTGATAACCTATTGAAGCTCGCCTTCGCAAAAGAGCACCGTGTCGTCCGCATATTGAGGGTGCGTTAAAATTTGTCCACCATTTGTTGCAGCCAGGCCCTTTATCAGCCACAAACCTGCTGCCTTATTCAAGAGTGTATTAAGAAGCTCCACCACCAATACAAAAAGATATGGTGATAGGGGATCACCTTGTCTAAGTCCCTTATTCATTTTAAGAAAATTTGTGGGGGAGCCATTAATGATGATAGCCGCCTCAGCCGACTCAACACAAGCCTTCATCCATGATATCCACTTTGCGTCAAAATTCATTGCCTCTAGGACTCTAAAGAGTGCCTCCCACGATACGTTATCATACGCCTTCGCAAAATCAAGCTTAATTACAAAACCCCTATGTCCCGCCATTTGAGTAAAATTAATAATTTCCGCAGCCACCAGCACTCCATCCATAATTTGCCTATTCTTGACAAAAGCCATTTCAGATGTCCCTACAACACCACCCAGTACTTCCTTCAATCTACACACCAAAACCTTAGCAACAATTTTATAGATACTACCCACTAGAGAAATTGGCCTAAACTCCCCAAATGTCGTAGGACTCTCCACCTTTGGGATCAAAGTAACAAATGAGTTGCCAACCCCTCTGGGAAGAGACCCTGTTTCCTCCAGACCAGCAAATATTTCCATCACCTCCCCCTGCACTACGTTCCAGTACTTCTTGAAAAAGTTTAAATTGAAACCGTCCGGCCCCAGGGCCTTGTTGCCATCACACCCCCAAATAACTGCCCGAACTTCTTCAATATCAAATCTCCTAACCATCCATGCCCTCTCTGTCTCTCCTAGTGATGATAAACCTATATCTCCAACCTGGAACAACATCTCCTCCTTCTTACTGAATAGCGAATGAAAATAGGAAAAAGCTTCATCCTTAATAGCTCGTGGTTCTTCAATAACATCTTCTCCAACTTTGATCACACCAATGTGGCACCTTCGCCTATTAATCGCTGACACAACATGGAATAACCTAGTGTTGAGATCCCCCTCCTTGATCCATCTAACTCTTGACTTTTGATGCCACCTATGTTCTTCGGCCAACAATAACCTCTTTAGCTCCCTCTTCTTACTATACCAGTTCTCCCTATCCCTCTCTTCTACACTCTGCCCCTGAAAGTTATTTTCAATTTCTACAATCTCCTCCTGTAAGCCTTTAATTTTGTTCTCAAGCTCGACGGCGTGATATCCCCCCAAACTTCGAATACTTGATTTCAACGCCTTGAGCTTGCCAATCAATCTACACCCCGCCGTTCGGCCTACACTCTCCCCACACAGACTTGACAATATCCAAAAACCCCACTTTATCCCTCCAATAGTTATAAAGCATAAAAGGGTTGGGACCCTATTCCTTCTCACCCACCATTAACTTTACCGGATAATGATCCGATAATACAGATTCGCATCTACTTTGAAAACTGCTCCCTCCAGACACATCCAGTTAGGCGAAAGAAGAAATATGTCGAGTCTACCACGTGCCCTTCCTCCTCTCCCATACCATGTAAAAAATTGACCACCCTCCATAGGTAAATACACCAACCCCACCCCATCCATAAATTCCTAAACTCCCTCGAGGACCCTGAATCCTCACTAACACCACATCTCTCCCCCGTTACCCCCACCGCGTTGAAATCCCCAGGTAACACCCAATATGCCCCATCCTCTATATTACATTTCTGCGTCAATAAATCCCAAAAAGCCTTTCTTTCCCGCCTATCATTCGGTGCATGCACACATAAAACGTTTATCTCCCCCCTCAAAACATTAAGGCTGCCTTTAACCCAGATGTTGTCTCTCTATAACAGAAAGAGCTCCAAAGCTCACATCCTAGACCACAAACAGCCCCCCTGCGTTCCCAATTGTCGGTTGAACACAAAAATCACACCCCTTCGACCCCCATAGACGATAAACTAACTTATCATTGATCTCACTCCTTTTTGTCTCTTGGAAACAAGCCATCGTAGGCCTCAACTTTTTGCACAACCGCAATATTGCCCTTCTTCTAACACCCCCATTCAACCCCCTCAAATTGCATGTAATCAACTTCATTTCAAGACACATAGAACACAACCAATTCCCTTCTTCTTAACTAATTAGTAACCTTTCTCCAATTCCTCTTGAATCCTACCCAAAGCCACCGCCCTCCCCACCAGGCACTCCAACCCGAAACTTGCTGCCATATCCAATGTCTCCTCTGCCTCTGTCCAGTCCAATAATTTTACCCCTCCCTTCTCCCTGATAGTGGTGAATTGTAGTGTGGCAAAACCATTATCCTCATCCCTCAGCACCTTCGAACCATTCCCCTGGCTGCCCTTCACATTCTTCCTCGCCTTTCTCCCTTTCTTTTTTCCCCTTTTTCGCAACCCCTCCCTTCCTTCAATAACTTTGCCCATAGCCATCTCCATTTTCTTCATCTTCTTCGCGAAATCCTGCTCAAAAACCTCCCCCACTCCCGACCGTCCCCTCAGATTAGGAATCCTTTCCAAGCTCTCAATCCCGGACCACTCGACACCCTCATACCCCTCTGGCATTGCCTCCTCTTCCAACAGGCATCGTCCCCTGTTTTCCTCTACTTCGTTCTTTCTTGTATTGCCTGAAGAGGCCCTCCCCATCACATAGTTTCCCTCACCACACTCCATATCTAGCTCTCGACCATTCCTTTGAACTGGTAAAGGCCCATGGACCCCATTCTCACCAAAGACCCCTACAAACTCTTTAGTAGACGCAGGGCCACCTGTTATAATGGCCCGATCCATACTAACATCCATTACTTCTGTTTCCCCTCCACCTGGGTTGGACAGCCCAGTACCCACATTCCCACACTCTCTATACTCTTCTGACTTATCCTCTTCAGACGGACCATTTAAATTAGGCCCGTTTTCCTTTTGCTTTCCTAGAAATTTAAAATTATTTTGGCCACCCTCTGAACTCCTCTCCTCGACTTGTGTATTACTCTGGCATGCCACATTAATAGCAACATTCATCTCCGCCGCCTTCATTATGCAGTTGTTATCCCCATGCACTCCCTCCAGAAAACTTTCCACTTCCCCATGCCCAAAAGTCCCGGACCTACCGATTTCCTTTAATTCCGATGAGACCCCCTCCGCCACCACCTCCGGCTGCCTGCTCCGGTCCACCACCTCCCTGAATTCCCAGGAGTCATCCACCTCCACCACTGGTTTACAACGGATCACTGCAATCCGAGTTACTGTGATTGAATCCCCTACCTTGATCCTGATCATCGATGGAACAGTGTTTCCATCATTCAATGCTACCAATAACCTAGCCCGGTCAAGCTTCTTTCTTTCCTTTGTTTCTTTATCAATTGTGATTAAACTTTCCCATCCCTTGACCATTTTCTGGAAGTTCTCACTCCACACCATGAAGGGTAATCCAAAAACATCTATCCACAATAGTTGTTTCCTAACAACAAAACCGGCGACCCATCTTCTTTTCCATCCTATAAATCTGTGATACCTTTTATCCATGAAGAATCTGTCTCTGGATGCATTTGATCTTAGGACCACCAACACTGTGTGCCCGCCTCCGTATTTAATATCCTCACATTCTTGATACTCCCTATAGAGCCACTCTTGAAAATCAACTAATACATCAAGTTTACATAAATTCACCACTACCGATCTCTGTAGCCACTCTAAATCCCTGTTAACAATGTCAAGTTCAACCATAGCCACGACCCGCCTTTCCCTCTCCCTAGATTTCCACCTCCCTTCGTTACATCCGCATATGAGCGTTCATCCTTCCATGCATCATTTTAAACACCCTCCTTACGATCACTCCCCCTGTCTTTTATGCTAATCTTGCTTCTGACAGCACTCCTCCAGTGACTTCCATTCACTCCCCCCGCCCCAGCAACCCGTTTGCTAGGGGCAGCCCATCTAAACCACAACTTTCTCCCCGTCAACGCTCTCCCATTCATTGTTTTTATCACGGCTTCCGCATCCGTTCTGGATTGAAACCTAAAGAATCCGAATTTAAAACCCTTCTCCGGCCATCTCCGCATGGGGAAGAACCAATCCCGGACCTGTGCAACCTTATCGATATCCTTGAATAACTGATTGTTATCGGCTTCAACGGGAATATTCCCAACATAGACTCCAACCAAATTTGTATGATTGATAAGGCCCCTCCCTCCGATGTCCCTGCCATCTGGCCGCCCACGATCCTTCCGCCCGTGATCACCCTCTACCCTACGACTACTTCCTTCTCCGGCAGCTGCAGTTCCCTTCGACATGACTCCCTCCGGCGTCCCTGCCATCCGGCTTGATATTTAGTTAATGATCACAACAATACTACATAAAATATTATTATTATTATTATTATTATTATTATTATTATTATTATTATTATTATTATTATTATTATTATTCATAAGAACTTTTTATGACATGGAACTAATAAAGCAAATCATAATATTATTATTAAAACAAACCATTATAAGAAGCCTATACTGATTTCAATCACTGACAATATCTGTTATTGAAATAATTCACTACTAGAATATGTTATTGATTTTTTATACTAAAAGACTTTGTTGTGTGTTCTATATTATAATCCTTCTGACTAAGAACTAATTATCAATATATGTTATTACAAAGTCATTTTACCCAAAGAAAACCAATAACATGTAGTTATAGTGATTCATTTCAATAATAGATATTATTAGTGGCTCCTTCCCACCTATATTGGCCTCTTATTAGAGCGATTAGGGAGGAGCTTCGTCGTTTTTCCAATTCTGTTCTTCGGCATGTTTATCGAGAGGAATCCAGGTGGCTGATACTTTAGCTAAAAGGGCGGCTGGAGTAGAGGAGTTTTATACTACTTGGGCGTTTCTGCCGGATGAGTTGGTGTCGCTTCTGGAGCAAGATGCAGGCGGAGCAGTGTTTTTGAGAAGATGAGATTAGTCTATTTGTTCTAGCTTTGTTTGATTTTTTCTTTTATCTTTGCTAGCCTTTTTAGGCTGTGTCACGAAAAAAAACAAAAATTAATATGAATTCTTTATAGTGACATGTTTTAACAATAATTTCTTAAATATATTACTTCAATTATATGTTTCGGGCATCTCCATAAATAAAAAATAATACTTCCACCGTTTTTTTTTTTATTAGCTACGGTTTGACTAATGCTACTATTCACTTATATACTTTGACTTAAAGTTTTATCATGATTATATTAGTTTTTAAATATCGAACTTTTAGAATTTTTACTTGTACCGAATTTGAGTTATTAATAGTTTAAAATGTGCATTGGACTGCGTGTTGGGTGGGTCTGTAGCAATCTTTAAAAAACAGAGGAAGTAAATGGTAAAAACTAAATAAAAATAAATAAAGTACATATCATCCCATTTAAATATTTCAAATAATGAAGGGTAATATCAGTCTGTAATCATATATACTAATAATGACCCATTGCACCAAGATGGGATATAAAGCATGAAAATGACCAACATATCTGCACTAAAGTAGTAGAAGATTTAATATACTAATGTCCCTAATTAATAATGCATATGTCCCATGGGGATTAATTAATTTGACGGCTATAATTTTGTTGTGGGCTTATTTTATTCTCAAAAGAAAAATTTTAATATTCCTTTCTTCAATAAGAAAACAGGAAGATAATGCAACTTGTTGTCACCACATTGCACTGGGTCACATCACAAATTTTATATGTGATCTCTTAATTTTGTTTGGCCTCATATTTGATTGCATGATTTCTAAGTACCTTTAATTTGATCCTCATTCCAATTATTCAATTTCTAATCATACTTTTTCTAGAGTATGTACTAAGTAAAACCTATGTATACCAAGTTGGAGTAAGTAGATGGATAGAGAGTGAAATTACCAAAATACCATTGAAGAAAGACAACCTAGTTTTGTTGTTGCAATGCACTTGTCCAACAGTGTATGGAACCTGAAAATACACATGAAACATAGTTTAATCACTCATCAACAAGTATACTCAATAATTAAGAAATTAAGGGAACATCTAATGAAATGAAAATAAATACAAGAATATGTTCGTAAATGTCCGCTTTTTTAAAACAATAAAGTGGACTCCTAAAATTATTTTTTGGGTAGTGTAGTTGAACATCAACCACCAATTTGGCTCGGCTTAGGGTGAGTTCTGGAATCAAAGTAATTCAATCTTCCTTCTAATCATCGCTACCGAGAATATATTGTTGTATGCCTTACTAAACTCAGTCTCAATCACCACTAAACTACCAACTATTGGTACCCAAAATTATTTGATTACAAGGCGTAGCAAATAAATAAATAAATAAATAATTGAAAAATAAAAATGGAAAAGATTATTTAATTATTGGGTCAATTAGAGGTTCTTGTCGTGCTATATATAGTAAGGTTGAGTCTATTTAATTCATCAGGCAGGTGTCTTCGACCACAATATTAAATACTGAGCACAATTATAAAAAGATGCAACTAGTCTGATTTATTTATTTATTTATTTCTAGTTTTTATAATAAATACAGAAACTTGAATAATTAATGATTTGGCAGTCAAATTTGCCTTTTTTTTATGGTTGTTCAGCTCTTTAAATCAGCCATTTCTCAGCAGATACCGATGTGGCGTCACCTGAAATTAATTTCAAATAATTAACGGAGGTCATTTATGTATCAATTAAATAAAATAAGGTTATATTTGGATGAAATGATTTGAAAATTCACAATAATAAATCTTTCAAATCGTATGGATCTACAGAAGGATTTATTATGAGTGGATTTCAAATCAATATGCTCTTAGTTTTATATAGTATTAAATTGAAGTGGATTTAAATATTTGATTTCAAATCATTTTTTTTAAAATACACCTCCAAATGTAACGTAATACTGTAAGTCTGTAATAGTATAATTACCATTTTTTATTCAAAAAGTAATAGTAAAATTTATTATATGAAATAGTATATATATATATTTCCGTTTTTTCATAAATTAAATAAAGAATTCAATAATAATGTACTAATGATCAGAATATTTGTGCTTGCGAGTAATTAATTATTGAGTGATTGATGTGTAAATGGACGAACGGGATTATTGTGTGTGGGCCAGTGTGATTTGGGCCCAGTGGTGTGAGTGGCCGAAATGTTATTTGGACCAAGGTGCTAATGGAAGCTTCTTGTTGGCTAATTGGTGAATTAGGGTGAAAGTAGAGTTGAAAAATAAATAAAATGTTCTTAACAAAGCTTGGTTCGGTTCGGTTCGGTTCTTAGTTAATTGTTTGTTTGTAAAGTTTAACAAACCGAACTCGAACAAAAACTTGAGTTTGTGTAAACAAACGAACACGTGCTATGTTCTTGAACAGTTCGAAATTGTTTGTACTCATATTTGTTAAGAGAGTATTTTTGTAATTTAAATAATTATTATTTATTTTATAAAAATTGTAAGTTTGTAACCCTAGATCTCTAATCTCCAAACTTTAATCTCTGTTTTTTGTATGAAAGTAAGTTACTAAATTCAAATAAATTTTTGGTAAAAGTCCACTTTTGATCCCATAAGAATTTCTCTCACCCACTTTTGGTCCCATGTTTCAGAATTTTCCACTTTTGTCCCCGTCAGATTAAATCTTTTTCCACTTTTACTCTGTTCTTCTGTCTTTGTCTGTTCTTGTCTTGATTGATTTAAATTGAGTAGGGTAATGGGTTAGGATTTTAAATTGAGTTTGCGTAATGGGTATGGATGGGTTTTATTTAAAAATGGATCTATGCACTACTTAGCAATTATTAGAAAGTTTTAATTTTCTATAAATTATGTTTTTACCACATTAACAGGCAAACTATTGATTTTTTGGTCAAAACTAACGGTGGGATTAAAAATGAAAAAAAAATAATCTGACGGGACCAAAAGTAGAAAATTCCGAAATATGGGACCAAAAGTGGGTGAGAGAAATTCTTACAGGATCAAGAGTGGATTTTTTCCTTTTTTAAATTGAGCTGACCACAAACGAATTGAGTTCGAGCTAAGCTAAACAAAAGCGTAAGTTGACTCATTTGAACTAAACGAGTTGAGCCAAACTCGAGCTTCAGCTCACAAACTTTTTCATGAGCCAAGCTCGAACATGATTTTAAGCTCGAATTCCTTAACGAACGAACACAAACATACCTTGAACCCTTCACGAGTTGAGCTCAAACACCCAAAGCTTGGCTCGATTCGACTCATTTACAACTCTAGGTGAAGAGTGGAAAGCGAGAGAGGGGAGGTTGGGAGCATTGGAGACGAAGGAGTGGGGCAAGAAGTTGGGGGAAAGTTCTTGTGATTGATTCAACATTGTTGGTAAGTGATCTTAATTTCTTTCCTTTCGTTTCTTCTTGATTTTCAGTATTGCTCAACAGATTTTGGAAATTATTGTTTTTGATGGAAATTAGGTTGAATTTAAAGGTTGTTAAATGATTGGCATTAGAGTTGGAAGATGATTTGGTGTCTTAAACGTGTTGGTGGTTGCCGTCATATAAGGCAAAGGAGATTTTGGGTATTTTAAGTTGATTATATATATGTGCTTTCATATTTTTCTTCCTGTTGATTTTGTGTTGTTCTGGTCTTTTCTTTGCGCACAGTCAAAACCACGGTCTGATGATGAGACTGTGGGAATGACTATATATGGTCAGTGCATGTGGAACCTTGGTTTGAGCCTTGGCCATTCCCAGGACCATGCATGCCAAACCCAAGGTGGATCTCTGTTCGAGGCATGATTGTGCGTCGACAATGGGAAGCCGGCTTAGGTTGGGCTGTTAATGATGAGGTTGTTAAATATTGCTTGTTGATTGTTGGATCATGTATCATGGTGGAAATTAATTAGGTCATGACAGTGTTAGAAATTATTAGGTTATGACAGTGTTGAGGGCAACAATAATGTATGAAGATGTGATTATTGATGCATATCTGACGAGCATGTGAACCTAGAAGCTTATGTGATCAAGACATATCATTTGCATGATTCTTGTGTTGGGGGTTTGCATCACTCACGAGTAGTGTTCAGTCCCTGGCCCTTGTGGCGTGATTGTGAGATGTCGGGGTAGCTTTCACATATATTGTTGAATGCTGGGCCCTGAGAGGTGAATGATATGATATATGGCTTCGGCCGGCATAATAGCAGATCTCTGCGAGAAAATGTATGATTCCCTACACGATTTCGAATAGAGGAGAACCTTACCGGTAGGTTCATATCTCTCGAGTTTCGTAGATGCTGAATAGGTATATTCATTACATTTGTATACATGTTATGTATGTTATCCACGCATAACGTGTAACGCCACAGTCACATTCACTTGTAAATATTATTTGTTTTAGGCTAATCCCACAACACGGGTTTAAAATGCGTCTATAAGGAAGAGGTATCCACACCATCATAAGACATGTTGCATCCTCCTCTTCAAACAATGTGGGACATCACAATGCACCTCCTACGAGTCCAACGTCCAAGCTAGAACATCTGCCTGGGTATTGGCTCTGATACCATATGTAACGTTACAGTTACATCCACTTCTACATATTCTCCTTTTTAGGCTAACCACCGGCCTCTCACAATTTTAAAACACATCTACACAGGATAAGTATTTACACCATTATAAGGCATGCTTCGTTTTGATCTCCAACCGACGCGAGATATCTCATCAAGTACATAACTTGTAGTACATTTTTAGTTGAAACATCGATACGGGTCGATGTGATGTTTTGCGTATATGTTTTCCTTATCTGCTTAACACTTTTTACCCGTCTTTTTCCCTGTACATGCTTTCCTTACTCAATACATTGCAAGAATTCCCTTTACTTTCTATTATAAATCCTACGAGAGGCGTTGCAGCATGACATGGGTTCGGGCTCTCTAAGAGATCACTTAAATAGGTTTCTTTATGCATTTCTCATCTCTATGTGATAGTACCGTTTAATGCATTGGGTTGGCAGTGTCGTACTTGCTATATTGGCTTGCTCCGGCACATATCTCCCGACTCCCCCAACGAATGTGTTCGATTACTTCTTGCCTTATCTTGTTTTACATTATTGGTTCCCTTCATAATTGGGTAATCGCGTATAATTCAATCTTGTAGTTAGTTGGTCACTAGTTTAAAATAATCAATATAACAGGAAAATTGTTGTAAATTTTTGGGACGTTGCAAATAAACATGTCAAATTTTTAAATAGTTTTATTGAAATTTTATTATTCGTGAATTATGTTTAACATATTTCATGCTCACAAACTTATACAATTATACTACAGATAAAATATGTCGTAGTGCACCTAAAATAATATTCTCTCTACATGGGACTGGCTTGGGTGCAGAATGTTGTATATGCACCATGATGCTTCAAATCATAAAAATAATGGATAAAATTTGCCATTACTTTTAAATTACTAGGCATCATGTTGTGAATTCATATTTGTAGGGATTATTTAGTTTCATATTTAGAGGGATTTGAGATAATAAAAAAGTACAAATCTACCATCACTTTTAGATGATTAGGCACCATGTTGCATATGCAGATATGCTAGTGGATCTGTTGACTCCCAAACATCCCCTATATTCTAAGGAGTAACTTTTTTATGAAAATTATTATATCAATTATCAATTCAAAAAAAAAAAGAGAAATTACAATAAATTTGCATTCAAAACATGGACCTATCTTCATGGAATGATTTTTATTTCCTCATTTTTTTTATAGAAGTCGAAGCTATATAATAAGAATATGTGCAACACGAGGACATCCCAGGAGATCACCAATCCTGGTACTATTATCGTCCATGTATGCTTAAATACGAAGTTCCGTTGGGATCCGATGCATTAGTGCTAATATAATCGCACCATTTTATTTCCTCATTTAAGATATCATAATGATTACTGTATACATTAAACAGAAATATGAAAAAAGAAAGGTAAGATGATCATTATAAAATTATACTACAATTTTTATTTTGGTTAGGTATTTTTGAGGGAATGAATCTTTTAGCATATAGTGAGGTGATTGAAAATTTAAACAAACTTTGGTTTATATTTAAAATTATTAACTTAAATTAAATAAAATGTGAAATTAGAAGGAATCAGTGGCCGTGGGTGCGCATGGCACAATGTTTTGAGCCCACAAGAAAGTGCCCTCCTGTAATAAAAATAAGATGTGCCAGAAATTGCAAACCAACTATAATAAACTACTTTTGTCTTTTGTCTTCTAGTATTATTCAACTACTTTTGCCCCACACTTAATTTTTATTTTTGTCTCCCTAATTATAATCTGGACAAGAAGTTTTTCTATATTGCTTAGACAAGTTGGCAATCAATTTTTGTTTTCTTTTTAACAAATTTTCCATCTTTTTAAATTTTAAAATACTTTCATCTCCAATTTCTGGGTAATAACGTGATCCCAAAAAAAAAAAAAAAAAAAAAAAGTGATCCAAAATTTTCTGGGTAATAATACCAACATCACTTTATTTAAATATTTATAAGGGTAACAGTTGTTGTGCAGACATTTATATGGTTGTACGATACAGAATAAGATCATGACCCTTTATTTTCATTCAATGACTATTATTGATTAAGGATATAATTGTCAAAAGAAATACTAATATTGATGAATTGTGTAATAAATCTACATACCATATTCGGAGTCCATATTTGTATGTTTTGAATTTTAGAATCTAATATAATATTTAAATTCCTTGCATCGAGTAGATCGATTTCCATATAAAGAACATCCAAATCCGAGTTCATTTGCGAAAGTCAGAGTCATTTGAAGTTCATTGTGATTTTCGGTAACAGAGCATTTACGTCTCAGCGACGAAGCATAAGCAATTCGGTGGCATTGCCTATATAATTCAGCGACATGACATATTCAATCAGTGTCATAATTTAAACAACAAAAGCTACGCAATAAATTTCGAATGGTTGTAACTTTCTCAAGTGAACTCGGATTTGGACGCTATTTATATGAAAATCCATCTACTCGATGCAAGGAATCTAAATATCCTATAAGATTTCAGAAATTCCAAATAAAAATAGCAGTTTTCATATAATGACGTCGCTGAACTACATAGAACTATGTCGATGAAATGAATACAATTAGTCGCTCAAATGCATAGGCTATGTCGCTGAATTATATATGCTATATCGCTGAATTGTATGGTCTTTGTTGCTGAGGTATGTAAGATATGTCGCTGAAATGTTCTATTCGTGTCGCTGAAGCCTTAAAATATTTAATACTCGTTGTAATGAGAATATGCTATTTTTCTATTAGGAATTTTTGAAATCTAATTAAATATTTAGATTTCTTACATTGAGTAGATTGATTTTCATATAAAGAACATTGAAATCCGAGTTCGTATGAGAAAGTTAGAGCCATTTGAAGTTTATTACGATTTTCAGCAACGGAGCTTATGCAATTCAGCGACGGGTCCTATAGAATTCAGCGACTGTGCATATGGAATTCAGCGAAGGGGGCAATGGAATTCAGCACGTAATCTATGAATTTCAGCAACAAAGCCAATACAACAAAGCTACGCAACAAACTTCGAATGGCTCTAATTTTCTCATATGAACTTGGATTTGGACGTTCTTTATATGAAAATTCATCTACTCGATACAAGGAATCTAAATATCCTATCAAGTTTTATAAAAATCCAAACAAATAAATAGCAGTACGTCTTGACATGAGAATGAATTGACCATCTATACTATTTTTAATCTTACAAAATGGTAAAATTGTCAAAATAACAAAATTACCCTTACAATTAATATAAACTGTTGGATTCTAAATTTCATCAACACCTTGGGAAAGCCTTCTGTACCATACTGCCATTGAGTATCCGCACCACACCATGACTGATTTATAAGGCTCCAACTATTTAAGCAACTAGTATTTTTTTGGCTGAAAATCCTATACATACTAGAAAACGGGTAGTGAAAACCCACCACACAAATTCATTTAAGCAACTATTTAAGCAATGCAGGAGGTTTGAATTCTTTTAAATATAAATATGTAGTACTTTAGAAGAGGTTTATCCCGAGACCCGAGTCCCGACCACCCATACACTCGAAGTTTTTTTTTTTTTTTTTGAGAAATAACATTGGATTTATTATGCTAACTTCGCAAGAGGAAGTAGCATGTGACAATCAAAATACAAGAGTTCAATAACACACACCTACTTCGAGTGTATGGGTGCGATCATACCCATACACTCGAAGTTATCTTTGTGCTTCAAACGTAATAAACTTAAAATAAATAAATAAATAATACTAATAATAATAAAATCTGGGTTAAAAACTTGTTTTTATTTCTGAAATATTGATAAATTTTGAATGATAAATCATTTATAATGAATTGCGAAATATAAAATAATTGCTTCAAGATGGGTTCCCCCAAGGGCCTTTATAAAAATTAAATTAATTAACATTTGAAGTTAAAACAATGCAAAATTTTTTATTAGAATTCATCATTAGAATTTTTTATTTAAGTGATTGAAAAGATTTGATAAAAAAATCCTAGTTTCAATTACTAAAGAATTAGCGACCAAATCTGCAATTGAAATTCGTTACTGACAAAAAAATCGAATTAAGAAATTTCTTAGAAATGGTTTAAGTTAATAAGAAATTTCTTATTAATAATATATGGAAGTATTTAAAATATCAATATCAATAAGCTATCGATAAATTGACCTACCAAAGAAAAATCAAATCACATCAGACCTCAAATGGGCAATTAGTCTATTATTCAATTATTCATTTAAATAATTATTACTCGTATATTATTATCACAATCAACATGGGTTGATGAACTGAATTTTTCAAAGGAATGATGAGACAGATTAAATGCATATTCCGATAATATCTTTGGTTATTGTATGACTAAATTACTTATTTATTTTCTGGCACCTAGTATGAAACAAGTAGCAAGTGGTGCACATGAACCCCAATTTATGGTCTATTCCAAGCCCCCTTTTCCACTACATGCTTGTATGGGTACATATAATAATACTAAATATAATATAATATAATATCTTTAAATCATGATGAACAAGAAATATTAATAATTTAAATCATGAAATTTCCGGTGCCCATTTGTGATGAAAAGGTGCCAAATTTTGATTTCCTCATCAAATATACTACTATCTTTATATTTTAATATTTACACATCTTTATACTTTTCATATAACTCAATACATATTTTTTTACCATCAATAATTCAAAGATATATAAATAAAAATTATAAAAATGTGGTACTCTAAAATAAAGTGATTAAACGAATTCAACAATAATTCTTTTGACTATGTATTTTCTTATATATACTAACTGTTTAAAAATATTTAGTCAAAGTTAATTAGTTAATAGTGGAAATTTAAAAAAAAATAAAAAATGTAAACAATATCACTGCCTGGAAAAGATGTTTTAGCTATAAACGTTATAATTTAGCTACTAACAAAGTTATTGATCAAAATTCTTTAACAATCAAACGTTTAACGATCGAAATCGATAGAATAAACAATTCGTTAGCGCATGGAGAATAAAAGAATAAGGAAGCATTAGAAATTAAAAATATATTAAGGGGTTATTTACAAATAACTTCTCGAAATTAAGAGAAAGTAAAAAAGAAAAATCCACGTGTAAACCATGCACGAGCATAAAATTATTTATTTAAGGAGAATAAATAAATAATAAATGGCCCTAAAATATTTCTTCTATTAATTTAATCGGAGGAGAAAATTAACAGTAGGAGATTTTAATATCTGATATTGCAAGGCTGCACCCATAAAGTCCAAATGTTATGTTATTTCAACAAAAATGCTTGCTTGTAGTAGTATTTACGTAATGGGCTGAAATTCCAACGGTCGACATGTTTTTTGCTTTATTAACTTTGATTTTTGTGTAGGGGTTGGGGACTTACCATAGTGGTTAAGTTACCCGTCTTCCAACCATATGTGGTGGGGGTTCGATCACCACCCGGTCCGCTATCCCTCCCCTTATCTCCCTTTGTAATTTGTATGGTTTGGGCTCACACACCTTTGCGGACACATGTGTGTCACCGTTTACCAAAAAAACTTTAATTTTTGTGTAGGACCGCATTCTTGTTTATATACTAATAATGTCATGTCATAATATAACACTCGGATCGGTTGCTTAGTAATTTTTTAGGTGCGATACTAAGATGAAGTTTAAATCGTCACATAATTTTATTTTCGCATCACATAATTCTTGTTTGGCTCGGGTGTAGCCAAGGACCTTTTTCTCCTCAAGGGAGGCTACCGGAAAAGGATCAAACCGATTACGGGTTCGGATTAACAATAATGCGCCCACAATTGACTGAATCTTCTTTGAATTGATCAAAAATAACAAGATACAACGGAGAACCTGCCTGTTGTTAAGAAACAACGGCGGAATTCACCAAAAACAGGGAACCAAACTACCAGCTGCTAAGGAGCAACGGTGGATTTGGAAATGATAACCGCTACAAACTAGGCTAGATTCTAAGGAAAGCTGTAAAGGAAAGCTGTAAAGAAAGCAGTAAAGATAACAAGGAATTAAACTTGATAAAAGGAATTTGGGGGTTGGATTGATCTCTCTGATTTTGTGTGTGTCGACCCCTATTTATAGCCGGAGCTGGAATAACCGCTCTCCGGCTAACTCCTCTGAGCCGAATTCTTCTTCTCTTCAATTCGGTTGTTTTGGTTTCGGCTGTTTCTTCCTATTTCGGCCGAAATCTTCATCAGCTTCGATTCCCTCCCTTCGGTTTACTATGTACTTTCGGCCTTACTAATCTTGGGCCCATCTTCTTTTTGGACTTCCTCTTTCTTTCGGCACATGTCTTATGGCCCAATAGCTCTTTCGCGGCCTATTATTCCATATGGCCCCAACAGATGCCCTCCTTACTTGGGCGAATTTCTTTCTTGCGAAGGAGCCCAAGTAACTTCTCTCTCTCTCTTCCTCTTCGTGCGCTAACCCCTCCTTAATATCCGGCCACGTCCTTCTGCGCCCTTTCATTTGCCTTTACTTTTGTTTTTATAGCCATTTTCCCCTTTTCTGTTTCCTCGTTCTCCCTTCGTCTTCTTGCTTCTTTTCCCATCGATGGCGCAACCGACTCTTTCCCCTTTCTCTCAAAAGATCAAAGATGTTGAAGATTCCCTAGTTGAGACTTCTTCGCTTCGTCTCATTGATGACGGCCTCGTTACTCTTGGACCTCTTGCGACTTCAACTGAGGCCATGATTTCTGCTTCTGTTCTTTTTGGGGAGTCGAAGACGATCCCCTTGTTTTCGGACTATTTCTCTGTCAAGCTTTTCGGCCCTCTCAATACTTGGCCGCTGGTGACTCAGGAACATGTTGCTTGGTTCGAAAGGGCCCTTCCTCATTGTGGATTAGGTTGGGTTAACTCTGGCATTGTTCACTTGATTAAGCTGAGTACTCAACCCTTTCCTACTACTTACAATTACATTCAGGCCCTTCTTTGCTTCTGGAACTCATCCATTAACTGCTTCTGTTTCCCATGGGGTATGATGACTCCAACCATTGAGGATGTTAAGCTTCTTCTGGACTTGCCCTCTCTTGGAAAGCCCGTCTTAGGTGTTACTGATTCCGACAAGCCTAATACGAAGAACACTGGCTTTGCTTCCGGGCTCACCTTTTCTTCATGGATTAACAAGTATCGTGGGGATAAGCCCGAATTTTCTGAGGACGAATCTGTGGCTTTTATGATGCACTTCCTCAGCCGATTCTTTTGGTGCGCCCCTGCCAAGAATGTTGTTCTCGAGGCCTACCCTCTGGCCAAGGCCCTTATGAAAAAGAATCATTTGCCTCTCGCCGATTATTTCTTGGCGCATCTATATTCTGGCATGTCTTCCTTAGTTCATGGATGGGCCGATGGCCACTCTAGCCGATCTCATGGCCCTCTTTGGTTCCTTCACCTCTGGCTGGTATGGCATTTCAGGGATATGTCCCGTTTTGAACCTCAGTCTTTCGAAACTACCCATCCTTCCGCTAACGATCTTCTCGGAGTTCGGTTTCCTGAAATGCGCACCGAACAATGGATTTACTACTTCATGAACCGATCCCCACTTGGTCCTTCTTCCTGCCATCTCTACTCTGGTACTCCGGATAGTTGGGTTTCGGCTATCAACACTCCCCCTTTCGGTAGACCCCTTCCGAAGGCGTTTGCCCAAGTCTGGAATGCTTGTATCATTCCTCGTCACATTTTCAACTGCTCGTTGTTTGTTCCCCCTGACCATTCTATCCTTTCTGAGGTTTACAATCCTCACTTAGTCAGCCGTCAATTCGGCTTTGTTCAGGATGTGGTCACTCCTCTCTATGGAGACCCAAATCGATACAGCAAATCCTTCAAAGGATTCGGCTCCGAGAACAGCCGAAATCTCTGTCGTACTTGGGCCCTCCGGATTTGCAACTTTGAAGTTCGTTCTTTCGACGTTCGCCCTGGTCTTTCAACCGAGCGTTTCGATACCTGGTGGGAAAAAGCTCTTTCTTATGCTAATTTTGGCACTAACTTGCAGAGCCTCCTTGTTTCTCGCGGCTTTCCAGGTATTATGATGTTTTCGGTTGTTGGTTCAGCCCCTGATTACTCCTGCTCTTCTCAAGAGGATGACCCTCTACTTCCTTTACTTAGTAAGTCTTTCGGCTTTCTTTTTATTGTGTATCGTATATTTTTCTCAGATTTTCCCCTTTTTTTTTTTGCTTTGCAGGGGCTGCTTTGGATGATGTCTCATCTCTTCCCTCTCATCCGCGTATTTCGTCTGCTCCCGCTACTTCCGGAAAACGAAAACGTGCTACTTCTGGTTCAGGGAAGTCGAAAAAAGAACCTGCACCTAAGACGCTGCGACGTTCGGCTCGTTCGCCTCTTCCGGGTTCGGCCTCGTCTGCTGATCAGGTCTCTTGCCGTTCTTTTCTTCTATATTTTTTTTTTCTCACCATCTTCCCTTTAACATTTATCTCCCCTTTTTTTTCTAGGCTCCTCGAGTTACCGTTTCTTCCGGCCCTTCCGAATCACCTAATCCCTCATCTACGGCCCTTGATCCTATTGATGAGGACCCGGCTATTACTTCAAGTACCACTCCCGTTTCTTCGGCCGATATGGGGCTGGGATTGACTTCTCGAACACCTGAGGGTGGCAACACTGGTTCGGCTGTTCCCATTTCGACTACTTCTCTAGCCGTAGCTCTTCCCTCTTCTTCTATTGCCTCTATTCCTAACCCCTCCCCTGTTCACACTCGGCTGGGAGAATTGGCCGTTGGCAATGTTAATCCTTCTTCACCTTTCCCGGATAAGGATGTTCTAGATGATTTCTTTTCCCTTTCATTTGTTTCTTCTTCATCGGAATTTCCTCGTTCTTTTAAAGCCTGCTTGGATAAGCTTGAACGCTTGATTTCTGAACAATCCGACGCCTTCTCCGTCCAAACCGGGCCTATCCTTTTGCTTATCTCTTATATCAGGCAGACTTTTCCTCAAGATCTTCTGGTCTCAGGCTTGTCAAACGTCGTTGATGCAATGTTCACCTGTCTATTACGGATAGACATGGAGCTTCCCAGCCTCTTGGTGTTTCGTAAAACACTCGAAGATGAGCATGCTTCTCTTACCCTTCACAGGGCGGAATTTGACAAGCATGCTTCTGACTATCATTCTTATATGAGTCGATTGTCGGCCAATGATGGCCTCAAATCCAATTATTTGAATCGTCTCTCCGCCATTGACTCTGAAATCAGCCGTCTTCAACATGAGGCACAAGGTGTGAAGAATGCCTTAGCCGAAGTTGACCAAGAATCGGCTCATTTGCAAGGACTTATAAAGCAGCTCCACAAATCTGCTCAGGCTCCGAGGGATAAACTTGCTAGTCTTAAAGAGAAAACAGACTACCTTGCTTTGAGGTTATCCTTCAGTGACAACGTCCTTAATGTTTTCCGTGACTTGTGGTCAGACACTCAGAAGGCGCTTAATCAGATTCGCTCTGTCGCGGTTCAACTTCCTTCGGTGCCAAATATTTCAATGGCTTCTGATAACCTTTTCGTCAATCCTCCTTCAGGGGATAATCTGAAGAATTCTGGTAATATTTAATTTGTTCTTTTGGTCCTGACGATATACGATGATTATGTCTTCCTTTTCTTTTAATTTCTCTTCTTAGATGCTCCGTGTGATCCTTTCGAAGACACTACCGACAAGCTTTTCTCGTCCCAACCCGATGATCCTCTGGTTTCGGCCGAAGCTGAAGCTCGATCGTATCAGGAGTTTCAATCAGTATTGGATCCGACTCCTGCTAGTAATTCGGCCGCTCCTCTTACCAGTGACTTCGGTGAAGACATTGCTTATGATTTGAGTGGAGATTGAACTTTGTTGTTGTTGTTTTCTTTTTTGGATGTAATAATATCCCCCCTTACTGTACTCTTGGTTTTTATTTCGGCCGATTCGCTCTGTATACTTAATCGGCCCATTATAAAATATTTGTCTTTTTGCAGACTTATTTCGCCTGTTTCTTCCTTGTTCCCAAGGATATTTTCTGATACAATATTATCTTCTGCAGCTTTATTGGGATTCTTGAAACGTTTCTTCCGTAATCAATGCTTTTCTCTTTACGTTTCATTTTTTGTTGTAACTGACATCTCTCCATTTTTCTCTATAAATACCAACTCCTCTCCACTTCTTGTTCCATAATCTCGCAAACACCAATCATGAACATCTTGATGCTTTTAATTCCTTCTCCTCCCTGGCCCCCTTGGCCCATTGGCTCTTTGGTTGATCCTTTACTTATAAGCCGAAAGCCCTTTTTATATGCACCGCGAGTTCAACTAATCCTTTTACCATTATCTTCATATAAATTGGGAACTTTCCACACTTTCCTCAACATGTGTTCCGACGGTCATACTCGAGCTCTGCTCTATTCCCTCTTATTGTTGTGACCCGTCGTAATCTTACTAATATCGGTCCCAAAGTCTTGGGCGGTCGAATAATAATTGCGCCTTTCTATGGGACCGAATTATTTTCTAAGCTCCGAAGGCCATACCCCTCGAATCTCATCCCTATCTTCAATGCTGAAAAGGGGGTATCCTTGCTGGAGCAGATTAAAATTTTCTTCTTCCTGGTCTGGGAGTTGGCTTTCTTGGCACAGCCATCTCTTCTCTCGCCGGCTAGAAGAATTTGGGCTTGGGAATGAATGTTGGCCATCTACCACTTCAGATCCCACTGGCCTCCGCTTCTTTCTAGCCGTTTTAGCCCAGGACGTTTCCCTTGTATATTGTAACGTTGGGCTATCGACGCCGCTTTCGGCCGAAGTAGCACCCTTTTTGTACTTATTCGTTCATGCAATAAAATCTTTACTTTTTCGCATCGCTTAATGTTTAATCCCATACTGATGGATAATATTTCTTCATGTATCTCGCATTAACTGGATTTGACATCTGCTCACCATTTTCGTCCACCAGAACGTATGCTCCATTCGGTAATCTTGTATGAACAATAAATGGTCCCTCCCAATTGGGACTCCACTTACCTAATCGGCCATCCTTCTGCTTAGGCGGCCATATAACTTTCCAAACTAAGTCTCCAACTTCAAACCGCTTAAGACGAATTCGTTTATTGTACCAATCGGCCACAATATCTTTATTTTTCTGCAAATTCTCAAAGGCCTGCACCCGATTGGGATTTATCTCCAATAACTCATCTTTCATCGCACAATCATACTGTTCGGCCGACATTGAATCCGCCTGGCTTGTTCTCAAAGTCGGCACTGTTATTTCGGCTGGCAATACTGCATCCATTCCATAAGTCAGCCGAAATGGTGTGAACCCAGTAGCTGAAGTTTTAGCATTTCGGTAAGCCCACAATGCTTCAGATAACTTCTCGTGCCATTTTCTTGGCTGATCTTCAATCATTTTTCTTTATAATTCCTATTAGCTGTTTGTTTGTGGCCTCTGCTTGTCCATTTCCTTGCGGGTAATATGGTGACGAATGCACAATTTTTATCCCGTATTCGTCTGCAAAGGCCTTGACCTTTTCTCCCACAAATACAGTTCCTCTATCTGTTAGAATCGTCTGTGGGATCCCGAATCTATAAATCAACTGTCTCTTAATAAACTCAATCACCTCCTCTTGTGAAATGCTGACATACGCCTGAGCTTCGGCCCATTTTGTGAAGTAATCTGTTGCCACTAGCACGAACTCATGTCTTTTCGACGAAGAGGGATGAACTTTTCCTATGATGTCCATGGCCCATCCTCTGAATGGCCATGGTTTGATCATTATATGTAATTCTTCGGCCGGTAACTTCTGAATCGGCCCATGTTTTTGACATTCGGTGCATCCTCTTGCATATTTTTCACAATCAGGACCCATATTCGGCCAATAATATCCCAGCCGAATAATACTCCACTTCATCGATTTTCATGCCCGATGCGCACCACATATTCCTTCATGAACCTCTCCCATTACCCTTCTAGCGTCCTCTTCTCCGACGCATCTGAGCAATATTCCATCAATAGCACGCTTGAATAATAATCCTCCTATTATGACGTAGTCCATCGCTTTCTGTTTTTTGGCTGGATTAGCCTCCGAAGGATCTTCTAATGTCTGTGCTATCTTTTTTATCCATTCGGCCTTCTCTGTTTCGGCCAAACGTACTTCTACATTTCCTGCTATCGGCATCAACCGATATTTAGCTGCATGTTGAGCCAATTCATTGGCTACTTCGTTCTTTTCTCTCGGGATATATTCAATGTACACCTCATCAAATTCTTCTAACAAAGTAACCGCTTCTTCATACAATCTAATCAACTGCGAACTCTTAACCGAAAAATCGCCTAGCAATTGCTGAACAACTACTTGCGAGTCTCCTTTGACAATGATTGCTCTGACCCCTTCTTCTATCAACCGTTGTAATCCCGAAATTAACGCTTTATATTCAGCTTGGTTATTCGTATATGACTCTGGCAGTTGCACGAAATATTTGTATATCTTGCCCTCCGGTGTTTGTAGGGTAAACCCTGCTCCAACTCCTGAAGCGGCTTTAGAACCATCAAATGTCATTACCCATGGTTGCAAGTATACAATCCCTATCTCACCAACTTCTTTCGGCCGATCCTGATGATCGATGTCATCGGTTATCGGGTGTATCACATGATCAGCCGGAAAATCGGCTACAATCTGTCCTTTCATAGCCCTCAAAGGTTGATATCTCAAATCGTATGCATTTAACTTCATGGCCCATTTGGCCATTCTTCGGCTACTGACCGGATCATTCATCATAATCTTAACTATGTCAACCGAAGCTACCACTATCACTTGCCTTGGCTGAATATAATATTCTAATTTCTGGCATGCATGATAAAGACTTAAACATAGTTTATGAATCGGCGAGTACCTTACTTCGGCGTCCCTTAGGATTCGGCTAAGATAGTAAATCGCCCGATCCCTTCCTTCATCGTCTTCTTGCGCCAGTAATGCTCCAATAGATTCTTCGGCCGCTGCTATATACAACTTCAATGGCCGTCCTAAAGTTGGAGGAACCAACACAGGTGGATTCATCAAATCCTGCTTCAATTGTTCGAAGGATTTTTGTTGGTCGACTCCCCATTTGAACTCCTCTTCCTTCTTCAACCTCAATAAATCGGTTAGTGGTTTCGACTTTCCAGCCGCATTTGCTAAGAATCGTCTCAGAAAACCGATCTTTCCAAGAAACTTCTGTAGACTCTTCTTATCATGTGGAGGTTTGGCTTCTTGGATAGCCCTGGTTTTGTTCGCATCAACTTCTATTCCTTTGTTATGTACCAGGAACCCGAGAAAATTTCCTGCTTGTACTCCAAAAGCACACTTGGCTGGATTCATCTTGACTCCATGCAGCCTCATCCTCATGAACACCTTCCGCAAATCGTTCAAGTGGCTTTCGATATCTTTGGATCGGACCATGACGTCATCGATATAAACTTCAACACAATCCCCTATGAGGTCATGGAAAACATAGTTCATGGCTCTCTGGTATGTAGCTCCTGCATTCTTCAGTCCGAACGGCATCACCACCCATTCATATATCCCTATGGCACCAGGGCACCGAAATGCAGTCTTGTGAATGTCTTCTTCGGCCATAAAAATTTGGTTGTATCCTGAATATCCATCCATGAAAGATAGCATTCCCTGTTTTGCGGCCGAATCAATCAACAAGTCAACAATAGGCATCATATACTCATCTTTTGGAGTGGCTATATTAAGATTCCTGAAATCGATGCAAACTCTCAATTTTCCATTCTTCTTTATTACAGGAACAATATTTGATAGCCATTCTACATATTTAGCTGGCCTAACAAACCCGGCCGCTAACAATTTCTCTATTTCTTCTTTTATTTTTGGGACTAATTCGGGCGCTGCCCTCCTGGCCGGCTGTTTATGTGGCCTGAACCCTTCTTTAATAGGCAGTCTGTGTTCTACAATTGACCGCTCCAATCCTGGCATCTCTGTATAGTCCCATGCGAAACAATCCTTGAATTCGACTAGAACCTCCTTGAATCGGCTTGTCATCTGCTGATCAAGATTTGCACTCAACGGGATCTCCCTCGGGTGTTCGTCTGTACCAACATTGACCATTTTCAAGGGGTCTTGAGCTTTGAAATCCGGCGTTCGCTTTGGAATTGCGTCTATTAAATCGCTCCATCCTGCTTTGTCGTCTGAAGTTCCGAGTTCGGCCGATTCGAACTCGGTCGCTTGATTCGGTTGTGCCTCCATCATTTACTTTCTTCTTTGATTGGCCGTTCATCGGCCTGGTATCTGATTTCAAACCCCAAATCTGTCCAATCACACTCGATCACCTGCGGGTACCGATCCCCTACCACTGCTAGGAATGGTTGTATCGGTTCTTCATATAACACCGCATCAATTCGTCCGGCTGAGCTGACTGGAAATGGAGGTTGATCCCCATCTACTTCTTCTACTGTGCCATCCTTCTTCCAGAACCATACTTTCTGGTGAAGCGTTGATGGCAAACATCGGGATGTATGAATCCAGCATCGACCTAATAGGGCCGCATACGGGACTTCTGCATCTACCACGAAGAACATGGTCGGAATTGATATTGTTCCGACCGTTACATCCACCAATATACATCCTTCAGCCGCAGTTTGAGCCCCCACAAAACTCATTACCTTCATTCTCGTAGGGAGTAAATCTTCCTTCGAACGGCCTATCTTCGTTAGTGTGGATAGCGGCATGATATTAACTGTGGCTCCACCGTCGATAAACATTCTTCTAAGTGGTCTCCCATTGACCCAACCTTTAACGTATAAAGGCCTCACATGCTGGGACATTTTCGCAGTTGGAGGCAAAATCGTACCTGGTTGAGCTTCTGGAACAAATGCTTTATATCCTTCCTCAAACGATTTCTCTATTTCGGCTTCCGGCCGAAATACCTCAAGTTTATCGAAACAAAAATCCACTATGGGTTCTTCATCACCATAGTATTCTCCATCCTTCTGACAAAAAACCACAGCTGGTTCGGAATCCGACCAGTACTCCTCTTTCTCTTCGGTGGTTACCGTCACCATATTCGCGCTAGATCCGAAGTCGAACTTAAACTGCCCAACAGGGGGTGTATCACTATGCGGAATGATAGTTGTCTTTGGTTTCCATTCCCTGGTTCGGGCTGGTCTAGGCTTCCATTCTTCTTTCGATTTCGGCTGCTCACTTTCAATTTTCGGCTGTATTACTTTTGGCCGAAATTCAGTTTTGTTCTTTAGACGATCCTGTCCTTCTTTCGGCTTCCTCTCTTCTTTTGATTCGGACCTCAAACGAGCCGAAAATACCCTATTGAGTATTCGTCCTCCCGAGAACGAACAGTCATCAGGGAAGTCCTCTTCCATATGCATCATATCATACTCCTCCTGCTCAGAAACAGCCGCTGCTTTAAGCCGTTGCATTCTTCGTTTGAAAGTACGATATGATCCCTTTCCTTTTGGGACTTTTCTCTCCTCTGCCCTCCAAGCTGAATGGTCATACCGGCGTTGACCGAAATGCCTTCTTTCTGGAGAGTTTTGGACCCATCGGCCTACCTGAGTATTTGCTGGTAGCCTTCTAAGCTTTTTCATTTCGGGACTAACAGCTTCTTCAGGGACTGTGATCTGTATCACAGTCTTTCCATTCTGTTTATCGGCTGTTAACTTCATCTCTGAGTCCTATCCGTTGGTTATGATTTTCAACGTTGGTCTCTCACTCTTATCTCCGACCTCGATCTCCTGATGTCTCTCCGATTGCTTGATCCACTCTTTCACCTCATAATTCCCCAATCGGTCAAAAACATCTGTAACTTTCTCTTTTCCCTTCGGAGATCCTAGCCTTTTCCATACTCCTGACCTCTGAGCCGATGGCCGATCCCCAAGCCGATCGTGCACAGAACTCTTGCTAGATGATGTTTGATCCCCCAATCGGTCATGCACCGATTTATTCTGGTTGGGCTGCACCATCACCATGTTGGCAACTGGGAACGGATTCTTATCAATTGCCATAAGCCTCTCTGGGAACTTCAGCTTCCCATCATCGACATGCTTCTGAATCAGTTTCCTAAAATGCCCACAAATTGCCGTGGAATGAGTAGCTGATCCATGGAATCTGCACCATCCGGCCTCCAACTGATCCTTGGTAGGCTGTGGATGGTTTCCTTTAAACTCTAGCAATCCGTTCTTCTGGCAATAATCAAATATTTCGTCCATTTGTGACAAGTCGAAAGAGTAAAACCTTTGAGATTCATCTCCTCCTTCTTTCTCCTTGCCTCTGGCTGGCCGAAGTGCTGGACAAGTCATAGGCTTTTTTATGATTAACTCTGCCCTTGCGACTTCGGCTAATGCAGGAACGTCATCCGTATTATACTCTTCCTGAATGTCACATCTATCCAAAGATTCAGCAAATGAGGCAGCTGACTGGATAGGTTGTGACCTTCCGCTTTGACTTCGGCTTGATTTGAAAGCCGCCTGTTCCGCCAAATATGTCTCCATCCTTATAGCTTCAGCCGTTAATTCGGCTACTGTCCTCGGTCTTGTTACCATCAATCTGTCCTTAATGGCAAACTTCAAATTCTGCTTTAAGATTTGAATATATTCATGCTCAGGCAGCATTGTCTTCATCTGAGCCTTTATTGCATAAAATCTTTCAATAAATTCAGTAACCGATTCAGACGCCTTCTGCTTGGTTGACGTCAGATCAACTACCGAAACTTCCGGACTGGTATTATAGAATCGGTCATGGAATAACCGCTCCATTTCGGCCCAAGTATTGACCGATCCCGCTGGCAAGTTAATGTACCATTCGAATGCTGGGCCAGTTAATGACAAACTGAACAATATCAGCTTGTGAAAATCATTTTGCGCGATTCTGGTACATTGAGCTGTAAATCGGCCAATATGCTCGATGGTAGAGCGGCCGACTTCTCCAGAAAAAGTGTTAAAATCTGGAACCTTCACCCCTCTAGGCAGTGGATACTGCTCCTCAATGTAATCTGGATAAGGTTTCCGATACATCGGCCTATTCTCCTGGCCAATGAGATTCCCAAACTGTGTGCGAATAATCTCGGCAATAAGCTCTCTGTCAACCAGTTGTGGTGGATTCTGCTGAAGTGGTGCGTATTGTTGTTGAACCACTGGAGCAGGCGGTTGAACAGCTGGTTGAGGCAGTTGATTCTGTTGCTGATCGTACCTCTGCTGCGGAGGAACAAAAGGCCGAGCTCCATGCCCTCCTGGCGGCCTAAAGGCCTGCTGCTGAAAATTGTGAGGATTTTGCATCGCAGGTGGTGGATTTTGCGCCACTGGAGCTTGATGCGCTCCCATCGGATACATACTCCTCGCGATTTCGGCTCTAAACATGGCTGGCATCGCTGCCAGGATATTTCCTTCGATTTGGCGAACCGAATTAGTAACCGCCGCTTCCACCATAAATTGAACCTAATCTCGGAATCGCGGGGTTAAATCATCGTTTGAAAACTCCTGACTATGGAAATTTGATGGTCCGGGGAACCCTGGGGGGAATTCTCCGGCTTCTGGTGCGCGCTCTTCCTGAATCGGCGGCAAATCAGTCCTCGCCGCCGTGTTTGCTGCTGGAGTTGCTTGTTCGAACGCCATTTTGCGTCCCACTGGGCGTGCCACTGTTTGGCTCGGGTGTAGCCAAGGACCTTTTTCTCCTCAAGGGAGGCTACCGGAAAAGGATCAAACCGATTACGGGTTCGGATTAACAATAATGCGCCCACAATTGACTGAATCTTCTTTGAATTGATCAAAAATAACAAGATACAACGGAGAACCTGCCTGTTGTTAAGAAACAATGGCGGAATTCACCAAAAACAGGGAACCAAACTACCAGCTGCTAAGGAGCAACGGTGGATTTGGAAATGGTAACCGCTACAAACTAGGCTAGATTCTAAGGAAAGCTGTAAAGGAAAGCTGTAAAGAAAGCAGTAAAGATAACAAGGAATTAAACTTGATAAAAGGAATTTGGGGGTTGGATTGATCTCTCTGATTTTGTGTGTGTCGACCCCTATTTATAGCCGGAGCTGGAATAACCGCTCTCCGGCTAACTCCTCTGAGCCGAATTCTTCTTCTCTTCAATTCGGTTGTTTTGGTTTCGGCTGTTTCTTCCTATTTCGGCCGAAATCTTCATCAGCTTCGATTCCCTCCCTTCGGTTTACTATGTACTTTCGGCCTTACTAATCTTGGGCCCATCTTCTTTTTGGACTTCCTCTTTCTTCCGGCCCATGTCTTATGGCCCAATAGCTCTTTCGCGGCCTATTATTCCATATGGCCCCAACAATTCTACTACTCCCTCCGTTCCATTTGAAATGTCACATTTCTTTTGGGCATGTTATTTTAGGTAGAATGAGTTATTGTGTTAAAGTGGAGTAAATAGTTGATGTGATGTTTGTTTAAAGAAGTAAAAATTTTCTAAATAAGGAAATATGGTAATTGAAGTGGGATGAGCCAAAACAGAAAATGAGACATTTGAAATGGGACGGAGGGAGCATTTCAATATTTTGCATATATGTGCATAATATTGGAATCATGCACCCCTAACCGGAATGAATAACACTATGCTTGTGTATACTTCCTCCGTTCTCAAATGTTTTTGACATTTGAAAATATGTTATTATTCACACACAGACTTTTGCTTAAAGTTTTATCATAGTTATACAAATTAAAATATAGTCAAGTGAGATCTTGTAAGATTCTTCTCGTCGTGTAGTTTTTATATATTGAACTTCTAGAATTTTTACTTTTACCGAACTTCAGTTATTAATGGGTTAAAATATACATTGGAATGCGTGAAATGTTGGTTTGTAAAAAATATTCAAGAACGGATGAAGTATTATACTTCCTCCATTTTTTTAAAGGTTACCCTTCTCATTTGCACGTATGTCAATGCACATTTTCAACATTAATAACTCAAATTCAGTACAAGTAAAAATTCTAAAAATTTGATATTTAAAAACTACAAGATGAGACGAATTCAACAAGATCTCGCTTGGCTATATTTTGTCTTCTATAACTATAATAAAAATAGTAGTCAAAGTGCAACAATGAATAGTAAAAAAATTCAAAACGTAACCTTTAAAAAAAATGGAGGAAGTATTTTTATAATTAATTATTGATTTTATACAAAATGGTCAAGTTCTGCATTTTCCAAACTTATGATTAGGGGTTTATGTCCCCATCCGGCTCAACCACATGAGCAGCCGGAGCTGCCGCTCAGGGCCCCCAAATTTGGGGGCCCCACATAAAATATTTTATTATATATATTTAATTATTTTTAAAAAATAAATGGTCAAGTAAATGTATTATATATATATTTATATTCCATTTTACAAATATTTTTAATAGAAAAGCTAGTTAATGAATTTATTTAATGTATTACATAATATAGATTTGAACTATTATTCAATATTTGTTAATTACAAAGTATTTTTATTAATGTAATGTCACCAATTTAAGGATAATTAATAATTCTATTTTAATGATTTGTTACTCTAAAGATCATATTCTTTTTTGGTGAATATTGAGTATCCCCGTGCCACATTAAACCTAATACTAATTCCTCAAAAATCTCCATGAGCAATGAAGGGTGCATCTCCCAAAACAGTCTAAAGATCATATTCTTAATATATATATATATATAATGTATATATACATATACATCTTCATATCTTGCTTGCGTTTCCATTATTTAAAAGTGTGCTTATGAGATGAAAATTTAGTTCTAATTTTAGAATTATGACATGAGCTAACCTAGATCCTAGAGTATAAGTAACTTCATGGTTTATTACGAGTTCTAAAGAAAATAAAAATAAGAAACTCTCTTGACAAAAGTTATACTTGTATATTTATATTAATAAATTAATAAAATAATTTTATAATAAAATATTTTTAAGTTCAAATTTAGGCCCCAAAAAATATAGAGGCCCAGGGCCTCCAAAATTATAGAGACGGCCCTGTCCCCATCAAGGCTTTTATCATTTCCCTTTATTCATTTATAATTTGTCTGGAATTGACTTCTACTACCCTTTGCCGACGCTCGAATATCAGTGTAACAAATAAAAAGAAAATTAAAAAATTACTCCAACCTACAGTGTAGAACAATTAGCCCATTTTTACTTTTGCCACTATTCATTTATAAACTTTGAGTTAATATTATTGCAATTATACAATAAAAAAGTATAGTCAAATTAAATTGAGTTTTATTGAATTCATGTAATTACATGGTTTTACAATATTTATTTTATATAATATTAGTTATACATAATTTAAAATATTAACTGTAAATAATTGAAACTAAACTCTCATCGCAACGACTAAAATTCACAAGGAAACATATATAATGTATCCTATTTGTATTTATAAATCTATATAATAAATCCTGAATACTTTTTGGCACGTGCAGACTGTATTGCCCTTATTAAATATACTTCATCCCTTTTAATTTTAAGGGTTATACAGTAATTGTGCCTTAGGTTTCCACGTATACGCTGATTAATCATCTAGAAACGTACAGTCATCCAAATTAATTACACGTCAGCACTGAATCATCCTACTTGCCAAGTCATCAATCTTTTAAATCTTATATTTTGGTAATAAATCTATTTATTAGTATAAGAAAATCTTGAAAAAAATTTCCATATATTTTAAAAAGATATAATAATATATTTGATATTTATAGTGAATTTAGTTAAACAATATATTAACTATTAACTCTATTACATTAGATAATAAATCATTTGTTTGTATAAGAAAATCTTTTTATATATTTTAAAAAGATATGAATTAAAATTAAATTATAATATATTTGATATTTGTTACGAATTAAATTAAATCAATATATTATAAATTTTTTATTTGAAGAATTTATATTTTCAATATAATATTAATTATATTAAAATTCGAGCCTATTATACATAATATACATAAAATAAACACTACATAAAATTAAAAAAATAGTATTTCATCAGTAAAAAAATTAATATATTATTTTATATACATAAAAATTAATATCATGATAATTTATCTTTTACATATATTTATTAGTCATTAATCTACTGTATAATTATTAATACTACCTATGTTCCTTTTTATATAAATACAATATATACAATCAACATATTTTTGCGGGTGGAGTAAGTTAGTATGACGAAAGTTTTAATATACTTAATCAATTTAATTATACATATAATATTTATAATAGTAGGGTGGTAATAAGGGATTAATTTCTATTTATATTTTATTTACATAACAAATTGAATTATACTTTTTTTTTTGTGAAACCGTGTATAATTGAATAATACTTTGGTATATGTATTATGAAAAAAAAACTTGTTTTTCTTCTGTCATTTTTAAAAAAATAGAAATTATATTTTATTTAAATTTCTGATTTCATAAATATACTAAAATAATAATATCTATAATTTTAAATTAATTGAGTTAATAAGTTTGTATTTAAAAAAATTAATACCCGTGCGCGAAGAGCGGGTGAAAAATCTAGTATATATAGTTTGTGGTTAAGTTTGTATGAGCAAACATATCCATGCATTAAAGTGCGAAATCAGAAAACACAGTAATTGAGTGAATAGGGCGTATGTAAATCACTATTGGTGTAACCATTATATATAAAGCCCAGAATAATTGAGATTATGTGATGGTTGGGTGATGAGTCAGTCTATAAAGATGTTTGGACTTTGTGTGAATAGATCAATCATGTAGTTGTTGTGGCAAAGAAAAACTAATGGACCGAGTCTGGGTCAAGAAGGAAAAAAGAGTAATGGGTTAAAAGGGGAAAGAAAGAATTAAGAAAAATCCAAGCCCCAGAGCCGAAGAAGTCGGCCGTAGCAAGAAAAAGTGAAGTCAACCGAAAGGGGACAAGTGCCAATCGGCTCGAAAAGCAGTTAGGGAGCGGTTATCAAGCTCCGGCTATAAATAGGGGATGCCGAGCACAGAATCAGGAGAGACCAATCCGATCCCAAGTTCCTTTTTGTCAATTTACTTCCCTGTATTTTTTATTGCTTTCCTTTACCAGCTTTACTAGATTTTAGCGTAGTTGTAGCAGTTACTTTTTTCCAAACAGCCGTTGTTCCTTAACAACTGGTAGATTTGGTAGCTAGTTGAGGATAATCCGCCGTTGTTTCTTAGCAACTGGTAGATTTCCATTCTGTTTCACCTTAGCCATTGAAATTCGAGCGATATCAGTTAAATTTTGGGCGCATTATCTAATTTCGGACCCTTAATCGATTTGATCCTTTTCCGATAGCCTTCCTTGAGGAGAAAAAGGTCATTGGCTTGTACCAACAGCCAAACCGTGGCACGCCCAGTGGGATACATAGTTAAAATTGCAGTTGATCCACATGCAACTCTGACGATTAATATGGCGACGAGAACCGATTTGTCGCCGATTCATGAACAGCGCACGGCTAATCCAGGTGATTTTCCCCCAGGATTCGCAGGTCCTACGGATTTTAACGCTCAGGAGTTTCCACATGATGATCTGACCCCACAGTTTTGCGATCACGTTCATTTCATGGTTGAAGCGGCGGTTACCAACTCAGTTCGGCAAATTGAGGGAAATATACTGGCAGCTATGCCAGCTATATTTAGAGCCAAACTCGCTCGTAATATGAATCCGTTTGGAGCTCAGAATGCACAGGCAGCACAGAATCCACCTCCGATTATTCCAAATCCACCGCCTGTGGCTCAGAATCCTCATATCCAACCTAACTACCATCAGCATGCCTATCGGCCGCTAGGAGGGCAGAGACCACGACCGCATGTCCCGTCGCAAGCTAGGTATGAGCAAAAACCATATCAGCACAACCTCAGCCAGTCGCGCAACCACCTGCTCCAGTGGTACAACAACAATACCCACCACTTCAGAATCGGCCGCAACTGGTAGATAGGGAGATGATAGCATAAATCATCCGAACACAGTTTGGAAATCTAATCGGTCAGGAGAATCAACCGATGTATAGGAAACCTTACCCTGATTACATAGAAGAGCAATATCCGTTGCCTAGAAGAGTCAAGGTTCCTGATTTTAGTACATTTTTAGGTGAAGTCGACAGATCAACGATAGAACATATCAGCCGATTCACTCCTCAGTGCACTAGAATAGCGCAGAATGATTTTCATAAGTTGATTTTGTTCAGCCTATCGCTGAATGGTCCAGCTTTCGAATGATATATTAACTTACCACCAGGATCAGTCAAAACTTGGGCAAAAATTGAGAGGTTGTTTCATGACCGATTCTATAATACTAGCCCTGAGGTGTCAGTAGTAGACCTAACTTCAACTAAGCAGAAGGCTGGAGAAAATGTTAATGAGTTTTTAGAAAGGTTTTATGCAGTTAAATCTCAGATGAAAACGATGTTTCCATAACATGAGTATATCCAGATTTTAAACAAAATCTGAAGTTTGCAATCAAGGATAGGTTGATGGTGACAAGACCAAAGACTGTGGCCGAATTGACGGTCGAAGCAATAAGATTGGAAACATATTTGGCGGAACAAGCGGCTTTCAAGTCAAGCCATAGTCAAAGCGGGAGGTCTCAACCCATCCAATCAGCTGTGTCATTCAAAGAATCTTTGGATAGGTGTGAGATCGGGGAAGAGTTCAACTTGTACCCACCTTGGCGGAAGTATCAAGGGCTGAGTTGGTGATCAAAAAGCCCATGACTTGTCCAGCCCTCAGACCAGTAAGAGGAAAGGAGAAGCCAAGGACGATTCTCAAAGATTTTATACGTTCGATTTATCTCAGATGGACGAAATCTTTGATTATTGTTTAAAGAATGGACTCTCTGAGTTTAGTGGGAATCATCCACAGCCGACAAAGAAACAAATGGACGTTGGGTGGTGTGGGTTTCACGCATCTGCAACCCATACCATTGCGGTCTGCGGATATTTCAGGAAGATGGTCCAGAAGCGCATTGATGATGGAAAATTAAAATTCCCGGATAGATTAATGGTTATTGATAAGAACCCTTTCCCATTTGCTAATATGGTAATAGTACATCCTGATCAGAAGAAGTCTGCTCACGATTGGCTGGGAGATTAGCCATCTAATAGCAAGAAATTTGTACACGGTCGGCTAGGAGAACAACCATCGGGTCAAATGAAGACAAGATTATGGGGACGATTGGGTTCACCCCAGAAGGGGAAAGAAAAGGTATCGGATGTTTTCGACCGACCGGGTCACTAGTAGGTTAAGGAGTGGATCAAACAGTCAGAAAGCGAGGGAAAGTCAAAGTTTGAAGAAGGAAAAGAGAAGCCGACCCTGAAGAAATTACCAGTGGTTGGAATTCGGAGGTGCAGTTAATAGCCGACAAGAAGAATGGGAAAACTGTAATACAGATTACAGTCCCTGAAGAACATGTACCTCCGGCGGTAAAGAGGCTTAGGAGACCACCTGCTAACACTTAGGTTGGTCAATGGGTACAGAATTCGCCGAAAGGAGGGTACTTCGGCCGAAGCTGATTTGAGACTCCGATTCGGAGGGAAACTGATACGTTTTTCCCTAAAGGGAAGGGATCGTATCGAACATTTAAAATAAAAAATACAGCGGCAGAAGGCGGCCGCAGCTGAAGAAGAATATGAAATGATGCACCTGGAGGAAGACTTTCCAAATGATGGTTCTTTTTCTGAGGGAAGAATATTAAATAAAATGTTTTCAGCTCGTATCAAGTCAGCCGAAGGTGTGAAGAAAATGGATAAGAGGAACAATGAAGATTGAATGAAACATAAAACTGAGTTTCGGCAGAAACAGAAAGAAGTTCGGGCCGACGATGATCTAGAAGAGGTAGAAGAAGAGTGGAATCCTAAACCAGTCTGAATAAGGGAATGGAAAACAAAGACATCCATTGTCCCAAAAACTGAAACTCTTTCAATTGGTCAATTCAAATTTGACTTCGGATTGAGTGCTAGCATGGTTGGCATCATGGCGGCAAGTGATGAGGAATACAAGGCATTCGTCCCAGACGCACAACTGAGCACCATTCTCCCTCCTACCACAAAAATGTCTCAACATGTGAGGCCCTTGTATGTAAAGGATTGGGTTAATGGGAGGCCGTTAAGGAGAATGCTTGTCGATGGAGGAGCGACAGTGGATATCATGTCGTTAACTACTTTGGCCAAAATTGGCCGAACTAGGGAGGATTTGCTACCCACTAGAGTGAAAATATTGAGTTTTGTGGGAGCCAAGATGGCAGCAGAAGGATGTATAATGGTTGATGTGACAGTCGGAACGATATCGATTCTGACTATATTTTTTGTTGTTGATGCTGACGTCTCGTATGCAGCTTTATTAGGACGATGCTGGATCCACACAGCTAGATGTTTGCCATTAACTCTTCATTAGAAGATATGGTTCTGGAAGAATGATGGCTCAGTAGAAGAGGTAGATGGAGATCAACCTCCATTTCCAGTTGTAGGGGAACCTATACAACCGTAGAAGAAGAACCTATACAACCGTTCCTGGCGGTTGTAGGGGATCGATACCCGGAAGTTTTTGAGTGCGATTGGAAAGATTTGGGATTTGAAGTGAAGTAGCAGGCCGACCCACAGCCAAATACCGAAGAAGATAAGTAATGGAAGTAAATAGAGAAGGGATAACCGAGTTCGAGTCGGCCGACGCGAGCTCGAACCTACGAAGAAGAAGGCAAAATGGAGTGAACTGATGGACGCTATTCCGAAGCAGACACCAGATTTTAAGGCACAAGATCCCCTGAAGATGATCAATGTTGGGACAGACGAGGATCCAAGAGAAATTCCTATCAGTGCGAATCTGGATCAACTCATGATCAGCCGATTCAAGGAGGTCTTAGTTGAGTTTAAAGATTGTTTTGCCTGGGATTACACAGAAATTCCTAGCTTGGAAAGATCGATCGTGGAGCATAGGCTGCCTATCAAGGAAGGTTTCAGGCCCCATAAACAACCATCCAGGAGGGCAGCACCTAAAATCGTCCTAAAGATTAAGGAAGGGATAGAGAAATTGTTAGCGGCCGGATTCGTTAGGCCAGCAAGTATGTAGAATGGTTATCAAATATTGTACCAGTAATAAAAAAGAATGGGAAGTTGAGAGTGTGTATTGATTTCCGAAATCTCAATATAGCAACTTCCAAAGATTAATATATGATGCCCATTGTTGATTTATTGATTGATTCGGCCACAAAAAAAGGAATGTTATCCTTTATGGATGGTTATTCTGGATATAATCAAATCTTTATGGCCGAAGAAGATGTACACAAGACTGCATTCAAATGCCCTGGAGCCATTGGGATTTATGAATGGGTAGTCATGTCATTCGGCTTGAAGAATGCAAGGGCTACATATCAAAGGGCCATGAATTATGTCTTCCATGACTGAATAGGAGATTGTGTAGAAGTTTACATTGATGATGTCATGGTCCGATCCAGAGATGCGGAGAGCCATTTGGCCGATTTAAGGAAAGTATTTGCGAGGATGAGGCTACATGGAGTCAAGATGAATCCAGCTAAGTGTGCTTTTGGGGTACAAGCAGGAAACTTCTTGGGATTCTTGGTGCATAACAAGGGTATAGAAGTAGATGCAAATAAAACCAAGGCTATCCAAGAAGCCAGACCGCCTCATGATAAGAAAAGTCTGCAGAAATTCTTAGGCCATATCGGTTTCTTAAGAAGATTCTTGGCTAACGCAGCCAGAAAAGGAAAGACATTGACCTATCTGCTAAGGTTAAAGAAAGAAGAGGAATTCAGGTGGGGAGATGACCAACAGAGAGCCTTTGAACAATTAAAGCAAGCTTTCCCGTGTTTGTTTCTCCAGTCCTCGGCCGACCGCTAAAATTATACATAACAGCGGCCGAAGAGTCCATAGGAGCTTTGTTAGCTCAGGAAGATGAAGAAGGAAGGGATCGGGCGATCTATTACTTAAGCAGGATTCTTAAAGACGCAGAGCTCAGGTATTCGTCGATTCATAAGTTATGCTTAAGTCTATATCATGCTTGTCAGAAGCTGGAATATTACATTCAGCCGAGACAGTTGTGGCTTCAATTGATATAGTTAAGATCATGATGAACGATCCGGTTAGCAGCCGAAGAATGGCTAAGCAGGCCATGAGATTGAATGCGTATGATTTAAGGTATCAACCATTAAAGGCTATGAAAGGACAAGTTGTAGCCGATTTCCTGGCAGATCATCCGATGATTCCAATAGCAGAATATACTACAGAAGGGATTCGGCCAAATGAAGGAGACGAAATGGTGATAGTATACCTGCAGCCATGGACGATGATGTTTGATGGATTGAAAGCAACCTCAGGTGTTGGAGCAGGGTTCACACTACATACACCAGAGGGCAAGGTATACAAATATTATGTACAGTTGCCCATGTCCTACACTAACAACCAAGTAGAGTACAAGGCATTGATCTCAGGATTACGACAGTTGAAAAAAGAAGGGATTAATGCCATAACAATTAAGGGTGATTCTCAGGTAGTTATTCAACAATTACTTGGGGATTTCTCTATTAAAAGCTCACAGCTGATTGGG
Organism: Hygrophila difformis; assembly: GCA_030278955.1. Classification (NCBI taxonomy): domain Eukaryota; kingdom Viridiplantae; phylum Streptophyta; class Magnoliopsida; order Lamiales; family Acanthaceae; genus Hygrophila; species Hygrophila difformis. The sequence continues at coordinate 22,653,095 of JAOANR010000003.1, forward strand.
TTGTATGAAGAGGTAATTGATTTGTTAGCGGAATTCGATGAAGTGTATATAGAGTACATCCCGAGAAAAGAAAACGAATTGGCTAATGAATTAGCTCAACATGCTGCAAGGTATAGGATAATGCCGAGGGCAGGTAATATTGAAATATGTTAGGCCGAAGTTGAGAAGGCCGAATGGATTAAAGAAATAGTACGAACTTTAGAGGATCCAACCGAAGCTAATCCAGCCGAAAAGTGGAAAGCGATTGATTATATTATAATAGGAGGACTACTCTTTAAACAAGCTATTGATTGAGTATTACTCCAATGCGTAGGAAAAGAAGACGATGTGAGGGTAATGTGCGAAGTACACGAGGGAATTTGTGGTGCGCATCGAGCTTGAAAATCAATGAATTGAAGTATTATTCGGCTAGGATACTATTGGCCGAATATGGGAGCTGATTGTGAAAAATATGCAAAGGGATGTCGTGATTGTCAGAAGCATGGCCGATTCAGAAATTACTATCCGAAGAACTACATATTATGATTAAACCATGGCCATTCGGGATGGGCCATGGACAATACTGGGAATATTCAACCCTTATCTTCAAAGAGACATGAGTATGTTTTAGTGGCCACTGATTATTTTACTAAGTGGGTCGAAGCACAAGCCTATATCATTATTTCTCAAGAGGAAGTCATTGAGTTTTTTAAAAGGTAATTGATTTATAGGTTTGGAATTCCACATACGATTTTGACTGATAGAGGAACCATTTTTGTTGGAGATAAAGTTAAAGCCTTTGCTGCTGAATATGGAATGAAGATTGTCCATTCATCCCCATATTTTCACAAGGAAATGGGCAAGCAGAGGCTACAGACAAGCAATTGATAGGAATTATTAAGAAAACGATTGAAGATCAGTCGAGGAAGTGGCATGAAAAGTTTTTCGAAGTACTATGGGCCTATCGGAATACTAAAACTTCAGCCACTGGGTTTACACCATTTCGGCTGACCTATGGGATGGATGCAGTACTGCCAGCTGAAATAACAATGCCAACTTTGAGAACAAGTCAAGCAGACCAATTTTCAGCCAAACAGGACAATCAAGGAATGAAGGACGAATTATTGGATGTTAATTCCAATCGGGTTAAAGCATTCAAGATTTTGTAGAAGAATAAAGATACTGTGGCAGATTGATTTAATAAGAGATTCCGAGTTAAACGTTTTGAAGTTGGCGATTTGGTTTGGAAATTTATATGGCCACCTAAGCAAAAGGATGGCCGAATGGGAAAGTGGAGCTCCAATTGGGAGGGGCCGTTTTTTGTCCAGACGAAGTTACCAAATGGAGCATACATATTAGTGGACGAAAATGGAGAACAAATGACAAATCCAGTAAATGCAAGATGCATGAAAAGATATTCTGCTTCAGCTTTTAAATAGAAAATCAAACATTTTTTATTCCAAGGACGAACATTACAATAAGGAGCTACTTCGGCCGAAGACGGCTTGTGTAGTCCGAAGTTACAATATATAAGGGAAACGTCCTATTCTGCCGCGGCGAGGAAGAGAAGGGACCACGTGGGATTTGAAATGGAAGACACTCAGATCATTCCCAAGTCCTTCCCGCTGGGGAGATCGGCAGGGGCTATGCTAGTGAAACCAGCCTCACACGATCAAAACAAAAAAGAAAAGAAATACATGGATCTCGCTGCTGAAAGCAACGGGAATACCCCACCAGGCAAACACAGCAGAGAAGAACTCCGAGGGGTATGCCTTTCAGAGCAAAATCCATGAATGGTCCTGTAGAGGAACACGGGTGCAGTCGGTCACCCAAAACTCGACGAGACCAACATAATCAAGGATCCGACGGGTCATATCAATATTTAGAGACAGGTCTTAGCCTGAAGATGACCGGCGAGATCAAGGTTAGAAAAAGTGTTCAGAGATCCTCTCTCGCATGAATATGGTAATGAGGGGATTAGCTGAGTTCGTGCCGCATGGGCGGAAATTTTTTGTGTCTTGGCTAGAGATCCTGGTAAAGGAAGAATATAAACAGGCTACGGAGGTACAGGCACAATGGAAAGGATGCAGATTGAAGAAAGTATAAAACACATTGTAAGGTGTGGTACTGATATTGGAATACATAGAGTTACTGGTATTTATAGGGGAACAAAGCGGCATCATTTAAGGCAAAAATAGAAACGTAAATCAATGAATGCTAATTATGGAAAAGACGTTTTCCTCATCTCCGAGAAAGCTGCAGAAAATATTGCTCTGCCAAAAGAAATTCCAGAGATTATGGGAAACTGACAGAATGATATGCAACAGGCAAAAAGACAAATATCAATAACTGGGCCGACCGTTCATTAGAGAAAGTCGAAGAGCATCGGCCAAAAGTATGAACAAGTTAAAAAGGCAACAAAAACACATTAAGGACAAAAGTTATGCCACGAAAGAAATTCAGCCGAAAACGTACTACGACCATTATAACAAATAAATCCGAAAGCATCAAACTCAACAGTTTTATAATGACTAGTCTTCACTAATATCAAAGTCAATATCGTCGTCCAACCCATAAAGGCTATTAATATTCGGATCAGCTGAAGAACTAGGACCAGCAGCAGGATCCAGAGCCGATTGAAATTCTTGAAGCCTCCGGGCTTCATCTTCAGCTGAAATTTGAGCTTCGTCCAGTTGAGATGATAGCAGATGCTCAGTCGCATCTTGAAGAAGTTCAGACTGAGTATCTGAGGAAAAGGATGAGGATAAGAAAAGAAGAAATACGATATGGAATAGAAAGGTGCGGTTGGCTCATACCGGTTCCTGTTGGGGGCGGAACTGACGATAAAGCAGCATCCGAGGGCCTAGCTTCATCTTCCATCAAGGAGTCGGCAGCAGGGGGATTGGGATTAAGAGGATCGACAAGAGCTAAGGAAGTGTCGGATGAAAAACGTAACTTAGCATCAATGGGGCGGAGTTTGCCTGCCACAACCTGAGTCTCCATCCATAGTCCCTGGAAGACACCGATAACTTCCTCACTAAAAGCCGATCTCAAAGAAATATAACCCATCTCTCGCTGAAGACCGGTGAGATTTTCCTTTGGAACTTGAAAAGATTTGTGAAGCTGTTTAGCAAGGCGTTGTAGAGAGGCCGATTCCTTATCCACGTCAGCTAAGGCATTCTCCAGATCCTGCGACTTACGTTGGAGTCGACCGATCTCCAACTGAGTTGCAGCGAGCTTCTCCGAAAATTTAAGCATGAGGAGATCATTACCTGATAATTTGCTCATACATTCCTGATAGTCGGAGGAATGCTTGTCGAACTTCCCCTGATGAAGAGCTATGGAAGCCTGCTCATCTTCGAGTTTCTTACGAGCAGCCAGAACACCAGGAAGTTCCAAGTCCATACGCAAGATGCAAGTAGACATCGCTTTAATAACGCCCTCCATACCCGAGGAAAGAAGTTCTTTAAAGAAGGTCCGCTCAATATAGAAACAAGCAAGAGAAGAGGTATGGTCTAAACACAAAGCACATCCGGGGTATGAATAACTAGACGATCCAACTCATCCAAACAGACCCCGAAGCTATCAGGGAAGTCTGATGCGGGAAGAGGCAAGACAGGAGAAAAAAAAATCGTCCAGAACTTCCCTATCCGGGAAAGGGGAAGCAGGGACTTCTTCAACAGAGGATGATCCTTCTTGCAGAAGACGGGCAATGGAAGGATCAGAAAGGACGACAGTAGAAGAGGATGGTTGAATGGTAGCAGAAGGATAGCCTGAGTAAGAATAGTTAGCTCAGTCCCAAACCCATGGGTAGAAGAAGCCAAACCAAACAAGTTCGGATTAGATTCCGAATCGGCCCCAGGAATACTTGATGAAGATTGGAAAAAAAAACGGCCGGAGAGGGAGCAGAAGAAGGAACAACAGCAGTCTCATCTATTGGGTCTAATGCTGAACGAGAAGGAATATGAGACTAATGAGGCATTTCATCAGGGTGAGACGAGTGGCCGGGGGAGGCCAGCGTCCCCGAAGAATCCAGAAGTAAACGACTCTAAAGAAAAATCATCATTATAACATAAGCAATCAGTCAAGTTATACCTAAAGAAGAAGGGAGGGACGAAGAGGATATGTTATGCCTGATCAGCCGCAGCATACGATTTAGGAAGGGGAGTACGGGTTGATCGCCTCTGAGTTTTGGGAGTAGGGTCATCATGTGATCTACCCGAATTCGGAGCAGTCCACTTTCGCCAGAAGTAACAGTAGCGGTGGAGGCAGACGAAACAGTTTGGTGAGGCAGAGGTGCCGAAATGTCCTCCTGAAGCCCAGTTCCTATGGAAAAGAAGGGAATAAGAGAATAATCCGAAAAACCATAGATAACAAGAAGAAACGTGGGAAATATGGAAAGCTTACTAGGCGGAGGGGCAAAAGGCTCATTCTCCTGAGAGGAATAATCAGGAGCCAATTCAATAATAGAGAACATCATAATACCTGAAAAGCCACGGCTAATAAAATGAGCTTGTAAATCAACGTCGAAGTGGGCGTGAGCCACTTTTCCCACCAGTCATCAAAACGTTTGGTCAATAGACCAGGGTGAACATCAAAAGAATGAACTTCAAAGTCACGAATTCGAATAGCCCAAGTCCGACGGGATTGACGACTCTCGAAAGGACCGATTCCCTTATAGTCCTTGTGGTATCTAGTTGAGTCTCCATGAAAAGCAAGAACCAAATCCTGAGCAAAACCAAACTGATGACTGACTAAGTGAGGGTTGTACACCTCAGAGAGAATGGAATGATTGGGAAGTACTGTCAATGAGCAATTAAAAATATGACGGGGGATGATACAAGCATTCCAAACTTGAGCAATCGGCTTCGGCAAGGGCTAACCAAAGGGCGGGGTGCTGATAGCCAAAGCCCGGCTACCAGAAACATAGCTATAGGGATAACTAGAAAAGGAAGCAGTGGGCGACCTGTTCATAAAATAATATACCCATTGGGTCAGAGACATATCAGGAAGACGAACCCTAAGAAGATCATTACTCGAAGGGGGCATAGTGATGGGTATCCGATCTCCAAGGCCATTAAATATCCCGAAAGTGCCAGACTAGCCATAAATGAAGGAACCAAAGAGGGCCACGAGATTTATCTGGACGACCTTTCGCCCAACCTAGAACCTAAACAGAGATGCCAACATACAAGTGAGCCAAAAAAAATAGTCAGCTAAAGGCATGCGGGTGCCCTCCATGAGTTTAAAAGCTAGAGGGTAAACCTCGAGAACTACTGATTTGGCCAGTGAACACCAGAAATATCGGCTGAGGAAACACATCATGAAGGCTAAAGGTTCTGGATTTAGGAGTTCAGGGGATGATGGGTCGCTTCTATATTGCTTAATCCAATTAATATAAGTAAGCTTGGATCTAAAACCAATAGTATCTTGTGATTGTTTTTCGCAACCAGAAATCCCCATGTTACCTTTCCCAAGAGAGGGCACATCAAGAAGAAGTTTGACATCTTGAATAGTTGGGGTCATGATGCCCCACGGAAAACAAAAGCAGTTCACAAACGAATTTCAGAAACACAACAACGCTAAGATAGGCCGAATATCAGAAGGAAATGGTTGACCACTCAGGTTAACTAAATGATCAACTTTAGCGGTCGCCCAGACCGCTTCACAATAAGGCTGAACTCGATTGTACCAGTCGGTGTATTCGAAGGTCACAGTGGGCCAAGTGCCAAGATTAGAAAAAAGCTTCGGGGAAAAACTCTCGTCAAACAAAGGGATAGTCTTCCCTTCATAAAAAAAAATGGGTAGCACAAGCGTCGGCCTCCATGGAGGTCGCCAGAGGCCCAATAGTGGTGAAAGAAACATCGATAAGATGGATGGAAGTTTGATCCGCGAAGGATTCTTCAATATTCTTGATCCGAGTGGAAGAATGAGAGAGAGTTGGGTGTGCCAATTCAGGAATACAAAGGTCGAGAAAGAGATTAGGGAAAAAAAATCTGCATGAAGGAAAACAACGAAGACGTGGGAGAAATAGTGAGAGAGGATAAGTTGAAAAGACGGATAATGATGAGGGTACGGGTTAGCGAGATTCAAGGAGCACAGGTGATCGTGGCCAGATACCCTGGAGGAGATAGCCGAAAGGAGAAAGGGAAGTTTTGGTCTACTTGGTCCCTTTCCAGCTAGAAGTGTGCCCAAGTAAGGAGCACATCTGTAGTGGCCAAGAAAAACTAATGGACCGGTTCGTGGCCAGACAATTGGGTCAGGAAGAAAAAAAGAGTAGTGGGTTAAAAGGGGAAAGAAAAAATTAAGAAAATCCTAAGCCCCAGAGCCGAAAAGTCGGCCGAAGCTAGCAAAAGCGAAGCCAGCCAAAAGGGGAGGAGTGCCAATCGGCTCGAAAAGCAGTTAGGGAGCGGTTATCAAGCTCCGGCTATAAATAGAGGATGTCGAGCATAGAATCAGGAAAGACCAATCCAATCCCAAATTCCTTTATGTCAATTTACTTCCCTGTATCTTTTATTACTTCCTTTACTAGCTTTACTAGATTTTAGCCTAGTTATAGCAGTTACTTTTTCCAAACAGCCGTTGTTCCTTAACAACTGGTAGTTTTGGTAGCTAGTTGAGGATAATCCGCCGTTGTTTCTTAGCAACTGGTAGATTTCCATTCTGTTTCACCTTTGCCATTGAAATTCGAGCGATAATCAGTCAAGTTTTAGGCGCATTATCTAATTTCAGACCCTTAATCGGACCCTTAATCGGACCCGTAGTAATTTATGAATCAATGTGGACAATGTGTTTGCATGTAGCTAGCTTGTGATGTCCCGGTTGTTATCAGGTGATGCATATTATCTCTGTTTTTTAATAACTGTTCTATTTCTGTATTCACGCAATTCAATATATGTATTTTAGTCGTAATAACTCAAATTGTATATAAGTAAAAATTATAAAAATTTGATATTATAAAACTACATTATTATACGAATCTAATAAGATCTCACTTGACTATATTTTATCTTATATAACTATGTTAAAAATTAATAAAAGTTACCTAATAAATAGGAAATACTATGCAAATGATGCAGTTATATCAAAACCGGGGGAGCAACTGTTCTAGTCATAGTAAATGTAATGTTCCGCGGGAGTTTGTTTTCTTGGTGATTGAGAACATCCTGGACGTTGACCAATGACCATGCACCAATTTCAGCCCTGGGCGGGGGGGCCCCACTCAAAACCGTGTTATTGACAACAGACCTTTCTCGTCAACGGTCTCGGTTGAACTGGACTCCAACTCCCGCCACGTCCCAAGATTCACGAGCCATCTCTCACCAACTCACCATATATAAATATAAATATATATATATATATACGGAGTATTTTTAAAAATAAGGGAGAATTTTTAATTGAATTCAAATTACGATGAATAATCATTTAGAGTCTCTTCTGCACGTAGAGTTGTAGGGAGCTGTAGCTATCACTTTATACATTATTATTCGGTAGAGGTAGTTTTAATTGTCATAAATTGTAATTTGAATAGAAAAATTAATTAAATTGGAAAGTAGTTCCCAAAAGCTCCTAAAAGTTACTCAGCGTAACTTCTGATTGTAGAACTTTTCGGAGCTGTAATTCACAATTGAAGCCTTTAAAAGCTAGTGTGTAGAAAATGACTATTGTTTTGATATAATATCTAAAGTCCATCCAAACTCCCAAAAGCTTCCAAAATGTATCGACATATTTTATATATGTACACACATTATAGTAAAAATAATCGTCAAATTACTGGACATTATAGTGACATATAACATGGTTTACAAACCTAATTAAAGGCCACCAAATCATTTTTCATTGACAAATAATTAGAGTTTTGTGGATCAGTATCTTCACAAATTCAAGTGTTTCCAAAATTGCTCTAATGCAAATCTTGATGCTTTAACAGAAATTCAAGTGAATGAACAAAAAGTTAGAGAAGTAGGCATATGTGGATGATCCATTCATGCATTATGGTAACAAGTGATGATATGTGATCTCGTATTTGGCACTTTTATTTTTTTCGACCGTTTCATTGTGTACCAAACTAAATGTCGGGCACATTTGTAATAAGTGATACTATATATGGACTTTGCCACGAATTCCTATTGTTCCTAGCTCGAATCGACTTATTAATAACATCAAACATAAATTTTTTTTTGATAATACGAACGCCGAAGCGCGGACTAAGAGAAAGGCTAAAAAAGACACTACAGCAAGGGGGAAAAGGAGAGAAAAAAGAGACAAAAACACAAAGCACTACAGAAGTAAATCCCTCGAGAACCAAACGCCTGCTAAATCAGCCTCATAACACTGAAGGGTGTCATCAGGGGGGAAAAGCCCAAGTCGTGAAAAAATCCACAGAGCGAACTCCACGTTTCGCAGGAAGATCAGCCACTGCATTCCCTTCACGAAGGATGTGATGCCATTGAATTCCCGGATACTGGGCTAAGAGATCATATATATTGGAAACAAGAGGAAAAACCCAATGATCAGACGAAACCCCTGTCCCTATCATACGTAAAGCCTCCTTAGAGTCTGTAAAGCAGCAAGCAGTGACAATCCCATGGAAGATAAGACGCTTAAGGCCATTCCAAATACCATAGAGTTCCGCCACAAGGTTCTTGGCGATCCCGATAGATCCAGACACACCCTCACGCCAAGTGCCACTCCCATCACGAATAACACAACCGAAGCCAGCCGACCCCGGATTTCCAAGAGAGCTACCATCAGACTGAAGAATGACCCCTTGATAATTCCCTGGATTCCAATTGACCAAGCGAGGTGTGCTCACACTGTTAGCCTTAGAGTAACATCGATCCATAGCCAATCCCATGCCATATGCTCGACGAAGGAGGGCATTCGCATCCGGAGAAACTCCACGCAGGCTGGCAGCGTTCCGACCTAACCAGATGCACCATAATGCAGCCCATTGAAGCCCTCTCCATCCATGACAACATTTAGACAAAGCAACAGAAAGATCCATGGCCGTGTTGGACTGATGAGAAGGAGGTTGCAGACCAATCTTGCCCCAAATATTCATCATCCAGGGGCACCGAAAAAAGACATGCCAAACATCCTCAGTTGTCGAACCACGGAGACTACAATTAGCCGAACTAGCCATCCCCTTTTTATATCTTAACTCATTAGTTGGAAGGGAATTAAGCACAGCCAGCCACATAACCATTTTAATCTTTTCTAGAGCCTCAATATTCCAGACCCATGCAGCACCCTTGCGTGCCTCCCCTTCCCGCCGAGCGATCAGCCACAGGTAGCCAGTCATTACCGTGTAGGTGCCCGATGAGGATCTCCCCCAACACCACTGATCAGGCGCAGCGTCATGCAAAACAATGGGCCCATGCTTCCTAATCTCCTCTTGGATTTGCACAGGTAAAGGAGTATAAAGCAGATTCAAACACCAATTTCCATTATTCCAAACATCTTTAACTCGCAAGGTAGTGTCCACAATATGCACGTACGGAATCCGAGGGGCTATCGATCCTTCTTGTAACAAAGGACTGTACCAAAAACTACAATCGCCAACACCAATCCTCAGTCTGAAACCAGCAGAGATGAGTGGCGCACACTGGACCATGGCTCGATACACCGGCGAGGCGGCAGGACGACTGGTAGGCAGCCGCTAGAAGTGGCCATACTTGGCAATGAATAACTGAACCCACACCTTGGGAGCTTGACATAAGAGATCTTCGTAAAGCTTCCAAAGCAAAGCAGCATTTATTTCTCTACTCTTGCGAACACCCAGGTCGCCCCAGTTCCTTGGAAAAGACATCAAATCACAACGAACAAGATGGAGGCCACGACCCTCACCATCTTTCCAAATGAAATTATTAACCAGTCGATCCATACGATTGCAGATGGAGGATGGAAGCCAAGTGGTTTGCATCACATAAGAAGGTATGGAACACAAAACGACAGATCTAGCCAAGGTGACACGTCATGCCTTGTTTAGTAATTCTCTCTTCCAATTCCCCAACTTGGCCTTCATACGGTCCATTAAAAATTGAAAATGATAGTCCCGAGCCCTACCATGCATGAGAGGAAAACCAAGGTAACAATTCAAATCCATTGTAAAATCAATATTAAGGATGGAAGAGATCTCTCTCATGGTGCTGGAAGAAACCGCGGAAGAGGCAAAAGCCTGAGATTTCCTTGGATTAAAATGGAGGCCAGCATGTCCGGCGAAGTTATCAAGGACTTGAGCCATGCATCGTACACTATCCAAGTCCGTGTTAGAAAATAATAGCAAATCGTCCGCAAACATGAGGTGCGACAAGGGAGTGGCATTATGGGCAATCGTAATCGGCTTCCAATGTCCCTTTCCAACCTTCGAAAGAATAGTGCGAGAGAGTTTCTCCATGACAATAATAAACAAATATGGTGACAGGGGGTCCCCTTGGCGAATACCCTTAGAAGGTGTAGTGGAAGGAAGAGGTGTGCCATTCCAAAGGATAGAGTAGACTGGGGACCGAACACAAAACATAATGATACGAATAATAGAGTTTGGAAAACCCATTTCCTCTAAACACGATTCCAAGAAAACCCAATCGACATTGTCGTATGCTTTCTCAAGGTCCACCTTAAGCAAAAATTCATTAGCACGCCTCCTACGATTCCGAAAGGCCGTAACCACCTCTTACAAAATAATAGCATTATCCGCAGTACCTCGCCCAGGCAGGAAGGCCGATTGAAATGGACCAATAAATTGTTGAAGACCTGGTCGAAGACGATTAACCAAAACTTTGGTAAGAATCTTGTAGCAAACATTGCAAAGGCTAATAGGTCTACACTGGCGGATTTCCCTAGGCACCTCTACTTTGGGGATTAGACATATGAAGGTAGCAGCAATGTTTGGCCCAAAACATCCCCTGGAGATAGCTTCACGAACGAAATGGAAGACAGATTGTCCCACCGAATCCCAATAAGGTTTGTAGAACATAGCCGGAAATCCATCCGGGCCTGGGGCAGAAAGGTCTTTCATAGACATCACAACATCCTTAACTTCATTATAGTTAATCTCCACATTTAAATCTTCAACAGACGTCAAGCTGTCCAAGGAAGTGAGTGGCGGCAGTGAGGATATACTCCTATTCGAAATCCCAAAGAGCCATCCAGAATGTGCTCTCACATGCTCTTGAAGATCCTTATCATTTGTGGTCCAGTGGCCATTCACTTCTAACCCCATCACTTTGCTACATTGTTGATGAATGAGTGTTTGGGTGTGAAAGTGTTTGGTATTGCGATCACCTCACTTCACCCATTTATCTCTAGATTTTTGGTGCCAATGAATTTTCTCTTGGCGAAGAACCTCATCTAACTCATGCATAAGCTCCTGTTCCAAAATACAAGCCCGGGCAGAATCAACACGAAGAAGGTAGCGCCTGACACCCTCAATTCTTCTGATCAACCGCTTCTTTCTAGCAAAGATATTCCCGAACATCCATTTGCTAAAATGCTTAGAAGATTCAGGGACCTGATCAAGCCTCAAATGAAGCGGGCCCTCACTCCAGTTCCAAGTAGAATCAACAATATGATTATACATAGGATGCGACGCCCATGCATGCTCCCATCGAAAGAGTCTTTGGGAACGATTCTCCACAGCATGATAACAGCGCAAAAGAATGCCATTATGGTCTGAGGCTCGTCGAGGCAAAACTTCAACAACACCATTTGGAAAGCTAGTAACCCAGTCTGCATTACCTACCGCACGATCCAGACGTTTACGAGCAAGGGGGCCACCCGTATTATTCCTTTGCCAAGTGAAAGGTTCACCTATCGTGGTCACAATCTCCAACCCATAATCATCAAGCATTTGGCTGAAGAGATCACACTGTCCACTGCGGGGAATCATACCAAGAGATTCAGAAGGGGAGATGATGTCATTCCAATCTCCCAAGGCAAGCCAGGGACCATGCATTGACGAATGAACGTTACGCATATTTTCCCATTCAATCAACCGGAGCCGAGGACACGGATTAGCATATATAGCTGATAGGTGCCAAGAAACAGTACCATTATAAATGAGAATAGTAACCAGTCGGCCATGATTCGAGACAACAGAGGTCTGGAACAGCAAGCCACATTGGCGGAGGATCCAAAGACCTCCGGACCGACCAATGCACTCAGTGATGTGGATAGATTCGTAACCAAGACGATAAAAGAAAACCCTCAATTGTTCAAAGGCTCCTTGCGGTTCCAAAATAACACATATCGAAGGTTTATAACACCATAAGACATCTCACATGTGACGTTGAGTATTCCTATTCATGGCGCCACGCACATTTCATGATAGGATAGAGAAATTATTGAACTCAATAATTAAAAACAGGGTTGAGATAAGGAATTCCCCGACCCACCGAAGCCTCCGTATCCATATGTCGATCATCCTCTTCTAGGTCAAACAGAGAGTTGTCGAACAACTTAAATTCTTCATTAGGCGCAGAGCCTTCAAGCCGGGAATCTTGATTCATAGATGCATCAGTTTCCATTTTATTGTCAACATACTCTAACGCTAGGAAAGAGTTACTCGTCGGCGTAGCGTCCTCATCCTTTTTAGAGATACATTATCTCTTCCCCTTCACCTTCCGATTTAAGGAAACCGGAGCGAGTTCTGATCCTGTAGTAAGACTCGTATCCTTGTTATCCGTCTGATTTGGGACCACAACTTCTTTCCCATGTTTGGATGTCCGAGCATCCTCTATCTTATGGATTAATGGAGATTTCGAAGTTACTAGGTTAGAAACCCTAGTTTTGGTCTGATCAACCCGAGGTTTCCGAGAAGGCCGTTGAACGGTGATCCAGTCTCCGTGTGTTGCAACTTGACCACCGGATGAAGATCCACCAATTAAGGAAGGATCGGAATTCCCTTCTCCATGCACTGTTACCTTATTTGGGATATTACAATTCCCTTCTTCATGCACTGTTACCTTACTTAGAAAGTCAACAGATACCTTATTGGCATTACTAATTTCCCCACTGATTGATACATGAGAATTTGTTTCCTTGATAACAGATTTTTTCCCCGTATTAGAAGAAAGAACAGGTCCCGGAGCCCCAGACCCGCCGGAGGTATTGACATCATCTTGTTGAAACACCGGTGTATCCACTTTGCAGCATGCAGGCGAACCATGTTGGAATTTCCCACATTTGTTACAAATATTGTGGAGACCTTCATAGCAGACAAGTTGCCAACATCCATTGATCCTCAGTTTACCAATCACCGGTCGGGTTAGATCCACCTCAACACAAACCCTTGCGAATTGTCCTCTGCTCAAATCTCTCGTGTTGATATCAACTTTAATAAATTTCCCTATACATGCTGCAATGATCTTTAACGCCTCCTCATTGTAATATGCTGCCTTAAGACCCGAAAATCGAATCCACAACGATGTTTTGAGCACAGCCATATCATCGTCCATGTATTCTCTTTTCCAAAGAATAACAGCCAGTAAATGATCAAAGATTGTCCAAGGCCCCCCAAACAATGCTTTGTTCCGATCATCATCTTCACTGAACTTAGCCATAAAATAGTCATTCTCCACATCAAGCAATTCAAACTATCCTTTGGGACTCCAAAGGCGTGTCAGCCTATTTCTTAAAGCAAAAATATCAATCCTTTTCCCAAGCAGTTTAACAACCAAGGCTTCTTGCAGAGGCAAGCACAGGCGATCCATGGCTTCAGGCCCAAATACAATATCAGGTAATAAATCATTCCCATCCACAAAACTATTGGTAACCAGATCTTTTAATGGCTTGCTGGGTGAAGTTGAGGCCGGAGAAGGAAGGCCCTTCCCAATCGTGATATCGCGAAAAGTCAGTTTGGAAGGGGGGGAATTGGCTGCCGGATCGGGAGGTTTCGGTGGTAACGCCAGAGATACTGAAGGAGAGTGGGGGAGGCTTGAGAGAATTCGGGTTCCATTCGGTAATTGAAAATACCAGACTGTGTAACATCAAACATAAATTGATTGTACTCAATGGTGTATTTCTTTCGTTAGTTGTATAAGAAAAACTATATATGCTGCATTCGTCATAGAATATATGTGTCTTATTTGACTTTTCGACATTGTTCATTGTTCAATTTTAACTCAATTTTATTTCATGTATATATTTAAAAAAGAGTAGTCGAATTTGATCTTGTTGTATTCTTTCAATAGTATAGTTTTAGAATAAATATATATTATTAATTTTTATGTATGTATATTTTGAGTAATTAATCATTAAAATACATTATTGGACACATTATTGGACTGTGTGTACAGGTCAAATATAACACATTGACTGGGACAGAAAAAGTAGTTAATGAGAAATTGGGTTTGTTTAATTGTATAATATTTAAAAATTGACTTTTTACACTACAACAGTCTCATTTAATTGTTACTGACCCACCTAACATGTATGCCTATATACATTTTTAACGGCTAATAACTTAGATTGTGTACAAAAAAATTATAAAAATTTGATATTATAAAACTACAAGATTAGACGAATCTAACAAGATCTCAATTGACTATGTTTTTCTTACATAACTATGATAAAAATTCGAATCAAACTAACAGTGAATAGTGTCAAAAAATCAAGCGTAACAATTTAAACGAGACGGAGGAAGTAAGTTTTATTTGGCTGCAATTTGATATATTAATGGATAAAATTATATTTTGAATAATGGGAAAAATTAGAATGTTGTAACATAAAGAATAAAATTACTACATGGCACTTGAATATTAAGAAAATTTAAAAATTAATAAACTGGAGAATGGCCACTAAAATAGCTTTGTCAAAGTCGCCCATTCCATAAGGTGCTGGAAAAGAAATGGAAAGTTTGCTCATAGCACAATTAGACTATCTTTAACCATAACCATCCCAACCACCCAATCATCCAATCATCTCATTATTTAATTAATTTCTCTCTCCTCCAACTCATCAATATTCATCCCAACCCAAACACCTCAATTTTACATACTTTATCAATAACCACCAACCATCCAACCACAATATTATATATATAATTATTTTAACTGACAAAATTTTAAATTATATTGAAATAAAAAAATTAATGTATCAACAATCTAAAATATTTATCTTATTTTAAAGAATAAAATTCTAAAATATTAATATATTTTTTTATTTATTTTTATTTTATAAAAATTTAAAAATAGATTAAATATATCAAAATTGATATATTGTCTATTTAATAAAAATATAGCAAGAGTGGTCTCTATTTGTAGAGAATAAAAAATTATAAAATTTAGTATATTTTTTATTTATATTTATTTATTTATATAAAATATATAATTATTTTATTATATAAAATTAAAAGAATCACTTGACCAATGGAATGGAGACAAGTGTCTCGATCCCATTGATCAAAATTAAAGAGACCTAGTGGTCTCATGGTTGGGAGTGGTGGACCACTCCAATGCAACCACCATCATTTTTTCTTTTTTTATTTTTTTTATTAATGCTTACGTGGCGGAGATTGGAGACCGAATCATGGATAAACATAGTCTTACATAATACAAGGGTGGAAGACGGCTCATTATATTATCAAAATAACCAGAAATGAGGAGGTAATTAAATAGTTTTAAATATTTTTTTTAAGGAGCCGAATGCGGAGAAAAATAAGTTTAAATAGCTGGTATTAATTATTATTATTATTATTATTATTATTATTATTATTATTATTATTATTAGGGCACCCACATCCATCCTCCAATTAATAACTCACTTTTTCATCCTCTCTCCGCCACATCAGCTTTTCACTTCTTCCAACACTCTTTTAATTCATTCCAATTAATCTCTACATCCCTTCACCAATTAATATCTTCTTTTGAATGGGACCCACAATCTAATCATCCAATATCAATATCAAAATTATACAATAATTTAATTTTCATACGATTTTAATTATATACATACTATTTAAAAATACAAAAAATATATATTCTTTTATAAATATTTATGTAATTTATTTTATTATGCAAATAATTTGGAGTTATTTATTCAAATAATTTAAAATGTTAAATAATTAAAATAATTGAAAATATTAATTATTTATTATTTAAATAAAAATAAAAGTTTAAATAAATATAGTAGTTAGATTTTTATATTATTATATACAAATTTATAGTAGTTGGATTTTTTAAAAATATATTAACTGTGGGACCCACTATTATTTTAATTAAAAAAGCTGCTGCTATACCAACTTTAATTCAATTCAAAACTATTAACTCAAAAGGTGGGCCCCACATTAATTGAATTGCCACATCCCATGTTTTAGAATTCATCTGCAATTCATTCAAAAGATTAATTGAACTGGCTCCTGCGTTGTGGATGCTCTTATTATTTTGGTATTCTGTGGATGGATTCCCCATCTCAGTTTGGTAGCTGTACATTATTTCAATTTTCAAATATTATTATTTTCTTAACACCTAGTATTATTAACATAAAAGGCCCCATACTTCATAGTAGGTCACATTCACAACAATAATCCATGATATCTCACGTCTCTCCCTCTCCAGAATTATTCAAAAAGGGAATATTATTATTAAGGAATCAAAATTCTTTAAACCCCAAAATATATTATATATTCGTCAAAACCAAAACCACTAATTTTTGTTTTCTTCACAGGCAAGAATTAGGTGTGTTAACATTCACTGAAAAATCTAGAAGCCAACCAAACTTCAAATATATACAAAAAATTTTTAAGTTGTAACCACAAAAAACACAACCATCGCATATAAAAGTGCTGCGCTACACTTAAAAAAACACAAAACAAAATTGGCTTTTTAAAAAGGAAAAAGTTTTTTAAAAAAAAAAAAGAACAAAAAAAAAAGAGAAAACATATTTATATGTGCAGCGTGAAATGACTAAATTAACCCTCACGGCTCTCCCCTTGCCAACTCCAGACTATGTCCTTCAACGCCGGCCGGACGTCCTCCTCGCAGAATTTCTGGTATTCCAGAGTGTCGCCGGCCGACTTCGAGAACTCTACCACCGCCACCTCGAAAACCTCCGCCGTCACCGATAACTTCCCCTTCCGCCCCTCCGATGCGCCCTGCATCTTAATCTTGTAATCCTTGCTGAAAAGAACCCTAAAATTCAGCTTCTTCGCCAGCGATTCCAGTTTCGCCATGATCGACGTTGCCGAGCATTTCGAGGTGAAGAGCGATCCAGATTTCGTCCGATTCTCGAATAGGTTTGACAGATCGAAGCCGGAAGACATGGAGGATATGAATTCGAAAGCGTTGTAGAACGGCGGCGACGATTTGGATCTCGTCAAATCCAATTGCTCCGAAATTGGGGATTCTTTAGGCTCCGAATAGGTCTCCTCGATCGGTTCGTCGCTGCAGAATGAGCTTGATCTCGAGAATCCCTTGGTGAACCACGGCATTCGCATAATCCCCTGAATGGATATCCGCTTCTCCGGATCGGCGACCAGTAATCTCGAGATCAGTCGCTTCGCTTCCAGAGAAAACCACGGCGGGAATTCGTAATCCGCCTTGAAGATTTTGGTATACATTTTCATCACATTTTCGTGCTGGAAAGGCAAAAATCCAGCCAGAAGCACGTACAGAATCACGCCGCAGGACCAGATATCGGCTTTGGCGCCGTCGTAGCCTTTCCTCCTCAGCACCTCCGGCGCCACATACGCCGGAGTTCCGCACTGCGTGTGGAGGAGGCCGTCGTTGCGGAGCTGCTCCGGCAGCGCCGATAGGCCGAAATCGGAGACCTTGAGATTCCCGTTCTCATCAAGGAGGAGATTCTCCGGCTTCAAATCGCGATGCGAGACGCCGCGGCTGTGGCAGTAATCGACGGCGGAGATGAGCTGCTGGAAGTACTTCCGGGCGGATTCCTCCCGGAGGCGGCCTCGGGCGACTTTGGCGAAGAGTTCGCCGCCCTTGACGTACTCCATGATGAAGAAGATCTTCTGCTTGGTGGCCATGACCTCCTTGATCTCGACGACGTTGGGATGGCGGACGAGGCGCATGACGGAGATCTCGCGGAGGATTTGGTCCATGAGGCCTTCCTTCGTGACGAGATCTTTGGAGAGGACTTTGACGGCGACGCTCTCGCCGGTATGGAGGTTCCTGGCGTGGTAGACCTTGGCGAATGTGCCTTTCCCGAGGAGGCGCCCCATCTCATATTTGGCGAAGAGGATAGTCCTGGCGGCGGCGGCGGCGGGGTTGTGGTTTTGCGGTGGTTGGGTTTCCATTGATGATGTTAGGGTTGATGATGGGGTATGTTATGTGAGTGATTTTGGGTGATTCGAAAGTTTGCCCCTTGGGGGGGAGTTTGGCTTCTGAGGGTATCTGGAAATATAAAGGGCAATGGGATGGGCCAAATTTACAAAATTCACTATTCAATCAACTATTTACTCCCTCCTACATTGAAAATAGCCTTTTTAACTTTTTAATACTATTACTGTTTAATTATTATTTAATATTAATGAAATTTACCATTTTTTTTAAGTTAAAATGTGTGCTCCACTGTATTTTATCAATCTATTTATATTTTTAACTATGAATAATTTAAATTATATTTAAGTAAAAATATAAAAATTTAATATTCTAAAATTATTTGATAAGATAAATTCAGCATTTCAATTCACCATATTTTATATAATTGCACTAAAAAAGTAAAATAAAAAATAGTACGTATGAACTATACAAATAGAACACATAAATAAAAATAAGAGAGTATAACAAACAAATATAAACAGTCAATCTTCTTATAATAGTCTAAATATGCCGTTTTGAAATTTATATTTTATATTTTATACTACCTCCGTATTTGTATGTTTTTTATATTGGAATAGTTAACACTATTCACACATAGATTTTCACTTAAGGTTTTATCATAGCTATATAAGTTAAACTATAGGCAAGTGAGATCATGTTATATTTGTCTTGTCGTGTAGTTTTTAAATATTGGATTTTTAGAATTTTTACTTGTACCAAATTTGAGTTATTAATAGTTAAAAATGTACATTGGTTTGCGTGAAAAGTAAGAATTTAATAAACTTTGTGATACGGAGGAAGTATGATTTTTAGTTTTTACCACATTTTTTCCGAGGGTAATTTTTACCACATTTTGTTATATTAACTATCATACATTAGATTTCATACGAATTAAATAATGGTCAATATCAATATTGTGAGGAAATATTATACTTCAGATTTTCAACACTGATATATAAATTAAAGTGCCATAATACCCTTCCCGAAAGAAAAAAAAGGTGCCATAATAATAGTATAATACCATAATAACAAAACTATTATTTTCCTCTTCTAATCGAAATTTTCTCCCTCTATTGTTTGTTGTATTCTGGATTACAATAATAGGAGTATTATATAAGAATCAAATTATAATGATAGTATATTTTATATAAGAATCAAATTATTAAAATTTAAATTTAGTTTAAATTATATTTAATATTCAAACACGTATAATATTAAGGGGTGTATTCAATCCAGAGTCTGTAGGATCTTTTGGACTTTTAAAGTTGGGTTGTATTCAATTTAGATTTTAAAAAGTCGTTAAAAATCTAGGTTTATTCAATACAGATTTAAAAAGGTCTTTAAAAATCTAGGTATATTCAATACAGATTTTAAAAAGTCTTTAAAATTTTTGAGGTATTTAATAGTCCATGGATTTAAAATCTTTATAGATTTTAATGGATTCTCTTGAAAAATATAACTATATAAAATCTGTCTAAACAATCCAAGATTTCTAAAAGTCAGCCAGACTCTAACCAAACACTACAGGGAGTCTACACAAATCAATCAACTCTATATTAGTTTATGGACTATCTAAATCCACCAACTTTTTAAAATTCATAAAACTCTGGATTGAATACACCCCGTAAATGTAACATTGTTAATATGTATAATAATAGTATATATTGGTGATGAGACTTATCCTAGTGGTCAAGTTCCCCGATTCACAACCTATAGGTTGGGGTTTTGAATCCCCACCCGGCCCTATATCTCTCCTTTTATCCATTTATAATTTATGTGGTATGACCCCACCATCATTTCCTAGCCTGCATAGGCTGTTTAGTAAGAAAAAAAACAATAATTCGAAATTATGTTTACATCGATGCAACTGTGCAATTTCCCGTTTTGCTTTTCAAAAATAAATTGATGAACAAACAATATTTGACTACTTGGGGTTCGATTCCCCCTATCACTTTTCTTTATCCACATTTATAATTTGTGTGGCTTGGGCTCTTACACAATTTTATCGATACATGAGTGTCAGTCAATATTTTAAAAAACAAACAAAAAATTTTTCGCTAAACACCCTATACAGGCTAGGAAATGGGTGGTGGGAGCCCATGCAACACAAATTACACATGGAAATAAAAGGGATGGATAGGGGGCCGGTGGGGAATCGACATCCAATATTTTGTTGGAAGTCGAGGGATTTAACCACTTGGTCTAAGTCGTCATCCCCAAAACAAACAATATTTTACTTGAGTAGTTACGAAAGTACTATATCTTTCGAGTTAATACTTTAAAAAAAAAAAAAAATTGAAGGAATCAAATTCCAAATTAGAAAATTTTTACTCCCTTCATTTTTCTTTATTTGCTACACGATTTATACATACACTTTCACTTAAAGTTTTATAATAGTTATACAAGTTAAAATATTGTCAAGTGAGATCTTGTTAGATTCGTCTCATCGTGTAGTTTTTAAATATTTAACTTTTAGAATTTTTACTTTTACCGAATTTGAGTTATCTGCATGCTGGGTGGGTCCGTAGCAAATAATAAAAAATGGAGGCAGTATAATTTTTTTCACTATAATAGGATTATATTTCAAAATATCTTTATCATGAAGTAAGTTGAATTATTCCCGAGTGAATTTCAATATATTTATCTATCCAAGTAATTTGATTTACTTCATTAGGTTAGACTATTAAACATAATCAAAATTTTATTTATACATATATGAGTGGATATTCTACTTAACAACTTTTAGCTTTTAGTCCTTTTGTTTTCTGTTTGGTTGGTTGGTTAATTTTAGTCCCTTAAAACAAGGATTTTGTATTTACGAAGTTTTTACATCATGGAGAAGGGTCTAAATAATTTTTCAACACTTACCCGAAAGAAGAAAAAAAAAAAAAAAAAAAAATCATTTTTCAACGCATACAAAACAAATCATCATTAATTTAGTAGGAGCTGATTCAGCTCCAAACAAAATTAATTGGGATACCTTAAAATTTCAGAAAATGGAAAAACAAAAACAAGAAAAGAAACCCTGTGGATGGGTTTACTGCATTCAACAGAATATCAGATCCAAGGACATGGTTTTGTCTTAAAATGGGAACTGTGGACTGTGGAAAGCGGCAATATGTTTGTCTTGAAGACGAGGTTCCAGGATCCGGATTAAATCCAGACCGTCTATTGCGTGGGGCTTAGTGGTGAACGGTGAGGATGGCATTCGTACTATTAGTGGTTTATTTATTGATAGGGATCTGGGGTCCATGGACTGTAGGAAGGATACGGGAGCGGAGCACATAGAAAGGGAAGGAAATATCTGGGAAGTGAACAAATGATTAGTAGTAGGTTACAATAAATTAGGGGGGAGAATGAGTGCAATAAATATCATTTTCTTTTTTTGTTTAATACTTATATTATAAGAGTGATTAGGTGGTTAATTAAGAAACAAATGCTTCCATACAAAATATAGTGGAATCAACAAACCTATGTGCCCAAGCGGTTAAGTCCCTTGACTTCCAACGGAAGGTTGGAGGTTCGATTCCCACCGGCCCCCTATCCCTCCCTTTATTTCCCCTTTGTAATTGTGTGGCATGGGCTCCCACCACCCCTTTCCAGGCCTTCAATGGCTCCTCCAAAAAAAAAAAAAAAAAACAAACCTATGTGCTGTCACGAACGCTAATCAAGTAATCATACATATTGTTTATTCAAATTCAATATCATTATTATATGAACACCCCAAAAGATTTTAGAATTTAAAATTTTTGGGTTAATGGCCTATTGCGGGAGCAAATTGTAATTCCGATCGTGGGAGCAGATTGTTCCTACACTTTATTATCAGATTGTCTTCTCCTATATTTGGTATTTCTTTTAAAATTTTATATTACTATTTAATAGCACTACATTTCTTTTTTCGCTAAACAATAGCACTACATTTTTAGGTGAATACCAGGGTATCCTCAGATCACATTGGACCGAAAACTAATCACTCGAGGATCTGCAAGGACAATTAAGGGTGCCTCTCCCAAAGCAGTTTTTTGCATACATAAGGTTCGAACCCGAGACTTGCTTAAGCGACTAAAGTCCCCATCCACTCAAGTCAACTGTTGCTGGTGACAATAGCACTACATTTGATTTGACGATAAAATTATGAGAATAAAATTATTTATTTATGTGCCATATTCACTCATTTTTTGTGTAAATTCACTTAATGAAGTTAGATGTTATATCCATATTTTGAACACATACAAATTGTTTTTTTCCTTTGAACAACAAGAGGAAAAGGTAGAAATTAAAACTGTGTAATCGTTTTCATTATTACTCCATCACTACAAAAATTTTCCCTGGAAGGCTCGAAAGAAACTTTATCACTTTGTTCATTACATGAGCCCGAAATGATGAAATTTGTCGGAATACGATATTCGTCGTCTTCCAACAAAATTCTTATAATGCTTTCAAACAACCTTCGACTCCAAAGTGGGGAGTGGGCAGCCAAAGAATACAATACTCCAACTCCATAACCCATCCGATCTTCGCAATCTAGTCCATAGTGCGATTTATTTCTCGAAATATATGTAGGATTTTAAACTAATAACTAGTATTACCCGCCCAGTGGGCAGGAATGTAGGGACAATAGAAAATATTTATGTATGAACTTACTTTTCTAAAGAGTACAAAATAACCAAATGCATCGATGATGGACAAAAGAATTGAAATTAAATCCTACAAAAAAATGTCCAAATAAAAATTAGTCTATGCTCAATAGATTGAAAAGCATTAATAATAGATATTCACACATCCATTTATTGAACATGAAAACCCTACAATAAAATAATTGATCTGCAAATAGACTAAGAACTGAGTCGAAGTATAAATATAATTTACTATACAAACTAAACAATCTAATTTATTCACTTACTTATATTATTATAATATATTGAGTATATTTAATTATATCATATTTTAAATAAAATATTTTTAAAATTATTATTATTAACTTCATAAATTGGCCCTAAAATTTCATTTTCCATTTATTAAGTTACGGCTAAATTAATTTGTGAAAGAAAAAATCCAATTATATAACAAAATATTTGATAGTATTTTTTATTATTCATAATATAAATAATAGATAATTAAATATTTTACTATATAAAGAATTAGAATTTTTAATTAATATTTTGAAAAACCATTTTTTAAAATTATTATACCAAATTTATCATATCTCATATGAAGTACACAACAAACTATGTTTATATTGAATATATTTAAAATGTAAAGCATATGCATTATTATTGTAAGTTACTACCACTTAAACTTGAAATATTATAATTAATATAATATACAAGTTAAAAATTTTATATTTTTCAAATTTTGAAATATACATATTAGATATTTGAAGTTGGGATAGAAAAATAAAATCAATATTAATATAATAAATAACAATTAATAGAAATTAATGTTGAGCCCATTAAGATTTAAACCCAACACTATTCATAGCATCAACAACCTTAATATATTATTATAGATTATAGATAGTTTCTTGACATCATTTCTAGCTAAATACTAGTAAATGATATTTTTTTTTTTTTCCTTTTATACCAAAAACATTTTCTTAGTCTGTTCTAGTCTTGGGTCGGGTAATTTTATAATTCTTTAATTTTTAAGCCCAACCTTCGATTAGTATTCCAATCCATTGTGTTATCCAGCCCACTTGTCTAATTAGAGGAATTGTGTTGTGTGTATTTGAGAGTTACGGCCTTGGATGTGGTTTTTTTCAAAATAAAGCAATAGAATAGAAGCAGAATCCAAAACAGAAGTTTTTGTATTTGGATAGAATTTTGGAGAATTTTTCTTTTCTTTTTTGGTAAAGCTGATGCCAGAAAATAAAGAAGATAAAAATAAAAAAATAAAAATAAAATAACATACGAGCAAGGAAGCTAAACTCTGGGGAATCAAATGTCAGCTGCATTAAAGGCGACGTCCCCATTCACAAAATCAAAATCGGGGAAGACCCACATAGTGTGTAAATCTTCAATGAAAGCTCCGTGCTTCACCAATCTATCTGCAACCTTATTGCCTTCTCGAAGCACATGTTGGATGCAACACTCATCAAATGAGGCATTTAATTCGCGGATTATCTTTTGATTTCTTGTGCTTTTCACTTGTAAATGAGTTTACTTGGATAATTACGTAATTATTAGTAATTGTTAGTCAATATTGTACAGCGAATTTGAGGTTGGCTACTAGTTTAGGGTAGTATTTTAATACTACATATTTTAAGTATTTTTTTATATTCTTTATACTCTTTAATAAATTTTTTACTTATTAGGTATTAGGATATTAAATTAAACCATACATCATTAAATTTTAAATTCAATCTTGCCTATATGCCATACGGGTTTTCTTTTTTTCTTTTTTTTTTTTTAAAAAAATCTGATCCGGAAAATGTGTTCATGATCCGATCCAATTTGATTTTACGGAACAGTCTATACAGGCTATAAAAGGGGTATTGGGAGCTATGCCACACAAATTAGAAAAGGACACAAAGAGACGAGATAAGGGGCCGAGTGAGGAATCCAACTCCCAACCTGAAGGGACTTAACTGTTTGACCAAGTCCTCATCCCCATCCAATTTTAATTTTCGGATATCCAAACGGATTTTTTCAATTTCAAATATCTTGTATTGAATATCAATAAAAAAATATCGGATCAGATACGGAATGGATTTTTACTATCTTATTGGGTCAACACATATCCGAAAAATATCCAATCAAATATGGAATGAATTCTTACAGTTACATATCCTTTTTAGTCTTTACAGTTTTCGACGAGTTTGGTTTGAAAGCTGAATTAACTCTAATGAAGTGCTGAAAAAATATTTTGTATGCTAAATGAGTGTTCTATATGTATTGTGAGTATTTCTATACAGTTCAGATACCATTAAATACTCAACACATACATCATTAACACCCAACACACAAACTTCATCGGGTCAACATGCTAGCACTGGTGAATGTCACATATTAAACATTCTATCCAAACCGATTTTCCACAAACTCTACATTGAAGAAGAGGATGCCCGTCTACTCCCATGCTTATGTAAATCCACAACTTGCAAAATTCCAACCAAATCAAAGGCTTTCCAAATTATACCAATAAAGAGATATTATTGTGAAAATCTTGTTTGTCACCAAATCTAGGAAAGAATTGCATTGCATTAGATATGAATATTATGGATACGCTATTATCTTATCACAAATAATTATTTACCTAGAACGGTATAAGGACATGTGTAATAATGTTTCAAGACATAATAAATCTTATCCACTCACCTTCATGGCTTATCCACATAAATTACACCCTTGAGGATAAGATTCCACTCTATAGTTGTTTTAAATACTACGTTTACCGTTGCTCACGGGTGGATTGTTATTACGGATGTTTGTATAAGTTATATGAATCAAATTATATAATTATTGTGTTTTCAAAATATAAATAATTAACTCTGCAGCTCTGTTTTGTGTACATTATTTGGTGGTGTTGGCACACTTGTTTGCTTTTCATGTAGGTTGATGTTTGCACTACCTGCTAACAACAAGAAATTACTGTCTGTGGAACTTAACTGTCATTGCTGCTGCAACTGCCTTGCGACGCTCTATATATATACATTGCAACTTGCCGGAAAAACTAGTTCTACACAGATTTCACGTCTTGCAACTTTTACATTTTCATATACACTTCTGATATACTTACTGAGATTGATCGAGGAGTTCTTGGAGAGAATCATTGAGTGATCATTATGTTCTTATCTCAATTAGTTCATGTTGAATAGATAGATTGTATCTTGAGAGAATGATTGAGAGAATTCAGTAAATTCAAGATAGTATCTTGAATGAGTGAAAGATAGATAGGATTTCATATTGCAGGTTAGATAGAGATTCAAGTTCTTAGACTGTTCTTGATTTGTATTCTGAGGGAGATCTGTAGTTGAGGGGGAGCTCTAACTACCAGACCGAGCTAGGTGCAGGGTTTATTAGAATAGTTTGTAAGGTTCTTGAGTCTTGTTCTAGTGGAGTCTAAGCCTGGATTGGAATCCCTCGGACGTAGGACAGGAGGTCCGAACCGGGTCAACAACCACCGTGTTCTTTACTTTACGCACTTTATTTTTGGTTGTTTGCATATCTCTCTGGCAACGGGCTATAAGGGACCTTCAAATTGGTATCAGAGCGATTCTTCTAAAGAAGATTAGTTGAAGAAAAAAGATTCACAATGAGCAGAGAGATTTCACATTTGCATCCTCCGATCTTTGACGGTACAAACTACAGCTACTGGAAGTGCAGAATGCAATTCTATCTGATGGCTCTAGGAGATGAAGTCTGGGATGCTGTTGAAACGACATGGGAACCACCCATGAGAACAGATAAACCAGCAACAGAAGGTGCAGAACAGCCTCCGCCTCGACTCGCAAGAAGAGATGAATTAACTGCAACCGAACGAACTACTAAGCAAGGAAACTTTACTGCTATGAATGCTATCAGTGGCGCTGTGGAAGAAGCACAGCATCGTATGATCAAAAACTATAAATCGGCTCATGCTATGTGGAGATTTCTTGAAGTCCGATTCGAAGGGTCAGAAGATGTCAAAATGACTCGTCTACATAGAGTAGAGTCTCTTTATGATAGATTGGAGATGAGTGATGACGAAAACATCTCTCAATACTTTGAAAGATTTCAAGATGTTGTTAATCAATGTCTTGAACTTGGAATGAGTTTTGATGAGCAAAAACTAGTCAGAAAAATGTTGAGAACAGTGTCTTCCAAGTATTCTAGAAAAATTTCTGTTCTAGAAGAAAGTGCAAAGATCACCACAATGACTTTGGAAGAACTTGTTGGAAATCTACAGAATTATGAGATGAATCATCTTGATTCAAGAAGTAAGAGCAAGTCAAAGAATATTGCACTGAGAACTGAAGTGATTGAGGAGTGCGATGATGATCTGGAAGAAGAGATGTCGCTGATTACAAAAAGGATAGCTAGAATTCTTCAAGAAAAGAGAACCAGACAGTTTCAGAGAGGGAAGAATCAAAAGGGTAATCCTAGTAATGCGCCAACAGCAGATGAGTGTCAGTCCAAAGGCCCAAAGAGACAGGACAGTAAGGGTAACAAATTCAGGAAATCTAGAGAGCCTAAGAAGATAGATAAATTCACTTCTATCATCTGCTATGAATGTGAAGGAAAGGGACACATCTAAGCAGAATGTCCTACTGCTAAAAGGAGAGAAAGAAAAGTCCTACAAGCCACTTTGAGTGATGGAGAATCCGATGTTGAAATTACAGAAGAACAACAAAGTGATTCAGAGGATGTTGTAGCTTTCATGATTCGTGACAGCAGTCCTTCTAAAGGTAATGTAAGTTCAATAGATTATTCTTCTGATGAACATGACTCATTTGATGCAGGTGATATGAAAGAAATCTATACTAAGTTGGCTGATGCATATGATGAGCTAAAAGAAGAATATGATGCTGCTGTGAATGAAAACAAGAAGCTGTTGAATGGAGAAAAACAAAGCTCTTAAGGATTCAAAGCAGTTAAAGGATCATATTGCTGAATTAGAAATCAATATTTCTAAACTTTCTGAAGAAAAATTGTCATTGAGATCAGACCTTGATGAACTCAAATGCAAAAACAATGATCTTGAAAGAATGGTAAAAGGTAAAGGTAAGCTTGATTTTGTTTTGTCTAATTGTAAAAAACCAGGTGATTTTACTGGTATAGGTTACAAGAGAAAAGGAAAGCAGAACAAGATTAAGCCAAACTCTCGAAAGTTTGTTAGTGGAGGATATCTTGGTCCAGAGTCCAGCAATGCTACAAATCAAAGAGTGGTACCATTTCAAGTCAAACTTGATCCTCAAGATTCCAGAGATTGTATTTACTGTGGTCTACTAGGACATCAATCAGATACTTGCCTAAGAATTGTTCGAGATCTTATGAATGGACGACCTGTTGTCTGGCCAACCGTGGAACTACATAAGAAAATACAAATACGTAAGGCATGGGTTCCTAAACATTTTAATAATCCTTCAGTTGGCCTTGTTGTTTTATCTTTACAGGAACAGCTTAGAGACAACCAATGGTACTTTGACTCTGGATGCTCTAGACATATGACAGGAACTAAGAGCTTACTTGTCAATTATGTTCAACAAGACTGTGGTGAAGTTGTCTTTGGAAATGGAGCTAAAAGCAGAATAACAGGTTTTGGTACATCAAATCAGGGAGCACTTTCTAATCTCTCTAAAATATATTTTGTAGATGGCTTGACAACAAACTTAATTTCTATTAGTCAACTTTGTGATGATGAATTTTTAATTCAGTTTGATAAACGTTCTTGTCAAGTTCTCAGGGATAAGAAGTGCTTTCTAATTGGAAAGAGATCCAAAAACAATTGTTATATTTTAAAGGAAGAATCAGACAAAGCCCTTGTCACCAAACAGGATCTCACTAACCTTTGGCATAAGAGAATGGCTCATTTGAACTATCAATCTTTATACAAACTGAGCATCTCAGGTGTTGTCCGTGGACTGCCGAAACTACTGAATATCTCTAACCAAACCTGTGAAGGTTGTTCAAAAGGGAAGCAGACTAAATCTCAGCACAAAAAGATTGAAGGAATCAACACTGAAAAATGCTTGGAACTTCTTCACATGGACATAATGGGACCAACAGAAGTTGAAAGTCTAAATGAAAAAATGTATATTTTAGTAATTGTTGATGACTTTTCTAGATTCACCTGGGTATGTTTTCTCATGTCAAAAGATGAAGCATTTGAGCACTTCGAAGCTACGAGTCTGAAGCTTATGAATCAGAAGCAGTCTAAAATCATTAGAATCAGGACAGATCATGGAAGAGAGTTTGAAAACCAGTTATTTACTGATTTTTTAAGGCACATGGCATTGCACAAGAATTCTTAGCTCCTAAAACGCCTCAACGGAATGGGGTGGCCGAAAGAAAGAACAGGACTTTGCAAGAATTAGACAGATCAATGCTGCATGATAGTACTTTGTCTAAGTCATTTTGGGCTGAAGCTGTGAATACTGCCTGCCATGTTACAAATCGAGTGTTGCTGAGACCACATACCAACTACACTCCATATCAAATCTGGTATGACAAACTTCCTACTGTCAAATATTTTCATACTTTTGGTTGTTCTTGTCATGTTTACAGGGACAGGGAACAAGTTAAGAAATTTGATGCTAGATCTGAAAAAGAACTATTTTTAGGATACTCTAATAATTCCAGAGCTTATAGAGTCTATCTGACAGAGAGTAGAAAAGTCATAAAATCCACAAATATAGTCTTTGATGACTCTGGAGTCAGAAAAGCTTTAAATGAAGATGATGAGCTACCTATCATTCCTAGATCAGATTTCTGATCAGCAGGAAAAGATTCTTCAGTTCCAGAAACAGAAGATGAAACTTTTACAAAAACTGAAGACAGTGTTGGTGAGGAAGTTGAACAACAACAAGACATCAATCCTGATGTTAGTAAGAAGAAAGGGTCCAGGACGTTAAAGCATCATTCAGACACTGATATTATTGGAGATATTGATGCCCCCAGGCAAACCAAGAACAAACAGATTAACTTTAGACATCTAGCTGGTCTTAATTGCTTTATTTCCAAGGTGGAACCAAAGAATGCAGCAGAGGCACTAAAAGATTAATATTGGATCGCTGCTATGCAAGATGAGCTTCTTCAGTTTAAGAGAAACTCAGTTTGGGAGCTAGTTTCACCTCCTAACAACATCAATGTTATAGGGACAAAGTGGGTGTACAGAAATAAAACTGATGAACAAGGTAATGTGATAAAGAATAAAGCAAGACTAGTAGCACAACTCATATTGAAGGCCTAGACTATGGAGAGACCTTTGCTCCTGTAGCTAGAATGGAAGCTGCCCTGTAATACCCGAGAATTTTACAACATAAAATAAATAAATAAATAAAATAAATAAATAAATAAACAATAAAAAAACAATAACAATAAATAAATATAATAAATGAATAAACATAATACATAGACAAGGAAATGAGAAATGAAATTTAATTTAAGAAGGAATTAAATTTTCAATACCCGGGAAACTAAAGATAAATTAATCAAATAAATTGTACAAGGGAACCCAACACTAATGGACTCGAGAATTCGAGGCCAATATTAAATATAGACCCGAGTAAAAATTTAGATAGGAAATAGGAGCCCGAAAATATCCCGGAAATCCAAATCCGAGAACATAGAGGGATAGAAGTCCGAAAGAGAGGAGGAAATGCCCGACGGATCGCACGACCCGCCCGGAACGAAGTCCAGGCGGAGACCGCGTGGTGGCCGCGCGGGGTTTCCCTTATTCGGCGCGCCAACCCCGCGCCACGGGCAGTAACAACCCGTGCGAGATTTTCTCGCCCGAATCCGGATTTTTCGACTTCGGTTGCTCACATTGCGGCTCAAGACTCATTGGGTCAGACTTTGGACGCCCTTAGAGTCCTTTACATCTATAAATAACCCTCTCAAGTAACCCCGAACACTTTTCAAACCCTACGAAATCTCTCTACCCGATAAACCCTAATTCCGGAGTCGTCGGAGGCACGAAACCGAGCAACGGGACTGTCTTGGACGAAAATTGGAAGGCCTCTAACGTTGTGGTAAGTTCTGATCCGATCTCCTTCAATTTACGATTCGAAAACGAATCCTAACATCATCCTTTTCTTTCCTACACCCGAACCGGATCTAGAACGAAGAACCCGACGAACCGAGGAGATAAACGGTGGACTGGAAGCCACGCCTCCGAATCGATGAGCCGGGACAACCACAAATCAGTAAGTTAATCTTACTATGGTTTTGGGCGAATTAAAATACACTTAACCTAACGATCTAATCAAGAAACCTAAAATCTGTCAACACGAAGAAAACCCACGGCGCAACATTCTTGGACGATTTTTACGAACCCTTAAAACTATTCAAACGAGAAAACCTAAAACACGAAAAACGTTCCTAAGACATAGTTCTATCTCCTGCAAAATTTTTATAATTTTTCATTAAGTTTTGATATCTGAAATCGATCCCATACCGAACTGTTCTAAATTTAGATTTTGAAATCTTGACAGAACTTTAGTCCGAATTTTTAGACATTTTTGACAATAGATCTAAACCGATTCAGAACTTTAGTCGAACATAAAAGTTGTAGATATATGTCTTAAGTATCTCCTTGTAAAATTGCATCAAATTTGGAGTTAGTTTTCTATGGTAGATCTTGAAATTTTGAAACTGCTGTGTAGGAAAGTCGGACAGATTATCATCCTGCTAGAAATCGACGTTTTGACTTACTTCCGTATCTCGGATCGAAAAACTTAAAACATGAAACTTGTTCATCTCTGTGTTTTCAAGTCACTGGTAAAAGTTAAGAATTTTTGGACTTAAAACTGATTTTGAATTAATTTTGGAGTAAACAGTGGTTTGGACCAAGTCAAATCTTGAAATCTTGTTGAACCGGTGAAATTAGCCTTTAAGGTTTAAACGAGTAGAAAACTCTTTTGAAACAAATACATGAAATCAGAATTTAGGAAAATCCCCTTACAAACTCGATCATTTAAAATTAGGGGGGTGAGTGCTCTGCAGGGTGCCCTCCTAACGATTCACTTCGTGTCTTTATGGACGATGGTGACCTGCGCGAAATTTGAGATATGTTGCCAAAACGGCATGAGATATATGGCCTACACTCTCGTGAATATACATTTGGGTTTCCCGAGGCTACGGAGTGGTACTGGGTATGGCAGATACGGCTGCGGCCGCCGGGCTACCGGCTAAACTTGACGAGATTGCTATGTAATCGTGAAATACTTGAAATACTAAATCTTGGGTGTAATGGGGATAGTTAAAATATTTATTTATTTTCCATTTAAATTTCTAAATATTTTATTTAAATTATTTATGGTCTTTATTTAAATTATGCTAAATCTGTTATTAATTAATGCCATGAATTAGTTATGCAAATTGGTTAGTTAATTAAATTAAGTTATTCATGATCTATTCTTACCATGCTTTTATTTAAATATTAATGAATGGCTTTGAAACCCCACGACCATGTATGTATTAACTTACTCAGCAAGTTGTGCTGACCAAACCATTTCCTTTCTTTTTCTTACAGAGTATGTGGAATGAACATGAGCACGTTTATGCATGGGGGAATTTTTGGAAAACTTTATATTTTAGATTCTTGCATTAGGCTAAAGTATGAACGGGCTTGTTTAACCAGTGTTTTGGCCATGTTGGCCCTATTTACATTTTTCCGCTGCAATACTTATACTTAGATACCTTTATTCCGCTGCATTATAATATTATATTTTGAATTTATATTGTATGGGCTATTTTAATTGTTTTGAATATTTTAAATACTGCAATACCTAGCCTTGCATCTCTTTAGTAAGCTCGGAGAAACCGTGTCTTACTAGGGAGGTGTGGCGGTGACATCCCGACCTGGGTGACCAAAAACCGGGGTGTTACATGTCCGAATACTACTTTCTATAGCATGTTGTTTGAACTTTAAGTTGTACCAAATGGATCTTAAGACTGCCTTCTTAAATGGCCGCATAAAGGAAGAAATTTATGTAGCTCAGTCTCATGATTTCGAAGATCATATACATCCAGATTATGTCTAAAGAGTTAAGGGAGCTTTATATGGACTTAAGCAAGCTCCTCGAGCTTGGTATGAGAGGTTGTCCCAGTTTCTTGTCAACAACGAATATAAAAGAGGAAATGCTGACAAAACCTTTTTGTAAAGCATACCAACAACGACTTCATGGTAGCACATGTTTATGTCGATGGCATAATTTTTGGTTCAACTTCAGATCAGCTTAGAAAAGAATTTGTAGAAGCTATGAAATCAAAATTTGAAATGAGTATGCTCGGGGAATTCCATTATTTCTTAGGACTCCAAATCAAGCAACAGAAAGATGGAATTTTTCTCTCACATGAGAAGTATGCGATGAACATGTTGAAAAAATTCAAAATGGAAGATAGCAAGGTTGCCCGTACACCTCAAGGACAACAAGCAAAACTTTCTAAGGATGAATGTGGAAAGGATGTGGATCAGAAACGCTACAGAAGCATTATAGGTAGTCTTCTTTATCTAACTGCTACAAGACCAGACATATCTTTCAGTACTGGGGTATGTGCTCGATTTCAAGCTCAACCCAAAGAATCACATCTAAAAGCTGCCAAAAGAATAATGCGGTATATAAAAGGCACAATTGGTCTTGGAATATAGTATTCTAAGAGATCAACACTTGAGCTAATTGGGTACACAGACTCAGACTGGGCAGGATGCTGTGATGACAGAAGGTCAACAACTGGAGGGTGTTGGAGGGTGTTTTTATTTGGGAAATAACTTAGTTTGCTGGTACTCTAGGAAACAAAACATTGTAGCTCTCTCCACTGCCGAAGCTGAGTATATAGCAGCAACATGTTGTTGTTCCCAACTCATGTGGATGAAGCAAATGTTAGCAGATTATGGATTTACTCAAGATAGATTTGTAGTTTTCTGTGATAACACCAGTGCTATAAATATTTCCAAGAACCCAGTTTTGCACAGCAGAAGCAAGCATATAGACATCAGATATCATTTTATAAGGGATTTGGTTGAGGAAAGTATATGTGATATACAACATATTGGGACGTTGGAACAGCGGGCTGACATCCTAACGAAGGCACTTGATGGTAAAAGGTTTGATAAACTCAGGTCAATTTTGGGCCCGTGTTATTCCTTCTAACATGAGCTATTGTTTTTTAAATTATGTTTCTTATGGGCCGATGCTACTAACATTTTGTTGTTTTTTCCTTATTCGAACCCATTTATACAGTTTGCCTCCAAAATTGTTGTGGATAGAGATTCATTCCCTCGATTCGAATCGACGTCTGTGACGTGCCATGATTACGTTTCAGACTGCGTACCATCACGTCTCACAGCCTCCAATGGATGCCTCTTCGTCTTCTGGCGACCTTTGTTAAATAAGGGTTTTTGAAATCGTTTTGATTCATTCTCTTCATTCTGTAACTTTTCTCTTCTAACCATTTCAGAAAATGGCTTTTTCACCTTCTCCTACTCCATCCAATGCTGAAGTGAATCCAAACCCTACACCAAACACTGAAAATCCCTCTGTTGATATGGAAGATCAGTCGTTTGATCCTCAAACTGCTATTGTTCCCGTCCAAACTGAGAATGTAGTTGAAACCAACCCTATTTCGTTTGAACTTCCACTGGAACTTCCTCCGCCACCTGTTCCAGCCCTTCCATCAACTGTGAAAGAAACCTTTCCAATTGATCCTTTTGGTGATGATGACGACCTTAGGAGTGACATTCCTGTAGACAACACTCCTATTGATGATGCAGACGACTCGGAGAAAATTACAGAGGAGCCTCATAAAACTCCTTCTACTCGCAGAACTCGTTCAGCCAGGAAAGGCAAGTCTCCTGATACCAGCATCTCAAACAAGAGGAAGCAGTCTGTTGGTGAAACTTCTCGCAAACGACAGAAGAAGGGAGGTGTGCCAAAACTGAAAGCCAAGGATGCCTACAGTGATACCTATTTCACCAAGGAGATGAAGACTTTTGCGAGAAAAAATCTTGTCAATCGGGACTTCATTCCAGAGGAGGTTTTCGACCATGCATTTACAAGGAGATTGGGTTCACAAAATACTTGGAGCGTCATCACCTGCTCCACTGGGCTACAAAACTGAAGTTCTATTCTCCCACTCTTGTGAGAGAATTCTATGCGAACCTCCAGCCTGAGATCCTTGATTCCGACTCTCCATGGTTTGGTAAGATCTTTATCCGTGGTCGATTCCTAGATCTGACGTCTGCCTCTATTGTTGGGATGTTACAGCTGCCTTCCAACGACAAGCTTGGTGATCCTATTGACTACATGCCTGATTGTGTTTCTGAAGTTGCTTATGCCATTTCAAACCAAAAGAGTACTGCCTTTGGTCGCAACAAACTGAGCTCGTCTGACTTGACTCTCAAGTTTCACTATCTGTTCTGCCTGTGTGCTGCTAATATACTGCCTACTTCCAATGCTTCTCAGATCAGTGCATATATGGGTAAACTTATTTCTGCATAGATAAGTATCTTGAACTAATGAACTATGGCTTTGTAGTGTTGAAAAGGATGGTGACCTATGCTCGAGGGAACATAGATGATAAGGCATTGTTGCCATATCCATCTTTGATCACACTCTTTTTGAGCTCTCATGGTATTAAGGTTGCCCCTGAGGAACTGGTGAAGACAAAGAGTCATACTCCTGCAACTACCATTCGTGACTTTCACAATGACTTTAAGGCCGGACCACCGCTGACTAGACAAGCCCGTGTGCAACAGATCCGCTCTATTCTCCTTGCTCAGAATGAAAAATTGACTGAGTGGAGCCATGGGGCTATTGATTTTAAGCGTCAGAACCAGAGGATCATTCACCTGTTGCCTAATTCTTTTGAAGAACGACAGGCCAACTTCCCTTCTGATGACTCTTCTCATAAAGATGACTGATTTCAGGGGGAGTAAGTGTCTATGAATTGGTCGGTTTGTGGTGGTAACATCTCTAAAATTCTGAACTCTTACTTTTGGTATTTTTGGTGGGTTTCTGAACTATCTTAATTGTGGTGTTGGACAATGTTTTGGATGGAACTGGACTAATGATGGATGGGTATTAACTCTGATGCTATGTTTGGTTGTATGCTTGTATGCATTTTAACTGATCTAATCATGTTTTTATTTTTCTTATAATTTCTTGTTGTTATTGCTGATGAGGTTTGTATTTTAGACACTTGTGTGACTGTATCAGCCTCTTCATGAAAAGAGGGGGAGATTGTTGGCACACTTGTTTGCTTTTCATGCAGGTTGATGTTTGCACTACCTGTTACTGTCTGTGGAACTTAACTGTCATTGCTGCTGCAACTGCCTTGCGACGCTCTATATATATACATTGCAGCTTGCCCGGAAAAACTAGTTCTACACAGATTTCACGTCTTGCAACTTTTACATTTTCATATACACTTCTGATATACTTACCGAGATTGATCAAGGAGTTCTTGGAGAGAATCATTTAGTGATCATTCTGTTCTTATCTCAATTAGTTCATGTTGAATAGATAGCTTGTTGAGAGAATGATTGAGAGAACTCTGTAAATTCAAGATAGTATCTTGAATGAGTGAAAGATAGATAGGATTTCATATTGCAGGTTAGACAGAGATTCAAGTTCTTAGACTGTTCTTGATTGTTTGTATTCTGAGGGAGATCTGTAGTTGAGGGGGAGCTCTAACTACCAGACCGAGCTAGGTGCAGAGTTTATTAGAATAGTTTGTAAGGTTCTTGAGTCTTGTTCTAGTGGAGTCTAAGCCTAGATTGGAATCCCCCGGACGTAGGATAGGAGGTCCGAACCGGGTCAACAACACCGTGTTCTTTACTTTACGCACTTTATTTTTGGTTGTTTGCGTATCTATCTGACAACGGGCTATAAGGGACCTTCAGGTGGTATTTGTGGATTATCTTAATAGTGGCTAAGCATAAACTTAATTAGACGCGCAAGTTACACTTAACAGATGGATTCATCAGTCATGTTATGAGTCCATAATATGTATAGAATTCATTGATGAAGCATATATTATAATACATCTATTGAAAAATATGTACCTATGTTTAGTTTGGGAAAACTTCAAAAACTTGGAGTTTAGATTTTCTAAGGACATGTTCTGTTGGTATGATTTGATTGGTTCTAGTCTGATTTGATTAAATTCAGATCTGGTTTAATTTTATTCGTTCTGATATGGTCTAATTTGGTTTGGTCTTGTCTAATTCATTTTTGTTTGTCTGATTCAGTTTGATTTTATTTTTCCGGTCTAGTATAATTTTCTTGTAAGGTTTGATTTTTATTTTTTCTGGTCTGATCTAATTCGTTGTAATGTTATCTGATCTAGCTTGATGGAGTATAATTTTGATAAAAATATAAGTTATAATATCATAAAAGATTTCAAAAGGACTCCTAACATAGCCCTATTGAGTAATGTGATAATACATCTTTAAGGATGAAGCTTATATACATCATCCTTTCTTCTTCTCTTTCTTTTTCATTTTCTTTATTTATTTATTTATTTATTTATTTATTTTTGCTTTTAAATCCCCACACATGCTTTTTGTGTGCTACAAGTTCTAGTGTTACCTTGCATCTGCTTTATTTATTTTATTTTATTTAACATTTTAAGACAAAATTATTGTAGGTGTTATTAATATACTAGTAAAATTATGCAAGCATCCACTTTTCTGTTAGATTTTGTCAAATTATTTTTCAATCAAATGTGCATAATAAAATATGCAATCGAATTGAATGCCAACCAAAGAGGAAGACTATCTTGTCTCGGAAACAATAATAAGAAAAGATATGAGTTGAAAGACTATCGAACAACAACGTGTGGATAACACGTTTCGCCTTTGTGTGGATATATGGAGTATCTTTTTTTTTTTTTTTGGTGAAATAGGACGCAACAGCGTCGGGAAATACAATAGGAAATAAAACAGAAGAGAAACGGGGGCAGGCAGGGGGAAAGCAAAAACAAAAAAAAATAGAATAGAAACTAGAGCCGCGGGTACCAAACGCCCAAAGAATCGGCTGCTAAGAGTGGTCGGGCCTCATCCGGAGGGAAAGCCCAAGTGGTGTAGTACTCCTCAGACTTAGCTCCCTTTTTAGCCAGAACATCTGCTACCGAGTTCCCTTCCCTAAGTATATGTCTCCAAAGGAAGCCAGGGTGACTAGCCACCAGGTCTTCAATGTTCTGAAGCAGAGGGGCATGAACATGACCAATCCCAGCTTTGTTGTTAATCATGCGTAGAGCTTCCTTAGAGTCAGACATGCACAAAGCCCTACTTACCCCAAGACGCTTGAGTTCAAGCATGCCCCGCCATATGGCATGCAGCTCGGCCACTAAATTTGTGGCTTTGCCAATGAATCCTGAAAATCCACCAACCCACTGTCCATCCCCATAGCGTATAACTCCTCCATAGCCAGCCGCACCCGGGTTCCCGAAGGAGCTCCCATCGACATGGAGGATGATCCCGATATCATATCCAGCATTCCAATGCACAAGTCGGGTGTTAAGCTGGCGGGGGGGCCTATGAAAGACCCGATCATAAATAGCACCCAGGGATCTAGCCGTGCGGACTGCTTCAAAGGTTGTGGTCCTAACACCACGAATGCTGGCGGCATTCCTCCCTTTCCATATGGTCCATAGAAGTGCCCATTGCAAGCTACTCCAGTGGTAACATAAATGCCGAAGAAAACCATCCATTTGGGAGCAAGGGACGTCTCTTGGCAGACTAGGGAGCCCTCCGATGTCTTTCCACGCCTGAGCAGCCCAAGGGCAGGCGAAAAAAATATGGAAACAGGTCTCATCAGCCGTCCCACAGAGAGTACACAAAGATGACGGGGCCAGGTGCCTCCTGTGGCGTGTAGCGTTAGAGGGGAGCGCATTATGGACACACAACCAAAGAAGGAATTTGAGCTTCTCTGGTATAGGCATCTTCCACACCCATGATATACTCATATTCTCTTGCAGACCACGTTGTTGCATAATCCACCCATAACCCGAAGCAACCGAGTATGTTCCATCGGTGTTCCCAAACCAACACCAGGAGTCCTGTGATGATTCATGGCAGACCACCGGCCCATGTGCAAAGACCTCCTTCTTGATAGAGTCAGGGATGGGGGAGGCCAGAAGCTCCCAACACCAGCGGCCATTAGAGAAGACATCCTTGACCTTGAGATCAATATCCGACGTAGTGACAAAAGGGATGCGATGAGCAATAGCCCCTTTAGTAAGCCAACTGTCATACCAAAAGCTGCATGAACCATCCCCAATGCGGATCCTGTAGCCGTCAGAGAATATGGCAGCAGCCTTGAGGATCGCACGGTAGGTGGTCGAGGAACCTGGGCGAGAGAGGAAGCTGCCATCAAGGCATCCATATTTGCGGCCAAGGAGTTGAGCCCAAGGTTTAGAGGAAGACCTCCTGAGTTCCATGAACATCTTCCCGAGTAATGCAATATTCATATCCCGGCATTTGCGAATACCCAATCCTCCCATTTTCTTGGGAGTCGCCACCTTATCCCATTGGACAAGGTGTAGGCCACGGCCAGAGGCGTCCTTCCATATAAAATTGTTGATGCAGCGGTCAATCTGGGCACACACAGGGGATGGAATCCATGTGGTTTGACAAATGTACGCAGGGATGGAGGATAAAACCGAACGAGCAAGAGTAAGTCTCCCAGCTTTGTTAAGTAATGAACGTTTCCAGGCTCCCATTTTAGCATGGAGTTTCTCAATCAAATAATCAAAATGCCCCTTACTAATCGGCCCATGGATGATGGGGAAGCCTAAGTACATTCCCAAATCATTGACAAAATCCATGTTAAGAATAGATGATATACTTCTCTTAGTCAAATCTGCAACACTATACGATGCGAAGGCCGTGGACTTGGTCACACTCACATGGAGGCCTGCCTGGTTAGCGAAATCAGAAAGCACTTTGTCCATGGCTTGAGCACTGGAAGCTGTGGCCTTGGAGAAAAGAAGGAGATCGTCGGCAAACATGAGGTGCGTGATCGGCATAGTATTCCTACCCACTGAGATCGGCTGCCAGTTACCTGCATTGACACTGGCGATGATGGAATGAGACAGTTTCTCCATCACGATGATAAAAAGATACGGAGATAGAGGATCCCCTTGACGGATCCCTTTGGAGGGAGTAAAAGGGGCAAGGGCCGATCCGTTCCACAGTATAGAATATGATGGGGATCGCACACAATACATGATCAAACGAATAAGGTCATCCGGCAGCCCCATATCATTGAGGCAATCTTCCAGAAAAGGCCATTGGATATTGTCATAAGCTTTCTCTAGATCCACCTTGAGGAGGAAGTCTTGGAGTATCTTTTTATTGCTATTGTTAGTTTCTGTTTTTTTTCTCTTTTGGATAAATATTGGTAGTTTCTGTTTAAAAATATATAAATAAGTTTTGCAACAATAATTTGAATTTTTTTAAAACAAATCATACTAATACTTAGCATATCACGAATAAATTGCTTTCTGCTTATATCACGTGCTGAAACCCGAAATATTCCTTAAGTAATCACTTTAAGGCAACTACTTTTAGTTATAGTTCTACTGTCTATTACTCCCTCCGTCTTATATTTATCTTCTTCGACACTGTAGATACGGAGTTTAAGAAAGTTGTATTTTATTATTTTCATGTGTACTTTTTGAGGGGTAAATTTGTCTCTTTTTGTCTTGTAGTGCAATTGTTAGTAAAATTAAGGATTGGTTTTTCTGTAAATATATGGACATGTAGGGACATTTTAGTAAAAAAAAATTCCCTTTTTGGGGTAGGAAGATAAATGTGGGACGTCCAAAAACGGAAAGTAAGAAGATAAATATGGGACGGAGGGAGTAGAAGCAAACTTGTTGAGCATTTTTTTTTTTTTGGAAAGAAAAATCGAAAATAGACTTCAACAGGGATGAAACTTGATCCAATAGTCAAATTCTCTATCTCTAACTTTATGGTTGGGAATTCAATTCCCACCTTAGCCCCTACCTTCTCTTTATTCATTTGTAAGTTGTGTGATATAAACTCACACCACCCATTTATATGGCCAAT
Organism: Hygrophila difformis; assembly: GCA_030278955.1. Taxonomy (NCBI): domain Eukaryota; kingdom Viridiplantae; phylum Streptophyta; class Magnoliopsida; order Lamiales; family Acanthaceae; genus Hygrophila; species Hygrophila difformis. Next base: position 22,694,065 of record JAOANR010000003.1, read on the forward strand.
GACTTCGCCAAAAAGAAAGAAAGAAAAAAAAAAAAGAGTAGACTTCAATAATGGGGATGAGTATTTGGTAAGTGGTCAAGTCTAATGCATTCAACCAGATGGTTGTGGGTTGGATTCTCCACTCACTCTTTATCAATCGTCTTTATCCCTTTGTAATTTATAGAACATGAGCTTCCACCATCCACTCGTAAAAAAAAAAATACTATCCTAATAATCAAACGGTAAATTAGGGCCCATGCCCTTTTTAAAAATGCTTCCATTTTTTAGGCCGCATTCCAATTTTATTACACTTTGCACCCCATCACATGTTTGGCTTAGTTTACCACGTCATTTGTATGTGCCTTACCAAGATGCTATATGCTATTTACCAGGTTAATGGTGTGTGATTTACCACTGTATTAGTATGTGCTTTACCATAGCTACCATATATTAGTACTTACCAAGTTACTGGTACGTGGTTTACCAAAAATACCATATGGTATTTACCAAGTTTTTGGTATGTACTTTACCACAAATACCTTATGGTGGTTACCAAGTTATTCCACATATACCATATCGTATTTACCAAGTCTTGGTATGTGCTTTATCACAAATATCTTATGGTATTTACCAGGTTATTGATATGTGCTTTACCACAAATATCTTATGATGTTTACCAAGTTATTCCACATATACCATATGTGCTTACCAAATTTTTAGTATGTGTTTTACCACGATTACCTTATGGTTTTTACCAAGTTATTGATATGTGCTTTACTAAGTTCTTGGTATGTGATTTACCAAGTTATTACATAGGGCTAAAACACAATGTTTAAAATGGAAGGGCTTTGATTCTTGTAATATTTTGTCCATGGATACCGGGCCCTAGTTTTCCCATAATCAAAAGTAATCATCCTTAAGTAAGCCCAGCCCAATTTCAAAATTGGTCCACATTATATATATATATAGTGGGCTGCATTAGCCCAATATCCAACCCAAACTGTAACACAGTTTATCAACCTTGGGAGGATAGCTCCAAACCCAACTTCAAAGGCTTTATATTTGTTTGCGTTGTCAAAAACTATCTATTGAAAATTTCTTAGTATATTAAAAACTATATTTTGAAAGGTAATATTATTATTTTATATTTGAAATAAATAATTCCTTTATTTCACTTAGATTTGTTGCATGTACAACATTTATGAAGTGATTACTGATTTACTATATATATATATATATATATATAAATTTGATTTTATTAGAAATATTATGTTTTCTGGGTTATGACATTGTTATTTGGGTTTTAAATGACTCCCTATTTAAAAAACAAAAGCCTAAAATTGAGGGCTAATAACTTGGGTAGAATGTGTGCATTTTCAGGTTGGGAACTTAAAATCATGGGTGGATGGATGAATGGCCCAATGGGCTGTAATGTGTCCAAGCCCAGAGTGGTAAATAGTACTATATTCTTTTAAAATAAATAAATAAATAAGAAATGAAATAGTCACCCATAACACAAGGTGAAAAGAGAAAAAGAGTAGTGGAGATCCAACCCAAATTAATTTAGCGATTAACTTAGAATCTTAATTTAATTTCTGTTGGGGCCATATGGAATAATGGGCCGCGAAAAAACTATTGGGCCATAAGACATGGGCCGGAAGAAAGAGGAAGTCCAAAAAGAGGATGGGCTCAAGATTGGTAAGGCCGAAAGCACATAGTAAACCGAAGGAAGAAAATCGAAGCTGATAAAGATTTCGGCCGAAATGGGTAGAAATAGCCGAAACCAAAACAACCGAATCGAAGAGAGAAAGAATTCGGCTCAGAGGAGTTAGCCGGAGAGCGGTTATTCCAGCTCCGGCTATAAATAGGGGACGACGCACTCAAAATCAGGGAGATCAATCCAACCCCCAAATTACTTTTATCAATTTTAATTCCTTGTTATTTTTACTGCTTTCTTTACAGCTTTCCTTTACAGCTTTCCTTAGAATCTAGCCTAGTTTGTAGCGGTTACCATTTCCAAATCCACCGTTGCTCCTTAGCAGCTGGTAGTTTGGTTCTCTGTTTTTGGTGAATTCCGCCGTTGTTTCTTAACAACAGGCAGATTCTCCGTTGTATCGTGTTATTGTTGATCAATTCAAGGAAGATTCATTCAATTGTGGGCGCATTATTGTTAGTTCGAACCCGTAATCGGTTTGATCCTTTTCCGATAGCCTCCCTTGAGGAGAAAAAGGTCCTTGGCTACACCCGAGCCAAATAGTGGCACGCCCAGTGGGACGCAAAATGGCGTTTGAACAAGCAACTCCAGCAGCAAACACGGCGGCGAGGACTGATTTGCCGCCGATTCAGGAAGAGCGCGCACCAGAAGCCGGAGAATTCCCCCCAGGGTTCCCCGGACCATCACATTTTCATAATCAGGAGTTTTCAAATGATGATTTAACCCCGCAATTCCGAGATCAGGTTCAATTTATGGTGGAGGCGGCGGTTACCAACTCGGTTCGCCAAATCGAAGGAAATATCCTGGCAGCGATGCCAGCCATGTTTAGAGCCGAAATTGCGAGGAGTATGTATCCGATGGGAGCGCAGCAAGCTCCAGTGGCGCAGAATCCACCGCAAAATAATCACAATTTTCAGCAGCAGGCCTTTAGGCCGCCAGGAGGGCATGGAGCTCGGCCTTTTGTTCCTCCGCAGCAGAGGTACGATCAGCAACAGAATCAACCGCCTCAACCAGTAGTTCAACCGCCTGCTCCAGTGGTTCAACAACAATACGCACCACTTCAGCAGAATCCACCACAACTGGTTGACAGAGAGCTGATTGCCGAGATTATTCGCACACAGTTTGGGAATCTCATCGGCCAGGAGAATAGGCCGATGTATCGGAAACCTTATCCAGATTACATCGAGGAGCAGTATCCATTGCCTAGAGGGGTGAAGGTTCCAGATTTCAACACTTTTTCTGGAGAAGTCGGTCGCTCTACCATCGAGCATATCGGCCGATTTACTGCTCAATGTACCAGAATCGCGCAAAATGATTTTCACAAGCTGATATTGTTCAGTTTGTCATTAACTGGCCCAGCATTCGAGTGGTACATTAATCTGCCAGCGGGATCGGTCAATACTTGGGCCGAAATGGAGCGGTTATTCCATGACCGATTCTATAATACCAGTCCGGAAGTCTCGGTAGTTGATCTGACGTCAACTAAGCAGAAGGCGTCTGAGTCGGTTACTGAATTCATTGAGAGATTTTATGCAGTGAAGGCTCAGGTGAAGACAATGCTGCCTGAGCATGAATATATTCAAATCTTAAAGCAGAATTTGAAGTTTGCCATCAAGGACAGATTGATGGTAACAAGACCGAGGACGGTAGCCGAATTGACGGCTGAAGCGATAAGGATGGAGACATATCTGGCGGAACAGGCGGCTTTCAAATCAAGCCGAAGTCAAAGCGGAAGGTCACAACCTATCCAGTCAGCTGCCTCATTTGCTGAAACTCTGGATAGATGTGAAATTCAGGAAGAGTACAATGCGGAAGACGTTCCTGCACTAGCCGAAGTCGCAAGGGCAGAGTTAATCATAAAGAAGCCTATGACGTGTCCAGCACTTCGGCCAGCCAGAGGCAAGGAGAAAGAAGGAGGAGATGAGTCTCAAAGGTTTTACTCTTTCGACTTGTCACAGATGGACGAAATATTTGATTATTGCCAGAAGAACGGATTGCTAGAGTTTAAAGGAAACCATCCACAGCCTACCAAGGATCAGTTGGAGGCCGGATGGTGCAGATTCCACGGATCAGCCACTCATTCCACGGCCATTTGTGGGCATTTTAGGAAGCTGATTCAGAAGCATGTCGATGATGGGAAGCTGAAGTTCCCAGAAAGGCTTATGGCAGTCGATAAGAATCCGTTCCCGGCTGCCAACATGGTGATGGTGCAACCCAACCAGAATAAATCGGTGCATGACCGATTGGGGGATCAAACATCATCTAGCAAGAGCTCTGTGCACGACCGGCTTGGGGATCAGCCATCGGCTCAGAAGTCAGGAGTATGGAAAAGGCTAGGATCTCCGAAGGGAAAAGAGAAAGTTACAGACGTCTTTGACCGATTGGGGAACTATGAGGTGAAAGAGTGGATCAAGCAATCGGAGAGACATCAGGAGATCGAGGTTAGAGATAAGAGTGAGAGACCAACGTTGAAAATCATAACCAACGGATGGGACTCAGAGATGAAGTTAACAGCCGATAAGCAGAATGGAAAGACTGTGATACAGATCACAGTCCCTGAAGAAGCAGTTAGCCCCGAGATGAAAAAGCTTAGAAGGCCACCAGCAAATACTCAGGTAGGCCGATGGGTCCGAAACTCTCCAGAAAGAAGGCATTTCGATCAACGCCGACATGACCATTCAGCTTGGAGGGCAGAGGAGAGGAAAGTCCCAAAAGGAAAGGGATCATATCGTACTTTCAAACGAAGAATGCAACGGCTTAAAGCAGCTGCTGCTTCTGAGCAAGAGGAGTATGATATGATGCATATGGAAGAGGACTTCCCTGATGACTGTTCGTTCTCGGGAGGACGAGTACTCAATAGGGTATTTTCGGCTCGTTTGAGGTCCGAATCAAAAGAAGAGAGGAAGCCGAAAGAAGGACAGGATCGGTTAAAGAACAAGACTGAGTTTCGGCCAAAAGTAGTACAGCCGGAAGTTGAAAGTGAGCAGCCGAAATCGAAAGAGGAATGGAAGCCTAGACCAGTCCGAACCAGGGAATGGAAGCCGAAGACAACTATCATTCCGAATAGTGATACACCCCCTGTTGGGCAGTTTAAATTCGACTTCGGGTCTAGTGCGAATATGGTGACAGTAACCACCGAAGAGAAAGAGGAGTACTGGTCGGATTCCGAACCAGCGGTGGTTTTTTGTCAAAAGGATGGAGAATACTATGGTGATGAAGAACCCATAGTGGATTTTTGTTTCGATAAACTTGAGGTATTTCGGCCGGAAGCCGAAATAGAGAAATCTTTTGAGGAAGGATATAAGGCATTCGTTCCAGAAGCTCAACCAGGTACGATTTTGCCTCCAACTGCGCAAATGTCCCAGCATGTGAGGCCTTTATACGTTAAAGGTTGGGTCAATGGGAGACCACTCAGGAGAATGTTTATCGACGGTGGGGCCACGGTTAATATCATGCCACTATCCACGTTAACGAAGATAGGCCGTTCGAAGGAAGATTTACTCCCTACGAGAATGAAGGTAATGAGTTTTGTGGGGGCTCAAACCGCGGCCGAAGGATGTATACTGGTGGATGTAACGGTCGGAACAATATCAATTCCGACCATGTTCTTTGTGGTGGATGCAGAAGTTCCGTATGCGGCCCTATTAGGCCGATGCTGGATTCATACGTCCCGATGTTTGCCATCAACGCTTCACCAGAAAGTATGGTTCTGGAAGAAAGATGGCACAGTAGAAGAAGTAGATGGAGATCAACCTCCATTTCCAGTCAGCTCAGCCGGACGAATTGATGCGGTGTTATATGAAGAACCGATTCAACCATTCCTAGCAGTGGTAGGGGATCGGTACCCGCAGGTGATCGAGTGTGATTGGACAGATTTGGGGTTTGAAATCAGATACCAGGCCGATGAACGGCCAGTTGAAGAAGAAAGTAAATGATGGAGTCACAACCGAATCAAGCGACCGAGTTCGAATCGGCCGAACTCGGAGTTTCAGACGACAAAGCAGGATGGAGCGATTTAATAGACGCAATTCCAAAGCGAACGCCGGATTTCAAAGCTCAAGACCCCTTGAAAATGGTCAATGTTGGTACAGACGAACACCCGAGGGAGATCCCGTTGAGTGCGAATCTTGATCAGCAGATGACAAGCCGATTCAAGGAGGTTCTAGTCGAATTCAAGGATTGTTTCGCATGGGACTATACAGAGATGCCAGGATTGGAGCGGTCGATTGTAGAGCATAGACTGCCTATTAAAGAAGGGTTCAGGCCGCATAAACAGCCGGCCAGGAGGGCAGCGCCCGAAATAGTCCCAAAAATAAAAGAAGAAATAGAGAAATTGTTAGCGGCCGGGTTTGTTAGGCCAGCTAAATATGTAGAATGGCTATCAAATATTGTTCCTGTAATAAAGAAGAATGGAAAATTGAGAGTTTGCATTGATTTCAGGAATCTTAATATAGCCACTCCAAAAGATGAGTATATGATGCCTATTGTTGACTTGTTGATTGATTCGGCCGCAAAACAGGGGATGCTATCTTTCATGGATGGATATTCAGGATACAACCAAATTTTTATGGCCGAAGAAGACATTCACAAGACTGCATTTCGGTGCCCTGGCGCCATAGGGATATATGAATGGGTGGTGATGCCATTCGGGCTGAAGAATGCAGGAGCTACATACCAGAGAGCCATGAATTATGTTTTCCATGACCTCATAGGGGATTGTGTTGAAGTCTATATTGATGACGTCATGGTCCGATCCAAAGATATCGAAAGCCACTTGAACGATTTGCGGAAGGTATTCGCGAGGATGAGGCTGCATGGAGTCAAGATGAATCCAGCCAAGTGTGCTTTCGGAGTACAGGCAGGAAATTTTCTCGGGTTCCTGGTACATAACAAAGGAATAGAAGTTGATGCGAACAAAACCAGGGCTATCCAAGAAGCCAAACCTCCACATGATAAGAAGAGTCTACAAAAGTTTCTTGGGAAAATCGGTTTTCTGAGACGATTCTTAGCAAATGCGGCTGGAAAGTCGAAACCACTAACCGATTTATTAAGGTTAAAGAAGGAAGAGGAGTTCAAATGGGGAATCGACCAGCAAAAGGCCTTCGAACAATTGAAGCAGGATTTGATGAATCCACCTGTGTTGGTTCCTCCAATTTTAGGACGGCCATTGAAGTTGTATATAGCAGCGGCCGAAGAATCTATTGGAGCATTACTGGCGCAGGAAGACGATGAAGGAAGGGATCGGGCGATCTACTATCTTAGCCGAATCCTAAGGGACGCCGAAGTAAGGTACTCGCCGATTCATAAACTATGTTTAAGCCTTTATCATGCATGCCAGAAATTAGAATATTATATTCAACCAAGGCAAGTGATAGTAGTAGCTTCGGTTGACATAGTCAAGATTATGATGAATGATCCGGTCAGTAGCCGAAGAATGGCCAAGTGGGCCATGAAGTTAAATGCATACGATTTGAGATATCAACCTTTAAGGGCTATGAAAGGACAGATTGTAGCCGATTTTCTGGCTGATCATGTGACGCACCCGATAACCGATGACATCGATCATCAGGATCGGCCGAAAGAAGTTGGTGAGATAGGAATTGTATACTTGCAACCATGGGTAATGACATTTGATGGTTCTAAAGCCGCTTCAGGAGTTGGAGCAGGGTTTACCCTACAAACACCGGAGGGCAAGATATACAAATATTTCGTGCAACTGCCAGAGTCATATACGAACAACCAAGCCGAATATAAAGCGTTAATTTCGGGATTACAACGGTTGATAGAAGAAGGAGTCAGAGTAATCATTGTCAGAGGAGACTCGCAAGTAGTTGTCCAGCAACTGCTAGGCGATTTTTCGGTTAAAAGTTCACAATTGATTAGATTGTATGAAGAAGCGGTTACTTTGTTAGAGGAATTTGATGAGGTGTACATTGAATACATCCCGAGAGAAAAGAACGAAGTAGCCAATGAATTGGCTCAACATGCGGCTAAATATCGGTTGATACCGATAGCAGGAAATATAGAAGTGCGTTTGGCCGAAACAGAGAAGGCCGAATGGATTAAAAAGATAGCACAGACATTAGAAGATCCTTCGGAGGCTAATCCAGCCGAAAAACGGAAAGCGCTGGACTACGTCATAATAGGAGGATTATTATTCAAGCGTGCTATTGATGGAATATTGCTCAGATGCGTCGGAGAAGAAGACGCTAGAAGGGTAATGGGAGAGGTTCATGAAGGAATATGTGGTGCGCATCGAGCAGGAAAATCGATGAAGTGGAGTATTATTCGGCTGGGATATTATTGGCCGAATATGGGTCCTGATTGTGGAAAATATGCAAGAGGATGCACCGAATGTCAAAAGCATGGGCCGATTCAGAAGTTACCGGCCGAAGAATTGCATATAATGATCAAACCATGGCCATTCAGAGGATGGGCCATGGACATCATAGGAAAAATTCATCCCTCTTCGTCGAAAAGGCATGAGTTTGTGCTTGTAGCAACAGATTACTTCACCAAATGGGCCGAAGCTCAGGCGTATGTCAGCATTTCACAAGAAGAGGTGATTGAGTTCATTAAGAGACAGTTGATCTATAGATTCGGGATCCCACAGACGATTTTAACAGATAGAGGAACGGTATTTGTGGGAGAAAAAGTCAAGGCCTTTGCGGACGAATACGGGATAAAAATTGTACATTCGTCACCATATTACCCGCAAGGAAATGGACAAGCAGAGGCCACAAACAAACAGCTAATAGGAATCATAAAGAAAATGATTGAAGATCAACCAAGAAAATGGCACGAAAAGTTATCTGAAGCACTGTGGGCTTATCGAAATGCCAAAACCTCAGCTACTGGGTTCACACCATTTCGGCTGACTTATGGAATGGATGCAGTATTGCCAGCCGAAATAACAGTGCCGACTTTGAGAACAAGCCAGGCGGATTCAATGTCAGCCGAACAGTACGATTGTGCAATGAAGGATGAGTTATTGGAGATAAATGCCAATCGGGTGCAGGCCTTTGAGAATTTGCAGAAAAATAAAGATATTGTGGCCGATTGGTACAATAAGCGAATTCGTCTTAAGCGATTTGAAGTTGGAGACTTAGTTTGGAAAGTTATATGGCCGCCGAAGCAGAAGGACGGCCGATTAGGTAAGTGGAGTCCCAATTGGGAGGGACCATTTATTGTTCATACAAGATTACCGAATGGAGCGTACGTTTTGGTGGACGAAAATGGTGAGCAGATGTCAAATCCAGTTAATGCAAGATACATGAAGAAATATTATCCATCAGTATGGGATCAAACATTAAGCGATGCGAAAAAGTAAAGATTTTAGTGCATGAACGAATAAGTACAAAGAAGGTGCTACTTCGGCCGATAGCGGCGTCGATAGCCCAAAATTACAATATACAAGGGAAACGTCCTGGCCTAAAGCGGCTAGAAAGAGGCAGAGGCAAATGGGATCTGAAGTGGTAGATGGCCAACATTCATTCCCAAGCCCAGATTCTTCTAGCCGGCGGGAGAAGAGATGGCTGTGCCAAGAAAGCCAACTCCCAGACCAGGAAGAAGAAAATTTTAATCTGCTCCAGCAAGGATACCCCCTTCTTAGCATTGAAGATAGGGACGAAATTCGAGGGGTATGGCCTTCGGAGCTTAGAAAATAATTCGGTCCCATAGAAAGGCGCGATTATTATTCGACCGCCCAAGACTTTGGGACCGATATTAGTAAGATTACGACGGGTCACAACAACAAGGGGAGATAGGGCAGAGCCCGAGTATGACCGTCGGAATACATGTTGAGAAAAGTGTGAGAAGATCCCAATGTATATGAAGATAATGGTGAAAAGATTAGTTGAACTCGCGTTGCATATAAAAGGGGCTTTCGGCTTATAAGTAAAGGACCAACCGAAGAGTCAACGGGCCAAGGGGGCCAAGGAGGAGAAGGAATTAAAAGCATCGAGATGTTCATGACTGGTGTTTGCTAGATTATGGAACAAGAAGTGAAGAGGAGTTGGTATTTATAGAGAAGAATGGAGAGATGTCAGTTACAACAAAAAAAGGAAACGTAAAGAGAAAAGCATTGATTACGGAAGAAACGTTTCAAGAATCCCAATAAAGCTGCAGAAGATAATATGGTATCAGAAAATATCCTTGGGAACAGGGAAGAAACAGGCGAAATAAGTCCGCAAAAAGACAAACATTTTATAATGGGCCGATTAAGTATACAGAGCGAATCGGCCGAAATGATAGCCAAGAGTACAGTAAGGGAGGATATTATTACATCCAAAAAAGAAAATAACAACAACAAAGTTCAATCCCCACTCAAATCATAAGCGATGTCTTCACCGAAGTCACTGGTAAGAGGAGCGGCCGAAGTACTAGTAGAAGTCGGATCCAATACCGATTGAAACTCCCGATACGATCGAGCTTCAGCTTCGGCCGAAACCAGAGGATCATCGGGTTGAGACGAGAAAAGCTTGTCGGTAGTGTCTTCGAAAGAATCACGAGGAGCATCTAAGAAGAGAAATTAAAAGAAAAAGGAAGACATAATCATCGAATATCGTCAGGATCAAAAGAACAAATTAAATATTACCAGAATTCTTCAGATTATCCCCTGAAGGAGGATTGATGAGAAGGTTGCCAGAAGACATTGAAGTATTTGGCGCCGAAGGAAGTTGAATCGCGACAGAACGAATCTGATCAAGCGCCTTCTGAGTGTCTGACCACAAGTCGCGGAAAACATTAAGGACGGTGTCACTGAAGGATAACCTCAAAGCAAGGTAGTCTGTTGTCTCCTTAAGACTAGCAAGTTTTTCCCGCGGAGCTTGAGCAGATTTGTGGAGCTCCTTTATAAGTCCTTGCAAGTGAGCCGATTCTTGGTCAACTTCGGCTAAGGCATTTTTCACACCTTGTGCCTCATGTTGAAGACGGCTGATTTCATAGTCAATGGCGGAGAGGCGATTCAAGTAATTGGATCTGAGGCCATCATTGGCCGACAATTGACTCATATAAGAATGATAGTTAGAAGCATGCTTATCAAATTCCTCCCTGTGAAGGGTAAGGGAAGTATGTTCATCTTCAAGGGTTTTGCGAAAAACCAAGAGACTGGGAAGCTCCATGTCTATCCGTAACAGACAGGTGAACATTGCATCAACGACTTTGGACAAGCCAGAGACCAGAAGATCTTGAGGAAAAGTCCGCTGGATATAAGAGATAAGCAATAGGATGGGCCTGGTCTGAACGGAGAAGGCGTTGGGTGGTTCAGAAATCAAGAGATCAAGCTTATCCAAGCAGGCTTTGAAAGAACGAGGAAGTTCCGACGAAGAAGAAGCAAATGAAAGGGAAAAGAAATCATCCAGAACAGCCTTATCCGGGAAAGGTGAAGGAGGATTAACATTGCCAACGGCCAATTCTCCCAGCCGAGTGTGTACAGGGGAGGGGTTAGGAATAGAGGCAATAGAAGGAGAGGGAAGAGCTACGGCTAGAGAAGTAGTCGAAATGGGAACAGCCGAACCAGTGTTGCCACCCTCAGACGCGCGAGAAGTCAATCCCAGCCCCATATCGGCCGAAGGAACGGGAGTGGTACTTGAAGTAATAGTCGGGTCCTCATCAATAGGGTCAAGGGCCGTAGATGAGGGATTAGGTGATTCGGAAGGGCCGGAAGAGACGGTAACTCGAGGAGCCTAGAGAAAAGAAGAGGGAGACAAATATTAAAAGGAAGATGGTGAGGAAAAAAATAAATATAGAAGAAAAGAACGGCATGAGACCTGATCAGCAGACGAGGCCGAACCCGGAAGAGGCGAACGGGCCGAACGTCGCAGCGTCTTGGGTGCCGGTTCTTTTTTCGACTTCCCTGAACCAGAAGTAGCACGTTTGCGTTTTCCGGAAGTAGCGGGAGCAGACGAAATACGCGGATGAGGGGGAAGAGAGGAAACATCATCTAAAGCAGCCCCTGCAAGGCGAAAGAAAAAGGGAAAATTTGAGAGAAGTGTACGATACACAATAAAAAGAAAGCCGAAAGACTTACTAAGTAAAGGAAGTAGAGGGTCATCCTCTTGAGAAGAGCAGGAGTAATCAGGGGCTGAACCAACAACCGAAAACATCATAATACCTGGAAAGCCGCGAGAGACAAGGAGGCTCTGCAAGTTAGTGCCAAAATTAGCATAAGAAAGAGCTTTTTCCCACCAGGTATCGAAACGCTGAGTTGAAAGACCAGGGCGGATGTCGAAGGAACGAACTTCAAAGTTGCAAATCCGGAGGGCCCAAATACGACAGAGATTTCGGCTGTTCTCAGAGCCGAATCCTTTGAAGGATTTGCTGTATCGATTCGGGTCCCCATAGAGAGGAACAACCACATCCTGAACAAAGCCGAATTGACGGCTAACTAAGTGAGGATTGTAAACCTCAGAAGGGATAGAGTGGTCAGGGGGGACGAACAACGAACAGTTGAAAATGTGACGAGGAATGATACAAGCATTCCAGACTTGAGCGAACGCCTTTGGAAGGGGTCTACCGAAAGGGGGAGTGTTGATAGCCGAAACCCAACTATCCGGAGTGCCAGAATACAGGTGGCAGGAAGAAGGACCAAGTGGGGATCGGCTCATGAAATAGTAGATCCATTGTTCAGAGCGCATTTCGGGAAACCGAACCCCGAGAAGATCGTTGGCGGAAGGATGGGTAGTCTCGAAGGGTTGAGGTTCAAAAAAGGACATATCCCTGAAATGCCATACCAACCAGAGGTGAAGGAACCAAAGAGGACCATGAGACCGGCTAGAGTGGCCGTCAGCCCATCCATGAACCAAGGAAGACATGCCAGAATATAGATGCGCCAAGAAGTAGTCGGCGAGAGGCAAATGATTCTTTTTCATAAGGGCCTTGGCCAGAGGGTAGGTCTCAAGAATAACGTTCTTGGCAGGGGCGCACCAAAAGAATCGGCTGAGGAAATGCATCATAAAAGCCACAGATTCGTCCTCAGAGAATTCGGCCTTGTCCTCACGATACTTGCTAATCCATGAAGCAAAGGTGAGCCCAGAAACAAAGCCGGTGTTCTTCGTATTAGGCTTGTCGGAGTCAGTAACCCCTAAGACAGGCTTTCCAAGAGAGGGCAAGTCCAGTAGAAGCTTAACATCCTCGATGGTTGGAGTCATCATACCCCATGGGAAACAGAAGCAGTTGATGGATGAATTCCAGAAGCAAAGGAGGGCCTGAATATAATTGTAAGTAGTAGGAAAGGGTTGAGTACTCAGCTTAATCAGGTGAATAATGCCAGAGTTAGTCCAACCTAATCCGCAATGAGGAAGGGCCCTGTCGTACCAAGCAACATGTTCCTGGGTCACCAACGGCCAAGTGCTGAGAGGGCCGAAAAGCTTGACAGAGAAATAGTCCGAAAACAAGGGGATCGTCTTCGATTCCCCAAAGAGAACAGAAGCAGAAATCGTGGCCTCGGCTGAAGTCGCAAGAGGCCCAAGGGTAACGAGGTCATCATCAATAAGACGGAGCGAAGAAGTTTCAGCTAGGGAATCTTCAACATCTTTGATTTTTTGAGAGGAAGGGGAAAGAGTCGGTTGCGCCATCGATAAAGAGGAAAAAAGGGCGAGAAGACGAAGGGAGAGTGAGTAAGCAGGAAAGAGGAAAATGGTTATAAAAACAAAGTAGGGGCAAACGAAAAGGCGTAGAAGAACGTGACCGGATATTAAGGAGGAGTTAGCGCACGAAGAGGAAGAGAGAGAGAGAAGTTACTTGGGCTCCTTCGCATGGAAGCAATTCGCCCAAGTAAGGAGGGCATCTGTTGGGGCCATATGGAATAATGGGCCGCGAAAGAACTATTGGGCCATAAGACATGGGCCGGAAGAAAGAGGAAGTCCAAAAAGAGGATGGGCTCAAGATTGGTAAGGCCGAAAGCACATAGTAAACCGAAGGAAGAAAATCGAAGCTGATAAAGATTTCGGCCGAAATGGGTAGAAATAGCCGAAACCAAAACAACCGAATCGAAGAGAGAAAGAATTCGGCTCAGAGGAGTTAGCCGGAGAGCGGTTATTCCAGCTCCGGCTATAAATAGGGGACGACGCACTCAAAATCAGGGAGATCAATCCAACCCCCAAATTACTTTTATCAATTTTAATTCCTTGTTATCTTTACTGCTTTCTTTACAGCTTTCCTTTACAGCTTTCCTTAGAATCTAGCCTAGTTTGTAGCGGTTACCATTTCCAAATCCACCGTTGCTCCTTAGCAGCTGGTAGTTTGGTTCTCTGTTTTTGGTGAATTCCGCCGTTGTTTCTTAACAACAGGCAGATTCTCCGTTGTATCGTGTTATTGTTGATCAATTCAAGGAAGATTCATTCAATTGTGGGCGCATTATTGTTAGTTCGAACCCGTAATCGGTTTGATCCTTTTCCGATAGCCTCCCTTGAGGAGAAAAAGGTCCTTGGCTACACCCGAGCCAAACAATTTTTATATTTTTGGTAGAAATCCATCGCAAAAGCATTGCAATTCAATAAATTATAAGTTTTTATAGATAACATATTCCATAACCTTGGGCAAGTCCGAGAATTAGTCCTTTCCCCAATTTCGACTTAACATGAGTCTTGTCAATAAAGTTGAATGTTTTTCATTTAAGCACTATTTAGGCTCTATCATTTACTAATTCCACCCCATGTATAAATTCACCTAATCAAATAATTTTAAAAAGTCATCAAATTCTAAAACTACCCCACCATCAATTACCCAAATACCCCTCTATACTCAAAACAATATCTAATCTTATTATTTACTACATTCACCCCATTATCCCACCCAACACTCACCCCACCTTCACTCACCCCACAAAATCACGTTTGAAAGGAAAAAAAAAATAAAAAAATAGCGTACGCATCGGTCTCCATCTCATATCGGCCTTGGTCTTGCATCTCATCTCACTTAGTTCTTGTTCTTCAAAGATTCAAGTTTTGAAGTCAAACAAGATTCTCACACATGGATAAATTTAAAGCTAGGGTTTTTGTCTTAAATTTTAATTTTAACCAATTTCTGGTAGATCTTGATTTTTATTTTTAGAAATATTAAATTAATATCACATTGTGGATAGGAAGCATTTAATTGTAGTTTTTGGGGGTAAAATTGGAGGTTGGGTGGAAATTTTAGGCAAATCCACGAACTTGCTGGCACCAGGTCCGAACGGACCTGGTGCGCCGTGCACGCTTCTGCGTGCACGGCAAGTGCCGCCTTGCGCAAAGAGTAGCTAGCGCGCGCCAAAGGCTGCCGTGCGCATAGAGTAGCGCACGGCCAAGACCTACCGTGCGTGTTGTGTCGCGCATGGCACGACCTGCGTGCGCCGTGCATGTTGCACGGCTGTCCAGTACCGAACGGTCTGTGCGAAAATAACGATTTTCAGAGTTTTTGGAGCATCACCTCTACATTTCAAAGTATTTTTCCTTCCTCCATTTCTTTGCTAATGACTTCACATCTATTTATTCTTTGAATCTTGATGATTAATTCTTGTGTTTGTTGATTTTTTGTGGTTGTATCATTTTTTATAGAAGAAACTAGTGTTTGAAGATTGAATGGTGTTAGGGTTTAGGTGTTGGAAAAGATTTGGGGTGAATTTGATGTGTTTGGGGGTGGGGTGGATTTAGAAAGAGTAGAGTGTATGTTTTTTTTTAAAGTTTAAATTTGTTAAAGGGCATTTTGAGTATAAGGAAATATGGGTGGGGTGGATTTAGAATATGGTACAGTGAATTTAGCCGGACTCTAAATACTACTCCCTCCGTCCCACTTAACTTGTCTTGTTTCACTTTTACACACAATCCAATGCACTTTTTCAACCGTTAATATCTCAAAATACGTACAACAAAAAATTATGTAAAATATATATTCCAAAACTACATAATTATACGATTCTAACAAGACCCAACTCGACTATTTTTTCAAATATATACATGCAATAGAATCAAGTCAAAGTAAAATAATGAACAGTGTCAAAAAGTCAAAAATGACAAGTTAACTGGGACGGATGGAGTATTTATATATTTAAGTCCGGTTACGGTTACAGTAAAGATTAGAGGGAGTTTGTATGTGTTGCTCGATGAGAGAGTAATAATTTGATACATTGTGATGGTCTAGAATTACAATGACAAAAACACGCCCCGACATCACTTCATAAACAACACAATATATAAACACTCGGAGCATCACGTAATCATATTGTTATTACAAAAATACTCCTCTCATCACTGTCTACAGGTTAAGTAGGCTGTACAGTAACAAGTTTCTATATATTTAAACAATTCTTCTTTGTACATTACTAATTAGTTTATATCACCGTACGTATTCATAAAATAGTTTTTGGAGAAGTCGTTAAAGGCACAAATTACAAATGAAACAAAGGGGAGTGATAAGGGGCCAAATGGGGATTCGAATCCCCAACCGAGTCGGGGACTTGACCACTAGGATAAGTCCCCAACTCCACGTGTTCATAATATAGTTAGCAGTTAGCACCGAAACAGAAACCATTATTCTAATTTACCAAGAAACAAAAATCACAAATACACCGAATGTCTAAATCTTTGACTAGATTTCAGACACGATGATAAGTTTTTATATTATTATTATTATTATTATTATCATTATTATTTTTTAAATGAAATAAGTAAACATGGTCAACCCCCCTAGTGCAAAAACATGGGCTTATATGTTGCGATTCAAAAGCTTCCAACTGAATTAAATTTTTTTAAAAAAATTTAATGTGTATTTTAGGTAGGGTGTCAACTGTCCATGCACTATGAATGAATGAATTGGCCAAAAGGACTCGCCAACACCGACGGGATCCCTTTAAGTCAACTCTTCAATCCCATTTAATTAATTATTTACTTCTACAATTTTATTCCTGCTTTAAATATTTGGTTGTTGTAGGAATTAAATACTAGTATATCAAATTGGGATGGGTTTGGGTACTGATTCAGCTTTGCTGAATCAGTGATTTCATGTGTATTGTGTGCTACTTTTATATTTATAATAAATGAATGATTTGATTACCATATTTAATAAATTTATATAATCAATGTATTTCTTTAATTTTGTCATGCATTATATTTTCCTAATCTAGATTCTGTCCTAATTCACATCTTCCCACAATCCGCCTTTCTTCTTCTTCTCCTTTTCACAGCCACCATTTTTGTTTTCTTCTACTTCTCCATTTCACAGCCACCATTTTTATTTTCTGTAAATTTGTGTCACACCCATATTATATCAAAATTAGGGCAAAAAAAAAGAGATACCCATTATTCTCAACGACGTTGTCACCGTTAGGAGCCACGCCTCTATCGTGTGTCGCCGTTGTGCCCATCTTGCTCCCACTTCCATCGCCGGCATCACCCCATGACTTCTGTTTGTAGTCACTCCACTTTTTGTGCCGGATCGCTGCTCCACTCTCCGATCCGCTACTTCCATGCGCTGATCTTGCCATCCTTTCTCCTGTTGTGCACCGTTCTTGCCACCGTGCACCACTCCCTACTCCGCTACATGCCTGAGCGCCACCCCCTGTAGAGGGGAGGGGCAAGAGTCAAGGGGTGTTGTATCACACAGGCCCGAACTCATTTGATATACTCATGGCACACTGCAAATTGCTTCGTAGGGGCGGGAATGGAGCTCTCACCTCACCTCGTGCTGGTCGTCTAGCCTACCCGTGATGTTTTTATATGTATATCGTGCTGGTTTAGTTTGATCAATGTGATGCCGGATATAAAAAGTTCGCAGTGTTGTCTACCTTTTTTTGGTGTTATGGATGTATCAAATTTTCAACCAGCGCATACATAAGAATAAATCAGCACATATATGAGTAAAAACTAACACATAAAATCAACACATATGAGTAAAAACTAGCACATAAAATCGTACACATTAAATAAAATCATCTCACACATTTAAGTAAATCCGTTTCACTGAGTTAAATGAAACGTCACATGTATAATATAAAATAAGTACAAACAAAATATAAATCCAGCATATAATATAGGTAAAAATTAGCATATACATCAACAAAAATTTAACACACATTAAATAAAACTAGTCCATTAGTTTAAATAAAACTATCACATAAATAATATAAAACAAGCACACACAGTATATAAATGCAGCACATATTGGACACACAGTATATGTGCTGGTAGTGTACAGTATGGGACAATTTGTTAGTATTTTATCAAATTTAAGACATAAAACATTACAACTAAATATACAATTATAATTTTTAAACGCACTCAAATAATTTACAAGACACCATTAATTAAAAATTCAATTTTAATTGGTTAGTACATGGCACCATTGATTTGCACAAATTCAAGAAAATTATTTTCTAAATTTTTCTTGTTTTAAAAATTTTTATGGAATGTATTCTTCACATTAAATGCACACATTCAAAAATCAATGTTGATTGATCCTTTTATGGCATGTAGATATCACCCATAAATTCTCCCATTAATATTAAAAAATAGATATTTAATTACCTTAATTGACTATGTACTTATAGATGGTATTTTCACAAATTAACACCTAATATACTAGGGATTATCACATGCACCAGGGGCTGAATTCTTTGGATTCAGCCCCCTAACCGATCCCTATGAAATTGACTAATAATGGAGAGAGACGTTATATAACCATAAAATTGAATGGTAACTTTGAATTACATTCCTGATGGCTAAAAGCTTTTTTTTATAATGATAAAAATGAAAATGTGATATACATGTGGTTTTTCTTGTGATGTTTTTAAATGTAAAACGAAGTACAGTATGATTTTGTGATATACTTCATCCGTTTCTTTTTAAATGTTACACTTCTCATTTGCACGTATGCCAATGCACATATTCAACAATTAATACCTCAAATTTGGTACAAGTAAAAATTCTTAAAATTTGATATTTAAAAACTAGAAGATGAGATGAATCCAACAAGATCTCACTTGGCTATATTTTGTCTTCCATAACTATAATAAAAATAGAAGTTAAAGTACTACAATGAACCGTAAAAAAAAGTCAACACGTAACATTTTAAAAAGAAATGGAGGGATTACATTTATCCATTTTATCAGTACATCCGCGAGTGCATACTCGTAATCTCCACGTACTTGATATTTTTATACCAATTTTTTTTTTATTATTTTTTTATACGAACATGTTTATGGTAAGTGGTGGATGCACGTGTTTGGGAGTACAATATGGGCTAATGCCAAAATAATTTCTTTTCCAACATATTAATATTAAAAGGTAAAATATGTAAAAAGTTATAAAAACTTCCAACAAAATTTTTGAAAATTATTATATCGATTCATTTTTAATTTTAATAAGATAATCATAAATCAATTCTTGTTTCTTAAATTAATTTCATTATAACATCAATAAATCCATTTCATTAAACAACTCAAATTTTCAAAACTGTGAAATTAGGTATCAGCTAATTAATCATTAGTAATACCATTATGTTTATTTAATTCAACCAAACTACTACTATAAGTTTTAATTTAATAAAATAAATAACTCAAAAAATAATCATAATAATGTATAGTTAAATATTTTTGTAATTATATTGATTTTAATAAATTAAAAATAAAATTTCAATAATTATATAAATATCTAATATTAAAAGTAATACTTTTATATTCACCAAAGAAAAATAATACTATTATAAATCTTATTTATTTATACCAAATATATAATTTTTTTATTTTTTAAAAATTATATTTTGAAGTAGACTAGTATAGTATAGATTTTGCCAATTTCTTTTGTCCTTCTCCTTTATTTTTATTTATTTATTCATACAGAGTTTAAATAGACTGATAGCTGCATTGACTAAGTCAAAATCAAACTAAAGTCAAAAGCAGTGCACTCGGGCATCCATATATTGGTTTTATTCTATTAAAAAAAAAAATAGTTTTATTTATTTATATGCTAAACACCCTAATTAATGGCCGGATCTCACTACCATATACTCAAATTATAAAATGCACAAAGTGAAGGGATAGAAAATTGAGTAATCGAACTCTCAACTTGAGTTTTGGAAGTCTAAAGACTTGATCCAAAACTTTAGTTGGTTGGCTACTTAATTTTTAGTAACCTCTATTTTTGTTAAAATGTTTTTATTTCGACAGCTTTCATTTCATTTTCTTGAATTTTATGTACAGGTACAGTGCTACATTATAAATTTTCCTAGTATAGGTTAAATTAATGATTCATATTTGAATCCAATTTACAACCGTATTGATGTGAATAAAAAAAAAAAAAGAACATCTTTGATGTTAGAATACATCCCATATTATTAAAATAGTATTAAATTAACCACTCGAAAAGAATCCTAGTAATTTGATGATAAATAAATTGACTTATGATTAAGTGAAGTGCACATTTGATAATAGATTAACCTATTATTTAATGTGAATTAATCAAACTTATTTATTTGATTTACAATAAAATGGTACATTTTTTCCCACTAAATCTTCAGTTGAAGGTTGCTGTGCACATCAAACACAAAAAAATGGTTCCCGGACATCCAACCTAATGGTGGCGATTTAAATCTTTGCCACTGTTGTTTTTTTCATTTTATTTCTTTTGCATTTTATGTAGTATATGAGTTCCAATTATTATTCAGTCAAATATTTCGTGGCTTATCTACTATATATATATATATATATATACTCCAATAAAAGAATTCAACCAATAAATAAAGTTAAATTTCTAAATTTCATTTAATCTTATGACGTGGTTGATAAGTTCCCCCATTCATATACATAATTATGATAAGTGGAGTACTAGACTTCATCGGGAGAATTAATTAGATAAATAATATATTTTGTTTTTTTTCTTAAACAAAAAAAGAAAAAGTAAAAAAAAATGAAGAAATTTGGTTTTGAAAATCAAAGTTGGACAACACGTGCAGGACTTTTCCTAGTTTCAAACTACGTAGGTTGCACGTGCGCGGACGACAGGAGCAAGGACTTATTAATTTGAATTTTTAGTTTTGAAAAGTCGATTAACTTATTTGTTGATGCATGCATATATTTCTTGCTTTTCCAAAAGGGAACTACTTACATTACAGTAATATCATAGTTATCAAAAATCGCGATTCTCATCATAGGATCGCACGATCCTACGATCCTACCAAAGAAAAACGATTTATTGCAAATGTGATAGGATCGGGGTGGGATCGTAGGATCCTACTCCTTAGGTTTTTTTTTCTTTTTTTTGGGAGAAAAATTACTTATTGTCTCTAACTTTTTGTGGTTTTGATTATGATGATGTTATTTTTGTCAATTTTCTTTAATGTATCTTTGCATATATTGAACTCAAAATTGTTGGGATTCATGTCAGTGTTTAACTTCTATTGGATCATGAATAAGCATACAATTAACTATCAAATTCTTGTTAAAAATTGATCTAAAATACATATTTCAATTATACATGTCATCAGTTTAGTGAGATAATTAATAAATATTAATTTTTAAAAATATAAATAATAATTTCATAGGATCTTAAGATCCCGATTCGATCCTACGATTCCGATCTTACAAAGACAAAAACAATCTTGATAACCTTGAGTAATATTATTCTTCGATAATTTATTTATATTTAAAAGTTTTAAAATACCTATATTTGGCAGGCACACTATATATAACAGGTATTGAGGATTATATTGTACTCACTCCGTTTTCCAAAAAATGTAACACTCTTACTTTTTACGCAATTCAGTGTACACATTTAACACATAATATCTCAAATTGTATAAAAATAAAAATTATAAAAATTTGATATTCTAAAACTATGCGATTAGACGAATCCAAAAAGATCTCATTTGACTATGTTTTATCTTATATAACTGTGTTAAAAATTTGAATTTATCTTACTAAATGAATAGTAGTAACTATTCACATATTCCAATTATAAGAAAATGGAGAAAGTAGTACATGTACACATGCAAAGAAAGAATGATACCCTAACACATCTGCAGTAAAAGCAGCCACTTTTAATGCTTATTCCGTTCCTAAATTATTAACATATTAGCTTTTTTGTTACTATTCATTGAGTAATTTTGATTCGATTTTTTAATACATTTATATAAAATAAAATATAGTCAAGTGAGATCTGTTGGATTCGTCTAATCGCATAGATTTAGAATATCAAATTTTCATAATTTTTAGTCGTATGCAATTTGAGTTATTACGAATTAAAAATGTATATTGGATTGTATGAAATGTGAGTCCGCGATAAAAATTAACGAACGGAGGTAGTATTAAAGAATAACAGGTGGAAGAAAGGCAAAATTGGTGAGGTAAGTATGTAATAAATGAATTAATTAGGCAGTAGGCACCCTACACCGCCTGCCTTGTGTTCTTCCCTCTTAATTAATTTTTTTTGGAAGAGCTCTTAATTAATACTTCCTCCGTCTCACTATTTTTGTTACGGATCCACCCAGCACGTATGCCGATACACATTTTTAACGGTTAATAACTTAAATTGTGTACAACGAAAAGTTATAAAAAGTTAATTGTCTAAAACTACAAGAGTAGACGAATCTAACAAGATCTCACTTGACTATATTTTTTCTTACATAGCTATGATAAAAATTTGAATCAAAGTTAAATAATGAATAGTGCCAAAAAATCATCCGTAACAAATATACTGAGACGGAGGTAGTAATTAGAAAACATTAATATACTACTACTTCTACGATGGAGTATAAAAGAAAATTACTACTCCATCCGTCCCATTAAAAGTGGTCACTATTCCTTTTTTTGTTGTCCCAATAAGGTTGACCACTTTCCCTTTTAAGCAAATTAGATTAACATAAGCATAATTAAAACCCCACAATAATGATATTTGTATTTTCTGCACAAAGTCCCTATATATGTTTAACCATTAATATCTCAAAATGAATATAAATAAAAATTATATAAAATATATATTGTAAAACTATACGATTAGACGATTCCAACAAGACCACACTTGACTATTTTTTTCTTTCTACATCATTACGATACTATTAAGTCAAAGTTAAATAATAAATATGGTTAAAAGTCAAATGTAACCATTATAAATTAAATGGATGGATTAGTCACATTTACTCACACTACTTTAACTACTATACACCACAACCTAAATTTTCGTGCCAAAAGAAAGTGACAACTTTTAATGGTACGGAGGGATTACTTATTTTCTATGGTCAATCAAATTCCACTACGTCTCTCCCATGTCTGTCTCATATCAGTATCGACGATTTTCAGTACTATAAGTAAATTGGACTACTTCTTTATATACTTCCTCCGTTCTCATTTAAATGCTCCCATAGCATAGTAGTAACTATTCATTGAGCAACTTTGATCAAATTTTTTAACATAGTTCTATAATATAAAACATAGTCAAGTGAGATCTTGTTATATTTATCTAATCACGTAGTTTTAAAATATTAAATTTTTATAATTTTTACTTGCGTACAATTTGAGTTATAAACATTTAAAAATATATCTTGGACTGCGTGAAATGCAGAAGTGGAGCATTTATATGAGAACAGAGGAAGTATTGACGACCACTTTAATTATTAAATAAGGTCAAAATAAATAAATATTACTATTAAGGGAATACTCGCCCGTAGTCGCCATGGTATAAAATGTTTTTTTTTTTTTTTTTTTTTTTTTTTTGAGGAAAGGAGACTTTATTCATAAAAATATAGTGCACACCGACTACAACAGAACACTACAACCAATACAAACTCCACTGAGCCATGGTATAAAATGTTAATTTATAATTAGAACCTAATAATACAAATGTTTTGTTTGAATAAATCACGTGTGATGACAACATTACTTAATTAATTAATAATGTATTTATAATTTTAATATATACGGAGTATATTTTTTTATTTGTATTGGGAACACTCAGCGCATCCTTATACATTACAACAAGTGAGAAAATTGTGGTTTTTATGCCCGTCATCTTCTGTCTTAATTAATTTAGAATAATATTATATTTTATTATAATTTTTATTTATACATAAATTTAAAATATTAACCATTAATCTATTAATTTTCACAATATAATTAAAGTTATCTAATTATATAGCTTTAAGATATACTATATTCTATATAATTGTAATAATAATCATATAACAACTTTACACAAATGGCTTTCGGAAAAATCAATTTTTCACTGAAATATATAGATAATATTATTGAAATATATAGACTATGTTGCTCAAATGTATAGGATCGCTAAAATGTATTCAAGAACATTAAATGCATCTAATCTATATAATAAATCCTGAATACTTTTTGGCATGTGCAGACTGTATTGCCCTTATTAAATATATTTGATTCTTTCTTAATTTTAAGGGTTATGCAGTAATTATGCCTTAGGTTTCCACATAAATGCTGATTAATCATCCAGAAATGAACAGTCATCCAAAATAATTACACGTCAGCGCTGAATCATCCTACATGCCACGTGACTAATCTTTTAAATATTCTATATTTAGATAATAAATCTATTTGTTAGATAAGAAAATCTTGAGAAAATCTTTCCATATATTTTAATATATATATAAATATAAATTAAAAATAAATTATAATATATTTGATATTTATGACAAATTTAGTTAAACCAATATATTATAAATTCTTTAATTGAATAAGTAATTTTTTTTTCAAATATATATTATATTATTTATATTAGAATTCAAGTCTAAAATATTAACCTAATATATATAATAAAATAAAAAATGTGTAGTTTGGGTTTGAACACACCTTTGACGATACACATAGGTGTCAATATTTACCAAAAAATAAAAATTTAATAATAATAATCTTTTAAGTAATTTATCCAAATATATAGTTAATAAGAAATTATAATCCATTATAAAAATTTAATCAAAATTCAATCCTGATTTTTTGTATAAGGTTTAATTTTTAAATATATTTTTATCATAAAAATAATTTTAATAAAAGAAAATAATATAAAGAAAAAATAGTTATAGAAAAAATATTTTTTTTCTTATGAACATAATCCAGAATTTTGCATTTTTTTTAGTTTCTCAAAAAAGTCAAAAATTTTATTAGTCGATTTTGCGATGTCATTTGTTGATATATTATATTGCCAAGAAAGAGATGAAAACCTGAAGTGTTAATTATATAATTATAGAACAGAGTCCTTCTGTGTATCGAAGCGTGCATCATATTAAAAATATGCATAATACTTTAAATGATGTGCCAAAAAGGTATTCACTTATACATTATTACTAAGGAAAATAGGAAGACAATCATTCTATGATAGTTGAAAAACTGTTAATTTTGTTGAAATTGTAGGTATAAAAAGTGGATACCTTTTTTTATGTAGTAACTTATTGTTCTCCACTAATTTTATATTCAATTATCAATCACACATTTTTGGATTCGTTCTCCACAGTTAAATCATCTTCATATTAAGATAAATGATGAATATAATGAAGTATGATAGTTTGACTTCATTTAATAACAACAAATATGATTGGAGAATCATTGTAAAAGTGATTCATATACGGGACATTTACAATATATAAGTAAATAAATAAATCAAATGTCATACATATTTTTATTGAATGTCAATATGACTATATACTAATTTTATACATAATCACCTCCACATAAATAGTTTTTATACTACAATATTTATATAATGATAATATGAGATTAATTCTCTCCTATCATTTATGTTCCTATTTGAATTTGATTGCTTATACCCTATTTAGTGTGATCGTACAAATTTCAGGTGATTATTATTTTCTTATGATGCCCAAGAAATTTTCCTTTAGTAACTTAATAATATTTTTCTTCATATTTTATTGTATACTTTGTCTATTCATGTTGTGTGGGGCTATGAGTTATGAGGTTTAGTTTTACAATTGTTGGTCTGGGTTGTCTTTGAATACAAGTTAGTTGTTTGCTTTTTTCTTCCCTTTCTTTTGATCATATTTATTGGCAATTTTTTAGGTTAGTGACTGTATATGAATGTGGGAACTTGAAAACAAAAAATTTTTGCTAGCCCGAGAAAGTGATCTCATAGAAAATTTAACGTTATGAAACTGATTGTATAGAATGATGAACAATTATATAATGGGAATAACCTGATGATTACCAACAGTATATATAGGTTGTAGTTATAGCCAAAAGGATTGAGATTTTTCGATTTCTTATCAACTAAGAACTTATTTTCTAATATTTTCTAGGTCTCCTAAATAATGGTTTGTATAATAGTATAATTAATTGAATCCATCCCTCCTACTATCTTATTGAAATTGCGGAGATTCGTACTCATGGTTTAGAATAGTCTGGTTTATTGAAATTGATGGATCAAGATATACATATAGAAATTGAGGTTGATTATCTCGAGGTAATGAACTGATTATTTATTTTGCCGCATGTATTATGATCAAATTGATACAGATTCTTATGGTTTCCTACGCCTATGTTATGAATTTAAAATAAGCAAACTTTATGCATAAATAATAATAAGACCACAAATACTTGATTTTATTTGGAAAAAAAAAAGAAAAATACCGTCCGCGAAGCGCGGGTCAAAATTCTAGTGATATAATTATTTCTATAATGAACTCAGATTTGGAAAATAAATATCCTATTAGATTCCACAAAAAACAAAATTTAAATTTTAGTGAATTGTATTCTTAAATACATATTGTGATGATGAAATAACAATCAAATAATAAATTTGTACAAATTGCTTTCCATTCGACACAATTCATGGCATTATACCCTATATCTCAAATCATCCACAAATATTGACACTCATTCTCTTTAGAGAATGTTAAAATATAATGATGTCGATGAAATGAATAGAACTATGTTGTTGAAATAAATATAATTGTCTCTGAAATGTATAGGCAATGCCGCTGAGATGTATAGGATATGCCATTGAAATGCTCTATCCGATCGCTGAAACCCTAAAAATCCCTTGCTCATTGTTATGAGAATCTGATATTCATCTATTTGCAATTTTTGAAATCTAGCTAATAGATATTTATATTCTTAGCATCGAATAGGTATATTTTCATATAAAGAACAACAAATTCGAGTTGAGTTGAGAAAGTTAGATCCATTTGAAGTTAATTGCATTGGCTTTGTTTGTGGTTGAAATGTATAGGCTATTTCGGTGAACGTATAGGCAGTGGTTGAAATGTTAGACCATGTGGCTGAAAATCGCAAGAAAATTCAAGAACATGTATACTAATGAAATAAAAATATGTGAGAAAGGGTAGAATGATATTTCATACTACAACAATTTCGCGGGAAGATGACAAAATGATTTCATCGTCTTGTTTGTTGCCTGACACACGAGGCGACTAAAAAAGCGACGAGATTTGCCTTCTTTTATTTCTTCGTCTTCCCACAAGTTTCTTATAGTGTCAACTGGATACATTTATTATTGGATACTTTCACACTTATAATAGTTCCCTAGACCCATTAAAAGTAGTTACTTGTATAACACTTCATATCTCAAAATAATAATTTCCAATATATATTTCAAAATTATACGAGTAGATTAAACGTTATAACAAAACCACACTTGAATATTTTTTAAATTTGATATCATTATGATAAAATTAAGTTAAAATTAAATAATAAATAATATCAAAAACTAAATTTAATCACTTTTAATAGAACAGAGGTAACATGATATACATATATATATAAACCTAATGCGAATAATTCAAATTTAAACAAGTTGAATTATTCTTAATCATGTGAAATGCGTAGAAAATAAGTGGTCTTTGGATTGGTAAGAAAAATCATGCATACATTATTTTAAGTTGGACCGGAAACAGGTGGATGGAAACATTATTCGGAATTTAATGAATTCATTAAATGACGTGCTTTTATTTATTTATTTATTTATTTTATTCAGCTAGTATTACCGTACCGACATAAATTGCCTTAAAAGATTAACAGGTAATTACTTAAATGATAATTAGCTTAAAATGTTTAAGGATCGGGTACAACTTGACCAAGTAGTCAAATATATGGCTTTCAACCATAGGATTTGGAGTTTGATTTCCCACCCGACCATTTATTCCTCCCTTTATCCCTTATAATTTGTTTGGTATGGGCTCTCACCAATATTTCTGTAGTTTCGATTTATCCAAAAAAAATTAAAAGTAGAAAACTTATTTAAAATATGAAGCCTACCCACATTTCTAATGTTACTCATTTTTTTATGAAGATTGATACTCGAGTGCCGGCAAAGAGATATGAAAGTCTAAGTCATATAAATTACAAAGAGATAAAGGGAAGAGATATAAGATGAATAAGAATCCAACCCCAACATAAAATTAGAAATCAATGGACTTTACGGCAAAGCTTTCATCCCTCTTATATGTTAATTTAAGAAATCCATTTCATTTTAAAAATAAAATAAAATAAATAATAGTGAGAGATTGGTAGCAAAGGTGGGCGTGAGTGCGTGACTTTGACCGTATAATGCTTTTCAAAGTCTTCTTCGTATTTCATTCAATATTTATTATTTATTACTCCCTCCGTCCCACTTCAAATGTCTTGTTACTGTTGGGTACGGGAATTAAGGTAGAGTTGGTTTGTGAGTATATGGTGGGGTCCACATAGTTGTTGGAGGGGAAAATTATTTCTAACATTTGTAATGGGACATCCAAAAATAGTAAGTAGGACATTTGGAATGAGACGTAGGGAGTGTATTATCCACTTTTATCTATTTCCATCCCACCTCCCTCTATTTCATTCTTTATTTACTCATTCTTACTACTACTATTCATTTCTACTTTTTGCCAATTATAAATTATCCACTCCATTTTTCAACTTTATTATTTATCAATATCAATATTACTATAAAAAGGAAAAACACAATCATATCATAGTTTTGACTTTAATAAAGTCAAAAAAAGGGGAAAAATTGATCGATTTGATGAGCTTAAACTAGGTAAATCAGAAATCCATTTTTTTACCCCCAAAATACCCCAAAAAAGACCAATAAAGTCAAAGCCCCTCAAATTTGCAACAGGAAGTAAACAAAATTAGAGGCTGGATTGATGTATAATATAGTAATAAATTAATTCAAATTTCTAGCCTCCTTTTGACCAATATGCATATATCAACAAATAAATTAATAAAATATGTCCAAACTTGGACTCGTTAGTAATAATACTAACAGTATAAATAAAACCTATTCTCCCTTCATTTTGCTGGTGCTGCACAAGAAATACTGAAATTGCTCAATTCAGAACCAATCAATTCTCATTATCCCATCAAGTATACATTTTTCACCACAGAAGTTTGAATTCATTGTAAGAAGCAAAGGGTTGTTTTTATTACATGGAATTCACAAAAGTTCTCGATACATCATTGGATCTTAATCTCCGAATCCTCGATGACCATCAACCCCTTCCTCTGCTTCCGGTATAGTAAATATCAATCATCTCCACAGTACAGTTGAATTCCTAATCCGTTGCATCGATGATCAATCGAACCCTCGATTCTAAATCCATGTTTTTTTTTGTTTTCTTCAGAAGCAGGAAGTTGAGAGCAACTTCGGAAGAAGAAGAAATGCATCTGCCAGAGGAGGAGAGGTATTCCACATGAAAATTTGCATTTTTGATCCTATGAAGTTATATAGTATACGTTGAGATCGCACACATCGATTGAATAGTGGGATTCCCAGTAATTCGCTTATTTCCAATTGGTTTTGACTTTCGAATTGGAAGCTCATATGCCTTGTTTAACAATATACCTAGTAAACCTCACAAGTGTTGTAATTTGTGTTGGAATTTTTGGTGCAGAAGGGGGCATTGATGGAGGAGATAAACAGGGTGAGTGCAGAGAACAAGAAGCTGACGGAAGTGTTGGCAGTTATGTGTGAGAGCTACAATGAACTCAGGAACAAATTGATGGAATATACGGTCGACGACGACAACAATGGTAATTCGCGGGAAGTGTCACGGAAGAGAAAACCGGAGACAAGCACCAACGTGAATGTGAACAGCCCTAACAACATCACGCACAACAATGGTCATTCTTACAGCAGCTCTAGTGACGAGGGTTCGTTCAAGAAGCAGCGCCAAGAGCCCGGAAAGGTCAAAGTTTCGCAGGTCCATGTCCGTGCTGAGGCGTCCGATGCAAGCCTTGTAAGTCCAGATTAATTTAACTACATGCACGTTTAGGAGATGGATTTTTTTTGTTGTGTTGATGTTTAAGGCTTTGTGTGAGTCTGAGCTGAAAAGAAGCAAATGATAGGTGTGGATCTATTTTTGGGGTGGTTGGAATAATGGGGCCTTGTGGCTTTTGGTTGTTTTGATGGACTTCAACAAACCCCTCTTGTTTTCTTGGTTTATAGAGTTTTATTATTTATAGTACTACTATTTATTTGTTTATTTAGTTTTCTCTATGTGACCAAATTGCAGACAGTGAAGGATGGGTACCAATGGAGGAAATATGGACAGAAAGTGACAAGGGACAACCCTTCACCTAGGGCTTATTTCAAGTGCTCTTTTGCTCCTTCCTGTCCTGTCAAAAAGAAGGTTAGAATTTAGAAAGGATCCAACATTCTGAACTCAATTTTGCCCAAGTTATCAAATTCCTCAAGTTACACACTCATTTACCCCAACTTTACAGGTTCAAAGAAGCATAGAGGATCAATCCATTATGGTTGCAACATATGAAGGGGAGCACAACCATCCACACCCCATGAAGCTCGACGTGAAGCCAATTAGCAGCTCGAATCGGAGCTCAACACTTGGCAGCTCCTCAGGACCCACAATCACCCTTGACCTCACCAAAAAGAAGCCAATTAGCAGCACTCAACAAGAAGCAACAAGTTCAAGAGGGAAAGCAGAGCCACCACAAATCCTACACTTGGTGGAACAGATGGCTTCCAACCTCACCAATGATCCCAGTTTTAAGGCAGCATTGGCGGCTGCCATTTCGGGGAAGTTTCGTACAACAGAGTTATAGCAATAACAGCAATCATTATTAGATCAGATTCAGAAGAATGGTCACTACAAGGTTGCCGTAAAATTTTGCTACCTCAGAAGAGGTTTGTGTTGTAATGAGAGAGTGTTGAATAATTCTAAAGTGTTAGGTTGTGTACAAAAAGCCAAATACAGATTATGAAGTGATGAGCCAAGATGAGAACAAAATAATTTATATTGAATTTATACACAAACTTCAGTAAGGAACAGGTTCATACAAATGTGGGAAATTTCACATACTAGATTACAAAGAAAAGTGATAATTAAGCACACATGGATGTACTACCTGGACAAGCTCAGATTATCGATGCCTGTCACTAATTCAACTTCCATTGCATCTTCGGATATTTTAGTCTCGTTTCTCGGTGTAACGCTCTCGTTCTTACCTGCATTTGCACAATCTTGGTGTCTGAAACAGGTGATGAGGTGGTCATTTGTGAGTCCAGCCACTTGCATGAATGAGTAGACAACTGTAGGCCCTATTCCTCGCAGTCCTCTTCTGACCAGGTCTTTGCTTATGGTTTCAGCTTTTGACGTCTTGATTGGGACTTGTCGAGAATAGCGGAAATTACCAACAACAGGCTTGTGGTTGACAAAACCCCAAATGTATTTGTCAAATGAACCAAACTCATCTATAATCTGCAGAATAGGACAAGAAGATCAGACTAAGGATTCATGTACTTTTCCGAATTGACTGTCTGCATTCTAAAATTGTCCTTCCTACCTTTTGTATTTCACTTAATGTATTATGTTGTGTAGTTAAGCATCAGTGGTTCAAGTGAATGCTTAATCGCTATTCTAGGTATACCTAACTTAACCATATATATCGAAGTTGCATTTGAACATAACCCGTGGATTTGACCTTCTTTCCAATGTATGGGATGATAGATCTGTCTCACCATTTTTCTTTCCAGATTGAGAAAAAATTATTTCAATTTTTTGGCCTGTACTCTTTATGTAACCTCAGTCTTCTCTTTGCTAAAAACTGATAATACTATGGCATTGTTGAATGTATAATCCTACAACTAAAGTAAGCAAAAAGTCTTCATGAAGGAAAGGATGCATACCTTGCAAATTTGACATGCATTTTCAATAATTGATCGTAGCTTTAGTTCTGACAGAAGAGTGCTAGCAGGACTTCCTGGTGTTGCAATTTTCTTGTCATTTAATTTTGACACAGCAATGGGATCAAAGTCAAGAAAGACTTCTCTGTGTTTCGATAAATTGTTCAATGAGATCAGCTTTAGATAGAAATAAACCTGATATATATATATACACATATATTTTTCTCTGAAGTATAAAATCATATTAAGCAAATACCTGAATATATGCCTTCTACTCAGAATGACTGGCCATGCAAGTTCAGCCAATGCAGTGGAAAGGCTTAGAAGTTCAAAAAGTTTCCTGTGAATGGCAAGCAATTGTGGACATGAAGCAGCTGTAGAATTACCTTACCGATTCTAAAGACACAAAAAGGATTCTAGCAGAATTACATACTTGTCATCATGAACTTGAAGTCCCCATTCTTCATCATGGAAGGCAGCATATAGTGGATCTTCATGAAAAACAAACCAATAAGAATAAGTTATTCTACAAAATTTGCACTATAAGCTGGTGGGAGAAATATATGACAATTCTAAAAATTGAAGGCTGAACCACACATGGGGATTGGGAGGCAACTTATGTTCCTTGATTTCTTTTCTTCGTTTTTATATCATCATTGAACATTTTAGTAGCTAGTAGTATTATTTAACACCCTGGCCCACTATGGCAAGAAGTGACTACCTAGGATTGAAGACTAGCCATACAAATGAACAAGAGTTCTCTAGCACTCGGTCCATAAATACCAAAAATAGCAGACTTAATTTAGAACTTCTTATGGGACTGAAGGACTGACACCAACAGAAAGAAAGAAAGAAAGAGGGACATTCGTAACTTGAGTAGTCTTTCATTCCTTTCAAGTCAAATTTTCAATATCATCATGTCTTAGGGTATTGTGTATTAAGTTCTGAGTTTAGTGGCACCAATCCAGTTGCAACACAAGTTTTGAAAACAAAATATGGATTGAACTGGAACCAGATTAGCAAAAGATCAAATTCATCAATAAGCAAAAAAATTAAAAAAAAAAATAAAAAAAAAATAAAAAATCTAAACAAAAAAAAAAAAAATCGAGCTCATGGAAAACTTAGTGTGCTGCATTTCCAGAGAGGAACCAACACTTAGTACAAACATATTAGTACATGTTTTTGAACGTTGATCATACACATAAGACAACCAAGATATCATCGGTAATGTATAAGCTAGAGGCTGTAAAATTTTCTCCGTAACAAAGATCTCCTTTTGAACTATAAATGCTTCTGAGTTCAAGTACAGCGAAGAAACACACACTACAAAATTATCATAAATGGGATTCACTTAGACATCCTAATCCTCTAAATTGTAACCAAAACAACACTGACAGTTAAGACAAGGCTACATTTAAGAAACTCATCATTCTCAAAATGCTAAAACTCAACGAACTTACTAAGATCGTGAGAAAACAAAACTCAAATTCAGAGGGAGCTATTCAATGTGTGAATCATGCGTTATCAATCATTAAACAACTCAACCGATCTAGTGAATACATCAAACTATCATCTCTAGCCTTGTTTGGAGCACAAGAGAAAACATACCAGTATTTGGAGTCACCCAAGAACACCTTTTCTTCCCCATAGCTCCATCATTCCCAAGTGCCTCATTCTCAGCCCCCACACTGTTCCCATTGGCCTCCTTAGCCTCAATTCGCTCGCTTTTAATGCTCAATTGCTGCTTCGTCTTCGAAGGTGTCCTCGGAGTCCCACTCCGCCTGCTAATCCTTCCAGTCGAGGCCCGGCTAAGTGAAGAATCCGATGAAGCATCTGAAGAACACGAGGCATTTAGGGACAAATTCGGCTGCCGCTGCCTCAATGTCGTGGCGATGCTGCTCAGGCTCTTCCTCAAACCCACGGGCGACGAGATTTTCTCCGACGCCATACCCGGTGTCGTCTGCAACGCCACCGGCGACTTCTTCCCCTTAGCAAAGTCCGCATCCGGTGCCCGCCTCGTCTTCTCGCTCTTTGGCTTCGCAATAGGCTTCCACAATTCAGCGGATCTGGACTTGTTCCCCGCTGGACCGAGCACCGGCCTAGCTTCCCCCTCACTTAAATTCATCGACTTCACCTTCGGCGGACCAAACATTCCCAATTACCAAAGCTAGAATTCGTAAAATTCAACAACACAGACCCAATTTTCCAAAGAATCACACGGCAGGCGAAATTAGGGCTTTTTCCCCCAAAAAATCGAGTGAGGCGTTAGTTGATGAAGCGCACTATACTAATGTGAGTGCAAGGGCAAACGAATCAAAATGCACCGCGATTTCAACAGTAATCAGGAGAGTGCAGGGCGAGGCAGTGATCGTGGCGGTGGCGCCGCGGTGGAAGAGCAATAAGGGGGGTAGGTCAACGGCGTTATTTATACATAAGAAATGGAGTGTTGGAAAGAAATAATGAAATGGAAAATGGAAGCTGTGGAGTGAAGAGAGGCTCTTGGCATTAGCGTACGCACAGAGCAATAAATCGAACCATTAATGTCTCGCCACGCCACTTGACGACATAAGGCACCCAACCTTCTTCACTTTACTAGTATTATTAGTACAAATTAATTACTCCATAATTAAATAACTGTAGTTTGAAATTTTAAGTATGACTGACACCTTTTAAATTTAATTGTGAACAAAAAGGACATAAAATGCACACTTTCATTTAAATCTCAAGCAACAAAGTTCGTGCCGAAAATCAAAGTTTAGGCTTCTAGCTTTCTCAACTTTTATTCCTTTTTTCGTGTTTTGCTTTGTTACAGTAGTAATTTGATAAAATTATGCTCAACTTATAGTTGTAAGAATCAATGCATAATTTTTTTTTTTTTTATGTTTCATGTAATAAATGTGTGGTAAGTATAACAAAATACTGTAATTTTGAGATTTCTAATAAAATTTTATGTAATGAGTGATTAGTACTCTTTGAAGCTTACATAGGGAACTTTTTTAAAAACTCGTTTGACTGTTTTTTTCTTTCTTTTCTTTTCTTTTTTTTTAAAAAAAAAATAAATAATCAAGAGATTTCTTAGGTTTCTTCCAAAGTAACCTCGAACAACTACGAGTAAATTCAATTAATAAATCCTTTAAAACAGTAATTTCATTTATAATAACTCAAATTCAAAACATTAACTAACTATTTATAATAACTCAAATCTAAAAAAAAAAATCACTTAAGCTAATTATATTTATAATAGTACTATAATATATTGAAATGAAAGTGCATATCCAGCAAGAAGATGATAATGAGCAGAAGGAGGAGGATGGTGTGGTCATGTCATGTGGACTGATGATTGATGAAGAAGCAGTTGGCATTTGCCAACTAAAACACGGGCCCAAAAGATAGAGAAACAGTTAAAAGTGATCATCAATTTAAGGGGGAGGGTGTGGGCCGGGCTGGGCTGACAAGGCAAATATGACAGATGTAATTGCAAAACAAAACAAGTGAGAATAGAGTTTATGTTACCTTAACAAAACAAAACAAATTAGTGAATAGTGGATCGATCATACTATATGAATAGGATGTTGCCTAATCTTTCTTGTATGTAATAGCAACATTGATTGATACCCATCCATATTCTTGGCCAAGAGAAACAAAGATGCATCCACTATATATCCCTTTTCTTTTTTTTTTTTTTTTTTTTTTTTTTTTTTTTTTTTTTACCGCGTCAGTTCCTATACAGACTACTATACCAACTGTACCTGCATTGCATTTCTGCTGGGAGACATTTATTTTGATGCTTGTATTTTTGTGTATCCAAGTATGATTTTGTGATATTGTGTTGTGTAGCTGTCTCATCTCCCAAAAATTACTGTCTACCATCATCCTCCGGGCATTATTTGCAAATTTCGTTCCTTGACTCACCTCCGACTCGGTTATCTCTTCTTCAATTCCTTAATTGAAGCAACGATCCGCAATCTGTTAGAATTCGGCCTTCTCGAAGGAATGGCATGGGAGTCGAGTAGGAAAATGAAGAGATAGGAATCCACAATTTTAGGGATAAGATCTGGAATGGTGAATGCGAGCACTGGCTTTGAATGGGTAATCAGAAAGTATATGGAATTAGGACTTAGGAGGAGAACAACGTGGCCTTTGCGGATATCCAATTCATCGGACAGGTAACTTGAGACGGTTTCAATTGCAAGCCACAAGTCGACAAAGGTGAGGTGACGGCTAGTGGAGGCGTCATTCGTCAATGAAGGCAGGCAACCTTGCCACGGTTGGCAAGATGAAAGTTGTCACGTCGAGAACATTCATTGGGTGGGAGAGCGATGGATTTGCGCTTGCATTAGAAGAAGGTTAGGTTTGGTTGGATTTACAGAAATCGCTGCTTGGATTCGATATTAGAATGGTCTCCGATGATTTCTGCCATTGAAGAAGTGGCCCGCAAATACTCCAAAATCACCGCAAGTCTGCAACAAAAGCACAAGCATCCCAGCAGATTTATTTATGTACTTCATTAAAAGAAGTACGAGTGTATGAATTAAATCCATAAATTGTTATCCAATTATGGTACAACCCTTTATTTAAAAGTATGACAACATCACAAAAAACATACATATTTCGCATTACAAAAAATATCTCTCAAATCACATACATATTTTTGTATCACACCAAACATCACTCTTAATCACACAAAACACATTAATTTTATCCATCACAGAACTCAATCCAAACATCACACGCACAATCCATTCCCCTCTTTTACTACTACTTTCTACATAGAAGCACTACGTACCATGCAAATCATTCATTCCATGGAAAGGTTTTTGCACCAACCAATTACAACCAATGATATTTCGTCATTTCTTTCTTTCTTGCAATTAGAGTAAGTACCAAATGTTGTCTTCATCAACCCCATAAGATGACAGAGAGGAGAGGACCCACTTATCCGATCCAACGTTCGTTCTTTCCCACATTTAAATCCAACGGTCTATTTCCGCCCATACTGATACATAAACAGTCACTACTACACAACACACTGTTTCAACTTCCATTCCATTCCACCGCCTCCTTATCCCTTCCTTCTCCCCCATCACACACTCACAACCACCGTACCCTCCACTCCATAGTCATACTCCTCCCTCCATCAATGGCCGCCACTCCTCTTCCCTCAAAATCAATCCCTACATTCCTCTCCTTCCCTCCTCCAACCCCCCCTTTCCCTCATCAATTCACTTTTCTCCCTTTCCCAATCGCCGCCACTCGCTTCCCCAATTCCATTCGCGCCAATGCCCAAAACGGCAGGAAGCCAAACCCTTGGCTCGACCCCTTCGACCAGGGCGACGACCCTGAGATGGAGTACGGCCAGATTTTTTCCGACGGCAAGCAGGAGGAGGATCCCCGCCCGCCCGACAATCCCGATAATCCCTACGGATTTCTCAAGTTCCCGTCTGGCTACGCCGTGGAGATCGCCTCCTTAGGGTTGAAGATCCGAGGGGATGTCCGGAGGTGTTGCTGTGTGATTTCAGGGGGTGTTTACGAGAATCTGCTCTTTTTCCCGGCAATTCAGCTCATTAAGGATCGGTACCCCGGCGTGCAGATTGATGTTGTGGCGACGCCAAGAGGGAAGCAGACTTATGAGATCAACAAGAATGTGCGATGGGCGAATGCCTTCCAGATAGACGAAGATTATCCTGATCCCGCCGAGTTTACCGATATGGTTGGACTGCTCAAGGTTTAATCCTATCATTCTCCACTACTATCTACTGTTTTAAGTTCTATAAGTAGTTACCTATATACCTTGAAATTTTTATTTGTTCATAGTATTGTATGCTTAAGGTGCGTTTGAGAAATGATTAGAGTTTAGAGTTTAACATTTGAAGTTTTCTAGTTAATCGTAAAAAATAGCTTTCGCTTTCAAGATAGTGTTAGATTTTGGTGTTTGGTAGTAGAGTTTTAATGTTAGACTTTAGATATTAGAGTTTGAAAGCTAAAAGTTGAAAGGGCTATCTTTTAGATTTTGGTGGTTAGAGCAAACCAAATGTTTGGTATTTATTGTTTTTTGAGGAATTTTTAGTGTTCCAAATGCTGAATAGTATGAACTTCCCAAACACAACCTAAATCATACCACATTGTGGATGCGTGTGAGCTTAATTTCTTTCACAATGAGTAATGGGATCTGCGTTTGCAGGGCAGGTATTATGATATGATATTGTCGACTAAGCTGGCCGGACTTGGTCATGCGGCATTCTTGTTCATGTCGAGTGCTAGGGACCGTGTTAGCTACATCTACCCAAATGTAAACTCTGCAGGCGCAGGATTATTCTTGTCTGATACTTTTAGGCCGGATAGCACAAATCTATCTGAGGGTGGATACCACATGTAAGTACAAAAGTCTCATGAAATGCATCCAATAGTCTCATCAAACTATGTGTTTTCCATCGTTATCCTGAGGGGTCGCGCGATTTAGGTATCATCAAATGACTGACTGGCTAGGGAGACCATTTCGTAGTGTTCCCAGGCAACCCCTGCCTCCGCTGAAAGTGTCCATTTCAAGAAAGGTGAAGGAGGTAGTCGAGGCAAAGTATAGGAATGCTGGCGCGGTGAAGGGAAAATATGTTGTGATTCATGGGATTGAATCAGATTCACAGGCCTCAATGCAATCCAGGGGAGACACTGATAGCTTACTACCATTAGAGATATGGGATGAGATTGCTAGCGCGATAAGGTGTATATATATATATATATATATATATATCGATCAAATTCTGTTTCTTGATTTGCTTGGATTGGAATAAGGAAACACTCTGATGATGAATTTCTTGGCTGGAAAAATGAACAGGGGAGTCACGCCGGTATTTGTCATCCCACATGAGAAAGAAAGGGAGAATGTTGAAGAAATTGTAGGAGAAGATGCTAGTATAGTGTTCATTACCACCCCTGGCCAGGTTTGCTTTCTTTAGATAGACTGATGATCAATCATTTCCTGAGTTTTGAAATCACACAAGATTTGATCATATATGGATAACCCTTCATTGATAGATTCAATAGTATCATGAAACACCTTGCTTTCGACATTTTTCACCATGGTAAACTTAGTTTGGGGCAGTGTTGTTGAGGCAAACCAAGATTGTTTGGCTTCATCCGTTGCTATTATTGTTAGCTTGCTGCTCTGATCAACGACTCTGCTGGTGTAATCACTACGAACACAGCTGCTATACCGCTGGCACATGCACGCGAAAAACCAAGGTAAACTCTCTTGATCCATATTGAGCTTTACATTTGTTTGATCGCACAATATGTGATGATCGTTTGATAAAACTGAAGTATGAAGTTTGAATTCATTCTGTGAAAACAAACTGCACATCTTTTTGCAGCGTGGCATTGTTCTGTTCAGACGAAAAGGCAAAGGTGTTCGTCCCGAATCCAGAAGAGATGAAATGTGCAGTGATTTCATCAAAGACGGGGAAGCTTGTAGATATTGATGTTGAAGCAGTGAAGACTGCTGTCCAGATTTTCTGTATGCCTTTGGCCATTGTATAATTCATTCTTATAGAGGTGCTGCTCAGTGCTCATTCAAGTTTTTGTACAAAATTACTACTCTACTGTACAAAATATTTACCGCTGTATATGTTTAGAGGCATCCATGTTTCTTCTACTTAAAAGTTAAAAGGAAAAATGGGCTTCTAAGAATGGGCCTGATTATTAAGTGGGCCAAATTGGGCTGTGTAATGTACGTATTTAATACTACTAATTATTTTGGGTCGTCTGGGGAATGAGAATTTGTTTAATTTTAAAAACGGTATATGCCTTGAGGCTTTGAGTGGTTTGTTCAGAACAGAAGAAAGGTTTTGAGTATATTTTTAACTTAATTTCTTAATACTATCAATAGAAGCCTCAAATTAAAAATGCCTCTGTGGAATGCATGATTAGGCATTTGTTTGATTGAATTCACGCTAGCATTAGAAATTTTATACACAGTAATCTGTGTATATAGAAAATTAGTAAAATTTAGCAAGATGTGGATCTGGAAAAATTAAGGACCTTTAAGTTTCAAAATTCACCAAAATAGTCCTCTTTGTTTCAATTGAAAAAATTAGTCCTCTAAATTTGATTTTTTCTCTAATTTAGTCCTTTTGACATAATAAATTTAATTAACATGTAACAAACGATGATTAAGCCATTAATATGAGTCCCACAACCCTTAATTAAACGGGTCAACTCAACCCTTAATTTTGTTTGAATAAAATGAATTTTTGATAAATGATTATTTTGTTTGAATAAAATTAGTTTTTAATAAAAGGTAATTTTATTTATAAAAAATAGTATTTTTTAATAAAATGAGTTTGATAAATGTGTTGGTGGGTTGACCCATTTAATTAAGGATTATATAACTAATATTAATGACTTAATTATTTTTCATTAGATATTAATTTGGCTTATTATGCCCGAAAGACTAAATTGTAGAAAACATCAAACATAGGGATCAATTTTTCCAATTCAAATGAAGAGGATCATTTTGATAAATTTTAAAACTTAAAGGACTAAAATGTTAATTTTTCCATGTGGATCTCTTCCATTCATATTCAATTAATTCTTTGAATTTGACATTCCCAAAGAGGTATGGGATTTCTTAGTTCTCTAATACAGATCTCATGATTACTCCCTCCGTTCCTTTTTAGTTGTCTTTTTAGAGAGTAAAAATTGTTCCAAAATAGTTGTTATTTTTAGGTAGTTATAGGTAGTTATACTATGTTTTTACTATATTGTCCTTCACTTTACATAAATGCTATTTGTTGACATTTATTAAGAATGGGTTTATTTGAAGGGTAAAAATGTAAATTTATTAGTTAATTAATGCAAACATTGGTTATTGAAATTGAGTTGAAAGAGACAACTAAAAAAGGAACGGAGGGAGTATCATTTGTTGCCTAAATTTTAGTGCTTGAATGAATGAGAGCAATCTAACGACTTTCTTGGTACTATCAAACCTCCTTGTCCTTGCCATATTTAAAAAAGTTTTTTTTTTTTTTTTTTTTTTTAAATAAAAAAAAGTACCAAAACATGATGGGTACTTGACTTGGGGTGGGTAAGGTTGGCGAAACCAGGATTATTAGTGAGGGATGATCGGT
This sequence comes from Hygrophila difformis, assembly GCA_030278955.1. NCBI lineage: Eukaryota > Viridiplantae > Streptophyta > Magnoliopsida > Lamiales > Acanthaceae > Hygrophila > Hygrophila difformis. The sequence continues at coordinate 22,734,963 of JAOANR010000003.1, forward strand.
TCCTACTATAACAAATTTCAGGAAGGGAGGGCTATTTTTTTTTTTTTTAATTAAAATTTAACATGCAAATACCAAAATATTAAATTTTATATATACTATCAAGGCTGGTTAGTTTCCACGCTCATTATGAAGGGGCCTAAGCCCTTCCATGGTAACATAGTTTTGCCCCCCCTGGGTTTGAGTAATGGTTAAAAATAGGCCCAAACCTTATTAGGTGGTGATTGGTTGGCAATGGACTTTGTCGGAGATTGATGACTAAGGTTAGATTCCTACAACAATACTTCTTAGAGATTGGGAAGGGATGGAACGACACTTTAATGCCAGAATTCACCTCAAGACGGATTAGTCGGCTATTAGACCAGATAAGATCATAAAGTATTTTCCCCAAAAAAAAAAAGCCATTTTTTTATTGAACCCTTTTTTTTTTTTAAAGTGTTACTTTCTTTGATTTTATAGAGGATATATTTTACAGAATGCGTATGGTTTGAAATGCAAATTCTGTACTTTAGAAATTGTATTTCAATGGGCTCTACATTAAAGTAAAATATTGAGTGACTATATATTCTCTTGAGAGATATATAATCAGTGATTCATAAATTCTTATATTCTAGTATAATTTTTTTTCAATTGGTGTCCTTTACTCTTTTCTTTTGCATTCTGCTTCATTGCTTTATTGGTCATGTCATGAGTCATCACATCTTCCACATTAAGATTTACTAATAGTATTATATACATACAAATATAAATATATCTATATCTATTTATATGTAAATATACTTTCTCCATTTTTTAAATATAGCTATGTTTGTGAATAAGGGCCCGTTTGGATTGGCTTTTGAAAAAAGTAGAAGCCAAAAGCAGAAGCAGAAGTGAAAGCCAAAAGCAGAAGCAGGTAACTTTTGTGTTTGGATGAAATGTTTGAAAAGCAGTTTTTTCTTAAAAGTGTGTTTGGATGTGTAAAAGTAAAATGTGCTTTTGAAATGAAGTAATTACCAAAAAGGACATACTTTTTCATATGGGAATAATATATATTTATAGTGTAATTTATATTAAGTAGTAGGGGCATTTAAGACTTTGCACGCATTACTAGGTGCTTTTGGCTTCTGCTTTTCGGAGAAGCACCACTGGGCTGCTTCTCCCAGAAGCACTTTTGCAGCTTTTCGAGGTGCTTTTGCTTTTTCTAAAAAACCAAAACAAACACTCTTTTTTCTTCAAAAGTGCTTTTGGCAGAAGTAAAAGCCAAAAACACTTGGAAAAAAGCCATTCCAAATAGGCTCTAACACTATTCACATAAATACTTTGACTTGAAGTATTTATTATTTAACTTATCCATAATTTCATCACATGATGCAAATCCATGAAATCAAATTATTAAAGTGATATACACACATATTTATAGTTTTGAACTGTCAAATTAATGGTTTAAAGCTTGAATATATTATAAATTTTTAAATTTTATCTAAAAAGTAATGGTATATTTGGTGATAATATTTTTTGGAAGAAAAATATAAATATTCGTAAGCAACAAATTAAACTCCACACTTTAGTTTTCATTCTCTAATTATTTATTATTATTACACTCCATTTCTAACAAAGATTCAAAGTTTACATGACATCAACATCAACTTCCATGAATATGAATATGAAAATAACAATAATTTCCTTATTTATTTATTTAATAAATGCTAGGACAAAAGCATATTAGTGTAAAACAAAAAATTTGATAGACAAGCAACTGCAAACAATTTTATTAATTCACAATCAAAGTCTATACAATTTACAGAAATATAAGAAATTTAAGAATATCAAAAGATATGTGGTTCGACTTCTAGAACTCCTTTGATTCCTCCAACTTGAGTACTTGGAAGTGTATTTGATACTTCCTCTATGGCTTTTTGGGATTTCTGCAGCGTTTTGTCGCTGTAGGATTTGGTCTCAAGTGTATGAGTGTTGAGATGTCTTGTCACTGAGTATATGCGTCTCAGTGTGTGAGTGTATGTGAGTCCCCCATTTGTGAAGAGAGTGCCTCTATTTATAGAGGAAGCATGTTGAACAATGGGCCGATCCAAGTACGTGGGTCTTTTGTCTGGGCTTGTTCACATATGCTGATCTTCATGAGTTGGTCTCGTTCCAAGTGTTCATTGAGTCATGTTGCATGTGAGTCTTTCATTTAGACTTGTCCACAATGGCCCAATATAAATCCATTCGCCTTCATGGATCAAAGTAGCCCAAAATAATAACTATTTTAAGCACTTTATTTATTTAAAATGCTCAAAAATAATTAAAATTAATGTTTAAAAACACGTGTCGTATTTTCACTGACCAACAAAATTTACGTGTTTACAATTAGTATAGAACACTAGTGAACTATTAATTGCACTAGTTGTTCCTTGTAAGCTAATAATCAAACTACACATTATCGAAAAAAAAAATAATCAAACTACACATATATATGTACATATTAATGATACTAATAACAATAATTAAACTTTCAAATTCTTATTTTAATTTATTAATCTTTTTTATTTTATTTTTTTTTTATTTTTCCATCAGACAAGAAAATGCCTTGGCAATGATGTAGACAAATTAGGAACAATACCACTCTAGTCAAAGGCAATCTTGATTTTTCATAAATATATGTAAAATCTACACAACAATATTTTCACATATATTCCCATTGCATCATTATATCAAGAACAAAAAAATGAAAAAGAAAAAAAGAAATGAAGAAAAAGATAAGCTAATTAATAAAAAGTGATTAGGTCAACTGGATATGTGATTAAGATGAAAGCAATAAATGGGAACAAATAGAATTAGGCCAGGGAAAGGACAATTTGGTCAATAGATTCTAATATATATGAATCGTATATTTTAATTTGCTTCAAACTGAGTAAAATAAAAAATTCTTGAACCTGATTCTTGAGAATAATTTTGTAATATTGTTCCCCATATATTTCTTTAATTTGTTTATTTGTATTATTTATTTTTTGTCTCCTCCATTTGTTTAATGAACCATTCTCTTCAAGTTCATATAATGTTCCTTTTCTCATTTTAATTGGGTATTTATTACCATCACCACCACCACCACCACCACCATTATTATTATTATTATTATTATTATTATTATTATTATAATCTCACCCCTTTTTATTATTTATTTATAATTTGTGATATAGCTAGATATTTTAATTTCACCAAAAAAATAAATTAATACTATATGTAGAATTGAGCAAGAAAATTGGTTTCTTGTTTAATTAATAAGAACTTTTGGATTTTTCATGAAATAATTGCCTTTCACATGTATATAAAAAATATATGATTTAAAAAAAATATTAAAAAAATAAATTCCTATTGCTTAATTATATATATATATATATACTAGTCCTCAGCGGGCTACGCCCCTCGGTCGTAAGATTTGATATTTAGATGGTGACGATAATATCATAATGGTATAATTGCTTCAATTGTCTCGTATAGAATTAACTACATTTGATAGCCTTAACGATACTAAAATCTAAGGGGGAATAAGGGCATTTAGGAATACAACTTTAAGGGTAAAACAATGATTTTACATAGTATAGTAAAAAACATTAATACTTTCAAGGGTAAAATGGTCATTTCATGTAGTCAGATAAAAACACTTAATACTTTCAAGGGCAAAAGGGTCACTTCACTTTCTCAAGGGTAAATTGGTCATTTTATATAATCAATTAAAACCACTTAATAGTTAGAAGGACAAAAAGGGTATTTTCATGTGTCATTTTGACTTCTATTCACATGTATATAATATGACATATAAAAAGTCCATAGCTTATCTTATTAAGATGATGGATGCATGGTGCATCGAATGTGGACGGTTGATACACTCGTTGCAATCTTAAGGGGAATAATTCAATATTCTAGAGAGTGGCTTAAAAGGAGTTATTCGTACCAATAAGATATATTTCTTTTGTGATAGTCATTGTATAAGAACTTCAAAATTAAATGTGCTTGATTTAGAGTAATTATAGAATGTGAGACCTCTTGAAAATTCTCTCATAGTGTGTGAGAAAGGTCAAAACACATTGAAAATAGCTATTATTAATTTGTGAGATTAGTTATCACTAGCCAAACCTCAATCTTTTTATATTGGTATATGGTAAATGAAATTAGTTTATTCTAGTCAATTTAAGATAAATTAGCTTATTTAAAAAGACAAAGTAACTTAAAATAGTGTTGAATGTTGAATCAGCTCTTTTTGAAATCACTGCAAATAGCAGCATTTTGGAATTAGCTTATTCAAGCAAAAAAATTGTCTCAAAACTGCCAAACAACTAATTTTAACTAATTTATTATTCAAATTACTCACATAATCAGTTAACAGCTAACAGCTAATTCCAAACAGGCCCTTAATATTTGGAATTAGTCCAAAATATTTATATAAATAACTCAAAACATTTACATAATCAAAACCCAAAGCTCTCTTATCTATTTCCTTTTTATCTAAACCCAAAGCCCAATACTAACTTTTTTTTTTCTATATATTTTTTGTAATCAAAAACCCAATACTCTCTTTTTGAAATCCCTATTAGGCATTTTGGCTTTTATACTTATGATTTTTTCTGAACTAGAAGGGGAAATTTGAGTTGCAACCATCTTTGGTAAAATTCCGTCACTAAAAAGGTTAGCGACCGAATCTGCGATCGAAATTCGTTAGCTACCACAATTTTAGTGACCAAAATTTGTTTGTTATCACAGTTTTAGCTACTAAATTCATAATTTTTCTAGTAGTGAACATTATTTTTTTTTTGAGGAAAAGAGGATGTTTTATTCCACACCAATGGGCCAACATTTTACAAAATAAACAGTACAAATCTCACATCCAAACACGTTAGACAAGAACAAGAGAATCCTTCTGCATTTACCCCTCCTGTATGTATTACTCTAATACCAGTTCTCTGCCGACTCTTCACCTTCGGCTCCCCTTTTCGCCCATAAGTCAGCCTCGTCATTCCGTTCCCTCATTATGTGTTGAATAGTAACAGCTCCTGCATGGTTAAAGACATCTAAAATCGGCCCCATCAATCCGTTAAATCGCCATGGTATCGATCCAGGATCTTGCAACCAATGAACTACGTTCTTGGAATTGCATTCGAACCACATCCGAATTAAGGGGAATCCTTGGTCCCTAATTAGAGCCTTGCAAACCCGATTAATGGCTGTGATCTCGGCCTCTGATGAATCCGCACAGCCTATGTAATCTGATAGTATGAATATTATCTTGCCCGATTCGTCTCTAGTTACTCCATCAATCCCAGCCGGACCGGGATTACCCAACGAGGAGCCATCCATATTTATCTTCCACCACCCCTATCTGGTCTCTCCCACACCAACCCACGTGGAAAAATGTATTAATAGGTCCTTTTTCTTTTCAAATAGACCGAAATAGTTCTTTTACTATTTTTTTTGTCCCAATTAGTCTTCTACATTTGCTGATAAAATCCAATTTAGTCCTTTTACTCAATAATCCTATATTTAATAGATAAAAAGGTAATTAAATTTCTTAATTAGATAAACCATATAAAATTGGGTTTAACCCAACCCAATATCAAATTAAACCCGACCTGTGCCCTAAATATATTCTTCATCTTCTCCACAGAACTCAAACCCATACCCTCAATCTGTTATCTTCTACGCAGACTATATCAGTGTTATTATTTGAATCGAGACATTTCTTTTGCCAAAGATATTTGTTTGCCCAACTTTCTTTCCATAGCGTCACCCATTTTCAATTTCTTGGGAGTAATTCCGAACCCTCCGATTTTTGGCACTTCAATCACAATTCCCAACACACATGGTAAAATGACTCCTTATTCGTGTTTACCGGTTATCTTACCCGCAAGATGATTGGTGACGGCTGATAGCGTGAAGAGAAGTGGGAGAATAGTGGCGGCTATATCTGCCCTCGAAGCTCGAGTTTCTCTATAGCGACTCAAAGTTCGTCCCGTGCTCAGCGCTGTAAAGAAATCGTTAAATAGGGTTTGGTTTATCAGTGCTCTACGGTTGAGAATCCGTTTAGGTTACTGACTGGGGTTCTTTTCTAGGTTCGTTGATTTCTTGATTTCTGTTAGTGTTGATGGAATTGGAGAACGAGACAGTGAAGTCACGTGATTCCCAATCAGAAGTTTGAGCCCAGAAATTTTGAGGAAGCACTAATGTCTAGTAGTCCTGTATAGTGATACTATGTGATCTGATATGGTGTAAATCTGCAATGTTATGTTCTGCGTTGAAGAGTAGAAGAGAAGAACAGATTTAGGGTATGGGTGTGGGCACAGGTCGGGTTTGATTTGGTATTGGGTTGGGTTAACCCAATTTTATATGGTTTATCTAATTAAGAAATTTAATTACCTTTTTATCTGTTAAATATAGGATTATTGGGTAAAAGGACTAAATTTAATTTTATCAGCAAATGTAGAGGACTAATTGGGAGAAAAAATAGAAAAGGGACTATTTCGGTCTATTTGAAAAGAAAAATGACCTATTGGTATATTTTTCCCCAACCCACGTCTTGGCTCTCTGACCTTTGCAATACTCGAATGTGCAAGCCTTCTGGGAAGTTAATCTGCATCCCTAACGAGTCTGCTGCCCCATTATTTCTGGCCGCTCTCCACCACGTACATACACGCCACTTGATCTCTTCAGTAGCCTCCTTGATTCCCCTTCTATGCCCCTGGAATATTAGCTCATTTCGATATTTCCATATTGTCCAGCATATAGCGAAGCCTGTGCACATCCACCCTTCTCTTTTCTCCTGCTTCATTTGGACAATCAACCACCAGGCTACGAGACTGTCATCTCTACATGGGTTCACTCCTACCACTCCAAACCAAGCCATCCCTTTATGCCATAAAAAGCTTCCAAGTTCACATTGGCAAAATATATGATCTATCGTCTCTGTATGTTTCTCACGGAATGCACATAAACTATTCGAACCTGGAACGCATCCCCTTTGACTGAGAACCTCCCTGACTGGTAATGCTTTGTGAATGATCCTCCACATCAATAACCTTACTTTCTGTGGGCACTTTATTTTCCATACTATCTTCCAAATCTTTTCCCACTCTGCATCAACTGCCCTCTCTCCCGATCCCAGCATGACCGAATAGAGAATCGACCATTTGCCTCCTTGAGCCAGATAGCCCTGTCTGCCGTGAAACTGTTAAGCCTCTTGCCACTCAACACTAACAACAGACTGTTCCAAACCTCCAACTCCCAATCAAATAAAGTTCTTCTTAATTGAATTTTCCACTCCCAATTAAACCCCACCCACTTACCAAAATCCGCTATTACACCATCCTTGTTTACAGCCAATGAGAAGATCTGTGGAAAAAGATCTTTCAATGGCCTTCCCTCCCCTACCCACACATCAAGCCAAAACCGAACCTTGAGCCCATTACCTACTTGTATTGTGAAATTCTGCTGAAGACCCTCCGATCCCCCCTCTTGCCATGCACTACTGATACGAGACCATACGGACCTGCCTGACTTTGCTTCTGGTAGTACCAAGTTAGTCCCCTTGTAGTACTTCGCGTCTATGACCTCCTTCCAAAGTTGGTTGTCCATCCCATACCGCCAACGCCACAAGTTGGTTAGTGTTTATGTGGGAAATATCCCAGCGAAGGTGGCGGGGAAAGAGGTTTTCAACAAAGTTGATAGGGTGGCCAAGGTTCGGGGTTGGTTTTTCCCCATGAGGAAGTGGCCAGATAATGTTACAAAGTTCGGTTTTTTTAGGTTTTCTAGAAGGGAAGAAGGGGAAAGAGTGGTCAAACATCTGAACGGAATTGAGTGGTCTGGTAGGAGGTTGCGAGTGAATTGGGCTACACCTCCTAAGAGCAGCCATGTTGATAGCAGTGGGAGTTGGTGGAAGCGGCAGCAGAATGCTGGAGCTAGGGTTTGCCCGGGAGGTGGACTGGTGGGGAAAGGGAAGGAGGGTCTTTTGGGTGCATGGAGGGATGAGAGGTCATATGCAGAGGTCATTAAGGATAATGGAGGCAGGAAGTTGAGTGTGGCAAAGGGCGGGGTAGGAAATGCAGTTCCGCTAATGGAGGATAGAAGTGTCGCCGAGTGGCTTCAGCGTTCGGCAGTTATAAGATTAAGGAAAATGGAAGAGGTTACAGAACTACAGGATTGGATGGACAGTACGTATGGGAACTATGGGGAAATGATCTATGGTGGGGGTCACTTGATGGTGGCGATCTTTCAGAGGTGGAAGGGGTGGATACGGAGGTTAGGGCGGATCGAAGTGGTTCTCCTGTCGTGGTGGAGGAGGAAGATTCGCCGAGGAATGAGGAGATGGCTGGGTCAGATAGTCAGGGGGCGCGCAGAAGAATTGAAGAAGTTGAGAGAGCATTGGCCAAGGTTCTCATGGGGAGGCCTATGTATAAGCAAAGGGGGAGAAAGGGAGGTAAAAAGGTGGGGAACAGAGCGTTTATTGGGGACAGGGTCGGAGCCCTAGAAAAAGGGAGTGAGGGGGAACATTTTGCTGCCCTTCAATTTACAACAGTAAGGATGCAAGGGGGGGTGAGAGTACTGAATTTTGCAGAAGCAGAGGCTACATTTGATCTTGCTATGAGATTGGGATTAGGGTGCTCAAAGGGAAGGGAGGTAGCTGTCCAGAGAGTCTGGGAGGAGATGGAAGGGAAGATTGTAACTTGTAATTTGAGGGGTCTAAATGGGGGGGGGGGGGGTGAGAAGGAGGGCGATAACGAGGTTATGCAGGAAATACAGGCCTATAGTGTTATGTTGTCAAGAGACTAAGATGGGGGAAATTAGGGAAAGATTGGTGTGGAGGTTGTGGGGTTCTAGTAATTGTGAATTTTGTGTCCAAGCTGCGGAAGGGAATGCTGGGGGGCTTATTGTTGTTCGGGATCCGAGCGGTTGCGAGTTGGAGTGTGTCGAGAAAGGACACTATTACATCTGGATGAAAAGGAGTGTCAGGGGTTGCGATGAGGTGGTCAATATTCTAAATATACATGCGCCAAATGACTGCCGGGAGAGGGCATAATTCTGGATTATGCTTGCTAATAAGTGTCCTACAGACAATGGAGAGTTATACAATATTGTTGGAGATTTTAATGCGGTTCTACAGGCAGGGGAGCGTGTGGGAGCTAGTGATGATGTGGGCTCTGTAAGGGATTTTAAAAATTTTGTAGACCGGCTAGGGCTAGTAGATTTACCAATGGAGGGAGGGCTATTCACTTGGTTTGGTAGGGGGGGGGGGGGGGGAAGAGCATGTAGCCGGCTTGATAGGTTCTTGCTTTCTCCGGGTTGGATGTGCATTAACAACAGGGTTTCTCAATGGCGATGTGATTCGGTTCTTTCCGATCGCTATCCGGTTAGATTAGAATTTGGGAAAAAACCAGGGGGACCTAAACCATTCCGCTTTTATAATTATTGGTTGGAAGAGGTGGGTTTTAAGGAGTTAGTTTGCAATGCCTGGGGAAGTGAAATTGAGGAGCATAGGTCTGATGGTGAGGGGAGGAATCTGTTTGGAAAGTTGAGGAGGCTGAAACATAGCATAAAGGGTTGGGAGGGGTATGGAGCTAAGGCGCCAGAGAATAGGATTCAGAACTTATTGGCGGAGATTGGTGAGCTGGAAACTAGATTCCAGGGGGACTTGGAGGACGAATATGCTAGAGAAGAGTGGCATGGGAAGAAGGGGGAGTTATGGAAACTTTCTATGGCGGAGGAAAGGAGATGGTGCCAAAAGTCTAGGGTTTGATGGCTTAAGGAGGGGGATAATAATACCAAATTCTTCCATGCAGTGGCAAGCATTAATCGGAGGCAAAACTATATAGGGGCGGTTCGGTGGGGTGGGAGGCTGGTGGATGATCCGGGGGAGATAAAAGAAGCGGCTTTTCAATTCTTCCAGGCAGCTTTTGCTTCGCAACGGGAGGAACTTTTTTCAGTTGACAATCTCGGATTCCCTAAACTCGCTGAAAATGATCGGAGGTGGTTAGAAAGAGGGTTTACAGAGGAAGAGATCAAAGAGGCAATTTGGAGTTGTGAAGGGGATAGAGCCCCGGGACCGGATGGATATAATATGAAATTTTTTCAGGCATTCTGGGAAGTTATCAAAGGGGACATTTTGGGGATATTCCAGAGGTTGGAGCGGTGTGGTTCTTTGCCTACAGAAGCAGGGGGGTCATTTATAGCATTAATCCCGAAAGTTGATAGACCTATGAAGTTTGGCGAGTATAGGCCAATTTCTTTGGTGGGAAGTGTCTACAAAATTATTGCCAAAGTTCTGGCGAGAAGATTAAACGGGGCTGTGGATGTTTTGGTTGGGAATACGCAAATGGCTTTTGTCAAAGATAGACAAATTCTAGATGAAGTTTTGATAGCTTCAGAGGTGATCCACTCGGCTAGAGTTTCTGGGAAAAGGGAATTTGTTATGAAATTAGACTTTGCAAAGGCATATGACAACGTCTCATGGGAGGTGCTTTCAAGTGTATTGGTGGCTATGGGGTTCGGGGAAAACTGGAATAAATGGATATTGAGTTGTGTAAGATCGGCCTCCGCTGCTGTGTTGGTGAATGGCTCGCCTACGAGGTTCTTTAAATTAAATAATGGGCTTCGCCAAGGAGATCCGTTGTTACCATACCTTTTCATCCTTGTGGCTGAGATTTTGAACAGACTGATTTCTAAGGCTGTGGAGATGGAACTGTTCGCTGGTTTAAAGACGGGTGGTGGGGGACCGGTTATCACCCATCTACAATACGCCGACGATACGATCTTGTTTTTTGTGAGGGGAATCTTGAACAGGTAATATTAATTAAATGAATTTTGAGGTGTCTTACATTGGCAACCGGAATGAGGATTAATTTTGAGAAGAGCTGTCTTTTTGGCATTAATTGCCCGGCTGAAGTGGTGAGTGAAGCTGCTGGGGTGTTGGGGTGTGAGGTAGGGAGTTGGCCAATGAAGTATTTGGGCATGCCAATAGAGGGACGAGTCAATGGAGTTGATGTATGGAAGCCTTGCCTGGAAAGGATGGAGAAGAAACTGATAAGGTGGCAAGGCAGGATCTTATCATAAGCTGGCAGACTTTGTCTTATAAAGTCAGTGCTCGGGAGCCTACCGGTGTACTATATATCGTTGTTTAAGGTGCCGAAGTTAGTGGCTGAAAGGTTGGAGAAATTAAAACTGTGCTTTTTTTGGAATGAATGCAATGGGGATAGGAAAATACATACTATAAGTTGGGAGAAGATGTGTCAAAACAAGGTGGTAGGGGACCTTCAAATATGGAATGTACTGAAATTTAATAGTGCATTGTTGAACAAGTGGAGGTGGAGATTTGGGAATAAGCAGGCGTTATGGAAAGATGTTATTGTGTCTAAGTACTATGGGGTATTGATGTCCTGCTACCGAAGCCTAAAGTAGGATGTTCTTTATGGGGTACTATGGGGGTATTCATGTCCTGCTACCGAAGCCTAAAGTTGGACGTTCTTTATGGGGTAACATTTGTAGAACATGGGACGAGAGTGCTTCGGGTGGCAGGGAAAATTTTAGGATTCTGGTTGGTAATGGGGCAGGGACAAGTTTCTGGGATGATGGTTGGGTGGAATGTGGGATACCTTTGAGGTAACGTTTTCCTAGAATGTATGTGTTAGCTTGTAATAAGGGAGGAAAGGTGGAGGAGTTTGGTAGTTGGGTAGGTATGAATTGGGAGTGGAATATTGTTTTCAGAAGAAGGTTATTTGAATGGGAAGAGGATGTCTGGAAAGAGATGTTGGTTCTATTGGATGGTATGAAGTTATGTCGAGCTGTTCCGGATCGTGTGGTGTGGCTGAAAGAGAGTAATGGAGTTCTCTCTACCAAATCATTCTGGAGGAGCGATGCAGGGGCTGCCAGGAGTGTTCAAAATCGGTTTTGGGATGCCTTGTGGAAAGTTAAAGTCCCTATGAAGGTGAGGCTATTGGCATGGAAATTATCCAACAATGGATTACCAACGACGGACCTGCTGAGGAGCAGAGGGTGCCTCCAGAGTCTGGATGCCGCTTGCCCGTTGTGCGAGAAGGACACAGAGACGGCGGACCATCTTTTCTGTAAATGTGATGTTACTGGTAGACTTTGGTACCAGGGCGCTGCTTGGATGGGACTGCATTGGGTCTGTCCAGGGAAGGTGAGTGACTTAATGGAAGGGTGGTTATGCTGCAATGTTAAAAATGATCGAAAAGAGTTGTGGCAAGTAACAGGTCTGTCTATTATGTGGCTAATTTGGAAGTTAAGAAATGGCAAGGTCTTTACAGGGCAAGTTCTCGACTGGAGGGAGGCAGTATTGGATTTAAAGTGGAAAATTAGATTATGGTGGGCAGTGGGCTATAATAGGTTGGAAGGTTTGATGGGAGGAATGGAGGTTGGCTTCCCAGAAGGTATGCTTCATTCACGGCCCTTCAGGCTGAATAATCAAAGACGAGGCTTGGTGTGGGAACGTCCCATAAAAGGGTGGTGAAAAATAAATACGGATGGGTCATCAATGGGTAATCCAGGTCCGGCTGGGATTGGAGGGGTTATTCGGAATGATGAGAGAGAGGTGATCTTCATTATGGCAGATTTCATTGGGATTACGGATGCTATCGAAGCTGAAGTCACCGCGATATCTAGGATGTGCTTGGCGCTTCAACGGGATAAAGGATTTCCTCTCCCAAGAATAGTCTGTGAATGTGATTCTAGTAATGTTATAAAATGGATAACTAATACTGGTGTGATTCCCTGGAGGTTTAATCGTTTAATGAGGCTGATTATGGAGGTGTTGACATGTGGGAGTGAGATAAGATTTCAACACATCTTGAGAGACGAAATGACATGGCGGACTATTGGGCAAGGATGGGAGCGTCACAAGTACAGAAGGTGGAAGAATGGTATAATCTGGGCTGAAGTAAGTCTTATGCGATCAATGCTAACGGTTAGTTTCTGGTCTGTCCTCTCCAAGTTGCTGGTTTTGGACGGTATTGGTTTCTATCGGTAGTGACGTTTTGGCTTTGGTTTTAGATTGCTGTAATGGTCAGCTTTTTTTTTTTTTTTGGTGACAGGGGACGCACAAGCGTCAGCAAATAACAAATGTAATGGTGAGCTTTTGATCATGCTTTTGTTTTGTCTGTTTCATGTTTATGTTTTGTTGATTGACTGAAGGGTTGTAGCAGGACGATAAATGTGTAGCGAAAGAGTGTACTTGGCTTGGTTTTGGCTGGCAAGAAGATGTTTCATTTATCTCAAAAAAAAAAAAAAAAAGGTTTGTAATTCCACAAATATTAAAGTTGCATGATTATAACTAGAATTTGTGTAAAATATCTTAAAAAAACTAAAAATGTTTAATATTAATATGTCATTTCAAGTGTTGTTTATTTATAAATTATATACTTAATCCAGTCAACAAAAGTACATGTTACTGATAATCGAATTATTGATACATCATATCAGAAATTAAATGCCTACATCATCTGTGTTTTTTTTGTCGATATCAAGTTGAGTGTTATGTGTGCCATTTAATTAACTCGTTTTGAATTTTTATTTAATTTATTGATTAATTATATTGGTATATGAATTTCTAATTAATTTATATTGAAATGAACATCAAGCATTAGTTACTAATGGTTTACCTAATTTAGCTGTTATTGGTGGATATGTGGATGACTTTTATTAGTTTTGGAGGGTTTTAGTGTTGAAGACCAAGCTTTTATATATACACTATTGCTGATATTTTGATTTTTGAGGCTACCATTTGAGATAATTAAATGTAAAGCTACTTAATTTTCAGTTTTGGGGTTAATTATAGTGACTCTAGGTGTTAAATACTTAAATCAATAGTTTGATTAGGTTTTTATTTTGTTTAATTGGTTGATCGATTGGTTAATGTTGGTTTTTGGATCATCACTTTTGACATTGGATTGTAGGCTTGGACTTGGAGGGCTGAATTTGACGATTAGCCTAGGGAATTTTGCTTGTTGAAATTTTGATGGTGATTTATGAACCCGGATTCTACAATTGTTAAAAGATGGGGATTATATTACAAAGTTTTGATGTCAAAAACTTAACTAGGAGGGACCAACAGCAGTTAGCTTGAGTGGATGGGGCTCTAGTCGCTTAAGCAAGGTCTCAGGTTCGAGCCTTGTGTATGCAAAAAACTGCTTTGGGAGATGCACACTTAATTGCCCTTGCAGATCCTCGAGTGATTAGTCTTGGGTCCAATGTGGCCGGGGATATTCTGGTATTCACCTAAAAAAAACTTAACTAGGAGGGCACATACACATTGACGAAGGCATACAAATTAGGAACCAAGCTCCCCAAAAATTGGGATGCCCTATTTCAAAGCTCCACCCGAATTATATTCCTTAAGATTGTGTTTTGTGTTTGGTGGATTGCTACTTTTTAAATTATAAAAAAAAAACCCACATTATCGTGTTTAGTGTATGTATGAAATTTCACTTAAAATATGCATTAATCTATTTTTTTTTTCAAAAAAAAAACATTGACATTCATGTATCGGCAAAAGTGTGTAGGAGTTCAAGCCACACAAATTACAAAGGGGGTAAAAAGGGAAAGGATAAAGGGCTGGGTGGGAATCGAACCACAACTATAATATTGTAAATTAGGAGACACGACCACTAAGCCAGTCCCCATTACAAAAAAATACTCCATCTGTACCATTTAACTTGTCTTATTTGACTTCTGCACACAATCCAATGCACTTTTTCAATCGTTAATATCTCAAAATATATACAATGAAAAATTATGTAAATATATATTAAAAAACTACACGATCATACGATTCTAACAAGATCAAACTCGACTATTTTTTTTCCAAATATATACTTGCAAGAAAAATGAGTCAAAGCTGAACAATTAACAGTGTCAAAAAGTCAAATCAGACACATTAACTGGGACGGAGGGAGTACATTATTTTGTTTGAATGAAAGGGTAAGAAAGGCGGCAGACAAAGCATGGAAATGATGGAAAGGGTTGAACACACGGTATTGATGGATTAGGAAAAAAAGACCAATATAGTCATTTATTTTTACAAAAAAGTCAAATCAGTCCTTTTTTTATTTTTTGGCCAAATTGGTCCGCTACATATACTAATTATGTCTCAATCGGTCCTCCATCCACTAATTATGCCCTAATTACATATTTTTGGCCAAATCAGTCCTTTTTTTCAAAAATCTCAATTGGTCCGTTATTAATTTTTGCCCCCTTTCATGCAGTCCAATGCACATTTCAAACCACTAATAACTCAAATTCGGTATAAGTAAAAATTCTAAAATTTCAATATTTGTAAACTACACGACGAGACGAATCTAATAAGATCCTACTTAGCTCATTTTAATTTGTATATCTATGTTTAAAATTTAAGTCAAAACAAGTGTGTGAATAGTAGCAAATTAGACAATGTAGTTATTAAAAAAATGGAGGGAGTATATCGCAATTGGTCTTCATTTTATGGAGAAACACAAAAAACCACCGAACTCTAAAAGATGATCCATTTGTTTAATAACTACATTTTTTTAATAACTACATTTTATGGAGAAACACCATTTTATGCGATATACTCCCTCCATTTTTTTAATAATTACATTATCTAATTTGCTACTATTCACACATTTGCTTTGACTTAAAGTTTAAACATAGATATACAAGTTAAAATGAGCCAAGTAGGATCTTGTTAGATTCGTCACGTCGTGTAGTTTATAAATATCAAAATTTTAGAATTTTTACTTATATCGAATTTGAGTTATTAGTGGTTTGAAATGTGCATTGGACTGCATGAAAGGGGGCAAAAATTAATAACGGACCAATTTAGATTTTTGAAAAAAAAGGGACTGATTTGGCCAAAAATATGTAATTAGGGCATAATTAGTGGATGGAGGACCGATTGGGACGTAATTAGTATATGTAGCGGACCAATTTGGCCAAAAAATAAAAAAAGGACTGATTTGACTTTTTTGTAAAAATAAAGGACTATATTGACCTTTTTTCCGATGGATTAGTACTAATTTATTTGTGGGCCCATATATTAACAAACACATTAGTGATAATATTGATGGATTAGTACTAATTTAGAAACGTACCGGGGAAGTTGGAAGAATTCTTGCGTCGTAGAACTGGATAATAGAGTGTTGTATAGGTGACATTCAGCAAGTTCTGGCATGCTGACCCGATGAGGTATATGTGGTGTGTGTTAATGAGGTGTGTGCTGGGTATTAAATGGTGTTTGAACTATATAAAAACACTGAGCACATACAAACTACTACTTCAACACATATAAAATATTGCTTCAGCATCTGCTAATTCAGCTCTCAAACTAAATTCCAATAAAAGATAAAAATTAGCTTATTTAAAAAGACAAAAATAACTTAAAACAATATTCAAGCTAACAGCTAATTCCCAAGCAGGCCCTAGTATCCCTTGCAGTTGCAGGTATGCCCCTCTCCCATCCACATTTCATGCAAGGAAATAATACAATGCAATCTTCTCAAAACAAAAGTAGTATAAAATGTGACTCCATATTGTAATAAAAATCTTTATTTTAAGAGGACATCTACAACTAAGCGTCCGCGACAACTTCTGCAAGAAATACAGAGAAGCATTATATGATGTATTTGACCATCAACAATTCGCCATAAACTATAATTCACTCATGTATAATTTGTAATTTCGCATCACATAGATTACGATTTTGATTCTCCATATATAAATTAGTGAATAGCTATTCATAAATGTCGAATAATAGTTCAAAAGTGTTGAATAATTTTTAAAATCTAATAGGAAATCACTCTAACTTTTTCAAAATATGAAAATTTATCTACTCGATACAAGAAATCTAAATATCTTATCAGATTTTTGAAATTCCAATATACAAATAGCAAAGTATGAGGGACGAGAGAAAGGCGAGTGAGAGAGATGGATAAAGATCATTTCCAGCTTATTATGCCATAAATTCTGTCAAAAGAAAGCAATTTATGCAAATTTGTTATATGATAATGTGTTTAAGGATACAAATAATAAATTGATCTTGTGAATAATTTTGTTACTAAAAATAGAGTAATACTATATATGTTTAGCAATTCTAGCATTTTTATTTTTATAGCTACTGTGAATAATTTCTAGCATTTTTATGTTTAACAATTCACACAAATTACATGTAGGACAAGGGAGATGGATAAAGGTATGTTTGAGAAATAATTAGAGTTTAGCGTATGGAGTTTAGAGTCTGAAGTTTGAAATTAATGGTGAAAAATAGTTTTAAATTTTTTTAATGGTGTTTGGTAATGCAATTTTAAATTAGAGTTTAGAATCTGGAGTTTGGAAAGCTAAATGTTGGAGGAAATGAGCGTTAAGAGTTTAGAGATTAGATATTGAAATTTGGCGGTTACTGTAAGCAGTGTTTATTATATATAGGATTTTATGCTATTTTTAGTATATATTTTAAAAGCTAAACGACAATCGTTAGCATTTATTCCCAAACACAAGCTAAGAAACTAGATGGAAAATCGAATGCCCAATCATAATGCTAAAAATTAGAAGACTTGTCCAATTGATCAAGTCTTCATCCACGGATCGCTCCAACACTTTTGATCTTTCGATAAAGTAGACACTTTTTATGCGTTATAATTAGTTAAAAATATAAAAATAATTTTTTTTACTGAAATAAAAAAAATTTGGCATGCTAGCTTGAAAATGAAATTAGAATAGAGCAATATAGAATAAAGAGGATATATTCTATTAGTGAGATAAAGTTTGAAGTAGATTTGAAATCTATCTAAAAAGTAATGAGTACATGGAATTCAAAAAATAAGTGGAATTATTGTACTTTAAGGTCGACAAACTTTGCACTTTGTACAAATCATATTGGAGAGATTTCGACACCTACAAGTGATTATTACTCATTTGGCATATTATTAGGAAGTGGCCAACATCATTAATTGCTTGTCTATTTCAATTTAATTTTGTCCTCTTTTGTTGTCTTTATAAATAGTTAAATACTAACACTTACCAATATTTTAATTTTATTTATTTCTAATCATATTAATAATAACTTTTACTTAAAAAGAAATAATGAAAAGTAAGGGTGTGCATCGGTCGGTTCGCTTAACCGAACCAAACTCCAAACCGAATTTTTTCTAAAAACCAAAATCGAACCAAAATTACTGAAAACTGAAATAACCAAACCGAAATATTTCGGTTCGGTTATACCAGTTAACCGAACCGAACCGAACTATTTTTCTAAAAAATAAAACATTTTTTGATCAAAACATCCCTATTACCATTTTCAAACCTGTAAATTCGCCCTGTCAAACAAAAACATCATATCTACATATAACTATGAGTGCATAATAGTAAATAATTCCAAATTGTATTGTTCAAATTACACACAAATGAAATGACAAAATAAAGAAACAGTCACTGAATAGTTCAAATACGAAACAATATAAAAGTCTCAAAACTCTCAACAGTAGTTCTCACTTCTCATCCACACAAACAGTCACCAAGTAGGGGTATTATTTTGTGTTTATTATATAATGACATAATGTAATTTATATATATTTTTTAAATATATAATTCAAATTTCGGTTCGGTTCGGTTAACCGAATTGTAGATTTTTAAAAACTAAAAATCGAACCGAAAACCGAAATTTTGGATTTTCAAAACCAAAAACCAAACTGAAATTCAAAAACCGAACCAAATTGCAAAATTCTGTTCGGTTCGGTCGGTTTGTTCGGTTTCGACCGAAATTTGCACACCCCTAATGAAAAGAGATAAGGAGCCGACTAAGAAAGCGAATCACGAACCATAAAGTTGGAAAGTAGAAATTTAATCATTTGGGCAAGTATTCATCATCATACAAGGAGTATTTGAGAGGATGCTATATGCAGGGTACCAAAAAAATGTTCTTCCCTTTTTTCTTTTTTTTTTTTTTTTTTTTAAAAAAAACTAAATAAGTAAACTATAATATTTCTTAAGAAAAGTTATTCAATGCAACCCTGCCCACATATTTAATACTTCATTTTTTTTTCCAAATTAAAAATACTCATTCCATTTCAACAACATATGTCATTATGTAATTTGTGTGACATGGTTCCCACCACTTATTTCCTAATATGTATAGACTATTCGAATATATATATATATCATTCTAACCATTAAATTTTGTCTCTGAATAAAACATTATTTTTACCAAAATAGTTCTATTTTATTCCCTATAGTGTTGTCATTTGGTGTAATGCTGCATGTGTATTTTAAACAATTGAGGAGAAGCTTTATTTTGTCATTCAATATGATTCTGTCTTATTCAATCATACTCCCTCCGTCCCGTTTAAAGCGTCTCAAAACTTTTGGGCACGGTATTTTATATGAGGATAGTTAATATTTAATGTAGAAGTAGATTAGAGATAAAGTGAGGGTAAATTATGAATTTATGTGATATGATTGTAATAAGTTTGGATTTTAATTGATTTATTTATGTGTGATGTGATAGTTGTGTGTTTGAAATTCTAATAAATTTATTTATTGATGTGATGTAATAGAAATAGGTTTGTAGTTAATTATTCCTAAAAAGAAATGAGACAATTGGAATGGGACGGACTAAAAAGTAAAGTGAGACATAATTAATGGGACGGAGTGAGTACTTATTACTCAATGCATAAATGAATAAAAGTAGAGTGCTCTTTTTAGTAGATTTAATTTGTTGAATCATATCTCACAGTTAACATGATTCTTTAATAAATTTAAAATAATTAAATATCATAAAAACTTCATTCAAAATACATTAAATCCACTCCGTGCCTCGAATGTTGCTCTAGTGGGGATGAGGACTTACCTTGGAGATCGAGTCCTCCGACACTCAATATGGGTTGGGGAGTCGATTTCCCACCCGGCCCATATCCCTCCCCTTTTATCCCATTGTAATTTGTGTGGCATGGTCCCCCACCACCCTTTCCTAATCTGTATAGGCTGTTCATCAAAAATAATGTTCTAGTGTTTTGAAAGTCACACTAAATGAATAGGTTTGATAATGTCAATGGGTCCAAGTCAGGCCCGAAATTTGATTTGGACTCAAAACTTGGGTTGGGTCGAATTTGAATGGAACCAAATTTGGGGGATCAGGATTTCTTTAATAGGAATTTCAGAATCAAGGATTTAAAGAAAGTAGAAAAAATTTATGAAGGGTTTAAGGACTCGGGCTTGGACGGAAGAAGAAGAAAATAAATAAATTTGGGAAGAGTTAATAAATTTTTTAGGCCACTACAAGGAGGTCATTCCATTTTTAGGCCACCATTTATTAATATTATGAATTTTGGTCATGACAAGGCATTTGGGCCAAGTTTAAGGTCAATTTGACCAAGTCAACGCCAAAATGGGCTACATGTGGGCCATGTGCGGCCCGACGGCCAGAAAGTTGAAATGATCTCATTGTAGTGGCATGTTTTACATTTTTTAATTAAAATAAATAATACTTCATTTGTTCCATTATTTATGTTTCACTTTCATTTTTTTTTCGTCCCAACATTTTTGTCTCATTTTCAATATAAAAAATAATAAAATATTAATCACCAAACGTACCCCGTCAAATCACATCAGACAATGGAATACTACAAACAGTAATATACTCTTATATTAAATACTCTCTCTGTCCCAAATTAAATGTCTTACTTTCTATTTTTGGATATCCCATCACAAATGTCTTCTTTCTATAAATGAAATAATTTTCCCCTCTAACAACTATGTGGGCCTCATCATATACTCACGAATCAACTTTACCTTAATTCACGTGCCCAACAGTAACATGACAATATTAATGGGACGGAGGGAGTATTATCTATCTCCACATAACATATCGTGCTAAAATATTTCCCTACGTGTCTGAATACCTATACAGGCTAGAAAATGGTGGTGGGAGTCCATGCTACACAAATTATAATTGTTCCATTATTTATGTTTCACTTTCATTTTTTTTTTCGTCCCAACATTTTTGTCTCATTTTCAATATAAAAAATAATTAAATATTAATCACCAAACATACCCGTCAAATCACATCAATAAATGGAATACTGCAAACAGTAATATACTTTTATATTAAATACTATCTATCTCCATGTAACATATTGTGCTAAAATATTTCCTTACGTGAAATATATGTATATTTTCTGAACAACCTATACAGGCTAGAAAATGGTGGTGGGAGTCCATGCCACACAAATTACAAATGGAAGAAAGGGAGGGATAATGGCTGGGCGGGGAATCAAACCCCCAACCTATAGGTTGAGAGTCGGGAGACTTGATCACTGGAGTAAGTCCCCATCCCCAGCACAACTCTATTATATAGCTGATTGATTTACTTTTTTTTTTATCGAAATAAGTAATAAATTAAAAATAAAAAAATATTTATTAAAAATAAAATTTAAAAATAACATAATAATAAATAAAATTAATTGACTTAATTTATTTAAATAATTAAGATCTAAAAAAATAAATTAAATCGAATTAATTTATTTATATTAAATAAAATATAATAAACTAAGCAATAATAATTTAATGTAGTTCGTGGTTTGGCACCTTATTATTATTAAGCGGTTATTTATGTTCTTATAAATAACTGCTTATTTTATCGTAATTTTAGCATAATTTTATATAGCATAGTTTTTTGGGGGAATTGGAGTTATATACCTCCAGTGAATTGGAGTTTTAATATCAATACCCACAAAGATTAGGCATTTAAGAGTGACCCACCGAAAGGAATGAAACTTATTCTGCAGACACGATGTGAATGAAAGTATATTTTAATAAGTAAATGACAAAGATAACCTTTCCCCTTCTTTTAATAAGTAAATGACAAACATGACCTTTTCGTGGGGAAAGAGGGAAAGAAACACTAGCTTCTTGAGGAAGCTTCCCGAAAAAATCAGCGGTGGGAGTAGGGGAAACTTCATTCGGGAGGGGGACGCTCGTCGGGGACTAAAATTAAGGGTAGAGGGTAATCGCGGATTCAAGATGCGAGGGTAGAGACAGTGAGCGATTTAGGAAGGGGGTTCGCGAAATGGATGAATACGGGGATAGCAGTAATGGGGTGGAGAAAATCCTGATAGGGTTTTGCAAATTGGAAGAGGAGATGCATTCGATAACGGTGAGAAAAGACAGCACGTTGGAAGAAATGCGCACTATTCTAATGGAGAAGAGAGCTGATTTCAGTGGCCATGAGCTATACTACGAACACCCTACTGAGAAATTTCCTATTCTCATCACCAACGATGAAGACGTTGGGCACATGTTTGCTGTGCACGTAGTGGTGAACAAGTTAATATGTCGAATGGAGGCAAGGAGAAATGAGAAAGAAAGGAAGAAGAGAACAAGGTGAGTAATCGGCACACCCTAATAGGGATGCATTTTGCGTTGGTTTAGGGTGATATAGGGGCATATGAGATGCAGTGTTTGCTTGTTGTGGAGTTATGGTGTATGAAATTGCATGGTAAAGGTAATTAGGTTGAATGTCCCTAGAATGGGGGAATAGCATATAACATATTGATGGACAATTGCACCACAGTTCACGACTCATATACTGCATTACTCTGTAATTGTGCATAGATTGATATGTGAAATGACAGTGATACAGTGATGTTGTCTTTATGTAGGATTGTATATTCCTGTGCACGAAATGTGATGTTGAGTGTAATTTTTCTTTGTGAAAAACAGGGTTTGGTGTGATAACAGTACCGAGGATGGTGTGGGTGAGGAAGAAAGAGTACAAATTATGGAGAATACACCCATAGCAGCATTGGTTTGGTCTAGGGCAATTCGTGGGGAAGGGCAAGAGTTTCATGATGCTGATCATTTTAGACGTGTGCTAAAGAATTACTGCATATCCCACAAAAGGAGATTTAAGTACGAAAGGAATGACGGAACGAAGATAAAAGCTATATGTGGTATGATAGGGTGTCAGTGGAGCGTGTATGCATCGTATCACAAAGTGGATAGGTCGTTTTGTATTAGGCGGTGTAACATGGAGCACTCTTGTGGGCTGGATAATTTACCCAGCAGAGATCATCCTCAGGCTGATGCTTGTTGGGTGGCCACACAAATAAGGGAGAAAGTGCGTGCGGATCCGACCTATAGGCCGAAGCAAGCGATAGCATACATAAAAGCCGTATTTGGTATAGAAATAAACTATCACAAAGCATGGAATGGTCGGGAGATTGCGCTGCGTGAAATTCATGGCGGTGATTCCTTTGCATTTGATAAGTTGAGATGGTACTGTGATGCAGTGAAGAGTTCGAATCCTGGGAGTGTTGCAGATATGGAAGTTAATGATACAACAAAGCAATTCGAAAGAGTGTTCATTTGTTTTGGCGCTTGTGTGGTGGGATTTGTACGAGGTTGTAGGCCTATCTTGTTTTTGGACGCAACCCACATCAAGTCAAAGTGGAAGGGTCATTTGTTAAGTGCAGTGACAATTGATGCAGAGGGCGGCTTCCTAACGCTTGCCTATGCGGGTATGTAAACTTTAATTTTATTAGTGTATTAGATACATATGCAGGTGTTGTGGAAGATAGTTGTGCAAATGTATTAATGATGAGTTTGTTTTTGCTTAGCGGTGGATTCAGAGAACGATGACAATTGGGATTGGTTTTGTAAGAAATTTAAAAGCAGGTTGTTGAGTGAAACGGGGACTGACGTATGGGAGAGGTATACCATTTTCAGTGACAGGCACTCCGGACTGATGAAATCAATTCCCACGGTGTTCCAAGGCTGCCAACAAGCAATATGCCTAAGACATTTGGTAGACAATTTTAAGACACAGGTATGAAGTACATATAAAGCAATAGTCTGTGTAATAAGGATGAAGTGTGGTATTCTGGTAGGTAAAAGATGAATGGGAAATTTTGATAGTTTTTTTGCATTGTGCAGAGCAGTGAAATGCTGGCCCTTACATAATGTGCGTTAGAAGTGATATATTGTCTCGCGTTTGCAGGTTCTTAAGAAGAACAAGTACAGGCAATCAAGGCAGTGGGAGAGTATGTTAAAGAAGGCTGCATATACCGAGACTTTTGCAGAATTCGAGAGGGTGATGAGTGACATTGTGACTGCGCTACCAGCGGCCGGACCCTATCTGGCCAGTTCCGAGCCGAAGCTATGGGCAAATGCTCTTTTTGAGGGTAATAGGTGGGGAGTCATAAACAATAATTTAGCAGAGAGTTGGAACTCGTGGGTGAAAGAAGCTCGGACATTGCCGCCGCTTGCAATGCTTGATACAATCCGTGTCAAGACAATAAAAATGATGAACGAGAAAAGAGAAGCATCAATGAAATGGATCGCTGATTTGTGTCCATCACCACTGAAAGATTTACGAGCCAATTATGAAGCTGCCCGTACTGTGTCAGTTGTAAAGGCATCAGGGAGTGTATTTGAAGTGCAAGATATGGAGAAGACAATGGCCGTTAATGTGGATGAGATGACATGCACATGTCGATGCTGGCAAGTGTACAGATTGCCATGCAAGCATGCATGCGCTTGTCTGGATAGCTTGAATAGAAGCGTTTACGACTATTGTGATCCATATTACCGTGTGGAGGGATACCGACTGACTTATTCCGGTTTGTTGTTTCCCATTCCTAGAGAAAAAGAGGACTCACCTGATCCCGAAGATCCCAATTATGTGCGACCTCCTAATGTTAAAACACAACCAGGCCGACGGAAGAAGAAGAGGATTCCATCACAAATTCCGTCAAGTGATATAAAGTGCGGCGCTTGCAAGAAGTACGGTAATCACAACCGTCGGACATGCAAGGAGGCTCGTACGTATAACAAGTAATGTATACTGGAAGGTATGAAATTCGTAGTGTTTTGAGGCATGGATATGGGTGTGTAATTTAGGTAGCAGATGATGGTATTGTGTACTGATGGACTACCTTATTTTTTGGCCTTCCAATTCTGGGGTATTGTATTCAGGTACTAGCATTTTGGGCAACTGTTAATGTGATGGTGGTATGTAATTGGTATTGTTTTGTAAACTGTCATTTCATTGACCAATGTGGGTACAATTATATAGTACTGTTTTATATGACAAGTAGTGTGTGTCATAATAACTAATGACTTTATCATCAGCAGTATTATTTTGGATTAGAGGCTTGGAATTTCAACCAAGTAATGCACTATGTACATATGTACTAAACTTGGTACATTAGCAGATTTGAGAGTAAGGTGGTACCATCTACAAAAGTGTATGGGGAGCCAATGACAATATTTAACATTTTTAACACATAGTGGTACATGGGTAGTAAATTCTGTCGCAATCGACCTTAAATCCGGTGTTTCTACCAAAATTACAAGAACGATATACAAGAGAATTCCCGTTTAGACACATGGAATTGAACTGCTAAAATTTTAAGAATGCAAGTCACGTGCCAATCGGCAATATAGGGTGTTCCGATAGTAAAGAGATAACTGACTACACATGTCATATACTAACTGTGTATGGTTCGGACTAACTACATATGCCTTAGACTAAGTGCACGTGCCGCTTCAAATAAGCGTGACTTCCCAAAATTTCGAAAGGTGAACTGTGTTTAGTGTGATATTACATTCCAAAAATTGGAAAATGTGGAATATTGGGTGTTCCAACTATCGGGGGTGGAACCGCATACGAACGTGTTGACATTATGAAATATTGTATAGGTTGAGTGTACTCCGTCACAATCGAGATTGAATCATGTATACGTAGAGTATATTCTGTCACAATCGAGTATGAATCCTGTATTTATTCCAACGGTGAATTTCGACGTTCCAATTGAAAGCTATTTTTCTTTACACCCGTGTGTTGGCAACGCAATTAGTCGTTTCAAGAGGACCGGAACACACATACTCTCAACATCTATAAGGGGAATTGGCCGGCCAAGTGCGTAGAGTATATGTAGTTTGTGAGTAACGATAGTAAAGAGATAACTGACTACACATGTCATATACTAACTGTGTATGGTTCGGACTAACTACATATGCCTTAGACTAAGTGCACGTGCCGCTTCAAATAAGCGTGACTTCCCAAAATTTCGAAAGGTGAACTGTGTTTAGTGTGATATTACATTCCAAAAATTGGAAAATGTGGAATATGGGGTGTTCCAACTATCGGGGGTGGAACCGCATACGAACGTGTTGACATTATGAAATATTGTATAGGTTGAGTGTACTCCGTCACAATCGAGATTGAATCATGTATACGTAGAGTATATTCTGTCACAATCGAGTATGAATCCTGTATTTATTCCAACGGTGAATTTCGACGTCCCAATTGAAAGCTATTTTTCTTTACACCCGTGTGTTGGCAACGCAATTAGTCGTTTCAAGAGGACCGGAACACACATACTCTCAACATCTACGATTCCGATCAAAGTCTACGATTCAAACCAAAGTCTCCGATTATTCCGATCAAAGTCTACGATTCAGACCAAAGCATCGGATTAGTGTTCCAATAATTCGATTCTACGATTCCAATCGTCCCATTGGAGAAATGAGCTGAAATAAGATCCGGGTCGTAGCAAAAATATTTTTCATCACATATTTTTGGTTTCGTCTAGACTGCACAATCGAGAAGTTCTATGTGGTATTTTATTACATTGTGTCTGTCATAATTGAAGGCAAACCAAGTATTTGAATTATTATTGGCGGTGGGCCCCAAATGTTCCCCAACCCATTTCGCAGGAAGCCCTCTTCAACCTTAGGTATTTTTGATTCTTCGCGGGCATTACTGTTCTTATTTGTGCTTCCAAACACCACTGACACCGTACACAATATCCAAAGCGTGTAATCCCCCTTTCTGATTCCCTAATGATATCAATCACTTCAGACACCCTATTTTCTTCCCACCCTATACATTTCTCCATTCCCCTATTTTTACCTCTTCACCGCATCTTGCTCCCCAAGCCAAGAGAAATTGATCCTCACCCTTCTAAAAAAAACCCCATGGCCACTATACGGAGTGGAATTTGCCCACATTGCGACCGGGAAGTCACCATCCACGAGCCGGAATCGAGCAACCCAGACCGCAGAATCGAAGGGCTACAGTGTGACGTTGCTGTTTTGAAAGAGCAGATGAAGGAGGTGAAGAAGGCAGTGACGAAGAACCCGTTAGCTTCGATTCTTAATGGGATAGCAGCACTGATTGTTACTGGGTTCGTTGCCACTTCCTATTTCCGCCGATCGTCGCCGGGTAAAGAAAAGAAGGGACTCCAATTGAAGGCGAATTGGGGATGGTTCAACG
Organism: Hygrophila difformis; assembly: GCA_030278955.1. NCBI lineage: Eukaryota > Viridiplantae > Streptophyta > Magnoliopsida > Lamiales > Acanthaceae > Hygrophila > Hygrophila difformis. Next base: position 22,762,243 of record JAOANR010000003.1, read on the forward strand.
GTGATCTCAGTAAGTAGTGCATTTGGACATTTTAAGTATCTAAACATCTTTTGCTAACATAAATGGGCGAAGCATCTTTTGGGTTAAGTTTTTAATTACCTGCTTCGAAGATGGTAAATATGATGGCTGACTTGGGTGTTCAATGTTGGTGTTGACAATTTTTGGGTCTATGTTAACCGATGGGTCTGTGTATTTGGTTATTAGTTCTTGTTGAATGATTTTGTGGTGGGGGTTGGAGTGTTGCTGGTAGTAGTGGTCCACAAAGGTGTGGGGGTTTTGCTGGAGCAGGGAACTGTGTATATTTTCCCCTAGTACTGCTTACCCTATTTGCTACGTATCTATGAATGTAAAGTAAAGTTGGAGTTCTATGGTGTTATTTTGATATGAATGTGTCATAATTGAAGTGGATTGGTGTTATATTGATATGAATGTGTAGAATTGTATGCCCTGTTACTTTTGCTATTAATGTCAAGAAGATGAGTGTGATATGAATTTGGTTTGGACACATCAAGTATGTCCAAATTCTCACGCCCAATTCATAAGTTTTGAAACTGATTATGTCCACATCAAGCCTAAAGATTATGAAAAGGGAAACTCTTAAGTCGGATTGCCTTCTACAAAATTAACCCGACTACAGACATAGTTTACAAAATGGCTACAATATTTCCCAACATGAAAAGTCAAATGTTCGTCAACCCATTGCACATAGTCCACATTCGAAGCCAAATCCGGTGTCTCGAGTCAGTAACAAATACATATTCTCAACACAACAACATAATCTACTCATTCTGCTCATTACGCTCATCCTGGAAGAATCTGACAGCCACACGGGCTCGAAATGCTTTTATGTCAATCTCCTTCTCTTCATTCCAAAACTCCGGTGTGTCCCGTAAATATGCTTCACACCATAACATGACGAAGACGCCACAGTCATGGGACAGTGCATCCTGCTGTCGACAGCTTTCCACGATGCGGTGTCTCTTATCTATTTTATAGCCATTGTGCTCCAACCAACCACCTATAAATCGAGACTGATAACAAAAAAATTATTACAAAAAATGGGTAGTGAAAAGCTCATACAATGTAGCTTAGTAAAAGTGGAACTTGGAACTCACCACAAGCCGCAGCCCATTACTGGCACGCGCCCCTCGCATAGAGTTTCGTGTGAACATCTTCATCGAATTCATGTCAATGATGAGCAGGTGCCAATGGAAATACTCCCCATCGTTAATCGGTACCACAATGTACCTGACTCCTCTTTTAATGGCATCAATCAAACCGGTAAGGTTGCCCCGTGCAACTGGCCTCATGGCTGCCACGTAGTCTGCGATCTTCGCAGTTGTGATTTTTGGCGGAGCCCCTTTCATCTTGCTCAAGATACAACCCTAAAACACATTAGGAAAGCATTTGTCAGCCGTTTGAACCCTAATATCAGAAATGTGTACAATAAATAAAACTAACCACAGAGTAAGTGCACACAAATGTCATTTTTTCTGCCAAATCATCGGCCGCTCGAAACTCGTCAGATACCCAAATGTCCAGGAACCCGTCGATCACATCCCCTCCAACAGGCTCGTCAAACAATAAAGAGATTAAACTGCAAGGCCGAATGCCATTCGGACCTCTTGTCCACACATACTCACTACAGCAAGCAAACAATACGCAAGAATCATTTTTTTAAATTTTTGGTAGCAGCTGCAAATAAACACATATACTGAGGTTAAATCACTACATCACTTCTCACACCGCACATACCTGAACAGGCCACAGTCAATGAAATGATCTATGGTTTCCCTCTCGCCATCACTCAATGCTTCGCGACCAACATAGTCACGCTTACCAACGTAGTCCTCCACATAAATCACTCCTTTCCTCCGTTTTTTCTTCCCGTCCATTAAATCCATATCATCATCTGATTCACCCGACTCAAGCATTACCTGGTACACCCAACATAGAAACACATGTTACTAAAAAATAAGGATAAAGCAAAGAATCCAGTTAGTCTGTATATGCAGGATGATATCTGTCATGTCTAAACATATTAGAGGTATTAACAAAGCCAAAATTGTTATATTGCACATACCTGTGCGGCATATTCATGTCCATCACCGTCTTCTCTTTCGTTCACCTTCCTCTTCATAATCTTGACCGATGACACCGGAGTAATATGATCAACGTCCTTCGGCTTTGGCTTACGGTCAGTTCTTTGCCTCACATTCCTCGCAATGGATGAATCGGGAATGGATTTCACCCTCCCCTTTTCTGCCCCCTTGCTACCAGCCACCTTCCCATTTCCTACAACATCATCCATTGTGTCCGCCTCCTCCTGTCCACTTTCTACGCTTTGCTCATCCGTCCGGCCCTCGTTCAATGTATTGTCGGGACCAGCAACGCCCTCTGTTGGGCGTTCATCACCAGCCTCCTTTCGAGCTTCATCAACATCTGCTGCACCCTCATTTTCCAGTCCACCGTTCATAATTCTGTCATCATTCACCTCCACACCCTCATTCTTACCAACCTCCTCAGCATGAGCATCACCCTCAGATTCTGCTTCTGCAACACCACCATTTCCATACCCCATGTCTCCTACATGCTCCTCATCTGTGAGTCCATCACATCCATCGTCCTGCTCATAATCAGCCTCTGTTGGGCGTTCATCATCAGCCTCCTTTCGAGCTTCATCAACAACATCTGCTGCACCCTCATTTTCCAGTCCACCGTCCATAATTCTGTCATCATTCACCTCCACACCCTCATTCTTACCAACCTCCTCAGCTTGAGAATCACCCTCAGATTCTGCTTCTGCAACACCACCATTTCCATGCCCCATGTCTCCTACATGCTCCTCATTTGTGAGTCCACCACAGCCATCGTCCTGCTCATCATTTACAGCCGTAAATTTACACCCCGAATCGGGTTCATCCACGGCCTCCATCCCACCTTCTCCACCAATATTAATTCTCTTGCTAGGGCGATCATGGCAGGCTTTCGTCCTTAATTCATCGGTTCTATCTGTGCAATGTCACATACACCATCAATCATATCTTACTCAGTCAATATATATTAAATACCCACAAATTCAATTATCCAATAAAAAAAGACACACCTTCTTCTTCAGGCATATCACCATCTACGACACCGTCACTTTCCTGGACATTCATGCTCCCAAAATTGTCAGCTTCACTAACAATTTCTACAGTTATTCTCTGATCGCTTTTATCTTCCGCTCGACCCTCGTTCGGCACTCGACTCCAGCGTGGATGTGGTATTCGTGGACCATCAACCCTAACCTGTTATATCCCAATAAATATCAGTTCCACACAGTTCCATCCACAAATTGGAAATTTAAAAGGGCAACACACTTGTTCCTAGTACTCCTCCATTTCATTACCTCAATCAACTGCCGGGGTTTGGCTCGTAAATACTTTCGCTCGGCCTCCAAATGGATGAATGGTCTAACCTCATCCTCTTTCAATGATCTTAACATTGCTGCACATGCCTCCACTTTTGGATGTGGAATCTGCCACCGTATGAATCGCGGGACTCTTGCTCTTGTCATTGGTTTCGCAAACCGAGGGACTCGTTCGAAAAACCACCCCTGCACAGCAACAATTTTAATACCACCAACAGAAATTCATATTAGTTTATTCAAGCATGTAAATGCAAATATTGCAAAATTTTTCACTTACCAAAAGCCCGGCAGTGCAGCCATCTATGTATCGTTTCCCCTGGCCTGACCGTTTTGCCAAAGACCGCACCAAAAACTCATGAGCTGCTTTCCCCCAAGCATAATCACCAATCGTCTCCAACTCATCCACGTAATGCACAACATATGCTGGTAGGTACAGGTGGGATGTAGGAAACATGATGGAATTGAACACAAATAAAATGTAAAGCCGTGCAAAATCTTCAGGATCTTGCTTCCCTTGTATCCACTCCTCATTCCCAGCAGCCTTCCGCAACGCTTCTATTATATCTCCTCTCTTTATGTTCCTCGCATTTCCTTTAAAAAATTTCCCCACCGTTTCTGACTCCTCCTCCAACTTGGGGTGCACATCCAACCCCATTTCCTGTAGTCCTAACACACAAGAAAACTCCGGTGATGGAAACTTCAAACTCATGTTCTCCCCAAACACAAAGCCTTCGAACTCCGCCTCGTAACAATCCGCTAAAGCCTCCAGCCATACAATGCTGCTATACCCTTTCTGACAGCTTAGGAAATGAGAGAAAGGTGTCCTCATTATCGCAGCTCTTTGATTTTCTGTGATTCTCTCGGCAAGTTCATTCATCACTGCAATAAACTTCTGTGTTGCACACCGTGCAACTGGCCCGTCCCCATTTTTACTATGTCCCTCCCCGTTATCCTCCTTACTGCCTTCTACCTTCCTCTTACCCTTATCCCCCTTCGCTACCTTCTCCTTTTCCCCCCTTTTACACTTATCCCCCTTCACTACCTTCTCCTTCTCCACCCTTTTACCCTTATCCCCCTTCACTACCTTCTCCTTTTCCCCCCTTTTATCAACCTCCTTTGTTGCTACTTTCTTCCCTTTACCGCTCGCTACTTTCGGCGCCATTCACCCTCAACCTACAAAAAAGCAAACAATTCTTCAACAATCATCCAAATTCCAAAACAACTAAATACTGCCAATAACTTGCATACACCTTGTCCATTTCCACTTTCTTCTATTAACAACCAACTGCCACCGCCATCACTACTATGTACATCCGACTAACAATCAAAGGAATAAAATTTACATATTTTCATTTCAGACTCAGCAATTCTGCCATCACTACTACATGCATCCGACTAACAATCAAAGGAATAAAATTTACTCAATTTCATTTCACACTCAGCAATTCTTCTCAAATACCTATTCTTTTCTCTATCGTCGACATTCCAGATTTTTTTTTTTATGAAATTCTAGCGCTACTGACAATTATAGCTTGCACACAAAAAAACTTCATTTCTCAATCAAAATCTTCCAAATACCAAGTGTAATCTAAAGGCAAACCATTTCCATTTCAAATTCGCAACTAATATTCTCAATCAATTCTGTAATTACGACGCCCACACACCACCACTTCTATCAAATTGAGACACTCACCTTTTGGGTCGATGTTTTCCTCCGCCTACTGTTACACTTCGCGCAATACGGCCTTCCTTCCTCGGTTTGCCCTTCCTCGCGCTGCACTGTCAATTTCCCCCTTTCTCGGCGCTCGCACACAAATAACCCTAAACCCCAACACCGTTAATACCTCCGCCTCCTTTCTCGCCGCTGTCACCGCACTCCCTTACTACCTCCGCCTCCGCCTTCGCCCTTCCAATTTCCTCCGTCGTGCTGCAAAAACCTCCCCTTACTACCCACCCCTTTCGCAATATTGGACGCCTAATGGTGGAAGAAAGAGTAAAGGGGAAATGGTGGACGGGAAAGAGTAAAGTGGAAATGGTGGAAGAAAGGGAATTGCAAATAATAATATGGGGGACCCACCGAACGTTTCCCACCTTTTATTTTTCAATTTATTTCATTTTATGTATTTAAAAATACATTCTGGTTTATTTGGTGTAGTTGACCCAAAGATAAAAAGTGTTGTGGGGTGCAGTGTAAGTCTCCATCTAAGGGGTGGGTTTTTCTTGCATTTGCCGTAGTTTTTTAGTTTCTAGCTTGTTGATTGTAACAAAAAGATCTTATATCCAATTTCAATTTAATGCAATAACAATAAAAAAATATTATATGGATATCAAAAGGAAAATGAGAGGCTGTGTCACCAAAAAAAGAAAAATGAGACATAAATAAACAACAGGAGAAAGTATTATTTATTTTTATTCCAAAAATAAATAAATAATAAATCTGGCCACCGAAAGGAGAACCTTTCTACTTTTGGGCCATCGGGCTGCTTGCAGGCCAGTGTAAGATTGACTTGGTCAAATTGATCCTAAATTCATTCCAAATGCCTTGTCATTGCTCAAATTCATAATATCAACAAGTAGTTGCCCAAAAACGGAAGGTCTCCTTGCAGTGGCCTAAAAATACAGAAAATTTTGGTGGCGCCTGAGCCCGAAACCCCTTTACAAACCAAACAAGAACGAGCTTAGAATTGAGTCTGGGTCTTGCAAGAACCTGTTGCCATCAATCCCTAAGTCAATTCAACACAGTTAGTAGAAATACTAAATGGGGGTTTCATCTGGGAGTGGTTTAAGTGCAGCCGCTTGCACGTGATGTCAGTGATGGGCGGACATTTGAAAGTGATGGTCATTTATATGAAGTGATGTGTGAGTATCGAAAAGTAATAGATGAAAACTATATACAAAACAAAAAAAAATAACAAAACAATATACTGTCTATACATCACTTTAAGGCATACATATTATTTCATCACCTACTGACTAATATTTTGACTGTACCGTAACTTTATTGGTTTTATCTTGTATTTTGCCTTTCCTAAAGCCAAGGTCCAAGTCTAGATAAAAGCATTGTTTTAATTAAATATATCTCGAAATCCCGAAATTTCGGATTTCGGAACAGTTCGAAGCGAAATTTCATCTGCAATAATTTTTTGCAAAATTTCGTTCGAAACTCGATGTTTCCCGAAATTTGACCGAAATTTTCCAAAATTTTAATTTTTTAAAATTATTTTCCTAAATTTTAATAATAAATATTCTAAAAAATTAAAAAGAAGTAAAATTTATATTTCGACACATATTGATTAAGTCATCCAATCAACTTCTTTTCATCGATTTTAAGTAAAAATATTGATAAAATTCCCATTTCTCTCAAGTTGATAAAAATATTGATAAAAAATTAAAAAGAATTAAAATTTATGTTTCAACACATATTGATAAAGTTTAGTTTTGTGGTAATTAATTGCTTGGGTGAACAGTATGTCGAGGTTGAAACATCATTGTTGGTAGCCGCCCTGGACTAAGGATTAAGTCTCATGTATGAATGCTTGATTGGTTTTGAGATAATAAAATTCCCATTTCTCTCAAAAAAAAAAAAGTAAAAATCTTCTCAATCAACATGATGCATGATATCAACAATATTATCAGCATAATACATCATTGAATGAGTATTGTTAGCATATTACTAATTTATATAGAAACAGAGATGATGAAATTTGGAATATCTTCATTTTCATCTTCTCAGAAACTCGATGCGATTTTCTCAAAAAATTACAAATATCTCCGAAATTTTCCCCAAAATTTCAAATATCTTTGAAATTTCCGTAAATTTATATGTCCAATATCGATACCGATACCGATTTTTAATACCTTGGATAAAAGTCTAAATATGTCGGAAGCTCTCAAGGGTTTTCCGACCACATTATCACATGGTAACTCCTTAACAACATTAACATTTGCACTCATCGAAGGTTCTTGAGAACAATTCCATTATGGAGCCAATTAACCTAAGCTTGCTTGGAATCCCGATATTCAAATTTCCCATTATATTTATAAAGAGTCTGAATAATTCTAATATGTAAATTTATTCATCTTTAAAAATATCATACTCGGTATAGAGAGGATAAAAGAAGAAGTTAAGGAAAATGAGGTGAAATTGATTTGCTAGTTGGGGCAGGTTAGTTATGAGGCTGAGTCGAATTATGGTGCATTGTATCCGTCGTGAGGTAGGAGACTGGATGTTATATGTACTATTAGGATAAGGTCAGATTGATAGTTGGCCTTGCGATCTGATTTCTGTTTTGCTCCAAATGTCGAAGGTCCCTTACCTGTTTTGCCTATCCTGCTTTTTAGCCTCCTTAGTCTTGGTAACAGTCTTGAACCGTGTCCACAGTCCCTTTACTTTTGCGATGCGCTGGGTTGTGTATAATGCATGAGAAGATGTGATTGAATAGCAGGTTCATGAGCTTGTGTTGTTTGATTTGCCCTTTGACCTACAAATCTCAATGCTGCGGGAGTCTTTGAGATGCTGTGTTCATGTGAAGGCTGCTGAGATGATAGAAGATAATACAATTTCAAGATCGGTTTTGGTATGCTGATGTGTTTCTTGAATGGCCTTGGATAACTAGATGGTGGCCAACGAACTTGTACTGACATAGATATACCTCAGGTCTGTTGCCACTGTTAGGTCTGTTGGTTCCTTGGGGGATGTCATGGCTGGTGTAGTTGGTTGTGTACTAAACCATTTTGAATAAAGTATCTTCTTCTCAAAAAAAAAAAAAAAACTCCGTAATCCGTATTATTTAATGGTTAATAATGAAACTCTCCCATCAGCAGTCCACTTTTGCCCTATCTGACAAAACAACAAAATCGAATTAGCTAATTTGTGAGGGAATTTAAGATAAATTAGCTTATTTAAAAGGAAAAAATAACTTAAAACAGTGTTTAATCAGCTCTTTTTGAAACCACTGCAAATAGCAATATTTGGATTTTAGCTTATTCTAGGCAAAAAAAGTTAGTCTCGAAATTATCAAACAACTAATTTTAACTAATTATTACTCACATAATTAGTTAACAGATAACAGTTAATTCCTAAACAGGGTCAATGTAAGACAAAATAGCTTTTTTAAAGTGACAAAACAACTTAAAACAGTGTCAAATCAGCTCTTTTTGAAATCGCTAAAATAACATTATTTTGGATTTCAGCTTATTGTAAGCAAAAAATTGGTCTCGAAATTACCAAACAACTAATACTGAGTAATTTATTGTTCACGTAATCAGTTAACAGCTAACAGCTAATTCCCAAACAGACTTATCATAAAGAACATGTATGTACGTCACACAACCATCATAAATAAATAAATAAATAAATTTTTACCCTTCCAAGTTCCAACACTTGTCTCTATAGGATGCCCTTGCATTAATCTTATGGTTTTTTATTTTTTTATTTTTTTATTATATATATATAATAGAAATCGTTTCTCGCGCGCTACGCCGCGCGTGAGAAATGTGAGAATGCATATTAGGACTGGAATGTAAGATAACATGTTTAACAACTACTTAGGAAAATGGAAACAGATATGATATTGCATTAGAGTGTATGCACAAAGACAAAGTAATAGAAAATGGCATAAACCCTGCATCAATGTTCAGGAAGTAGTATGTTTTAGGCTACAGGCCAATGTCAAAAGGTTACGCAAAAGCTGTGCATTAGTAGATGTGTTTTAGAAACCACACATTGTCCCATATTCTTAGTTTTTATGCCATTGCAATTGAGCAGAGCTTGCAACGGCTTCTAATCCTCTTTGGGCGGCTTGATTCTAGGATTCCTGGTGTTTGTCTTAGTTTTCTTGGATGGGCTTCCAGTGGGGGGCGCAACAGCCTTTTCAGAGAGCATTTGGGGCAGAGAATCCTGGCTTGTGAAAGCAGGTAGAAGGTTTTTTGCTGTGATGGATTCCTCATGGCGCTGTGCAGAGAGTTTGCGGAGTTCAGGTGTTATGCCAGAGCTTTGGGATTCTGCCATTTGTAATAGAGGGGGTGTGCCTGGAGGAATCTGTGGTGGAGCTGGAATGTTATGGTATAAATGTTAGATCTAAAGTAAACAGCTATATGTTTAAGAGTTTTTTTTGGGTAATGGAAAGAACCTTCATTCCTGGGGTAGTCTTCAATTTTGTTCAGTATGTAGTTATCCTGGTTGAAACTTGTGGATGTGGATAACTTTTTCTTGATTGTAACGTGGAACAATTGGTGTTGGATCTCATCATTCCGGAATACACAAAGGTCGGTCCTTTCCTGTGTTGGTTAAGATGAATTATATAAAAAATAATTGTTATTGAATGAAGAGGAAGTAAATGAAGGAAAATAAATTTAGGGTAAATCTGTAGTCATAAATTGAGTGAAGAAGAACGGATTACCTCAGTTGTCATCTTCAGTATATCGGTGGGGTTGATGCCCAAAAGTGCTTCTGCATGTTCTTCGAAGGCAACACATTCAACAGAATTTGTTTGGTCCTGGAGTTGAAGTGGAATCTTGATTCTGTAGAAAGTAAGTTTAATGTTGCATGGTTAAGTGAATGGAGAGGTATATGAATTTGATGACATAAGTTTTGGCCAGGAAGAGCTGGACCTACCTTTCTTCGAACTCTAGGTAATCTTTACAGTTGAAACACCAGTACACTTTGTTTGGTAGTGCACCCAGTCCAGTGGTGCAAACTTTGCAAGCTGTGTATGTGACCTTGCCAAGCTTCTGCTCAGGTATTTGAAAATGAGCTGTACAGTGATATTGTCCCTGGATAAAGAAATAAATTAATAATGTTGAAAGCAATTCCGGGAAGAATCTAAACAATTTATTATAGTGTTAGAGTTTCTGTTACCGGTGGAGATTGGATGAGAGCTGCTATGTCAGGTTGTTGTTTGTCTGCTACATTCCAGTAAATTTTCTCACGGACCACCTTTTCCAATGATTTCTTGTTTTGTAGCTTCCTGCAGTATTGGGTGTGAGTGTTATGCCTTGGTACAAATTATTAGTAATGGTTTAGGTTGGTACCACTGGTGCAGGTAGGTGGCCTCTGGGAACAGTGGATCATAAACGACCATTGTTTGTGTAGTCGTTGTCAATGATATCCCTTTGTGTAGATTGTGCAATCCATAATGATTTATGTTAGGCAGTGTATATAGTATGTTTTTAAAAAAAAGGATGTATGAAGGATAGGATAACTTGGCTGTACCATTAAATGGAGATGCTTTGACGTTGAAGACATTAATAATTGGTTGTTTTGGGATCTTGGGGATTAAAGTATGTGCTTCAGCATTGACTAATTTATTCCAGAATGTCAATGTAATTGGCATAAAGCTGTGAAGGTGTAAATAAATGGTATTAATTGCATGTAAATTAATGTAATAATTGCTGAAGAAATGGTGTTGTGCTTACTCGTCAGCAATGAGTATCACTTCTTGTAGCGTGCCATTTGGTCGGCTCTTTGGTTGGGCAGAATCAATGACAACTCCAATGACATCTTAAACAAAAATTGACAAGAATTGTAATGGAGGATATTTTATTTGTGAGGAAGCCATATACTGAACATAATGGTGAAGAATTTACATACCTATATATTCCTTCGTTTGAAGGAAAGGCTGAAGATTTGAGAGGATGGCAAAGTCTGGCTTGCCAATGACGACATCAAGGGCCCCTTCTGCAACTGGAGAGATGACTGTTTTTTGGTTTAGCTTGAGCTCGAGATTTGGGTGGAAATCTGGTAGGTCATTTGCTTGTGATTCAGTTGTCAGGGCAGACATTTCATAAGTGGTGTACAGTTTCAAGCAAGTGTCAATGAGGGTGATGTCCCGGTCAAATGCACAGCCGCGTATTTTTGTTCCCTATTATAAATCGAAAAGTAGTGAGTCATTAGCAGAGCATGAAGATGGAACAATATCATAATATGCATGCATAGAAATAGACTAAAAAAAAAACATTAAGATGAAACAAAAAACACAAAAATTTAGAATTTCTAAGTTTTGTTTTGAATAGTATAATGTCTCTGGAGAAAATATTTTAACTCCTATATTTTTTGAACCAGTAGATTCATCTTGATTCATAGTGAGAACAAGGCTTGGCATTAATAAGGTTTATTTTTTACCTTTAACTTGATCAGACTGGAGTTTATATGTTTCTTATTATATGGGCTACATGTGAAGTTTTGAGAGCTTTTATTCTTTGATTGATATCCTCTATTCCATAATAAAGTTTGATTTCCACCCAGGCATGTTTATTTAGATTAACTTTGTCTCAGGATATGGATCCTAACTATTTGGAAGTTACACACAGTAATCAATTTAAACTGCTTAGACAAATGCTTAGACAGAATTTAAACTGCATCATTTAGTCTATCTTTTATGTGCATCTGTTTTTCTCATCTTAACCCTATTCCTACATTAATTTTATAGTAAGAGTTACAAACGAGACACAAACATATGACTCAATGTATCTAATAATAGCATTTCATTTTCATAAATTACGCTATTTTACTATAATTTTTTGTTAGCTGGTTATTTTGTTGGCTTTGTGATGCTTTCATTCTAGATTGTATTTTTCTGAATCATTTCTTATTGTTCTCATGCAATTATCTTTAGTAGATTTTTCCATCCAGGTACTAATAAATACTAATGATGAGTGGTGGCTTGGTTACATAATTGGTTACAAAATTGTGACCCCCTATACCTTGTTCAAGCAAGCTTATTTAGCAGACAGATGATGGGAAAGAAAGTGGAGGAAAGGATCTTTAGTTTAGCTGTATATATATTTCACCTAAAAAATTCAAGGCTTGGTTTAGTGTGTCTGCAACCACTTAATTTGATTTATTATGCTGGGATTCTAAGAAATGTAGAAAGATTGATTAAGGAGAAACTGTTACAACTTGAACCTTATAACTATAATGTGTTTTGTAGTCCATTTCAGTTTTGTGAAATGCAAGCAGTATTCCATGAGAAGGCACAACACAAGAGCAGGTTGGTTTATAAAAGCAATTAATAAAACGGTACCTGTGCATCCACAAATACGTAGCGCTTGTATTTGCGGTTGCCTGTTCTGGATGTTCTTACGGCTGTGGTTTGGATGAGCATAAGTTTAATCATCCATTACTTCATTGTGGACGTGAGGTTGTTCAGCGTCAGCCCACATGGTGCCGGTGGTTGGTACGGTTATAACTCCATGCCTGAGCTCCAGAGTCTTATTACCGATGCGTTGTAGACAGAGCTTTTTGTAGTAATGCCTGCAAGGGAGTTGTTTGGGTGTTCGGGTGAGGGAAGAAGAGTATGTGAATCTGGGAGATATAAAATGGGGGTGATGGAGTACAAGTATATGAAAATCATTATAGATATGAAATGGGGGGGGGGGGGGGGGGGGGTGGAGTACAAGTACATGAAAATCCAATCAGCCTGAGCACAAAACAGTAAAGTAGGAATGGGCTTGGGCAATTTTAGGGATTTTCATTATAAGCCAGTAACAATAAAGTAAAATATGTATGTAGACAGTGTATATAGAAGTAGTATAAAGCAATTGACGAAGTCACCTACGTGTCTGGCAGCAATTTTAAAATGAATCAATTTTAATAGAAATGTATACAGTGTATAGGCGTACTATAAAGCAATTGACAAAGTGACCTAGGCCTCATCATTCTATAGAAGAAAGCAATTTAAAAATGAAGCTCATATCACCAACTACATCAATTTAAGATTTGGTTTCTATACATCAATTGATTTTATAGATGCTTTTGGAACAACAGTATACCAGTAGCGATAATTGCTTTTGGAACCAAGGAAAATTAATTATGAATAAACCGTAGTAGCAGAAGAAAGCAGTTAATTTCTTGAATCTTGACATCCCAAGTCTCCACGTTAAGTTCATAAAACACACACAGTTTTTCATTTGCCCTTGTACCTCTCTTGAGTCTAGAAAATTATTGTCCATGTCCACAATAAATTCTACATGTATAACTTCAAAATGTACTTAATCTAGAGGCAGGGACTGTAGATCAAACTAAACTAAATAATCCCACTACAAGAACAATATCAAACCGCATCATACCAATGAATTGATAAAAAGCATGTTCTATTTGATTTAAAGCAAGTGAAACAGGATTCAAAGTTATCAAGTTTGAAATCTACTTTGTCAAAAAATACAACTAAAGCCAAATCCTAATCACACCCTGACAACTCAAATCAAATTTCCCAAATTATAGCTTTTGATAATACCTCATGTAGCCCATCTCCGCAATCCCCAACCCGGAAAACGAAAATTTTGAGTGACAGCAAGATGAATTAAGCTCCATCCCAATCACCACCTTCAAAAAAACTAAAAAAACAAATTAACAGAATTACAAAACGTATACCTCAATTACACCAGTCGAAAAGGAAAAATCCGAGCAGATTAAAGAGCAAACATCTTTCCTCGAAGGAAAGAGGAAGCCGGTGAGGGAATTGATCGGACAGACAACCGATTGGTGGAGCGGAATCCTAAGGGGGTCGGCGCAGGAGCGGAACCCTAAGGGGGTCGGCACAGACGAATCGAAGTTTGCTTGAAAGGAGAGAGCAGAAGAATCCAGTTCGGTGGTCAGTTGCCATCCTCCCCATTGTCCCTTTTCCGGTGGCTGAAATCACGGGCACGGGGATGAGGAGGCTTATTTGTTGGGAAATGTAGAGGAGGGAATGGTGATGCAGAGAGTAGGGACGGTTCCAAAAAGAATCACGTGCCTAACATGTGAAGGGACTGAGATGGCAGGAGACTGAGAGGTGTAATCGAGCTCTGTGGAATAATCACGGGTGGTGTGTATGTGTGGTCAGGAGAAGCAAGTTAGGCCAATGCTATCAGAATAAAATCACGAGAGTGCTGTATAAAATATATTTTAGCATTATTTATTAAAATGATGGCTATATATACATATGGAGAACATATAAGTGGATTGCAGAGGATTTCAAAGCTATGGAATTTTATGTTATTCTTCTGGAGGATTTTGAAAGTAATTTGGTAAATTCTCACCATTTTAGCTGCTTAAATTATATTATTGTGTTGTCTATTTTTAATAATATATGGTTCTTACAATATAAATGTTGTTTTGCAGAAATTACCAAGAATTGATTGTTTTTTTACGGATGAAGATAATATACCGGCAACAATTAAGATGGAATCTCAACGAATGCAAATTACTGTACCAATTTTCTATAATGCAGAACATCCTTACATTGCAGGCTGTGGTATATGGGATCTATTCTGTGATGCGAACATTCTTGAAGTGGGAGATGTATTATTCTTCAAGGCAGTGGGCGAGATGGAGTTTATGGTGAAAGTGTTCGGTCGTAATGGATTACCGAAAGATTATTCTCAAATGTTATTAGAAAATAATAACAATGATGGTAAGAAACTATTGGATAAATTAGTTTTTTTTTTTTTAATAATAATAGATTTGTGGGTTTATTTTGTTTACAATATATTAACTGACTTGTTTAAGTACAGGCTCAAGTGTCGCGTTCTTCGTACATTTAACACCTTCAAATTATTGTGGTCCGCTGGTAATGCAGAAACATATTAAATTGTTTATTTGTAACTTTTAACATGTAAGTGATAGAATAAGTGGGTCTTCCCTATGTGGTTTTTTTTTCTATTTTTTGCAGGCAATTCCCAAGGATATTTGGCATGGGTTTAATATGCAGTTACGTTCTAGAATTTGGCTACGTTTCAAAGAAGATGGTAATATTTGGGGTGTCCATTTATTGTACTGTAATTTGCGCGGCCCAAGACATGAAGAAACAGTGTTTATGAATCTTGGGTTGCACAATTTCTTCTTAGAAAACCATATAACAGTTGGGGATGTTTGTAAGTTTGTTGTTCAGTCAGCTACTTTTGGACCCAGAAACAATGAAATTCTTATTCAAGTTGATATTGTAAACTGGGTGTAAAGTATTTTGCCTCTGGATGGTGAATTTGTAAGGTCTTGGGGACCAAATTTCAGCTTACATTTCTTTTCATAAATATGTTGTTGTTAAGCATTGACCATATCATTTGTTTCTATTGTTGCAAACCTTTTTTTCTATTATTATGTGTGGAGGAGAAAAGGACAAATCATTTGCACTGAAGATTAAAACACGAGGACTATTTTCCTGCTTTCAAACAGTTAAGAAAACCAATTTTGGTGTCTATATTCTTAGTACAGTAGTCTTGAATTATGCTTGGCTATATTATGTGTTGCATCTGTTTGAGAAAATGCCTGAGTATTCATATGGCCTATATTCTATTCTCCAACCTTTTGATGTCCAGATTCCGTGCACTCTCTTTGTTGCTGCTTTGTATAGTGCCTATTACCTCATTGAGTTGTGCGGATATCTTTGACGGATTATAATGAAATTGCATGTTGGATTTTGACAATGCTCTAAAGATTTCTCATTTGTGTAGTCTACATTGTTTTTCTTGCCCTTGGAGCTGTGGGAAATCTTTGTTCTGTATAAATAGAAGTGATCTTGCTCCAGATGTTTAATTCTTAAATAGGTCAATCTAATATACTTTTATATTGGTATTGTTATGGAATGCTTAAAGGCACTTTTTGTTCTATATACATAGTGTATCATAAAACAAAAATTACAAATACCACTTGAAAATATAAATTTCGATTGTGGGTTCATAGTGTATCAAAGCATTGTGCATCATGATTCCTCTGGCAATTGTCATTGATCATTAATTATAAATTGATCATTAATTATAACTCTGTTTTTTTAAGAGACCTGTATGCCCTTTTTATTCACAAAAAACTTAACTTTTTTCGTCCTCTGCTGCCCTGTAGGGTGAAGTCATTCTTTAAGTTGAAGTTCTACCCATTTTCCTGTGTGAGGTGTTCCCTTTGATGGGTGTTGATGTTGACGCAGTTGGCAGCCTGAAAAAGTGGATACAAAAAAAAAAAAAACAAATGCATATGTTGACAGTAGAAAGAGTGGATACAATTAAAAGTGAACAGAAAAGTAGGTGTTCGAAAAGTAATCTTTCTGCATCAAGTAACTATTCATATTGCATATAAATAATATACTGCAGAGGATTGTGCCCTCCCACTAATTATGCATTTTCAAAATGCAATAATATGACCCTTTCTAGCATACCTTTTCAATCGGAATAAGGTTAAAAAACAAAAACAAAAAAAAAATGAATAAAAAAAATACAGAAGAGTGCTTTAGGAAAACTGAACCATGGTTGTACTGAATGAAAACATTTAATATTTGAACTGACCTGACTGACATGGTAAACCTCAAAAGAAGCACTGCCACCTCCCTGTGACACCTGCAACACGAAATTAACAAAATCACAATCAAGGGAACCTAAGAGAACGAAGCACCCCAAATTGAAGCACACTAATCAGATTTAGACAACGGTAACAAAACAGGCATAATCAAAATGAAATTAGCCCCAGCAATGACTATGAATACGGTAATCTTGCCAGCAAAGGAAAACCAAATAATCTAAGCCGAACATTTCAAAAATTAGGATGCAAGTGCGAGGCAAAGCTTAGCAAATAAAGCAGAAGAATCTTACTTTCTATCTATAAAAAATCTCTACCAACAGGTAGGAGACATAAATGGAGGACATAAGAAGAAGACCTACCAAAACACACAAAACGAATACGTTCATAAAAAATAAGAACAGAATTGCTTAAAACAACAAGCAATACCTTCTCAAGGGCAAAGAAAATTCAGAATGGTAAGTAGCTATTTGTGAATTACGCTAAGAAATTAAATATGAAGCATAATACTTACACCCCTCCTTTCAAAGATACTCACCTAAGAATCTCTTGGGGGAGAGGATTCTGAGCGACTGCATACAATTTCCCAGCATTTTCAATGACACTAATGCTATTGAAGAACTTGTCCGAAATCCCTAACCTTAGCTTCAACAACAAACTCGATGTCTGAACCATATCACAACACCAGTTGAAGGATTAACATAAAATAATTCACCATATTCAGAAGAAAGATTGCAATTGGAAAACAAGCTTGTCATACCAGAGTTTGTCTCCATTTGGAGCAAAGTTGACTCTTCATTCACGATTGAGAAAATAGTTTGTGATAGCATAACACTCAAATCACTTTGGTTGCAGGAAGTTGGCATACAAGAGTAATCAGTATCTTCATGAAATCCTTCTTCAGCGTCAAGAAGTTTCAAAACAAGGAAAAAAAAATTGAATCTTAATACCAAAACTTGCAATAACTAAAGCAGTAATTATATATGGTGCTGTTTCACGGGGAAAAAACCTTTTGTCTAGCTTCCTTGACTTTTTCAACAAACTTCACATTTTCATTCTCTATAAAATTTCTTACTTTTCTGTTCATGTGAAGAAAAAAGGGAAAATTTTAGGAAAAAGAAAAAGAAAATTTTATGCACCCACATGACTCATCATCTCAAAAGGAATTTTAAGACCAAAGACCTGGCCAACCACTGAGAACCAAGCAATGATGTATTTATCTATGGGCATGCTTCCCTGAGTTTGGAAAGTATCACTTTTCAAGAGTAGCTTCATCCATTCACTTGTCGCACAGGGATGCAACATGAACCATGGCCGATTCAGTTGTGGGTGTTCCTGCAGCCATCATTGGATGCATCAAATGTTAAACACAACTTAATTCATTTAGGTTGCCATGCATTGAGGAGTCATGAGGGGGAAAATCTAATTCTTCTAGATTCTAGGGTGTAAACATTGGCCTGCTTCTATCAGTAAGCAGTTAAAAGGAATACTGCATCATTGTATTGGATGGATATGAGAAATAAAATGCAAGTATGAATGGGGTGTAAACGACTTTTAACCTCCTGGGTCATGAATGTCCACTTGGATCTAGTTAGCCGCCGCACTGCATTAACTGCTATGTCATTTTCAATGTCATCTAACAACAGAGGCTGCCCATCTGCAGAGTTGCAAAGGTCAGTCCGTATTGAGATTGAATAAAGCACTGGAGGGAAATGCAACAAGGTTCACATAGTTCACACCTAGAAAATAGGTGCACATGCAGGAGTGCTTAAGGAGAGCCAACTAAGCCACACCAATGTGAAACAGAGCAACACTGCCAAAGGGCCCTCAAGGCTTGAGATGAACAATACAAAAAACACTCCCGTCCCTCACTGACACAGTGCCCAATTTCACAAGAAGTTCCACTATTCAAAACTAATTTTAACATTTTATTATGTAATTATCACTGAATTTAAACAATGTGGACACTATTGGTTTGTGCTTCAGTAGAGAAGGAAAGAAGCAGACTTACCACTTCCGTAAGCACAAAAATATAGCACTGGAACAATGTACGAAGCACTGTACACAACATGAAAGTCATATCGACGTTCTCTGGGGACATTAATGTGAACCTAGAGGGCAAAATGACACAAGAATATCAGTAGTTGAATCCATTCATATGCCAATGTTTCTGTTGCTTTTTTATTTTTATTTTTTGGGAAAAAAACCCTTAAATATTTTCAAATCTTCAGCTGTCAAGTGGCAATGGCAATGGTTTGAGGGTAATAAATGCAAGTGCGACACATGAATATATCGCACTTTCAAGGAAACAAATGAAGGAAATTGAGGTAAAATTTCGACCTGTGTGCTGTGCCCGAATTTGCACATCATCAATGTTTCAAACATTGTATTCTTGATCATGTAAAGAGCCACGATCTACCAAATACTGCCTTACAAAGGATATAACGGTGAAATTTATTGATTGACACTACAGATATCAATAATTCGAACTATGCCAAATGCTTTACAAGTTTCCCAGAAACTAAAACTGAGTTTCAATATGTAAGCATAATTCGACGTATTTGTCCCTTCCAGGCAATTAGAGAACCATCACAAACAGTATTACTGTTAACTATTGGAAAACGAAAAGGAAGAGATGCCTACCAAAACAGCAGCATCGAAAAACTCGTCTTCATATTCAACAGTGCACTCTTCAGTTTGCAACCGATCACTTTTCCCATTACTCTGCAATTCAAGTTGCATAAACACCACTTCTGTATATATCTCCTCACATAAAGGATCAATCAAATAAGCCAAGTAAACGAGAAACACACCTCAGAATCAGAGTTGGGAAGAATCACATTTTCCATAGACAAATATCCGTCCTTCAAAAAATTAAGAATAAAGCGGTAGAAAAAAAGTAATCGTTTTGAAAGTAAAGCAAGAGGAAGTCGAAAATTTTCTTTTTCCTAAAATTTTAGCAAGAGCAAACACCTGAAAGTCACAATTGCCATAAACTTGTGTACCAAACAGGGCCGCACAAACAGGACAGCACAATTACCATATTGATACAAGCAATTGCATCGCTTTCATCCCTTTTATGCTGTTGAGAACCCTGAATAACAAAATTGAAGAGATATAGTCTAACACATAACAAAAAACAATACCATATACAAAAGTGTCCTGCCTCCTTCTAGTAACTATCATTTGTAAATCCTCCACCAGCAGAGCAGATGCTTGCGATTTTTTTTCCATATGCCAATATTAAAAACGAAATGCAACAGCAATAAATTTTGACCAGCTTACCAATCTCTGCTACTAACATACCTAGTTTGGACAAATATGTGTGTCCAACATAACAGCAAGACGGAAAGAATGGCAATGTGAAAGTCATAAACTACCCTTCCTTTTTATGTGTTTGAGAACCCTGAATAACAAAATTCAACAAATTTAGACAAACACAAAAGAAACCGGCTACAAGGCACAATTAAAAAACAATACCATTTATGAGAATATGTGTTTCTTTGATGAAGGTATGAGTAATTCCAATATGAACAAGACCATATATGGAAAACCCTCCAAATCGCAGTAGTAAAAAAGATAAGCACATCAGGGATAATGTAACTCTATGCATCTATAAAACAGGAAGAAAGTTGGGGAGATGGTAGAAAGCTGATGGCCTCACACATGAACTATACTTTCTGGTTTATTTGGCACACAGGATTTAGGGTTGTGAAATGGGAAAGACCATCGCCACTTTATCACGAGCAGGTCACTGTTGTAAGTGAATGAAGTTCAACGATAAACTGACTTGAAGAGTTGAAGGCAAGCAAATAGTATTGGAATACTATGCATTTGTAAGGCCGGCTGCACGTAAAAGTTCTTGGTAAACTATGTTACGTGTCCATTGAACAGCTATTGCATCCGTTGTTACTAAGTCATCAGTTGGTCGAATTGTTACGTATAGAGAGTCAAAGGATTTTGCCCGTGACAACGCCACATATAATTGTCCATGCATGAAAACAGGCTCTTTAATGAATACGACCACGTGTTGTAATGTTTGGCCTTGTGATTTATTTATTGTCATTGCAAAACATAGTTTCACCGGAAATTGGATCCGAGTAAATTCAATAGATGTCTTATTTGTTTCTTTTGGCTGTAAAGGTATTCTAGGTATAAAACAAGTTGTTCCAGAACATGGGCCAGTAATTATTTCAGCTTCAAGAAGATTATGCGACATGCACTTACAGATAAGCCTTGTTCCATTCGAGAGACCATTCGATGGGGCCAGGTTACGCAGCAACATTATGGGTATGCCTTTCTTTAAAGAAAGTATGTGCGGAGGCATGCCATTAGGTGTGACAGTAGTTATCAAGTCTTCGTAATGGGCCTGTTGGGCTGGATCTTTTGTTTTATTCCTTGAAATAGATGTCATAGACTCGCTTGGGATTTGCTGTAAGATTATATTGTTAATATGATCAACAATTTCATTTGTTGTAGTGAGAATTGATCTTGAAACAAATGCTTCGATTGATGGGGATTGGAGAATAGCAGGTGGATATATTTTTCCAATTAACGCAGCAATGTTCTCATCTTCGAAGGGAACTAAATTATTATGCGGAATCCGACCTCACCTTTTGATGAGTTGGGACATGTATTGTTCCCAATTGCATCCAGGAAAGCAGCAAATGCAGGGTCATTTTGAGCTCGCATATTTTTTTCAGATGAAATTTCTGAGCATTATGAAACAAATTAGAGGACACAACACTTGCTTCAATGTAAATGTCTTTCGTAGCATTTGGTATGACCGGTGTAATTTGTCTAAAATCACCACCAAATATGACGACCTTTCCACCGAACGGCTCGACACTATCAGTGATATCTCTTAAGGTGTAGTCCAATGCTTCAATAAGTTCTTTGCGAGACATTGAAATTTTATCCCAAATAATCAATGTAAGTTCTTTCAAATGTAATGCTAGGTTTGATTGTTTTGATATACCGCAAGATTTATGTTCAAGAATGTCTAATGGTAGTTTAAATTTTGAATGTGCTGTCTGGCCATTCGGTAATAAAGAAGCAGCAACTCCTGAAGATGCCACAGCAGCTGAGATAAGATTCAATTTATGTGCATAACCAAATATAGTATTATACAACTATGTTTTGCCAGTGCCAGCCGGACCATCAATGAAACACACAAAAGGCAAGCGATTATTTAATTTTTTGGACACAACTTGGAAAATATGATAGTGCTCTGCATTCAGTATATTTGGTAATGGAAGGGTATCATATATTGAACAATTAGATTGGGAATTTTGTTGTTGACTGTTCTCAGCTGAATATGAAGTGGAATCAGTGTTTACTATAATACCAAAGTCTGTTAAGTTGTTTGCTGTTGATGCAAGGTGTCTATTGACATTAATAGCAGCATCAAGTTCGGTAGGTATGTTGGAATTGTTACTTACGAACGACGTAGCATTGGTACAATATTCATGGAACTGAGCCCACAACTTTTGCGGCTCAGAAGGGTTGCAAAACATGAGGATGGTTGCGAACAATTGCGAAAATGAATTGGGGAGCTGGAAGTGGGATGCCTCAGTCAAGCAATCAATGATGGCCGTATCACTTTCTAATAATCCTAAGGCAACGCATGCAGCGCGAAACGTTTCACATAGGGTGCCATTGACTGTTGCAATGTCCTCGAATGATGTTGGTGCTGGCCGATGTTGTAAAAGTAGCCGAAGATAATATCTTTCATTTTCATTTGGTCGTGCAGTGACAATACGGCCAACCACAGTTCCACACTTTCGTTGATGCCAGACTCTATCTTTTGAATCCCACACAAAATGTTCAGTGAAATCTTTATATAGAAGGTTTTTTTCTTCAGCGAAGCTATTGTGGGCATTCATGTAGACAAACTGTGTAAGCATAGTACGTTGTGATTGAGTGTTGTCAACAATTGACTGAATGGGAGCAGTTGCAGAGAAACTGGTGTACTGATAATTTGGCAAGTGTAACTGGAGTGCTATAACAGGAGGTCGCATTTCATTCATGAGGAATGAGAAAATGCGCCACGCTGCCTCTGGAGGGGCAACCCAGCGGCCTGTTTGAAATGCTGTAATTTCATCGATTTGATGCGGTTCATCTGAGCCACGCACTGAGAACGCAATACGGTCATGACCCTTATAAACATATTTATACAAATACTTGACTAATTTTATTGCAGAACAAATTTCAACATTGATGTGGCAATCAAACTTTGCTAACAAGTATGGATTGTACGGCACAACCCATCTATTATCTAGTAAATGGTTTCGTGAAAACACAACTGACCCATTATTTCGCCTACGATATAACGGATAGCCATTGGGAGCATGTGTTGTAAGATCATTAAAATCTTTGGGATAATGATTTTTGCATTTTCCATTACGCATACAAACATTGGTTGGATTGTCTGTTTCGCAAGGACCATGTAACATGTGTTTTGCCACAAGCTCGTGCAAGTAATTATTTATAATAGGATCTAGGAGTTCAGCAGAAATGAAATCATCGTATTGCGAGGGATCATCCATTTTATCTTATGTTTGCATGATTAATAACATGTGCACATGTGGTAGGCCTCTTTTTTGGAACTCAACCACATATGAGTAAGCACGCACGCATCCTGAGAGATTTGAATCAAAAAGTTCATGTTTAAGCTCAGCAAGTTTCATGCGGAAGACTCGTGCAGTTAGGTCGGGGCGGTTAGTGCAATTATCATCTGATGAAAGATGTTGTGTAATTTCAATCCATTGTGGATTACATGTCATTGTAATGAAAAAGTCAGGTTTTCCAAACTTTTGAACGAGAGCCATAGCATCCATATAACGGCGGTGCATATCACGAGGCCCACCGATAAATGAAGAAGGCAAAACGATAGGTTTTCCAATTTGATTTAGATCATCCAATCCTTGCACGTGGAAAGCATCTTGTATTCCTTGAAGGGTTTCAATTCTTTGTTTTTTTTTTTTGATTTTGTTTAGATCTATAAAAGTCAAGGCGTTGAGTTTCAATTTTGATATATTGGTCAACAACATACTGTTGGAATAAACGACCAGTGTTTAGCAATATGCCAGGAGAGGAAGGACGAATTTGAATACGGTAAGAATAGTACTCACGGATGGACACATGGCTTTTATCCATCCGCCTTTGTTTTGGGGGGCGTTGGCCCCCACCTGATTCATTCAAAGTTGAAAAGAATTGCTCGGCTGTTTCAGTTTAAACAACACCATGTCTATTGCGTTTGTTTTTAATCATGCCAGGCTGCCAGCCGGCCTGTCCATAGGCATGGATTAAAGGGTATTGAACGGGATCATACGCAAAAGAGTAGTAGGAAACTTTTTTGGGCATTTCATCAAATGGATACACTTGTATATCTCGGCTCAGGTCAGCATCGCTTGATTGACCATCAGGCCATATGACAGAAATATCATCAATAGTAGGAAGATTATAGACACGATTGTCTAGGCGGTTAGAAGTTCGAAGCCAGATTTTATATTCATTTAGACATGGAAGAGTATGAAGCTGGCGAAAGAAGCGTGCATAGGGATTCGTTGATGTAATACTTATTAGTAAAGCAACAAGATCTTTGTTTAGGCCTTCGGTGTGTTGCAAGCGTCTTTCAAGCTCTATTCCAGCATCGTGGAAATAAAGTTGGAGGTGCCTAGGTTTGTCAACAGTTGGGAATAAAGCATTAATGAAGTGATGCATTATGCCATTCACTCGGAATACACACATTATATTCATTACGCTGCATACCAACATCATAGTTGGCTCCCAAAGTTGAGAACGCGAATGAGTTGTTGTATTTACGGATATATGTACGGAAATGATCTGATAGTGGATGGCGGTGCATGAAAAGATCGTGAAGAGTAGGGTGCGGCATGAGGGGAGGGAGATTAAATGTGCCGAATGCACAACAAAATCCCTGAGGCTCACCTACGAATAGTAATGCATCACAGTGGTTGCAGATTTGGGGGGGGGGGGGGGGCGGTGCCCACGGTGAATTGCTTATATTATTTCTATGCACCTGAGGGCGTGCCCGCTGAGAACGATGATTGCTTGTGCGCCGCTGTTGAGGGGACAAGGCCTGGGATTGGTCCATTCCAGCTCCGTCGTAGCTGGTGGTAGCTGCTGCACTCCGCTGGCGGCCACTGGTAGAGGCAGCAGGTAGTGTGGTCTGCAGAAGCAACGCATGTATTCAAAAACCTCATATTGTTAGAAGGAAACTGTAAACAGAGGGTTTAAGTGATTTGAATTTTGGTTTGCGTAAATCACCCGAAACCCTAAACCCGAAGCCAAAAAAAAGGAAAAATGGTTTATCTAAACAGATTTTAAATGTGCCGGGTCTACCTCGTCAACAGGCAGCGTACACTGGCGGCGAGGCCTGCGTTGAGGCCGGCCAGAGGTTCTGACATTAGTTTCTTGGTGCGGGTCGGGCTGCGGGGCATTGGCACGGCGACGAGACCGGGCTGGCAGCGCCGAGCCTGATGCTTCTATACGTGCATCTTCACGTTGCTGGCATCTACGCACACTTTCAAGGCTCATCGCTTAAGAACGACTGGAATCAACAAAGCAGGATCAGTTGCAACGTACGGCACGGTGGAGACAAATAATGAAAAGTAAATCAAAACCCAAGAGCAAAGCAGAGTATGCTGGAGCGGATATCAAACAGGGAAAATCAGAGCAATTACAGATATGGGTTGGCCGACAAATCACACAAGCCACGGAACAAATCCAGGATGCATAACAATTCCAGTAGAAAGCAACAAAGAATACAGGTAGCAACATCACACAATTGCAAGCCCAGCAACTGGAAACACGAAGCACAAATGAAAGCTGATCCAAATAAACAGTTAAACCCAGAAAATCTTTGTGCGGAAGACCTTTTAAGAAGCTGATCATATACCATTACTTGTATATGATCACATCACATTACTTGTATATATATGCATTTGATATTTAATGCTGCCCATTGCAGGTTAAGGGTTTAATTGGGTAGGACTGAAGTGCAGCAACAAATTAATTAATCTTCTTAGCTGAAATCAGTACTAACATTTACACGGCCTTGAAATCAGGATTCATCCATGTGCAAGCAAATTCATCATAATAAATCATAGACATTATGAACAACGGAATGAACCAAAGTAACGAATTTCCACATGGTAAGATAATCTGCAAATATCGGCACCACCATTCCAACTATAATTAAAATCTGATTCAACCAGGTAATATCAAAAAACAAAATGCTAGGGAGTTTTTGGAATAGCAGAAATTGTATTCGAGGCAATTCCTCAACCAGGCAAATGCAATCGCTCTTTGGTTAATTTAATAGCAGCAGCATTAAATAATTCTACCCAAAAAACAAATTAGGGCAGAAGGAACTGGCGAACCTGTCCAAGCGTGCGACACCGCTCGTCAAGGATGCGGGGAAGGAGGCGTGGTGGGGCGCACCGATGGAGGGACAAGGCAGTAGAGCGCGCCGGCTCGCAGGAGAGCACGGAGGGCAGGTGGGTTGCAGAAGGCCGGCGACAGCAGAACCGGGCGCTGAAGGAACGGGGAAGCGGGGAGCCGGCAGCGCGACAGACGCAGCGGCGACCTAACAGGACTGGACGGGCGATGACGGAGCAGGGCCGGAAGCCCGCGGCACGGGAACCTGGTGGCCGGCGGCAGGTGCGGAAGGACGAGGCCGAACGTTTAAACGACGGAGGCTTCCTGCGAAATTAATTTGGGGCAAGTCGGTGAAGCTATTCCTAAGCGCCAGAATCACAAAACGTGTAAAAGAACCAGAGACCTGACTAAAAATATTCGGTATTTCCGGGCAAGGGCAAAAAAGGAATGTCAACCCTACATTTACTATTGCTGGGAATAGTACCAATTGCCTTGCATATATATATATTAGATATATATATATATATATATATATATATATAAAACCTAAAAAAAACTAAAGGGTTTCAAAGTAATTTAATCCAAATCATGTGATCATTCATCAGTCACTGTATGATGAGTATAAAAGGCCATGAGTGTGTTGTTGGACCCTAAAATTTAATATGCTGGTTACTCTTTTTTTCTTTTTTAATTTTTGTAATCTTTTTAATAACGAATGATTTTTTTTTTGAAAAGAAAAATAGCCAAAAAAGGAGTTTGTAAATTTCTTTTTTATATTTATGATTAATTACATTATATTAACCATGAGAAGATTTTTGAATAAGTCGCTAAAACTTTAATCGCTAATCTTTTTACTGGCCGAATTTTATTATGTTAAATAAAAATTCTTATACTGATAATTATTTAAAAATATTTTTTAGCAATAATTACTGTTGTTGGTGACTACTCGTTTAAAAGTTCCATCTATTAAAAGAAAGAACTTGTTAACATATACCACATATATTTGCCTTGCCGTATATTGCTACAGTTATAGCGTTTATGAACAGTAGTGTTCCTTTCCCGACCCGGCCACTTACCTCTTCCCCTCGCATATCTTCTTCTAATATTTTTTTCCAGTTTGGCCGTAGCATCGCCTGCTCCCAATTTCTCCCAATTCACTCTGAGGTCCTTTGACGTGCCCTATTTCCCCCTTCAAATATATATATATATATATATATATATATAATTTGTATCAACAACTCCCTTTTATGCACAAAATGAATAATTTTGTGTGTGAATATATATAGGTGTTGGAGCCACAAAGGATAGTGGGCCACAGAGAAAAAATTGGGCCATAAAAGATGGGCCGAAGAGGGATTTCTAAAGAAAATTGGGTTTGAGATCCATTGGGCCGAAGAATCAAAAGAGAACGATCCAGAGCAGCAGAAGAGACCCGAAAGGGAGAATGCTCCGGGAGGGGAGGATTTCGGCCGAAATGATATCAAGTCAGCCGATTGAAGCGAACAGTGGAGTCGGCTTAGGGGAATCGTCCGGAGAGCGGTTATTGTAGCTCCGGCTATAAATAGGGGATGTCATGCACAAAATCAGAGAGATCAATCCAACCCCCAAAATCCCTTTATCAAATTTACTTCTTTGTATCTTTACTGCTTTCCTTTACTGCTTTCCTTTACAGTTTTTCCTAGATTCTAGCTTAGCTCATAGCGGTTACTTCCAAGTCCACCGTTGTTTCTCAACAACCGGTAGTTTGGTTCTAGTTTTCCGGTGAATTCGCCATTGTTTCTTAACAACAGGTAGATTCTCCGTTGTATTTTGTTGCCATTTGAATACCAAAGAGCATTCAGTCAAGTTTGGGCGTAATTAGTCAAGTTTGGGCGCATTATCATTAATCCGGACCCGTAACCGGTTTGATCCTTTCTCCGGTAGCCTCCCTTGAGGAGAAAAAGGTCCTTTCTGGCACCAGGGCCAGAAACAGTGGCACGCCCAGTGGGACGCGAAATGGCATTCGAACAAGCAACTCCAGCGGTTAACCCGGCGGCGAGGACTGATTTGCCGCCGATCCAGGAAGAACGCGCAGCAGAAGCCGGAGAATTCCCCCCAGGGTTCCCCAGACCATCACACTTCCACAATCAGGAGTTTTCAAATGATGATTTAACCCCGCGGTTCCGAGATCAGGTTCAGTTTATGGTGGAGGCGGCGGTTACTAATTCGGTTTGCCAAATAGAAGGCAATATCCTGGCAGCGATGCCAGCTATGTTCAGAGCTGAAATAGCGAGGAATATGTATCCGATGGGAACGCAGCAAGCTCCAGTGGCGCAAAATCCACCACATGCGATGCAAAATCCTCATAATTTTCAACAGCAGGCCTTTCGGCCGCCAGGAGGGCACGGAGCTCGGCCTTTTGTCCCTCCGCAGCAAAGGTACGATCAGCAACAGAATCAACCGCCTCAACCAGCTGGTCAACCGCCTGCTCCAGAGGTCCAACAACAATACGCACCACATCAGTAGAATCCACCACAACTGGTTGACAGGGAGTTAATTGCTGAGATTATTCGTACTCAGTTTGGAAATATCATCGGCCAGGAGAATAGGCCAATGTATCGGAAACCTTATCCAGATTATATTGAGGAGCAGTATCCACTGCCTAGAGGAGTAAAGGTTCCAGATTTTAACACTTTTTCTGGAGAAGTCGGCCGCTCTACAATTGAGCATATTGGCCGATTTACAGCTCAATGCACCAGAATCGCGCAAAATGATTTTCACAAGTTGATATTGTTCAGCTTGTCACTAACTGGCCCAACATTTGAGTGGTACATCAATTTGCCAGCGGGATCGGTCAATACATGGGCCGAGATGGAGCGGTTATTCCATGACAGATTCTATAATACCAGTCCTGAAGTTTCGGTAGTTGATCTGACGTCAACCAAGCAGAAGGCGTCCGAATCAGTTACTGAATTCATTGAAAGGTTTTATGCAGTGAAGGCTCAGATGAAAACAATGCTGCCTGAGCATGAATATATTCAAATCCTGAAGCAGAATTTGAAGTTTGCCATCAAGGACAGATTGATGGTAACAAGACCAAGGACTGTGGCCGAATTAACGGCCGAAGCTATAAGGATGGAGACTTATTTGGCAGAACAAGCGGCTTTCAAATCAAGCCGAAGTCAAAGTGGAAGATCACAACCTATCCAGTCAGCTGCCTCATTTGCTGAGTCTCTGGATAGATGTGAAGTCCAGGAAGAGTACAACATGGATGACGTTCCCGCATTAGCCGAAGTTGCAAGGGCAGAATTAATCATAAAAACGCCTATGACTTGTCCAGCACTTCGGCCAGCCAGAGGCAAGGAGAAAGAAGGAGGAGATGAATCTCAAAGGTTTTACTCTTTCGACTTGTCACAAATGGACGAAATATTTGATTATTGCCAGAAGAACGGATTGCTATAGTTTAAAGGAAACCATCTACAGCCCACCAAAGATCAGTTGGAAGCCGGATGGTGTAGATTCCATGGATCGGCTACTCATTCCACGGCGGTTTGTGGACATTTTAGGAAGCTAATTCAGAAGCATGTCGATGATGGGAAGCTGAAGTTTCCAGATAGGCTTATGGCGATTGATAAGAATCCGTTCCCTGTTGCCAACATGGTGATGGTGCATCCCGACCAGAATAGATCTGTGCATGACCGATTGGGGGATCAAACATCATCTAGCAAGAGTTCTGTGCACGATCGGCTTGGAGATCGGCCATCGGCTCAGAAGTCAGGAGTATGGAAACAATTAGGATCTCCGAAGGGAAAAGAGAAAGTTACATATGTTTTTGACTGATTGGGGAATTATGGGGTAAAGGAGTGGATCAAGCAATCGGAGAAACATCAGGAGATCGAGATCGGAGATAAGAGCGAGAGGCCAACGTTGAAAATCATAACTAACGGATGGGATTCAGAGATGAAGTTAACAGCTGACAAGCAGAATGGAAAAACTGTGATTCAGATCACAGTTCCTGAAGAAGCTGTCAGTCCCGAAATGAAGAAGCTCAAAAGGCCACCAACAAATACTCAGGTAGGCCGATGGGTCCAAAATTCTCCAGAAAGAAGGCATTTCGGCCAACGCCGGTTTGACCATTCAGCCTGGAGGGCAGAGGAGAGAAAAGTCCCGAAAGGAAAGGGATCGTATCGTACTTTCAAACGAAGAATGCAACGGCTTAAAGCAGCTGTTGTTTCTGAGCAAGAGGAGTACGATATGATGTATATGGAAGAGGACTTCCCAGACGATTGTTCGTTCTCGGAAGGAAGAATACTCAATAGAGTATTTTCGGCTCGTTTGAAGTCCGAAGGGAAAGAAGAGAGGAAGCCGAAAGAAGGACAGGATCGGCTAAAGAACAAAACTGAATTTCGGCCGAAAGTAATACAGCCGAAAATTGAAAACGAGCAGTCGAAACCAAAAGAAGAGTGGAAGCCTAGGCCAATCCGAACAAGGGAATGGAAGCCAAAAACAAGTATTGTTCCGAATAGTGATACACCTTCAATCGGACAGTTCAAGTTTGGCTTCAGGTCTAGTGCAAACATGGTAGGGGTGACTACAACAGCAGAGGAGGAGTACTGGTCTGATTCTGAACCAGCCGTGGTCTTCTGCCAGAAAGAGGGAGAATATTTTGGCGATGAAGAGCCCATTGTGGATTTCTGTTTCGCCAAACTTGAAACATTTCGGCCTGAGGCCGAAATTGAGAAAGTAGCTGAAGAAGGCTATGAGGCGTTTGTCCCGGAAGCTCAACCAAGCACGATTCTACCGCCGACTGCAAAAATGTCTCAACATGTGAGACCTTTGTATGTGAAGGGTTGGGTCAATGGGAGACCGCTCAGAAGAATGTTTATTTACGGAGGAGCAACCGTCAATATCATGCCATTGGCTACACTGACAAAGATAGGCCGTTCAAAGGAAGATCTACTCCCTACAAGGATGAAAGTATTGAGTTTTGTGGGAGCCCAAACCGCGGCCGAAGGGTGTATTTTGGTGGATGTAACGGTCGGAACGATATCGATTCCGACCATGTTCTTTGTTGTAGATGCCGAAGTTCCGTATGCGGCCCTTTTAGGCCGATGCTGGATACATACATCTCGTTGTTTGCCGTCAACACTGCACCAGAAAGTGTGGTTTAGGAAAAAGGATGGCACAGTTGAAGAAGTGGAAGGAGACCAACCTCCGTTCCCAGTCAGCTCAGCCGGCCGAATTGATGCGGTGTTATATGAAGAACCCATACAACCATTCCTAGCGGTGGTAGGGGATCGGTACCCGCAGGTTGTCGAGTGTGATTGGACAGATTTGGGGTTTGAGGTCAGATATCAGGCCGACGAACGGCCAGTCGAAAAAGAAAGTAAATGATGGATGCACAACCGAATCAAGCAATCGAGTTCGAATCGGCCGAACTCGGAGTTTCAGACGAAAAAGCAGGATGGAGCGACTTAATGGATGCAATTCCAAAACGAACACCGGATTTCAAAGCTCAAGACCCCTTGAAAATGGTCAATGTTGGTACAGACGAGCACCCGAGGGAGATCCCATTGAGTGCAAATTTAGATCAGCAGATGACAAGCTGATTCAAGGAGGTCCTAATCGAGTTCAAGGATTGTTTCGCATGGGACTATACAGAGATGCCAGGACTGGAGCGATCGATTGTGGAGCATAGACTGCCAATCAAAGAAGGGTTCAGGCCGCATAAACAGCCGGCCAGGAGGGCAGCGCCCGAAATAGTTCCTAGAATAAAAGAGGAAATAGAAAAATTGTTAGCGGCCGGGTTTGTGAGGCCAGCTAAATATGTAGAATGGTTATCGAATATTGTTCCTGTAATAAAAAAGAATGGGAAGTTGAGAGTTTGCATCGATTTCAGAAATCTTAATATAGCCACTCCTAAAGATGAGTATATGATGCCTATTGTTGATTTGTTGATTGATTCGGCCGCAAAACAGGGGATGTTGTCATTCATGGATGGATATTCAGGATACAACCAAATCTTTATGGCCGAAGAAGATGTTCATAAAACTGCATTTCGATGCCCGGGAGCCATAGGAATATATAAATGGGTAGTAATGCCATTCGGTTTGAAGAATGCATGAGCTACTTATCAAAGGGCCATGAATTACGTTTTTCATGATCTAATAGGCGAATGTGTTGAAGTCTATATCGATGATGTCATGGTCAGATCTAGAGATATGGAAAGCCACTTGGACGATTTGCGGAGGGTGTTCGCAAGAATGAGATTACATGGAGTGAAGATGAATCCAGCTAAGTGTGCTTTTGGAGTGCAAGCAGGAAATTTTCTTGGGTTCTTGGTACACAATAAGGGCATAGAAGTCGATGCGAACAAGACCAGAGCAATCCAAGAAGCCAGGCCTCCACATGATAAGAAGAGTCTGCAGAAATTCCTTGGAAAGATCGGTTTCTTGAGGCGATTTTTGGCAAATGCGGCCGGAAAGTCGAAACCATTAACCGATTTACTAAGGTTAAAGAAAGAAGAGGAATTCATATGGGAAGGTGATCAACAGAGAGCCTTTGAACAGTTAAAGCAAGCCTTGGTGAATCCACCAGTGTTGGTCCCTCCAGTTTTGGGTCGACCGCTCAAATTGTACATAGCAGCAGCCGAAGAGTCTATTGGAGCGTTGTTGGCTCAAGAGGACGATGAAGGAAGAGATCGGGCTATTTACTATCTAAGCCGAATCCTTAGGGATGCCGAATTAAGGTACTCGCCGATTCATAAATTATGTTTAAGTCTTTATCATGCATGTCAGAAGTTGGAATATTATATTCAACCACGGCAAGTGATAGTGGTAGCTTCGGTTGATATAGTAAAAATTATGATGAACGATCCCATCAGTAGCCGAAGAATGGCCAAGTGGGCCATGAAGTTAAATGCATATGACTTGAAATATCAGCCACTTAGGGCTATGAAAGGGCAAATTGTAGCCGATTTTTTGGCCGATCATGTAATGCTCCCAGTATCCGAGGATATCGGGGATCAAGTTCGGCCGAAAGAAATAAATGAAGAAAGAATTGTATATCTGCAACCATGGATAATGATGTTCGATGGTTCAAAAGCCGCTTCAGGAGTTGGAGCAGGGTTTACTCTACATACACCGGAGGGCAAGGTATACAAGTATTTCGTACAGTTACCGAAGTCTTATACGAATAACCAAGCTGAATATAAGGCGTCAATCTCGGGATTACGACGACTTATAGAAGAAGGAATAAAAGCTATCGTAATCAGAGGAAATTCACAAGTGGTTATTCAGCAGCTGTTAGGAGATTTTTCGGTCAAAAGTTCCCAATTAATTGGATTGTACGAAGAAGCAATCGGTTTGTTAGAAGAATTCGACGAGGTATACATCGAATATATTCCAAGGGAGAAAAACGAATTAGCTAACGAACTGGCTCAGCATGCAGCTAGGTATCGGTTGATGCCGATAGCGGGAAATTTGGAAATATATTTGGCCGAAACTGAAAAGGCCGAATGGATAAAAAAGATAGCGCAGACCTTGGAAAATCCATCCGAAGCTAGTCCAGTCGAGAAGCAGAAAGTGATGGATTATATAGTGATAGGAGGGTTACTCTTTAAGCGAGCCATTGATGGAGTGCTACTCAGATGCGTCGGAGAAGAAGATGCTAAAAGAGTAATGGGAGAAGTCCATGAAGGAATATGCGGCGCGCATCGTGCAGGAAAATCGATGAAATGGAGTATTATTCGGCTGGGATTTATTGGCCGAATATGGGAATTGATTGTGAGAAATATGCCAAAGGATGCCGCGAATGTCAAAAGCATGGGCCGATTCAAAAGTTACCGGCCGAAGAGATGCACATAATGATTAAGCCATGGCCATTTCGGGGATGGGCTATGGATATAATTGGGAAGATTCATCCTTCTTCATCAAAAAGGCATGAGTTTGTGCTAGTGGCAATGGACTATTTTACAAAACGGGCCGAAGCTCAGGCTTATGTCAGCATTTCGCAAGAAGAAGTGATCGAATTCATTAAGAGACAGTTGATATATAGATTTGGAATTCCACAAACGATTCTAACAGACAGAGGAACTGTATTTGTGGGAGAAAAAGTCAAGGCCTTTGCGAAAGAATATGGGATAAAGATTGTGCATTCGTCGCCTTATTATGCGCAAGGGAATGGACAGGCAGAGGCCACAAATAAGCAGTTGATAGGGATTATAAAGAAAATGATAGAAGATCAACCAAGAAAGTGGCATGAGAAGTTATCGGAAGCGTTATGGGCCTATCGGAATGCCAAGACTTCAGCCACTGGATTTACACCATTTCGGCTGACTTATGGAATGGACGCAGTACTTCCAGCCGAAATAACAGTGTCGACCTTAAGAACAAGCCAAGCAGATCTAATGACGGCTGAACAATATGATTGTGCAATGAAGAATGAATTATTGGAAGTTAATTCTGATCGGGTGCAAGCTTTCGAGAATTTGCAGAGAAATAAAGATATTGTGGCCGACTGGTATAATAAGCGAATCCGTGTGAAACGATTTGAATTCGGCGATTTAGTTTGGAAAGTTATATGGCCACCTAAATAGAAAGATGGCCGATTAGGTAAGTGGAGCCCCAATTGGGAGGGGCCATTTATTGTTCAGACGAAATTACCGAATGGAGCATACATGTTGGTGGACGAAAATGGCGAACAGATGTCAAACCCAGTAAATGCAAGATATATGAAGAAATATTATCCATCAGCATGGGATTAAACATTAAAAGGCGACAAAGTAAAGATTTTATTGCAAAAACAAGCATTACAGAAACGGTACTACTGTAATACCCCAGATTTCTATCAACGTCCAAAGGAATAAAATTTATTCCGATCAATGTCGAAATATCTCCGAGAAGAAGAAAATAATTTATCACGATAAATTATTGCTCGGAAATGAAACGTCGACAGATTCAAAATTTAAAATGGAATAAAAGAGGGAAAGGAAGCCCGAAGACATTCCATGAATTGAGTCAAAATAATTGGAATTAAATTCAAGAAGGAAAAATAATTTTAATTCCAAGAACCTGTGAAGTCGGAAGTAATTTAATTAGACGAGTTATTGCCCGGGAGTCAAAAGATGACGAATTGGACGCCGACGAACCCGAGACCGACGGACTTAAGATTTCAAACATGAAATTCATTTGAGTTGAGGTAAATTTAAGATAAGAGTTTATAATCCGAGAATGACCCGAAAAATCGAGCCCGAAAACGTAGGAGGACAGAAGTCCGAAAGAGAGGAGAAAAGGCCCGACGGGATCGCACGGCCCAGTCCGGACGCACGGCCCAGACCAAGCCGCGCGCTCTCCGGGCGGTTTTTGGCTAGAAACCGCGCCAACCCCGCGCCAACACACAGTGGCTGCTACACTTGCACGTTTTGGCGATTTCTTACCTTATTTTCGGACCCCGACTTTGGTAACTAAATCCCGATCGAGGGAAAGAGTATATGGACGGATTTGAGGGGATTTGACACTAATAATCAACCCTAATTTCGAAATTGGCAGCCCTCATTCCTCCCAAAACTCTCAAAACTTCTCCCTTGTTCATCCAAAACCGAAAACCCCAAAATCCCTTGCGTTCTTGAAGTGCCGACGACGAAATCCGAACAAGAGGGACTTGAGAAAGAGAAGACAGTCCCCTAGGACGTTGGTAAGTGGTTTTTGAGTTTATCCAACCATTTTTGAATCCAAAAATCTGATCTAACTAAGGATTTTTGCTTTCGGATTCGGTTCGTGGACGTTGGAAGAGGAAATCGACTTGAGGAAACTCGCTCGTGACATCCCGTGGATCCCGGACGACCCCGTGACCTCCTAGACATCATCCCCGCCGTAAGTTAATGCTTACTTGGTTTTGGGTGACGAAAAATGTAACCAAACATAGAGATTTAGTAACTCTAAAATCTGTCAACACGAAAAACCCCCGGCGCAGTGATTGTGTGCGAATTTTTCGAACCCTTAAAACTGCTCAAACGGAAAAACTCAAAACATAAAAAACGCTTCTAAGACATAGATCTAGGTTGTGTAAAATTTTCATAATTTTTCATTGAGGTTTGATATCTGAAAACGGCCGAGAAAGAACCTGCTTTGAGAGTCGAACGTGAGACTGTGATAGATTTGAAATCGGACCAAAACCCCTATTTCGAGAGTTCAAACCCCAAAACTCAAAACTAGACTTTTAATCCTAACATATTAATCTAGGTTGTGTAAAAATTTCAGACATTTTCGTTAACG
Organism: Hygrophila difformis; assembly: GCA_030278955.1. Classification (NCBI taxonomy): domain Eukaryota; kingdom Viridiplantae; phylum Streptophyta; class Magnoliopsida; order Lamiales; family Acanthaceae; genus Hygrophila; species Hygrophila difformis. Next base: position 22,798,574 of record JAOANR010000003.1, read on the forward strand.
TTTGCTATTTCAAATCGCGCCGAACATAAACTGTTTACTAGGACTTTTCGAAAAACCTGACAGTTTTCATATTCAAACTTGATGAGCATGTTTCTATAATTTCTAGTCCGATTTGATCTTTACAATCTAAATGAAAGTTGTAGATAATCATGTCTAGTATATGTGGTTAAAATTTCAGAATTTTTGAAGTCCATTTGATATGTTAAAACGTCGAAATTTTGAACTGTGTCATACCTGAGTTCGGACAGATTTCTGATGGCATAGTAAAATCGATTTTTGACATGTTTCCTCAACTTATTTTGAAAAAGTTAAAACACGAAAGTTGTTCGTTAGGGTGTTTTGCATAAAGTTTGAAGATTTCAGATTTTTCGGACTTGAAACGGATTTTTAAATTGAAAAGGCGCAAACTGTGACGCCAAGATACTTTTAAATCGAAGGATTTTGAAATTTCGAAACGAACGATCAAAGATTTGAAATACGATACATCTACACTTTTGAAAACCCCGATACATTAAATCTAAACGATACATGAGATACTTGGTGGAGGGTGAGTGCTCTGCAGGGTGCCCCTCTAGCCTTTCTCTTCGGGCCTATAATGGACGAGAGAATTTGATGAAATATTACGCCAATCGGCGGGAGATACATGGCCTACTCTCTCGGGTTGTCCGTATGGATTTCTCGAGGCTCCGGAGTGTTACTGGGTATGGCAGATACGGCTGCTGGCCGCCGGATCACCGGCTATACGAGATACTTACGAAACGGCTGTTGGCCGCCGGATCACCGGCTATACGAGATACTTACGAAACGGCTGCGGCCGCCGGATCACCGGCTATACAAAACATTGAGAAATGGTTACGTAACGGGGAAATAAAAGATTTAATATTTTTAAAGTAATTATTTATTTATGCATGTCTTTAAATTATGCATTTGAATTATGTCTTTAAATTTCTTATCATGACTAAATGGTTATTGTGGATTAAAGGCATGTCAAGTACACAATTTAAGTATTATTTCCTTTAAATTGGTAAAATTTGTAAATGGAATATTTTTGTATGCATGCTTAGGAGAAAAATTTAATTATTAAATTATGTGTGTTAAACCCCTTTTTCATGTGTGTTAAATTATGAACGTGTGGAAATCTTTGTCTTTTAAGTTATGTAATTAAATTATTATTAGTAGATGAATTAAAATTTAAATCATGTCTCGTATGCATATGTTTTTATTAAATTTAATTAAAGGCCTTGAAACCCCTAGATCATGCTAGGTGTTAACTTACTCAGCACGTTTTGCTGACCCAAACCATTTTTCCCCTTTTTCTTTCAGAGTATGAGGATTATGCATCATCATATGCATACATGGGAACATTTGGGGAAAAACTCTATTTTAAATTCCGGCATTTAATTACAACTTGCATGAACGGGCCTGTTTAACCCGTGTTTTGGCCATGTTGGCCCAGTATTTAAATTTCCGCTGTATTACAATTACATATGTAAATATTACATTCCGCTGCAACTTTGATATTATTATTTTCTTTAAATTATATTATAATGGGCTGTTTGAATGTTTTAAATTCTGAAAAACCATAGCCTTGCATCTCTTTAGCAAGCTCGGAGAAACCGTGTCTTGCTAGGGAGGTGTGGCGGTGACATCCCGGCCTGGGTTATCAAATCCGGGGTGTTACAAAGTGGTATCAGAGACCGGAATATTTTTAAACTATTATTTTTAAGTATTATTATTTTTAAAGTTATTATTTCTAAACTAGTTTAAAGAGCCCAATATTTATTTTGAAGTTAAAGCCCAAATTTTTAGCCCAATGCTTTATATACTTACTATTGTGGGCTCAAATTTTTTTAGACCCAATACCTGTATTTTTAAAACCCAAATAATTTATTTCTTTGGCCCAATATAGTGGCCCAAACCTTTTTCCCTTATTCTTTAAAAATCTATCCACGGAATAAACTTATTTTTAAAACCCATGGGTAGAAAAATGCATGCATAAATTAAATTTTTATTGGGGATTGCATATGCATATGCATACATAAATATTTGTACTAACCTCTTATGTGAATCGTTTGTGATACATACCATTCTCACACTAGCATTCGGCTAGACCTTGACTCTTGACTTAGAAGCGTTAGCTTGAGACTAATTGTGCCTTAATTTTAGATCTTGATCGTCTATGCTTAACGTGCACTTAACTATTCTCTACCTTTCTCCAAAGATCTTCACCTAGACGATATATTATGACTTGTCGAGAAACCTAACGATGAGAACGATGAACGCCTACATTGACCCTCAACAGAATATACGATACTCTAAACGCCGTATAGCTCAACTTAAAGATGACCTACAATCCTTCTGAAACTTAAGAGCGGCTGACTGTGAACGCATAAATAACCTATAGACCCAACTTCAAAAAAAACTTACCAAACGGAACGAAGAAATGATAGATAGGATCGAAGCCCGACGGAGGAAGACCCTACCAACGAGGCTTAAGGAGATTGAAGATTTCTCAACGCTATCTATCTACCTTTGTCTAGTTATTCATTTCCGAGAAATAGAAGCACTATCTCACCTCCTATCTCTGTACGAAAATTCCTTATATATATATATATATAAAACTCGGCATAAACCTACGCCAAGGGGATCGATTTTCCAACAAGTGAACATTATCAACTCCAAAACAACTCCTACCAACACCGTTTGATTCAGTAAATCATTATTCTTCCAACACTGTATTAAATCCTTACAATCAAATCCTTGCGCTTCGTGACAGAATGAAACCTAGAGGAAGACCTAACAATCCACCCATCCCACCCAACACCAATGAAGAGCTACGACAACCCGATGAACCAGTGCAAGACGTTAGTGCAACCAATCAAGGAGGGGAAGTAGCCTCCATGCCTAAGAACTTAAGTGACCGATTAAGAACTATAGAGGAACCTGTGGTTGCCTTGGGGGATGCACTAATCAACCAAGGGCAAGGCAAGAGGAAACGAGACCACAGAACCGATAACTACTTAGGAAGGAACCATATTCGGGGAGGCCCGAATAGACCACCTCAAGGCAACAGTGGAAGAAACAGAGGGATGGTTTACAACCATGGTGACTACACGCCACCATGCCCAAAATGTGGTAACCCACATTATGCGAGAGGATGCCCTAAGCCCGGAGCGTGCTTTCGGTGTGGTCGATTTGGTCATCGGCTACGTGACTGCCGAACGCGGATAGAGAATATTAACGAGAGAAAGGAAGTGACCATTAAACCTGACCAGCCACAGAACCCAAACAGTCGAGATGGCAACCATGAAGCATTCATACCACGCTGCCCACGGTGCAACCATGCACATCTGGTGCGCCAGTGCCCGAAGCCCGGAGCTTGCTATCAGTGCGGCAAGTTTGGGCACAGGGCTGGGAATTGTCGAACGCCAGAGGAGGAGATTGAGAAGAGGCTAGACTTGGTAAATCCGCAACGAGGAGATCAAGAAAGAGTTGTGGGACGGTTGAATGACGACAAACAAGCTGACTTGCCAGCTCAATGAGAAATGGGTCAAAGGTAACGATGCGCAAACTTTCTCGAGAGTAACTTATAGGCAGTTATGGGGACATAACTGAAGTCCTAAGGGGGAGAGGATGTAATACCCCGTAATAATGCATAAGCAATTATTTTAGGAACCCGAATATTTTGTACTCTGAATAAACAAATTCAAATTGTTTTGAACTACGTCATGGCTTGATCCCTTCACAGGGTACGTAGGCAACTCGGAAATTTCATTTCTGGGTTCAGTCAAACAATAATCAAACAACAAACAATCAACAATCGAACAATAATTCAATAACACAATATCGCAAAATAATAAAATAAACAAAAGGACCCTAACTCTTAGCGCGAGAAAAGCCGAAACACAACTTCGAGGACGAAGTTGATTCTAAAGGGGGGTAGACTGTAATACCCCAGATTTCTATCAACGTCCAAAGGAATAAAATTTATTCCGATCAATGTCGAAATATCTCCGAGAAGAAGAAAATAATTTATCACGATAAATTATTGCTCGGAAATGAAACGTCGACAGATTCAAAATTTAAAATGGAATAAAAGAGAGAAAGGAAGCCCGAAGACATTCCATGAATTGAGTCAAAATAATTGGAATTAAATTCAAGAAGGAAAAATAATTTTAATTCCAAGAACCCGTGAAGTCGGAAGTAATTTAATTAGACGAGTTATTGCCCGGGAGTCAAAAGATGACGAATTGGACGCCGACGAACCCGAGACCGACGAACTTAAGATTTCAAACATGAAATTCATTTGAGTTGAGGTAAATTTAAGATAAGAGTTTATAATCCGAGAATGACCCGAAAAATCGAGCCCGAAAACGTAGGAGGACAGAAGTCCGAAAGAGAGGAGAAAAGGCCCGACGGGATCGCACGGCCCAGTCCGGACGCACGGCCCAGACCAAGCCGCGCGCTCTCCGGGCGGTTTTTGGCTAGAAACCGCGCCAACCCCGCGCCAACACACAGTGGCTGCTACACTTGCACGTTTTGGCGATTTCTTACCTTATTTTCGGACCCCGACTTTGGTAACTAAATCCCGATCGAGGGAAAGAGTATATGGACGGATTTGAGGGGATTTGACACTAATAATCAACCCTAATTTCGAAATTGGCAGCCCTCATTCCTCCCAAAACTCTCAAAACTTCTCCCTTGTTCATCCAAAACCGAAAACCCCAAAATCCCTTGCGTTCTTGAAGTGCCGACGACGAAATCCGAACAAGAGGGACTTGAGAAAGAGAAGACAGTCCCCTAGGATGTTGGTAAGTGGTTTTTGAGTTTATCCAACCATTTTTGAATCCAAAAATCTGATCTAACTAAGGATTTTTGCTTTCGGATTCGGTTCGTGGACGTTGGAAGAGGAAATCGACTTGAGGAAACTCGCTCGTGACATCCCGTGGATCCCGGACGACCCCGTGACCTCCTAGACATCATCCCCGCCGTAAGTTAATGCTTACTTGGTTTTGGGTGACGAAAAATGTAACCAAACATAGAGATTTAGTAACTCTAAAATCTGTCAACACGAAAAACCCCCGGCGCAGCGATTGTGTGCGAATTTTTCGAACCCTTAAAACTGCTCAAACGGAAAAACTCAAAACATGAAAAACACTTCTAAGACATAGATCTAGTTTGTGTAAAATTTTCATAATTTTTCATTGAGGTTTGATATCTGAAAACGGCCGAGAAAGAACCTGCTTTGAGAGTCGAACGTGAGACTGTGATAGATTTGAAATCGGACCAAAACCCCTATTTCGAGAGTTCAAACCCCAAAACTCAAAACTAGACTTTTAATCCTAACATATTAATCTAGGTTGTGTAAAAATTTCAGACATTTTCGTTAACGTTTGCTATTTCAAATCGCGCCGAACATAAACTGTTTACTAGGACTTTTCGAAAAACCTGACAGTTTTCATATTCAAACTTGTTGAGCATGTTTCTATAATTTCTACTCCGATTTGATCTTTACAATCTAAATGAAAGTTGTAGATAATCATGTCTAGTATATGTGGTTAAAATTTCAGAATTTTTGAAGTCCATTTGATATGTTAAAACGTCGAAATTTTGAACTGTGTCATACCTGAGTTCGGACAGATTTCTGATGGCATAGTAAAATCGATTTTTGACATGTTTCCTCAACTTATTTTGAAAAAGTTAAAACACGAAAGTTGTTCGTTAGGGTGTTTTGCATAAAGTGTGAAGATTTCAGATTTTTCGACTTGAAACGGATTTTTAAATTGAAAAGGCGCAAACTGTGACGCCAAGATACTTTTAAATCGAAGGATTTTGAAATTTCGAAACGAACGATCAAAGATTTGAAATACGATACATCTACACTTTTGAAAAACCCCGATACATTAAATCTAAACGATACATGAGATACTTGGTGGAGGGTGAGTGCTCTGCAGGGTGCCCCTCTAGCCTTTCTCTTCGGGCCTACAATGGACGAGAGAATTTGATGAAATATTACGCCAATCGGCGGGAGATACATGGCCTACTCTCTCGGGTTGTCCGTATGGATTTCTCGAGGCTCCGGAGTGTTACTGGGTATGGCAGATACGGCTGCTGGCCGCCGGATCACCGGCTATACGAGATACTTACGAAACGGCTGCTGGCCGCCGGATCACCGGCTATACGAGATACTTACGAAACGGCTGCGGCTGCCGGATCACCGGCTATACAAAACATTGAGAAATGGTTACGTAACGGGGAAATAAAAGATTTAATATTTTTAAAGTAATTATTTATTTATGCATGTCTTTAAATTATGCATTTGAATTATGTCTTTAAATTTCATATCATGACTAAATGGTTATTGTGGATTAAAGGCATGTCAAGTACACAATTTAAGTATTATTTCCTTTAAATTGGTAAAATTTGTAAATGGAATATTTTTGTATGCATGCTTAGGAGAAAAATTTAATTATTAAATTATGTGTGTTAAACCCCTTTTTCATGTGTGCTAAATTATGAACGTGTGGAAATCCTTGTCTTTTAAGTTATGTAATTAAATTATTATTAGTAGATGAATTAAAATTTAAATCATGTCTCGTATGCATATGTTTTTATTAAATTTAATTAAAGGCCTTGAAACCCCTAGATCATGCTAGGTGTTAACTTACTCAGCACGTTTTGCTGACCCAAACCATTTTTCCCCTTTTTCTTTCAGAGTATGAGGATTATGCATCATCATATGCATACATGGGAACATTTGGGGAAAAACTCTATTTTAAATTCCGGCATTTAATTACAACTTGCATGAACGGGCCTGTTTAACCCGTGTTTTGGCCATGTTGGCCCAGTATTTAAATTTCCGATGTATTACAATTATATATGTAAATATTACATTCCGCTGCAACTTTGATATTATTATTTTCTTTAAATTATATTATAATGGGCTGTTTGAATGTTTTAAATTCTGAAAAACCATAGCCTTGCATCTCTTTAGCAAGCTCGGAGAAACCGTGTCTTGCTAGGGAGGTGTGGCGGTGACATCCCGGCCTGGGTTATCAAATCCGGGGTGTTACAACTACTTCGGCCGAAGACGGCGTCGATAGTCCGAAGTTACAATATACAAGGGAAACGTCCTATGCTGAGCGGGCATATACAAGGGAAAGGTCCTCAAAGGATGCTCAGCCTTGTAGAAATGCCGCTAAAACTATCGGCAAGACAGAAACAGGGCACAGTTGCTTGCCCCAGAACAGTATTGCCGATTTAAGTCCTACCACCGAACTTCTACTCCTGGATACGCTATAACGGATGGTACAATGTCCCAGAGGTAGAAGTCAAACTCGGGTACAGCATCCGCATGACCTCAGACAGAAGAAGGAGGAGTGCAGCGAGGCAGTCACCCAAAAACGGTGGAAGGGGAAGGGATGGAGGAATAACTAGGGGGTAGTTATTCCCCCCATTAGAATGTCTGACCGGGTATGCAACCGCAAAGTCGAAAAGAGGAACACATCCGCATAGCCGTCGAGACCTGCATTAGGAATAATAAATGAAGATCATCGCCCATACTAGCATGATGAGAGGAGTGTTAGCTGAACTCGTGCCGCATGGGCGGAAAGTTTTCGTATCACGTCTGGAAATCCTTGAAGATACATGGTTCAGAAACCATGGGGGCACTGGAGAAAAGGGATTGAATAAAGGAAAAAGGAAAGCCATATTGAGTTGAAGAGATGATGGATAAACATGGATAAAAGCCAAGTATTTATAGAAGAAGGATAAGTACTTGGCAGGGGAAACGGTCAATATTAAATGTTATTTATGGGAAAACGTTACAGCTGATTCCCGGAAAAAGCTGCTAACATCCAGGAATCAGTAGTGAAGAAGACCGAAAAAATCGCGGAATGAATCAGATACAGATCGTATTGCAGAAATAAAAAGATACGAATCCTAGTACATCCCGTCAGCCAAATGCAATCTACAAAAGAGAAGGAGATGGCCGAAAACAGTTGGTGGAAATAGCCGAAACCCTTATTTAAAAGCAAAATAGGGCGAAATTTTGGCCCATATACATAGACAAAATAACACAAAGGAAACTAATGATCAGCGCTGTCGTCGAAAAGGATGTCGTCGTCCAATCCTTGGAGAGCGTCGATAGAAGGGTTGAGGGTAGACATCATCAAATCTGAACCCGCCGTCGAAGAAGGGCCAGGAACGCTGCTTGAAGAAGGACGATCAGTGGCCAAATTAGCGCCAACATCAGACTTCCCTGAGACAAGTAGGAGAAAAGGGACGATGAAGTAAGAAGACATAAAGGGTAAGCAAATGACAAAAGGGGAAAAGACCGAATACCTGCAAGGAGTTTTGAAGATGAAGGAACATCACCCGACGGGGAAGATTCCACCTCCGACGGGTCCAAAGGGAATAAAGTTGGAGGGGAAAGAACGTGAGCCGTACTCTTCCCACCGAGGCTTTTGATAGCCGTATCAAGGTGGCCAACCAAAGATTGAGTATCGGCCCACTTCTCCTGAAAGGTACCAATTATGTAGTCATTAAAATTTGACCGCAGAGACAAGTAAGAAGCATTCCGATGGGAGTCCAGAATCTTTGCTTTAGGAGCTTCGGCCGATTGACGGAGAGATTTTATTGATCGTCTCAAATCGGCCGATTTCTGTCTAGTTTGATCTAGAACTAATTGCAGTTCCTGCTCCTTTTGTTGAAGTTTGGCTATCTCTGAGCGGATCGAAGAAAGATCCTCGGAGTACTTATGCTCCCGGGATTCTGTTTCAGAAAGGACATCCATTTGAGCCCGATACTCCACTGAATATTTGTTGAAAATAACTTGAGAAGTTGCTACGGCTTCACGTTCGGCGGCAAGTTTGCTTCGCATCTCTAAGTGTGCTCTCAGTTCTTGATCCAAAGAAAGGATGGACTTCATAATCGTCTGAAGAGGGCCATTAAGGTTCAACAGAACCATCTCCTCATGGAAGTGCTGTTCCAGATGGGACAAAAGAAGAAGGATTGGTTTTGGATTGACAAATTCTACATCGGATTGCCTAGCGATCAGGTTACACAACTTTCCTAAACAATCTCCGAGATGTGCTGAAGGATCTGACGGGAGAGAGGTCGAAGGCACAGGAGAGAAGAATTCATCCAAGATATGCCGATCAGGAAATGGAGACAAAGGGGCCGGGTCGGCAGAGGAGTTATCGACAGCCGTACCACCAGGTATAGGATCAAGAGATGCCGAAACCGCTGAAGATGGAGGTACAGTAGAATCCCCGACCGGCCGGGGGAGGTCAACAGAAGGAAAGATAACAGGATCAGTTGAAACATGATCCTCAACCAATTGCCGGGGTTCGGCCAAAGAAGGATCAATGGGAACAGCCGAATCAGTAGCACCAGTCGAAACACGGGGGTCAGCGATAAGGAAATCCGAAGCTGCGGTCGAGACAGGCGAAATGGTGGACAATGGTAAAGCAGAAGAAATCTAAAAAAAAAAGGGAAAAAATGATGAATGAATGATGATCAGATGAAAAAGGGGAGTAAAAAAAAAAAGAGAGAAGGAGAAGAGAAGTGGGAAAACAACAAACCATAAGGCCAGCAGAGGGAATTCTGCCAAGGGGAGAGCGAGAGGAACGCTTCCGAGTTTGTATATGAGGAAGAGAGCTGGCAAAAGGGGCCGAAGACGAAGCAGGTCTTTTTCGGCCAGGATCCGAAGTAGAAGAACGGAGGATACCTAAGATCAAAATAGGCAGCCGAATGAATAACACAAGATGAAAAGAAGATAATAATTAAGAAAAAAACATACCTGGGCGAGAAGAAGAAGGCGAATCAAGACGACGTTGGAGAGTGGGATCCGGTGACGACAGAGGATAGGAAGAGAAAGGCAAAATGGGTAAAAAACCACTCCGACGCAGTAATGGGTTAAGATCAGCACTAAAGAAAGTACGAGCAACACCGTCCCACCAAAGTCGAAAGCGAGACGTGGAAAGCCCAGGGCGAACAAGAAATTTCAGAACATCAAAACTGATTAAGCGCCGATGATGAGTAGAACATAGCCGGCGGCTGGAAGAGGGAGTAAGTCGTTTGTCAACCCGACAAGCCTCTACCAAATCTTGGCCGAAACCAAATTGGCGGCTAACCAAATGAGGATTATAAACCTCAGAAGGAATGGTAGCATTTGGAAGAGCCATAGAACCATTGAAAATATGACGAGGAAGAATGCAACGATTCCGAACTTGAGCGTGAGGTAAGGGAAGGAGGTCGCCAAAAGGAGCAGTGGCAATCTCTTTCACCCAAGTAAACTCGGTTCCCCGATAGTGATACTGAGAAAAGGATTGATCAGCAGTTCGGCCTAGGAAATAACTGATCCAATGAGGAACCGACATAGCGGGAAACGATGTCCCTAGAAGATCGGGGCCAATAAAATAGTCAGGCCGAATGTCATGAGGAGGGAAACCAGAAATGTCACGAAAATGCCAAACCAACCATAGGTGAAGAAACCATAAAGGACCTCGAGCCTTATCCGAGGATCCTTTCTCCCAACCCGAAACAGTAGCCGATATGCCTGCATATAGATGAGCCAGGAAGAAATCGGCCAATGGTAAGGTGTCATTGGCAATAATCGCAGAGGCCAGAGGAAATGTTTCAAGAAGAACCCCTTTAGAAGAAGCGCACCAGAAAAACCGCGTCAGAAAGTACATCAAGAAAGCCAATGGTTCTTGAGAGTGAGGAACGGGAGAGGAAGCATCACTCTGATGGTTAACTATCCAATTACTGAAAGAGTTGGAAGACGGGAAACCAGTGGACTTCTCTGTAGGGCGAAATTCAGAAGAAACACCGAGGTTATCCCCACGAACGTAAAGACTTAAGAGGAGTTTCACATCATGAATGGTGGGGGCCATTAACCCCCAGGGAAAACAAAAGCAGTTCACAGAGGGATTCCAAAAACACAGAAGTGCCTGAATGGGGCGAAGGTCAGTTGGAAAGGCAAAGTACTGAGAATGATCAATCGACGGATAGAAGAGTTGGACCAGGAACCACGACAGTGGGGCTCGAGATGGCGATACCAGGCCACATAATCGGCGGGGGGTGAAGGCCAGTTAGTAAAGGGTGAAGCGAAGAGTTGGGAGGAGAAATAAGAGGAATACAGGGGTATAGAACGGTTTTCAGAGAAAATACGAGCGGTACACTCATCAATTTCTTCAGGAATACCCAATGGGCCTAAGGAATAGAAGTTTTCAGGAAGATAACGAACTGCAGAATGAGAAGCGAAGGAGCTCTCAATCTTGAGGAGTTCTGACGAAGGAACGGGAATAGATTGGGGATCCATTGACGAAGACGAGTAGAGAGAAATGAGGGAAATGAAGTTGAAGGGACGGTTTTATGCTGAAGACAGAGGTTAATGATGATGGGATTTCTCGAAAAGAAGAAATAACCGCCAGGAAGAACGAGAGAAGAAATTACTTGAGCTCTTTTCCAGACGAAAAACCGCCCAAGTAAGGAGGGCATCTGTTGGGGCCACAAAGGATAGTGGGCCACAGAGAAAAAATTGGGCCATAAAAGATGGGCCGAAGAGGGATTTCTAAAGAAAATTGGGTTTGAGATCCATTGGGCCGAAGAATCAAAAGAGAACGATCCAGAGCAGCAGAAGAGACCCGAAAGGGAGAATGCTCCGGGAGGGGAGGATTTCGGCCGAAATGATATCAAGTCAGCCGATTGAAGCGAACAGTGGAGTCGGCTTAGGGGAATCGGCTGGAGAGCGGTTATTGTAGCTCCGGCTATAAATAGGGGATGCCATGCACAAAATCAGAGAGATCAATCCAACCCCCAAAATTTCTTTATCAAATTTACTTCTTTGTATCTTTACTGCTTTCCTTTACAGTTTTTCCTAGATTCTAGCTTAGCTCATAGCGGTTACTTCCAAGTCCACCGTTGTTTCTCAACAACCGGTAGTTTGGTTCTAGTTTTCCGGTGAATTCGCCGTTGTTTCTTAACAACAGGTAGATTCTCCGTTGTATTTTGTTGCCATTTGAATACCAAAGAGCATTCAGTCAAGTTTGGGCGTAATTAGTCAAGTTTGGGCGCATTATCATTAATCCGGACCCGTAACCGGTTTGATCCTTTCTCCGGTAGCCTCCCTTGAGGAGAAAAATGTCCTTTCTGGCACCAGGGCCAGAAACAATAGGAAAGCAAATCATCCAAAAAAAAAAAAAGTAAAAAATAAGATGTGAAATTGAGACTCGAGCACAAAATCTATAGCCCCTAATATACAACGATGATATTAATTAATGATCAACTGGTTTAAAAGCTTAATTAATATGTTAAAGCTGAAGAGAATCCACTAATAAGACATATATAATGAGTGTCCACAAATATAAATATAGGGAGTATTAAATAATATAGATGAACACTCACGGGGCTATCTGTGGTGGAATAGAAAACTCCTCCAAACATGTTCACCAATTATAAGATGGATTTGTGTGAGACACCATCTTAATTTTCTAATAATTGATCCTCACAATCCTACTTGTTTTCGCACCTTTCACCTATCATCAATTTTATTTTCTTTAAGGGAAAGGAACCCAATAACTACTTTAATATATTGGGCACATAATTGAAGTATATGATGATTTCAATAATCACTCACTCCACATAAAAGTGTGAGCTTAAACACATGATGCTTTCACTACTAAAGAATCAAATAAATAAATAAATTTTGTAGTAAAAAAAATTGACAACATTTAAATATTGAATTAATCTAATTAAATTTTTCACCTTTCCTGTGTAATTATTTTCTTTAGAGGAAGGATCCTAATTGGCTTTGGCTATAACACCCCCATTTTCCGCACAACGGATACAGAGTGTTACTCTAGATGTTGCCTACTCCAGAGTGAAGGTTGACTCCACAAACCAACATGAGCTCTTTCCAGTGCGCTTTGGCCTCACTCACGCACACCCCGACAAACTTCCCAGGAGGTCACACATCCTAAAATTACCCCAAGGCAAGCACGCTTAACTTTGGAGTTCTTATAGAATGGTTACCAAGAAAGAAAGGTACATTGTTAGTATGAGTAGCTTATTTCACTCTATTTAAGCCAATCTCCGGAGTATTACATTGGCACATATACAAGTCTATGATTTCAAATAACCACCATAGAAAGTGTTGATCAATGACAATTTCTTTTACTATTATAAAATGAAGTGTGTAAGCAGATATGATTAAAGCAAAAATTTCAGGGTGAAAGTGGGGTTGAGTTGAACAATACTTCTTTTATTATTATTAAAAAATATACTCTATATCATTAAATTTTTAATCCTGTAAGAATACTTCCACCTCCATTCATCTTCCCTTGTTTCAGATGAAAACATAATTCAATATAATACATTTGCTTAACGGGTAATATATCAAAATGCATGCATATAAAATTATATAATATATATATTTAAAACCATGCAATTACACTCAACTTAACTATTTTTTTATTATATAGCTAGTAACTAGTGGGAAAAAAAATGAGTCTAAATCGAACAATAAACAATGCCAAAAAGTCAAACAAGATGAAGGGAGTAATAGCTTTATCGCAAATAAAATATATTTCAATATTGTAATTAGCGATTTTCTTAATTGAGAAAAATTCAAATTTTAATTCCATTATTAAGTAAAAAAAGAAGACTCAAACCCGAAACAGAATTCTCCATACACAAAGACTCAAACCCGAAACATTTGTCATAGATATTTTCTCTCTCTAACGTTTCAGCTTTAAAAACTAATTAAAATGAAGTGTTTGATTACATGGATATGCATTCGAAAGAGTACGATGATAACTAGAGATATTTAAATTCAATTTGCCCTAGAAAACTAAGATATTTAAATTCAATTTGCCCTAAAATAAGTTGAGAAGATCATTTTCCAAACTTTGTATGTAGATTCATTTTCAGTGAATGGGGCTATTTTACATCACTATTGAGGGAATTTGTGCTTAAAACTTTTATTTGATCATCACACCATTCCTTTTTTGTTTGAAAGAAAATTCATATATATTATATTTTTGGCAAATCATTCTCTACAAAAAGTTGTCCACATGCAAAATAAACCAGACAATCATTCTCCACCCCTTTTGAATTTTTAAATGTTTATATAAATATATATAGACACACACAAGACATATGTATAGTGATTGCCAAAAAAAATTGAACTGTCAATTCTGCATAGTGTAGTTCTTTGATATCACTTAAGAATTTTGTTTGTGCACATCCATCACTTTCAAACAATAGCACGAAATCTTAAATGGCTTTAGAGAAAAGAAAAACAAACAAATGAGGAGAAAAAAGAAACCCTTTTGGAGTTGCTTATTTTATATATAATTATGCCATTCTATCTTGGATACTATTCTCCAAATATATAATATACTAAGAATAATTTGGGAACAAATCTAAATATAATATAAACTTTGGGAATGGATTATGAATAATGATGATGATCATCATCATCATGTCTTAAAATAATTGAGAATGCTCAAATCTACTTTATGCTTGCACCATTCTCTTTTGTGCGTGTACATATTTGAGTGATCATTTTCACTTAAAAAAAAGGGCCGATAGTGGTCAATCTTTATATTGTTGGGTATTCCAATTCATTTTTTTTAAAAAAAATAAAATTAAAACAAATCTGCAGCTTCAACACTATAATTTCTCCGTATAGATATATTTTTTCCGGACCCACTTTTTACATAATTCAATGCATATTTTAAACCATTAATAACTGAAGTTCGGTATAAGTAAAATTCCAAAAGTTCGATATTTAAAAACCACACGACGAGATGAATCTAATAAGATCTCACTTGACTATATATATTTTTACTTGTATAACTATGATAAAAGTTTAAGTGAAAGTCTGTGTGTTAATAGTAGTACATAACCAAACGAACGTTAACAAAATTAACATGACGGAGGTAGTATAAGAAATCTAATGTATGAATTCAAGTTGTGATTTTTTATTTTTTTTTTAATAAAAAAGAAGGAAAAAAGAAAAAGGATGTTAAATCCATCAGATTTGTTAGGGTGCGGAATCTTTTTGTACTGCGGATGCTCCCACACCGTTGAGATTAATTTAAGGGTTAAAATAGTAAATTTGCACAAAAATAAATGAAAGGAAATGAGATAGGGTTTTTTTTGTTACTAATACATACTTGTAATTTGCATTCTAGTTATTCCTCAAAAAATAAAAATTAAAAAATTAAAAATTTAAAAAAAAAAGTTCCTCAAAAAAAAAATTTGCATCCTAGTTCGGAGTAGATAGGATAGAAATCCGTTTAAGATATAAAATACTTTTGTTAATTTGGTAACTAATGAAACCGTTATACATTTTTAGACAACTTTACCGTTTTGCGTTTACAACCCTTGATTAAAATGAACGGTTGTGATTCATGCCTTGATGTGCTGTGGCACCCATGATCGCACCATAACCGGACCCTAAATCTATTACTTGTAGTTTTAAAATTATCTTTGATATTACGAAGGCACAGTTTGTTAGCATTTGAACTGTCTAAACCAGCTTTTGAATTGGTTCAGAGTCTAGCAAACAATCTCTAAGGTCTTGTTTGATGAATCTTATACATAAATTTAATTACACTCTTGTGATCAATAGATTGCCCGCTTATATAGTGAAGTTTTAGATTTTCTGAAATTATTTACATTGGTGTAATGAGTGATAATTTCTACTTTCGAATTTTATGAATTATTATGAAATACTCCAATATGAAGTATATTCTAATTACCTTTTAAGGGATAAAAAAGGTACTATGATCGACTTGATCCAAGTGGTCATGTTCCATGCCTTCCAACCATAGGTTGGATGTTCGATTCCCAACCGGCCCATATCCCTCCCCTTTATCCCCCTTTATAATTTGTGTGGCTTGGGCTTTTACACACCTTTGCCGATACATAGGTGTCAATGTTTACCAAAAAAATATAAGTATATAAGTTTGGACACTATCCTGTTTGGCAAAACAGCTCAATCGAATCAACTAATTTGTCAGATAATGTGAGAAAAAATAGTTTTGTTTTTTAAAGTGACAAAATAAATTAAAATAGTGTTCAAGCAGTTTCTTTTGAAACTACTGCAAATAACATCATTTTTTATTTTAGCTTATTATAGGCAAAAAGTTGGCATCGAAATTGCCAAAAAACAGCTAATGTTACTAATTTATTACTCACGTAATCAGTTAACAATTAATAACTAATTCCCAAATATGTTATTCAAAATTAATTCTAACTCATATGTAGTATTTATGTTAGTTCTGAAATTTCAAATATTGAATTTATGAGGATATGATAGATTATATGAATGTCACCACCCAACACATTGCCCTTTAATGATGTCAATGAATCCAGACCCAAACTCAGGCCTCGAGTTGGGTTGAGTTTTGAGTCTTGTAGAACCCATCCAAATTAATCTCATTACCATCCTTAATTTTGAATACATTATATACTAATCTTCTTTGCAATAAGTGTGTAATTTCTTGGGCCATATGATGTGAAAATAAGGTTCAGTTATGGTGCGATTGAACAAATCCGCAGTACATCAAGGCGAAAATCTGGAGCATTGATTTCAAATCCAAGGGTTGTAAATGGAAAAGAGTAAAGTTGTCCAACAAAATATGTAACAGAACATATAACTATATTTAGTATGTTATCAATATAATATTTGGTAAATCATATCAAATATTTGGTAATCTATATCTATGATCAAGAATATTTATTAAATAATATAAAAAATTTATTACATATAGCATTACAACGATGTTACCAAAAATAATTTTGGGATGCTATCAAAAATATTCCAGCGATTCGACATTCAAGAATTCAGCGACACTACCTTAAATAATTCAGCAACACAATCAAATACAATTCAGCGATGTTACCAAAATTACTTCAGTAATGCTATCAAAAAATATTTCAGTGGCCCTGTTACATAAATAATTCAGTGATGCTACCAAAAAATATTTCAATGGGCCTACCTAAAAGAATTCAACGACTACACCAATAAGAATTCCACGACAATACCTTGTAGAATTCAGCGATGCATCCACATACAATTCAGCGATGTTACCAAAAATAATTCAGTGATGCTACCAAAAAATATTTCAGTGAATCTACCTAAAAGAATTCAGCGACTACACCAAGAAGAATTCAGCGACACTATCAAGAACAATTCAGCGATGCTAACATATACAATTCAGCGATGCCATCAAAAATAATTTAGCGACGTTTTCATGAACAATTCAGCGATGATACCAGAAACAATTCAACAATCTTTTCATGAACAATTTAGCGACGTTTTCATCAACAATTCAGCGACTCAGCTACGAACATTTTAGGTACGTTTTCATGAACAGTTAAAATATATATATATATATATATATATATTGCAGCATAATTAAGTAAATTGGAGTTTATATAAGATCGATTGATGATATTGAAATGCGTAGAGAAAAAATAGAGTAAAAGTAGACTGAAGAGACGATCAAGTGTTTGTTAACAAAATTAAATCTAACAAATTTACTATTTTAACCTTCAAGTTAATCTCAACCATCAATTTGCAAATTGAATCAACGGACTTGATGCACCGCAATACATCAAGTCAAAATGGGCAATCGCACCCTAACTAAAGTGGTGAAAATATGTCATCATTCTCTTCAAATCAGAGCTTTAATCAATTACTTGTAACAATTGTTTTGAAGGTGTGGCTTGTTAATTACTTGTTGCTCCACATTATATTTTCCCTTCCTTATCCCTAATAGTAACAAATTTACTGTATTCATTCATTACTCAAAAACGAAAAAGAAAAGAAAGAAAAAAGAAAAAAAAAAAAAAGGAAAATTGTAACTAGCTAGCACTATATACTACTCCTATATAATAGTAGCATATTTGACATGTATGAATATAAAAAGGTCAAGTGTATTGTAATAATAAGTTGAATTATAGAAATGAAAGAGGTTCCATTCGATATTCGCCGCCACTGCCATAAAAACACAAAATGACAAATCAATTCTAAAATTCTAATCCCGGCCGCATGAAAAACTACTTTAAGCTTCTCCATCAATAATTGGGACACTGTCCACTGTCCAGTCAATATTCATTCACCTTTCTCCATATTTTTAGTATTATTTTAATGCCAACTCCTCAATACCCCAAGATTTTTATTTATTTTTTTTAAATTTTCATTTTTAAATAAAGAGGATTTGAGCTAATGGTTAAATTCTTAATTTTCAATTCGAGTTCGATTCACCCACCTTTATCCCTCACACATCATTTTGCTCGCTTTTAAGGCCGTATGGCCAAAGAAAATATTTTACATTTTATTTCTATTTTTTTGATTCTATAGTGAACTCAAAGGCTTTTATTTTTTTATTCATTTTAATCATTATTTTTTTAAAATATCCTTTTAAAAAATATTTTGACTAAAATTAAGATTCATGTGGTGTTGAGCAAAAAAAGATTCATGTGGTCATATTCAATTGATTATCTTGTTTCTCAATACTTTAAATTAAAAGTACGGCTGGTTTGTGAAAATAGAATGAGAATGGAATAAAAAAAAAGATATGTATAAAAAAACTTAGTTTCGAGAATAATTATGTTTTACATATAATATTTCATTCGTTCATACTTTTCAAGACTTCATCTAATTCAATATATATTTTTAACCATTAATTAATAATTCATATTATATACAATTAAAAAATTATTAAAATTTGATATTTTAAAACTACGTGTTGTTGCATTATCCTTGTTACCAAAAAAACCTACGTGATTACAAATTCAATAAGATCTCACTTGACTATGCCTTTTCTTACATAATTTCTCTAAGGAGGGCCTACTGAAGGGCTGGTGGCAGGATTCGGAGGGTGGGTGATCTCGCACCTCCAATACGCCGATGACACAATCGTTTTTTGTGAAGGGGAGATTCATCAAGTAGTTATAATTAAAAGAATTTTCTGTGGTGCTTGTCTTTGACTACGGGACTTCGTATTAATTTTCAAAAAGAGCAATATTTATGGTATCAATTGCATTAATGAGTTGTTGAGCGATGCGGCATCTATCCTTGGTTGCGAGGTGGGGAGTTGGACTTTAAAATACTTGGGGATCCCTATAGGCGGTAGGATGAATGGAATGGAGATTTGGAGGCCGGTGTTAGAAAAAGGTGGAGAAAAGATTGGCCGGTTGGAAGAGTCGAATTCTTACACAAGCAGGAAGGCTCTGCTTAATTAAATCCGTGTTGAGCGCTTCACCGGTGTATTTTTTGTCCATCTTCAAGGTGCCTAGGGCCGTGGCGGATAAATTAGAAAAGCTCAAAAGGGGTTTCTTTAGGGGTGAGTTGGATGGGGCTCGAGAACTACACACTATATCTTGGGATAAGATTAGTCGACATAAGGAGATTGGGGGAGGGGGGGGCTGAACCTGTGGGATACACAACGTGTTAATGAGGCGCTATTACTTAAATGAAGATGGAGGTTCGGAGTGAAAATTCTCTTTGGAAAAGAGTAATTGATGGGAAGTATTATGGGGGTCTCACACCAATAATTCCTGAGGTAAAGAAATGCAGAACAATGTGGGGATATATATGTAAGGCCTGGGATGGTAGGTTTGCCGGGAGATTTAGGGAAGGTTTTAAAATTCTTGTAGGAAATGGTCGATCCAATCGTTTTTGGTAGGACAATTGGGTCGAGATTGGGAGACCGTTACTGGAGTTGTTCCCCAGGATATACACATTGGCAATTAACAAATAAGGAAAGGTTGTTGAATTTGGTGATTGGTCGGGCTTCGATTGGAGATGGTGTGTTAGTTTACGAAGACAACTGTTTGACTGGGAAACCGAGGTTTGGAATGAATTCTTGTTTGTGCTAAACAAGATGAAGCTCAACAGATATATGGAAGATCGATTGGTGTGGCCACTGGAGGCGAGCGGAAGGTTCTGCACCCGATTGTGTTGGAGAAGATGTATTGAAGGGGACTCGACTGAACTATAGAGGACATGGAGGTTATTCGGGAAAACTAAGGCCCTTCGAAAGCAAAATTATTAGTTTAGATGGTTGTCCATGGTGCGTTACCAGTGAGGTAGGAGTTGAGTCATAGAGGTTGCCTTCAGAATTCCAGTGTATTGTATAATATGTGCGCGGGAGAAGGAATCCATCGATCATCTATTTTGTAAATGTGACTTCGCAGGTAAATTGTGGTATCTTGGAGTGGCCTGGTTTGGGGTGGAGTGGGTGATCCCGGGCAAGGTTGAAACTCTACTTATATGGTGGTTGCGGTGCACTTTAAGGCGTGGGAAATGGGAAGCATGGTGCATTGCAGGTATGGCTATCTTTTGGACGATATGGAAACACTGAAATGAGGCAATATTCAAAGGTAAGCAAATTGACAAAGAGGCTGCCACTGAAGAATGTAAGTGGCGAGCATGGTTATGGTGGAAAGCTGCGGGATTGAAGGTGATCGCTAGCTGTAATTGACCTGAAGTTGTCTGCCTTGTGGTAATGGAACGGACTGGAGGGGTCAGAGCTCGGGCTTCTCGTGGCGTCTTGACATGGATATGTCCTAATAAGGAATGGTGGAAGGTAAATATGGATGGATCTTCCCTTGGTAATCCAGGGCCGGCGGGAATAGAAGGCGTTATCCGAGATGAAGAAGGTAGCGTGATCTTCGTATTATCCGACCATATTGGACAAGCTGATTCGATGGAGGCAGAAGTAACAGCGATTAGTCGGGTTTGTCAGACCATCATTCGAGGTCAAGGTTTCCCTCTACAAAAGATAGTTTTTGAGTGTGATTCCCACAACGTTGTACAACGGCTAGACGATCCTGGACAGGTTCCTTGGCGCTTTCATGAGTTGATTGGTCCTATTGTGACGTTGTTTCGCTTTGTGGGTGAGACAGAGTCCAACATATTTGGAGAGAACGAAACTCTATTGCAGACCACTGGGCCAAACGCGGGGCGACTGGAGAAAATAGGATTGAAGAGTGGTATTAACAACCTTTGAATTCAATATGTATTTGTGTTGATTGTTGAGTGTTTGTGTTGGTTGTTTAATTTTCGAGGGCAGAGTGCTTTACTGTATCTTCATACCTTGAGCCGGGCGATTGCCCATGTTTTCAATGAAATTTTCCTTAAAAAAAGAAAAAAAAAATGTAATAACGACAATTGAAAATGAACGAATTATGGAGTATTATATTTTTTTTCCAAATAATGGATATTATATTAAATATCTCTCTTATATTAAGTGTCCATTTTCATTTTTATATAAATGCTAAAAATTTGCAGAATTATATATGTTCTTACTTTAATTTTATTCATATATGGATTAAAAATAGTAATTATTTAACATTAATTATTATACCTTTTAAAAAGTATTTTCGATATTTCCTTTCCTCGCCTTTTAAGGCTGTGTAAAAAAAAAAGTGTTTTCTGACATATTGTTTTAACTTTTTTTCACTTATAATGAGAAAGCACACAAATAAATTAAGTATTATATAGAATTATACTATTGGGTACGAAGTGTGCAGTGAAAACCACTTTATGAAAGATGTGAACAACCATTATTTTTATAATCCATTTAAAAGATTAAAATATTTGATTTAGGCAATAATTACTACATGAGTCACTATAATTGGACCACCTTAGTTCCATATTATTGGCTTATAGTGAAAATTATTTTAAATTTAAAGTGGGTTTAATTGAAAGTTCACTGGAATTATTAAACGGGATATGCTATAAGTCTATCACTAATATAAATTGTTAATTATACAAATTGAGCTAGTCAAAATTTTAATTAAACAATACCCGGAAGTCTTATTATTAGGTCACTGTTTCACCAGTGTTAAATTAACATTGGCTTAAATTAAAAATTACTTACAGACATCTAATGCATGATAATAGTAACTATCATCGATCTGAGTCTATTCTTTTTCCTTTAAAAAAAGGAGAAGAAGAAGCACAATTTGGATTTGGAGATTAAAGATCCAATGGATGATTAATTACTTTCTTATAACATAAAAAAGTTATTATTATATAATGATATGTGTGTATGTGGTGGAAGAATATGGATTGGTCTTAATTAAGGAGATGGACCACTCGCGAATGTCCTTATTACATTGGCCTTGTCCCAAAGGGGTGCCACGTCAGCAGAATCCAATTTGCTATATATTGTGTGTGGATATAGAAAGCTTAAGAGCACGATATTGGAACCTAAGTACCAAAGGAGTAGTGCCCATTCCATTCCCACACACACATACATAAAACATATATAGACAATTTCTTCAATCCCTCTTAGTGAAATCCACACTAATCAAACACCTCCGATCATCCATCCCCTAGCTTAAAAACCATGCCCTTCAAGAAAATAGCCGCCGTCACTTATTTGCCACCAGTGGCGGCGGCGGCGGCGGAGGAAGAGCCGCCAATGGTGGCTGTCAGAGAATTTGATGAGTCGAGAGACAAGGCGGCCGTGGAGGAGTTGGAGCGACGATGTGAGGTGGGGCAACCGGGAAAACTGTCGCTTGTCACGGACCTCATGGGCGACCCCGTGGCCCGGGTTCGAAACTTCACATCACATATTATGCTGGTAAAACTTGTTGCATTGTCCTATTAGCTTCTTCCTATCAATAATAAAATTTAAAAAACAATCAAAAAAAAGAAAAGGGACAAAACCTCACATATCCTAGTATTATCGATCTCATGTTAATACAGTAGTCCATTATTTTTATTTTAAATTACCAAAATATTTTATTTCATGCAAATATACACCAAGTTCCCTATTTCATTGACAATGGATCAATTGACCATCATGCATGTGGATACACTGTTTTACTATTGAATTCAGATTTTCAACAATGTTTTTCATAAATTAAACAATCTAAATAAAATGAGAAAGCTATTTAATTTGTTCATTTAAATTGATTTTTATTAGGTTGCAGAGTATGGAAATGGGAAGGAAATAGTGGGAGTGATAAGAGGATGTATAAAGACAGTGACAAGTGGGAAAATAATGGAGAGCTCTGAAATTCCAATCTATGTGAGATTGGCTTATATTCTTGGCCTAAGGGTTTCATCCACACACAGGTAATTAATTACTTTCTTAATCCCTTTAATCATTTAATAATCCCATACAATTTGTCTGGTATCGGATACCCAATTATTCACAACAAATAATTCCATGCAATTTAATTTCACATCTGTTTAATAAAAATAATTATTGTTTAAAAATACCCCGATCCGATCCCTCCAATTATATTCCCCCAACTTTATAATTTTCATTATTCTACATAATCTTTCTAATTACTTTTTCTAAATTTATATTATATATTATTTATTTCATGCCAAGTCATCTTTCCTTTAATTACTCATTAATAATAAAAGAAAAGTAACAACTTGAAAGAAGATGTTGGGGTGGATAAAATGCTGATAAAGGTATCATACTTTTAATTTTAATTTTCTTTGCTCTAATTTTAATACTAATTTATATATAGATCAAATTAATAATTATTATCGTATAATTATTAAATGGCATAGGACAAAGTATATATGTTGTATAATATAAAATTAAAGATAAATGTAGCTATGAATCTAGCTCCCCCTCTCTATATATCATACTCCCTCCGTTTAGAAAAGATAGCTACATTGGTAAAATTGACACTATTCACCTAAACACTTTGATTTGAAGTTTTATCATAGATATACAAGTTAAAATATAGCCAAGTGATATCTTGTTAGATTCGTCTCATCTTGTAGTTTTTAAATACCGAAGTTATAGAATTTTTACTTCTACCGAATTTGAGTTATTAATGGTTTAAATTGTGCATTGGACTGCGTGCTGGGTTGGTCAGTAGCTATCTTTAAAAAACGGAGGAAGTATCTTTTTTATGTGGCACATTTTTCACTTTCCCGAGCATTTAATTTATTGGCTAGGGATTGATTTTACTATTATAATAATAAAACAATTATTTTTGGCCCTTTTTATTTATTTATTTATAATAATATTCGTTTTTTTTATTTGTGGGAAGATAGATGTGTCCAAAAGAAAATATCGAAGTAATTTTCATGGGCTAAGAATGCACTAGACAATATACTTTCAACATGATGCAACTTGTCCCCCAAGAAAGTACTATTTTAAATTTGGTTCTTTCTACATGTGGTGCACGAATATGATATTAATTAAATATATATATATATATATATTCACAGACACACAAATCAATCCACTACTAAAAATCATATACTAATTATAAAAGAAATTCTATCTAAACATATCTATCTGAACATATATTCGAGACATAATTCAATATATTAATTATTAACTCATTTGGAAATGCATATTGATAACCAGTTGGATTAGCCAGTCTTTTAACAACAAATTTTTAATGTTGTTAATATTCGAGGTTGGAATCTCACTCACTTTTTTTTTTTTTTTCAAAAAAGAAGAAAGAAAGAAAAAATCTCTTAAATCTTTATTTATTTTGTCACATGGGCAACCCCTTTTAACCCTAATAACATAAAAAGAAAGTAACTTATGATTAGCTAGCTAGCATATATACTCATGCATTCCCCAGCCATAAATTCCTTTTTCTATTTAAAAAGTCACTATAATCATCACTTAATTAAAAAATTAAATTTGTTACATTTATGATTCATCTCATCACTCATTTATGATGATATAATATAATTCATTGTATAGTATTTATTTACTAATAATAATAATATTGCATGCAGGAGGCTTGGCATAGCCACAAAACTTGTGCAAGAATTGGAGCATTGGTGCAAACAAAATGGTGCACAATATGCTTACATGGCCACAGAATGCAGCAACCAGCCTTCCTTAAATTTGTTCACCAAGAAATGCAATTATGTCAAATTTCGAAATCCATCGGTCTTGGTGCAACCGGTTCATCTTCACTCCAAGCCACTGCCGTCGGATATCGCCATCATCCGCCTACCTCCTCGTCTAGCGGAACAACTCTACCGTCATGTATTCGCCTCCTCGGAATTCTTTCCAAAAGACATCGATTGTTTGTTAAGAAACAAGCTCAGTCTAGGCACGTTCATGGCCTTAACAAAAAAAACCCTCTCGAAATGGAACCCTAATTCGGACAAATTCCCCGAATCCTATGCCGTGCTCAGTGTCTGGGATACTAAAGAGGTTTATCGTTTACAGGTGAAGGGCGTGTCCGCTCTGACAACCGCAGCCTGCTTAGGGACGAGGGTGGTCGACGCCATGATTCCATGGCTGAAGATCCCCTCGATCCCTAATGTTTTTCGGGATTTTGGGTTTCACTTCATGTACGGACTCCACATGGAGGGTGGGGATGGGCCAAGATTGATGAGAATGCTTTGCAAGTTCGTGCACAACGTTGCAAGGAACGATGGCGACTCAAGGGTGGTGGTGGCGGAGGTGGGACAGGGGGACCCGGTGCGCGGGGCGGTCCCACATTGGAAGAAGTTCTCGTGGGATGAGGATATATGGTGCATAAAGAGACTTGGGGAAGTTAACAATAGAAGAAGAAATAATAGCGACGATGATGATTGGTATAAGTCGTCCATGTCAATGTCGTCTTCAGTGATATTTGTCGACCCACGTGACCTATGACCCTTGTCGGAATGTGGTTTTGGTTAACCAGGGGGGTTGTAGTAATGTGTGCATTTGTACGTATGTGTTTGATTATTATTATTATTATTATTATTAAATGTGAGTCTTTTTCCAACGACCAATCTTGGTGGATATATATGTGTTTGCATAGTCATTCCAGTTTTTAGTCATTGATGACTTAATGTGATAATCACAACCTGTTCTTTTCCCTAAGCACAATTTTAGTTTAAGCTCATCTCCACCAATAACTCTATTTCTCAGTCAACTCTATTTTATTTCTCAGTCCAATTTATAGTTTTTCATTTTTTATCTCCAACAATCAACCCTAAAATGTCCTCTATTTAAGAATATTCCATTTTGATTTCTTTTGCTATTCATTTAATTTTTAACTATCAAGTTAATATATTGTACTTCCTCGGTTCTTTTTTAAGTGTAATGTTTATTATTTCCACGTATAACAACGCACATTTTAAACTATTAATAACTCAAATTCGGTACAAGTAAATTCTAAAAAATTGATATTTAAAAACTACAAGATTGTACGAATCCAACAAGACTTCGCTATATTTTTTCTTGTATAACTATGACAAAAATAATGATTGGTAGATTAGAAAACTTATTGAAACAGTAATTGAACTTAAGCAACGCAAATCCCGGCCACCTGACCCCTAGCCATACTTGTAACAACCCTACCCCGGGCTGGGCCTGCAGACCATGCACCCCAACCCCTCCTCATGTGTGCCTTCCAGGCCCCTAGCCAAGCACCCTGCAGCCCACATGGTTAACAACCTTACCTTTGGGTGGTTGTTAAAGGGAGGTTGGGGGATCAAATCCCACCTCCAACAACCCACCAAGGGGTGCTTGGCGGGAGGCCTGGAAGGCACACATGGGGAGGGGTTGGGGTGCATGGTCTGCAGGCCCAGCCCGGGGTAGGGTTGTTACAATACTTCTCTTTTGTCCATTTATAACTTATGTGGCATAGACTCCTAATACATATTTCTTATCCTGTATAAACTGTTTAACAAAAAAAATTCAGCACATATCATCAATTATTTTTTTTAAAAAAATCCATAATAGGAGAATAAACTATTTACAATAAAGTTTTATTTGAAAATTAACTGTTAATGCCCAAAAGACACTAGCCAACTGTTAGTTTTTTTTTTTTTTTTTTTAATTTATAAATCGAAAATGAAACAACCATCCTTTACAAGAGGAATTTAGGGAGAGGCTGGGGCAGTGTGAATTGTATGTTGTCTAATCTATACATTATATTACTTGTTGAAAATGCAATTGAACTTTAAATAGTTTTAACCAACATGGATGTCTGGAAGACAGGAGATCGTTTATCCGCTCGCCCCAAATATTTCCATTAAAAGTATTGAACATTTAATTTTCAACATATACCACTTTGAGTAAAGATGACAGCTATCCAATTATAGATTGTAACAAAGAACTGAACACAACATGCTAAAAATCAATACACTACCGTACAATTCCAGCATGCTTTAAGAGTTGGGGCGGGGCCAATATTATTTAATTACTAGTACTATTTTTTCATCAACATGTAGTTTTTTTCTTTTTTTTTTCTTAATAAAAAAAAACCTCAAACAAATTACAAATTGAAATAAAGATGATAAATATAATTGGAGGGGATAATAACCACTTGGCCTAAGGCCATCTCCAATGCACCCTGCAAATTACAAATTTGCAGGGTGCAAAATGCAGGGTGGGGCTCCAACCCACCCTGCAAAAATGGGGGAAGCACCCTCCCATTTGGGAGGGTGTGGGAGGGTGCTACAGTGTTCCGCCCAAATTTTCTGTTCATCCCTGCATTTTTTTTGTTTTGTTTTTTTGTTTTTTTTTAAAAAAAATTTCTGTATATTCTTTAAAAAATAATAAAAATAAAAATATGGTTAATATTTTGTATAAAAGGGTGTTGGTATTATTTATAAATTTAAAAAAGTAATATAAAGTAGAATATATAGAGAATATGCCTTAATCCTGCAAAAATAGAGGGTTGGGTTGGAGATGAAATTACTGTAGCTATCTTGTAAAAATAGAGATTTGTACTGTAGCTCCTGCAAAAGTAGAGGGTATGGTTGGAGATGGTCTAATGTTCAAATTATTTGACTTTTAATCCTTTTCATTTGTCCATTTGTTTGCATCCGGATCTTGCAGTACTGTTAGAACTAGGGTAAGAAAACTTGACCACTAGACGAAACACTTAGCCCATGTGGGATCAATAAATTCATAGGCATACCGAGGCTGAGTCCTATATATATATATATATATATATATATATATATATATATATATAGAGGTACGTTACTGCCCACAGTACACAATAATAACAGGTAAATTAAATTAAAGCAAGACATATATTGAAAAGATTCATCCATCCATCCATTGATGGGGAATGGAAGTGTAGAGAGGGACGGATCGGGTCTCGGGGATCCAACAGGGGCAGTGTAACACCCCGGATTTGATAACCCAGACCGGGATATCACCGCCACATCTCCCTAGCAAGACCCGGCTTTCCGAGCTCACTAAGGAAATGCAAGGCTTATGGGTACGTAAAAGATTTAAAAACATTTCAATATTGAGTCCGGAAAATAATAATACTTAGTTCAAAATACGGAATAGTAACCATCCATGCACGAAATAGAGTAAAGGCAGCGGAAAAGTAATCACGGCCAACATGGCCAAAATTCGGGTTTAACAGGCCCGATTTAAAACAGTACTGAAGTGCAAGAAGTAAAAATGTTTATGAAATAGTTCCCCCAATGGATGAGCATGCGTCACTCGACATACTCTGTAAAAGAAAAATAACAACGGGTTTATCAGTATAAAAATATACCGAGTAAGTTAATCCCTGACTAAATAATTTAAGGGGTTACATGTGTTTAATTAAAATTACACTTTTCATGCATTACGAAATTAATTTAAAATTCTTAATTTACTCGCAGCGGAAGAACACGATTAATTTATTCAAGACGAGAATACATAATTTAAAGACTTGATTTAAAAGCGTAATTTAAAAGCATAATTTAAGAACGTAATTTAGAAGTATAATTTAAAACGTGATAAATTTAAGCATAATTAATTACGCACACAAGTCTTTTATATTTTTATCCCGCAAACTAAGAAGAGGACACCATACCGGGGAGATCACTAACGAGGCAATCTCAAATCGTAGGACCACTAACGAGGCAGTCCAAATAAATGGGAGACCACTAACGAGGCAGTCTCAATGATAGTAGGACCACTAACGAGGCAATCCAAATAAATACAACGCGCGAGATCACTAACGAGGCAATCTCAGATAGTAGGGAGACCACTAACGAGGCAGTCTCAGAAATAATAGCATGAAGATCGGCTCAGCCTAGTGAACGGGATTCTTTGAAAGTTCATGTTTCAACGTTTACAAAATATTCGATATTGCATTTCGTAGTTCGAGTTTTCTCAAGTTCGAAAAATCCGATTCGTCACAGTTTACGCCTTTTTAAATTAAAAATTCATCTTTTAACTAAAAATTCTGAAATTTACACAGTAGCTCAAGTATACACATACGAAAAATTTTCATGTTTTAAGTTTTTGGAAATAAGGTTTCGAAGTGAGTCAAATTTCGAGTTCTTTACAAAAGAAGATTTCTGCCCAAGGGACTGATTCTGACACAGTTTCGTGCAACGCCGATTAAAAATTCATTTTAAAACCAATTGGTCCGAGATTTTCACAGGATGTGGATAACACCTTAATGAACAACTTTCATTTTTTAAGATTTTGGAAATAATGAGTTTTAGACGTTAAAAAATCGACACCAATACGCTGCTTGCGCGCGGATTCAAAAATCGGTTTGGAACATGTTCTGAAATCGTCCGTTTTGACATATCAAATGATCTCCAAAATTCATGAAATTTTATATGCATAATTTAGACACAATTATCTACAACTTTTATTTATAAATGCAAAGTTGAATCGATCTAAAAACAGGTGAAAAACATGCATTAAGTCGAATCAATAAAACTGTCATGGTTTCTAACGTCCGATTTTCATACAGAAATTTTACTTCACGATTTGGGATATCAAATCTTTATGTCAATTGCTGAAATTTGGACACAAGGTAGATTAGAGTCTTATGAACAAAATCTATGTTGAAAAGTTTTTGGTTTGAATTCCCGAAGATAGAGTTTTGGTCGAGTTATTAAGATTGGTTGAAAATAGGGTTTTTGAAAACCGATTTTAGTTACGTGTCTAGATGTTAAGTTTTAAACGACAATAAACCACAAAAATTGAAGAGTAAGGTCTTAACTTACTTAGTTAGAGAATAGGGTCAAAGTGAGGGCTTTTCAGAAGTCCTAAGGTCGCGACGAACGGTTAACTTCTCCGATTGCTTTTTGTTCGTCCCCCGACGTGAAATCATAGCAAAGAAAAGGATGTTAGATTTTGGGTTTTTAAGGTTTATGGACGAACTAAGCACTATACCATAACTTACCAAGGGTCTAGAAGGAAGAGGCTTCGTCCCGTTCGCCCCGTCGTCGCCGGAATACTCGCCGGAAAGTGGTCTCGAAAAGGGTTTCGGCTTGGAGAGGAAGAATGAGAGTGTGGAGGATGTATTTTCTGTAAGAATGGGTTATGGGGACGTCCCTAACCGTTCTTAAGCCTTTCCTAAGGCTGGGATCCGATTACCATCGAAGGGATTCATAATTTAGGCAAGAAAATCGCCATGGAAGGAAAGTTTACACCTTCTGCACCTCTGGCGCGGTGGTGACGCGCACGTATAGGGATGTCTGCGCAGAGCACGCATGACCAGTCCTGGGACGCGTCTCCTCATGCCGCGCGGTGGCCGCGCGGCGGCGCGTGCCGGCCGGACCGGCCGGTTCGGCGGTTTGTGTGGTCCGTCGGGTCTTTTCTTCTTTTCTCTATCGGTTTTCTATCCCCTACGTGTTTGGCTCGACTCCTCGGGTCGTTACCGGTTCGAAATCTTCATCATAAATTCGTTACGAGCTCGGGTTTAACGCTCGTAACATTTCCGTGCCATAATTAATCTAGTTAAATTAGTTCCAATTCCTCTTAACGTTTTTCCCGAGTATTACAGGCTACATCCCTTATGAATCCACTTCGTCCTCGAAGTTCGTTAGGATACTTTTGGTTATGTTTTTATTTTGTGATTTATTTGTGATTTATTTTGTGACCGAACTTAGAATTTAGATTTCCAAGCTGCATATGTACCCTGTGAAGGGATCAAGTCATAACGTAGTTCAAAACAATTTGAATTTGTTTTTCTCGGGTATTACATCCTCCCCCCTTTAAGAATACAGTTATGTCCCCATAACTGTGGTCGGGTCATCTTGGAAGAGGGTCGGGTATCGTTGTTTCATATCGGCTTCCAATTCCCATGGTGCCGTCTCCGTTTCGTGGTTAGACCAAAGGACTTTGACCATCCTCACGGTCTTATTCCTCGTTACTCTCTCCTTCATGTCAAGTATTCGCACCGGAACTTCCTCGTAGCTCAAGTCATCCTCAAATTCAATTTCTTCCGGTCGGAGCACATGGGTCAGATCGTGCACATACTTCTTCAATTGGGAGATGTGGAACACATCGTGAACACGAACAAATTGTGGTGGCAACGCTAGCCGATAAGCGAGATTTCCCACTCTTTCCAGAATTTCACACGGTCCTATGTACCGTGGACTCAGTTTTCCTCGTTTGCCGAAGCGCATCACACCCTTCATTGGTTATACCTTCAGCATGACTTTATCGCCGACTTGAAATTCCAAGTCTTTCCGTCTCACGCCCGCGTAACTCTTTTGCCGGTCTTGAGCGGCTCTCATCTTTATTTCCGTATTGAGGGCGTCTTGTAGTTTTGTCCAAAAATGTGAGACAAATCTATTGTCCCTATAAGGAATGATGTTGGGTGACACCCCATGTCGTCGTACCTCATTATCGATGTACGCTTGGGTTAGGTGAGTGGTGTAAAGTAAAAGAGATTAAGCAAAATCGAAAAAAAATAAAACCCCTTCCGTGATCCGCGCGGTATGAGGCCTCAGCGCGCGGTGACTGCACGGGCACATCAGTTCGAGAAAAAAGGGCTCGCGCCCCGCGCGAGCCACTTCCCCCATTTTCCCATCCGAGACCTCTTCACTTTTGCTCTCAAATTCGTTCTTCCGATCTCAAATTCTACCGATTCCGACTTCAATTTTGCTTTACAAGGTATGTACCCACTATTTTCACTTACCAATTTCAATTTTTTTTATGCTTTGAACGACTTGATTTGTGATGGGATTTAGAAATTAGGGTTTATGTACAAAAATTGGGGATTTGTTATTTTTAGGCTTGATTCATGCAAATTGTTGAGCTTATATGATGGTTGATGCTATTCTCGTTGGTTTGGAAGTATTTGTGCATCAATGTGTACTTAATTCGAGGAAATTCTTGCTAAATTTTGGAGTTGTAGAGAGGATGTGAAATTTCCGTTTTACATTGGTATTGCGGGCATGAGAATGATTTCATTGTTGTTGTTTTATGCCTTAATGTGATGTTGAGTCGTTGATTAGGTAATTGCTTCAATTTGTGGACAATTTACATATGTTTATAAGTAACTTTGGCTTTGGTTTATTACGCACATAGCGTGTTTGACGAAATGTCACAGTGGGTTTTGGAATTTGTTTGGGCATGTTCTTTGGTTTGGTTACCTTTCGGTTTGTATTGATGAACTATTAGACTTGACACCCTCTTGGATTGCTCCCGTTGGGGCCTATATTTGATGTTTTTGCGTTCTCTGCTTGATAGTTATTGTGTGGAATTTAGCCTTATAATTGGTATTGGTTCCTTGCAGGATGTTGCTTTCTTATGGGTTGTCTGGGCGTCTCTCATGGTTCTTCCGGGGGCCAAGAGACGAGCTACTCGGCGCGATGCGGCTGACCCTAGCACTGCCGCTCCGGTGATACCGGATTCTGATGAGAGCGAGTCCGAGGAGGACGAGGAGCAGCGGGGCCCGAGACTCAGGGATCTCCCCGACGAGGTGCGTCCTCACCGGCATGATAGGTTTCGTTTTAGGACAAGGGCCACCCAGGACTTCTATTTCGACGAGCTTCGTCGAAACAGGGCTTATGTCCCCGAGAGAGGCATGTATCCTGATCATTTGGGCGATGATAGGGTCAGTGCGGTCTTGGAGCACCTTCAGTGGTCTGGACTCGCACGTCACCCCGGGGGCGTTGCCTCCGGTTATCTGGCTATGGAGGTTATCGCCAACATTAGCGGTTTTGGGGAGGGTGACGACTTATCTCGAGTATGGGTTCGGGGTCGCTATCTAGACTTCAGTGCTCGGGCGATCAATGTCTATTTCGGTCTGCCTGACGATGGCGCATTCCGCCCACAGCCTGAGGGCCGCGTTATTGCCCCTGCGTGGGATGTCTTATGCACCATGGTGGCTCCTCAGCTCGAGCACGATCATGAGCTGTGGTTGACGACGATGGACACCCCTTGGCGAGAGCTCACCCAGATATGGTTAGGGCGCGTCCGGCCGATTACCCGTAGCCATATCGTCCTGGATCATGTCTACGAGACCATTTGCTTTATCGCACGAGGCGGTAGGGTGAATATGGGAGCTTGTATTGAATACAATTTGAGGGGTATGCGGAGAGGACAAGGGAGTAGGGTGATTACCCATATTCACCTCATTTGTGGCTTGTGCACGGCGCAGGGGATTCGCACGACACCGGAGACAGATCCGTACGAGTTAGCAGCGGGTGGTTGTTACCGTATCCCGACTTACGCTGCTCGGCGTAACGCCTTACGTCGTGGAGTTCCTCGGGCTGTACTTCGCCCGCAGCCTGATGATAGCGGCTTGATTCTAGTTGTACCTCCGGAGCAGTCACCCCCTCCTCGAGTAGTTCCACCTCCTGCAGTGGCGCCTCAGGGCTAGGAGATGACTCAGATGCTGCAGATGATGCAGGAGATGCGGGTTGGTATGGATGCCGGGTTTGCAGCTGGGCAGGCTCGTTATGACGCCTTAGACGCTAGGTTGGACTTCTACCAGGCCTGTATGGACTCGTTTGCTACGAGGCAGGCTCAGCAGCAGGCCACTATGTCCGACATGTACGCCTATGTGCGACAGATGGATGAGTACATGCGTCGGCAGTTCCCGCCTCCCGATCAGTGATTTTTCGTATTCGCATTTTCATTTAGGTTTCGTAGAAGACGTATTTTGTTTAGTTGTCTCCTTATGAGGATGTTTTCGCTGACTGGGATTCATAGTTTATGTTTCCGTTGTGTTATTGCCTAGTTACTTATTTGACTTGCGTTAGTTGTTTGTCGCTGTTTAGAAACACGGTTCAATTGTTCTGCCTTAATTTATGATTTGAGATATTCTGGATTCATTGTTACCTCCTTATCGCATTTATATGTGTGTGGGTTGCCCAACAATACTTGCATCGTTGTGGGACTGAGCCGCTTCAAGGTAATTTGGTAAAATAATGTGATAAGGTATACAGGATAAAATTAAATAGATATATATTTACAAAATAAATGCTCGTAAGGAAATTTTTTATTGAATAAAGAATGGTATTAACATGTATCAATCCATTGGGACCTGTTAATAGAGGTTGTTGGAACTTAGTGTACTGTTTGTTGTCGTTGGGGGTTGTTCACTACTTGTCGTTTTGTTTTTGTTTCGTTTGTTTTCGCCCCCATCCCCTTTTTTTGGTATGAATAGTAACCTGTTCGGTTTTTTTTTATTTTTTTGTTTTTTTAAAAAAATCTAGGGTCTAGGGTTTAGGGTTTTCAGGGTTTGGGGTTGGATATACCCTTATTTGTTTATTTACCTTATATAATAATGATATATATTTGTATTGTTTATTTATTATTACCTTGTTCTTTTTTAGTTTTAACAAGGTAATTGAAGGGAAATAATTTAAATAAATGTGAGGAGTAATTTAAATATACTTGTATAAAATAAATGCTTATATATTTATTACTCAAGGGAAACCTTTATTTGGGTTACAAGCATTCGAAACAGAAATCTAATAATAATAGTGCATCGATGTGGATCTCTAAGTCTAGAGTGAATAAGTAGGTGCATCTTCGATGGGATCGTCCTCCTCGCTGGATCGTCAATCGGGGTGGGTGTTCCAACAGGCTCGGGGCTCGGAGGAAATACGTCAGCCTCTAGGCTCAGCAGTTCCGCTCCTAAGTGCCCTACTTGCATCATCAGTTCGTTATCCTTGTTTTGAAGTGCAACCACTTGGGTTTGGAGTTCGGCGACTTGGGCCTTGAGTTGGGTTATTTCATGATGGTCAGCTTCCCTAAGATGTCCCAAATGGGCCACGTTACCCTCTAGTTGCCCTACTCGAGCCTTGAAGTGATTGATGTGCTGTTGGGACTCGAATGCGTTGGTCAGTTTCATCATCAGATTGATCATGTTTGCGTTGGGTTCGGCCATCTAATGTCAACAAGAGAGATTAGTGTTAGACATATTTCAAGCAAAGTCAAGATATGCAGAAATTTAAATCTATATAAAATATGCATATGCAATCCCCCCAATAGAAATTTATTTAATGTGTTTTTAATTTAAATTGATCATGGATTTAAGTAATTAAAATGTTGGGCCTCTATATTGGGCCGAAATTAATAACTTGGGCTAAAAAAAATAATACTAGGTTTTAAAATAATGGTTTAAAAATAATAATAATAGCTTTATAATTTTCCGGGCTCTGATACCAACTTGTAACACCCCGGATTTGATAACCCAGTCCGGGATGTCACCGCCACATCTCCCTAGCAAGACCCGGCTTCCCGAGCTCACTAAGGAAATGCAAGGCTTATGGGTACGTAAAAGATTTAAAAACATTTCAATATTGAGTCCGGAAAATAATAATACTTAGTTCAAAATACGGAATAGTAACCATCCATGCACGAAATAGAGTAAAGGCAGCGGAAAAGTAATCACGGCCAACATGGCCAAAACTCGGGTTTAACAGGCCCGATTTAAAACAGTACTGAAGTGCAAGAAGTAAAAATGTTTATGAAATAGTTCCCCCAATGCATGAGCATACGCCACTCGACATACTCTGTAAAAGAAAAATAACAACGGGTTTATCAGTATAAAAATATACCGAGTAAGTTAATCCCTGACTAAACAATTTAAGGGGTTACATGTGTTTAATTAAAATTACACTTTTCATGCATTACGAAATTAATTTAAAATTCTTAATTTACTCGCAGCGGAAGAACACGATTAATTTATTCAAGACGAGAATACATAATTTATAGACTTGATTTAAAAGCGTAATTTAAAAGCATAATTTAAGAACGTAATTTAGAAGCATAATTTAAAACGTGATAAATTTAAGCATAATTAAATACGCACACAAGTCTTATATTTTTATCCCGCAAACTAAGAAGAGGACACCATACCGGGGAGATCACTAACGAGGCAATCTCAAATCGTAGGACCACTAACGAGGCAGTCCAAATAAATGGGAGACCACTAACGAGGCAGTCTCAATGATAGTAGGACCAATAACGAGGCAATCCAAATAAATACAGCGCGCGAGATCACTAACGAGGCAATCTCAGATAGTAGGGAGACCACTAACGAGGCAGTCTCAAAAATAATAACATGAAGATCGGCTCAGCCTAGTGAACGGAATTTTTCGAAAGTTCATGTTTCAACGTTTACAAAATATTCGATATTGCATTTCGTAGTTCGAGTTTACTCAAGTTCGAAAAATCCGAATCGTCACAGTTTACGCCTTTTAAATTAAAAATTCATCTTTTAACCAAAAATTTTGAAATTTACACAATAGCTCAAGTACACACATACGAACAACTTTCATGTTTTAAGTTTTTGGAAATAAGGTTTCGAAGTGAGTCAAATTTCGAGTTCTATACAAAAGAAGATTTCTGCCCAAGGGACTGATTCTGACACAGTTTTGTACAACGCCAATTAAAAATTCAATTTAAAACCAATTGGTCCGAGATTTTCAAAGGATGTAGATAACACCTTAATGAACAACTTTCATGTTTTAAGATTTTGGAAATAATGAGTTTTAGACGTTCAAAAATCGACACCAATACGCTGCTTGCGCGCGGATTCAAAAATTAGTTTGGAACAGGTTATGAAATCGTCCGTTTTGACATATCAAATGAACTCCAAAATTCATAAAATTTTATATGTATAATCTAGACACAATTATCTACAACTTTTATTTAGAAATGCAAAGTTGAATCGATCTAAAAACGGGTGAAAAACATGCATCAAGTCGAATCAATAAAACGGTCATGGTTTCAAACGTCCGATTTTCATACAGAAATTTACGTCACGATTTGGGATATCAAATCTTTATGTCAATGGCTGAAATATGGACACAAGGTAGATTAGAGTCTTATGAACAAAATCTATGTTGAAAAGTTTTTGGTTTGAATTCCCGAATATAGAGTTTTGGTCGAGTTATTAAGATTGGTCGAAAATAAGGTTTTTGAAAACCGATTTTAGTTACGTGTCTAGATCTTAAGTTTTGAACGACAATAAACCACAAAAATTGAAGAGTAAGGTCTTAACTTACTTAGTTAGAGAATAGGGTCGAAGTGAGGGCTTTCCGGACATTCTAAGGTTGCGACGAAAGCCAACTTCTCCGATTGCTTTTTGTTCGTCCCCCGACGTGAAATCGTAGCAAAGAAAAGGATGTTAGATTTCGGGTTTTTAAGGTTTATGGACGAACTAAACACTATACCATAACTTAACAAGGGTCTAGAAGGCAGAGGCTTCCTCCCGTTCGCCCCGTCGTCGCCAGAATACTCGCCGGAAAGTGGTCTCGAAAAGGGTTTCGGCTTGGAGAGGAAGAATGAGAGTGTAGAGGATGTATTTTCTGTAAGAATGGGTTATGGGGACGTCCCTAACCGTTCTTAAGCCTTTCCTAAGGCTGGGATCCGATTACCATCGAAGGGATTCATAATTTAGGCAAGAAAATCGCCATGGAAGGAAAGTTTACACCTTCTGCACCTCTGGCGCGGTGGTGACACGCACATATAGGGATGTCCGCGCGGAGCACGCGCGACCAGTCCTGGGACGCGTCTCCTCATGCCGCGTGGTGGCCGCGCGGCGGCGCGCGGATGGCGCGTGCCGGCCGGACCGGCCGGTTCGGCAGTTTGTGTGGTCCGTCGGGTCTTTTATTCTTTTCTCTATCGGTTTTCTATCCCCTACGTGTTTGGCTCGACTCCTCGGGTCGTTTCCGGTTCGAAATCTTCATCTTAAATTCGTAATGAGCTCGGGTTTAACGCTCGTAACATTTTCGTGCCATAATTAATCTAGTTAAATTAGTTCCAATTTCTCTTAACGTTTTTCCCGGGTATTACAGGCTACCTCCCTTAAGAATCCACTTCGTCCTCGAAGTTCGTTAGGATACTTTTGGTTATGTTTTTATTTTGTGATTTATTTGTGTTTTATTTTGTGACTGAACTTAAAATTTAGATTTCCAAGCTGCCTACGTACCCTGTGAAGGGATCAAGTCATAACGTAGTTCAAAACAATTTGAATTTGTTTTTCTCGGTTGTTATAGGCAGGACAAAGGGGTTTATTGCAGTAGTCAATATCGAAATTCATGACAAGGGAAGCTGTCGTTGGTGGTGCAGATCGAATAGTTTTAAAGATCGAATCCAAGAGTGGGCGAATACATACAGAGCCACATGAATCGTTCTTATCAGCATATCCTTAAACTTGGATCTTGTCCCTGAGTATAGACAAGCTGTGGGCTGTGGCTGGCCACCCCCTCCATCGCTCCATTTATAATATATATATATATATAATTGGCATCTCCCATGAATACAGTTACAGGTGTTGGTTTGTAGGGACCAAACAGCTCCTTGTAATAAATACTATAGTAATTGAGACACACAGAGGACAGGGCGGGTCTGCCCTTATTAATACTTGGGAGGAGTATTATTATTACAAGTATTATTGGTTATAGGGCAGCAGTGCATGCCCTTATTCCTTAAGTACTAGTCTTAATTAATAGGGTTTGGTGCTAACAGTTACTCCCTAATATGGGCTGTCGGAAATCAACACTTGCTGCTCCATCTCTCATCTACTCTGCAGCTCCTCCACAAAAAAAAAAAAAAAATGTTTATAAATATCATTCCATAAATAATATCAATGCAAGCTGTTTTTTTCAACTCTTGACGGTAATTATTATTATTGTTAATAGTATTTGTTTGTAAACTTTTATGAACGTTGGTCATAAATGTTTATCCTACACACACCCGAAATGTGAGCTTTTAGAGGGAAGAATGCAAGGTCGTATAGTAGGGGATGATAGCTTTTATGACTTGATCTAGTGACTAAATACTGTGACTTCCAATTTTATGATTGAGAGTGTGAATTCAGTGGCCCTTTATCTCTTCTGTTTTCAAAGACAAGAGGATGACAAGTTGAGCTCAAGGACTATATATATTCACTCCTCAACCATTGTTCATTGTTGGCATGTCAACTTTTATTACTTCATTGGACCATTTACTACCAATTGTTGATGATGTAACACCTCCCTACCTAGCTTAACTCTAATTCCATCTCTCATCTTTATAGCACACTTGCTAAGCCACTTGATTTAAGTTATGGCATTCTAATCCATATAAGTTTACATCTATATATTTACAAAACTTAAATTTAATTTTTCTATATACCTTAATATAATACATAATTTTTCTTATTTTATAAATATAAAAGTTTTAACACTATATAGTACATATTATTAAAGTTTCTAGGTGGCTGATGTCGATGTCCTTCTATTAAGGGAAATAATAGAGTACAAGTACCTGCATGTGCGTGTATGATATGTGGAGGTTTTTATGTGATGGCATATTGTGTATGTGATGGTCATGATGGATGTTGAGATGTGTGTGAATACGACCAATTATGCGATTTACAAACCCATTTATGTGATTGTCAATATGTTTATATGATATCTAGTGCAGTATACTATGATGACCGAATTGTTGGTGTTGCTATGTGTCTGCCTGTATGTTTGTGATGTTAGGCATTTTTCATGTAATGCATATATATAACTGTGTTCGTGATATTGGTGATCGGCCAAGGTGGTCACAATTTCGATAGGGAAGATGACGATTTGGTTGGGGGAAGATGACGATGGAGAATGGAAGACGCAATTATGGAATGAATTCAAACCCTAAATCTAATCTAATGATATTTAATTAAATATTGGCAATTGTGTAATTCCATCAATTCTGAGTGGTTGAGATTTTCTTCTATTGAAAGGGGAGCGGTGGAGATGATCAACCCTCATAAATAAAACTTGTCCCAACAATGTAGGACGACATGAAACTATGATCAACCCTCACAAATCTAACAGGCGGCCTTGAAAAGAAGCTAGCTAGGCCTGATAGTGGAGATTTTTCTGGACTTGACTTTATGAGCACCATGCATGTGTGATTTAACAATTTCTCACTTACATTGTATTGTATTGCAATATCTTTTGACTTTGTGCCCGACTAATTTAATTAAGCATTATAATGTTTTCTGTTTGCATTAGCGAAATTAGTTTGTGCTCTTAGAGACAAAGGCATATAACGATGCTGAAAGGTAGTTAAAGATTGTGCACGACGTAGAGTCTGGGTTGAGATCAGAGCAGCGCCAACTTGGCCAAGCTAAGCTAAGGACGACTTCCATGCATGAACCATATCGATCATCACTCATTGCATCATCATCATCATCATCATCATCATCATCATCATCATCATCATCATCATCATCATCGGTTTTAGGCTTCAAGTGCTTCTGGCCAGATGCTAATAATTTGGATGACTTTCGTAGGCAATTAATTAATTATATATATATATACGCCTACTAGCTCTACCAATCCCTTAATAGTAATAATTTGGACTCAACTGGTGACGACAGGCTGCGCTAGCTAGCTAGCTATTCCGATGGATGGACATGCATGCACAGCTGCAGCCCCGTGTATATATGTCCCAATCGTCGTCTACGTCCTACTCAATCATACACCCCCATAGCTAGCAAATCAATGTCTCCCCTGACCCCTCCTACTCAACGTCCACCTTCCTTCCGGAAACCTCTCTACCAG
This sequence comes from Hygrophila difformis, assembly GCA_030278955.1. Classification (NCBI taxonomy): domain Eukaryota; kingdom Viridiplantae; phylum Streptophyta; class Magnoliopsida; order Lamiales; family Acanthaceae; genus Hygrophila; species Hygrophila difformis. Next base: position 22,839,303 of record JAOANR010000003.1, read on the forward strand.
TCGTCCAGTGCACCACCACCTACCGTGCATTTGGACTGCCCCTGCCTAAACTAGCTGGCTACATTTTTATTTTATTTTCTTTTTCTTTTTTTTTTTTTACATGTTTTGACAAGTTTATGTTGCTACGCTGTCGCCTATGTCTTCAGTAACATGAAACAGTTAATCTGTACCTCTTTGTATCTCATTCGGCCTCCTCCAGCTAATTAAATGAATGTGCATTGGCTTTTGTTTTCACTGATCTGCATAATGATTTTGAAGCTTACGCCCCGGCCTTCCTTCGATATGATTGCAATCTGTTCATCATCAATTTAATGGTTTACAATTGACTTAGATCAGCTATAGATTCACTAGCACACACAACTAAGGAATTAAATAGAACCTCCCATGAAAAGGGAAGACTGATTCCACTATATTCTAAACTTGCCCCTTGATCACTTGATAAAAATGGGATTGGAAACCTTGATCAAGCTAATGTGAGAAAAATCTGACCCAACTTTGTTAGCTAGGGCTTGATGCATGCAGCTGGTGATTCTCGTTGGGTTTGACCCTAATGATGAATGGAAGCAAATTTGATGCTCTTGAGGTTGCAACTGTTGCCAGCTAGATTGCCAACACACTGGTGTACACTACCTACAAACCCTTTAGCTATGGAATTTTGTCTATAAACCCGTTATACTTAACGAGTTTCGATCATAAATTCAGTTGCTAATAACCAAAATTGATCAATTATAGGGTTTTAATAATAAAAATTTTCGGTCACTAGAACAAGTGCTCCAGCTTATAATTTAATTTGTCTAAGAAAGGGAAATATATATAGAGAGGTTAATGGACTCCAGTGGTCAACCTAGAAATTTAAAAAAAAAAAAAAACACAGTTTAATATAATTAAATAATAAGATAATATAATAATCATTTAATTTTTATAAGTAATTATATAAATCTAGTCATAGAACCCACTAGAAATTGAATATGAACTCAAACTTTATTATAGGAAAATGAAAAATAAAAAAATAATAATAATAAAGGAATTTTGCATCCAATCAATGTACCGGGATCATAGTTGTTACAAAATTAATTAATTCCACATTTTCAGGACCCCAAGTTCACGTGAACAATTATCTATGACGAGAAAACAACACATCTCTATAATTTTAGTTCTAATTTCTTAAAATTTCTTCAATTTGCTAGTGTTTAATGATGTTGATTTTTATGTGATTGTTAAATTATTGTGTTCGCCAGTGATCCGTGCTCCCAGCAAAATTAGACCTTATAAAGAAAAATAAAAAGGCATCATGGTTTATTTTCCCTTTATTTCTAATTATCTTTTGTTTTATGAAAAAGTATTAGTAAGTCATCAAAATGCCCTAGCTAATAGTAATCAAAGTAATTATTTTAATGTTAATATAATTAGCATGTTTAACAATCTTACACTTGACAGTCATGAGACTTAGCCCTTTTTTTTAACCACGGATTTCAACCCCCTGTTAGAAACACAAGACATGGATATGAAATTCCAACCCAAAAACAATTGGTGATAGTTAGTGTGGTCCATATTCGAGATGATATTTATATTAGAAGCGAAGAGATTCCAAGCCAAAGCCAAATTCCAACCCATAACATATAAATAATGGAGGATATCCTAATGTATAACCGATGTACATACTTTTGGATGAAGCAAGAAAGATTATATATCTCCTTCGTCTTTTGGGATAAAAGGAAATGAAGGAATTATATTAACACTAGTAATAATGTATATCTAAACACTAGGAATGAAGTTTTCTATTAATAAACGTGATCAAATTACTAAATGTAGAACCATATTTCAACCATCAGAACAAACGAATCCAAATTACAAAAACTAACAAACCTAATGTTGATTGTTCTCAAAATAGCTAGCAATTAACTTAAAAGCTAGTTGTAAGGTTTTACACGACTCTTACACAATGCATGCAATGCAAGGGAAGATCGTAGATCACATTGTTGAAGCCCTTGCAAAACTCGAGAATCTTGATGATTCAATGCGCATGAGTACCTGCGGATGACCCTGTTCAACCTGCATAACATGGAAGCACGAGCGATCAACTTCATTGGGGATGACGAATATCATTGCTAAGTTCGATCTTGTATAATTTTTAACATCAAAAATAATACTTCCTCCGATTTTTTTTTAAAGGTTACACTTCTCATTTGCACGTATGTCAATGCACATTTTTAACGATTAATAACTCAAATAAGGTATAAGTAAAAATTCTAAAACTTTGATATTGAAAAACTATAAGATAAGACGAATCCAACAATATCTCACTTGGCTATATTTTGTCTTCTATAACTATAACAAAAATAGAAGTCAAAGTGATACAATGAACATTAAGAAAAGTCAAAACGTAACCTTTAAAAAAAACGGAGGGAGTATTTTTCACCAAAGAGCTATGGTATGTAAAGATCATGGATACTGGAGTCTACATTGAAAATTTGTTTTATCACCAACAATAATTATCCGACTATGAAAACAGTCGTTTGATCAAATAAATCTTCAAATGTTGGCCTTCAAAAGCACCTGCATTTGCTTCTTCCTTAAAGTTCGAAACATAACTGCTTATGGTGGTAGTCTATAGAAGGGTATGATTGGATTCCAACTTCTTGTCTGAGAAAATAGACGGGCCTAACTAAATCTCATTTATGTAAATATTAGAGGTTTCTTACACAGTACTTGAAATATATTCAATGCAAAAAACTGCTCCGGGAGAGCTCTTCCTAAACCCACCACAAATCTCAAGGTTACTCTTGGGCATCGAAGAGGCTTAAGAAATTCCTTTGATTCACCCCAAAAAAAAAGTACATTAAATGCTGATTCAGATCACATCAATAGTTTTGACTAATTTCATTGTTAATTATGTGAATTGCTTTGGGATTTGGTTGGTGTACTAGAAAACATACCAGTGTCCCGCGCTCGAAAACGAAGATGTCATCCATGGAAAGAACAGTAGATATCCGATGAGCGATGGTGATCATTGTCCTATTTTCACATTCACTTGCAATGGCTGTCTGCAGCTTAGAAGCTGTTTGAGTGTCCACGTTTGCAGTACACTCATCCAAGCACAGTACCTGAAAATGTTCAGAATTTCGTTATATGATTTTATATTCATTATATTTCATCAGTCGTATCTTCAATTATTTGTTTATCTATCATTTATTTTTCATACCATGGAAGACTTGAGCAGCGCACGGGCAAGGCAGAGGAGTTGTCGTTGCCCAACAGAAAACATCGATCCTGACTCTCTTACATGGATATCAAGCCCTCCCATCGCCTCTATTTCCTCCTTGAGACAGCATTTTTCTAGAGTGCTCCAAATTTTATCATCGCTGCTCGTCTCAAAGGGATCTAAATTTGCCCTGAAATTAGGCAGACCATATATGAATCAGTTTTTGTAAAGCACAAATATTTCTAGCCGTCTTTAAGTTTTACCTTAATGATCCTTCAAACAACAATGGGCTCTGAGGAACGATAGCAATTCTTGACCGCAGGTCTCTGACAGGAACTCCAGAAATATTTAACCCATCGATTAAAACACGCCCACTTGAAACTGGGTTGAGACGGAACAAAACATTCAAGATACTTGATTTTCCTGCTCCAGTTCTTCCAACAATTCCAACCTGATTTAGTGCCAGGTCAAGTCAGTAAAATTAATTTTCCTGTACTATTGGGAGTAAAGAAGAATATGCAAGTAAACAATAAATAACAAACCCGGGTTCCTCCTCGTACAAAAAAGGAAACATCTAACAATGCAGGCGGCAAAGATGGCATATATCGTAAGGTCACATTTTGGAACTGTATGTCCCCTTTAGGTGGCCAGTTTTTATCCACAGAGTATTCTCCGGTCAGTGTTTCCTGAGGAATGTCCATGTACTGGAATGGACAAAAGGCATTCATGCTTTAGTTAATTGTAAAAGCACATGTCTGACGTGCTATAATTTTGAATCCAACTGACCTGAAGAACACGCTCAATAGAAACCATCTCCTTCTCTGTTTCCGTGAAGCTAGTCAAGAAGCTTCCCAGCAATGATACGATTGGTGATGCATAAGAAAGAGCCAATCCAACCTACGGAAAGAGGACTTTTCTTAGAATTGCACAGGTTTGTTCAATTGTTAGATGAGCATATAAAAGATTGGTTTGTCTCAAAATATCAAAATATTTACCAGCCCAGGTGTGCCTATATTCAGAGGGAGATGCCCTTGTGTTCCAACTATAGCCATCACAGCAACAAATGAAACAATAAATGCTGCCAACAACTAAAATTGAGATTCCTTGTTAGCACTTGTAACCTAAATGATGATGACTGACATGAATCTAAATGTATACAGCTAAGAAAGTTCAACTGCCAGAAGAGACGTGAATCTAGAGTTTGGACATCAAAGAGGATACCTGAAGGCGGAGTGAGAGCCATAGGCTTGCAATGATTTCTGTGTAAGAAGTGCGCTGATATATTTCTATTTGTTGCATGAATCTGATCAAGAAAAAGTCCTGCAGACAAACACATCCAGTTAAATGATCTAAAAGGAACACATACCATATGAGTCATGATTATACAAAAATTAAATACAGAAATAAAATTAAAGCTCCAATTATCAACGGTTTGCTGTCCAAGGTAACAAATTCATATTTACTGTTGCATTGAAATATCCTCTCAAAACAACGATTGTGTTAAGAAGTTGAAACATTCTTTGAAATAGATACATATATTGATCTTGTTCAAACTGTACAAGTGACCGGACCAAATAAAACGAAAATGATTGTCCACTCGCACATTCTTCCATATACTTCTAATCTCAGTATCCTCTTCCCACATGTTATGTTTAGTTGCATTTTCATAGTACTAAATTTGAGGAATGTGATTTTCTGCGGCTTGACACAAAACAAATTTGGAGACGGGATGTTTGACTACCTCAATCTCTAATAGTGCAAAACGGAAATTCTAATATTGAGACAAGGTGTAGAAGCATTTGGACCTTACCACATAATTAAAAGCTCTAATGGTTGATGTACCATCCAGTGTCTCTGTAAATGAGGCATAAATAGGTGAGCGAGAAACACTGTCCAGCCTTCGCAACTCCCTTGATGTTGACCTGTAGTAAAACTGAAACTTTCTGGGTTCACTCTCTACTATTTGATGTTAATGATAAGTTTCTCAACTTGTACCATCAATTAGCCACTGGGATGTAACAAAAATGCAAAAATGATTGCTTTTGCACAAGCTTATAATGTGTCAGAGAGATTGATAATTCCTTTTACTTCATGCATATTCTCCAACTTTCCATTTTCAGACAGGCACTTCATGAGAGCTGTATTCAGTCCATTGGTCATAAACTCCCAAACTTAGATAAAAATAAGGAACGAACCTGGATCTTACTGTAAATGAACCAAAAGGGTATCAATAGTAGTAAAAACATGACCTGTGCACAGGAAGACTACGTCAGGTAATTCCATAAAAGCACCATAAAATATAATCTGAAATGAATAAACTTAATCACAGAAGTGAGCAAAGACATCCATACCTGCACAATAGATAAGACTACAGCGATACCTAGTAAGCCAACAAAATTGGCGAGAAGCATGTTGAGAATGAATGGAAGTGAATCATCGATCATATAGAGATCTGAAGACAGTCTACACGATCCAGTTAGAAGAATGGGGAGTGGGGAAATGTATAATCTATTTATTATGAATACAGCTGTCTGTGGTACCTGTTTAGTATTCTTCCACTTGGTGTCTGATCGAAAAAACTAACAGGTGCATCAACAAGGTTATGTAGCAGCTGATCATGGACTCTAATGGCAGCCCGTAAACCACCATATGCAAACGAAAAGGCCCTCACTAAAGTCAAGGATGAATTGACCAGACAAAACATACCAAGTATGGCCTGCTCAAATCAAATAGGAAATAATGACAAGAAGGTTTACATTTTACATAGCTCAAAATGTAAAGAATAATCTCCTTTTGTAGAATAAATAAATCTGGCTCATAGAGAAAATGAGAGTAAAATCCCAAGAAATTCAATGTCCACACTACATTCTAAATATTAAAGAACGCCATCAACCCTTTGCAACAGGTAATAGAGCTCTGGTTTCAAATTTCCAATCAACACTCCACATGGATACTAATTTCTCACCAGATAAAATGTTGTTGAAAACTTGCTTTGGGTGCTTCCTGTTGTGTCAACCCAAAATGACAACCACAAATCATTGCCATTTCGAGAAGCTTGCATCAATATAGCGGAGAGGCATGTCACAACTGCTATGAACCAACCCGAATATGCAGCATAATGTCTGGTCAAGGTTGTAGTAATAAATATTCAAATGATACTTTAATGTAGGTTGGTTAGAAGGAAAACATTTTTTTAAATCCTTCAATTCAGCACATAGTAGCTCACTTGTACACTTTTGATTCAACTCTTCCCTCCTTTCTTGCTTCAACAACAATTATGTCTTGGACATCACTTGTAGTGCTTATACACTCAACATCAAGAGTTTCGCTGGATTCACCAGAGATATTTTTCAACTTTTCACCACTTTGTGGTTCGGCAAATGTGTTAAACTCATTTAGGGACAAGCTTGATAAGTAAGAAGCAAAAGACGGATCAGTCGGACTTCCTATCCACTTCACATGTCCTTTATCCAACATAACAACCACATCAGCCGTATGTATTGCCTGCATCGCATCATCGCCATAGTTACTGCTATTTAATGCTTCATAAAAATAATTACATCTATCCAAATATATACAGGGAAAAGTGGTCTTCCATCCTATCTATACAAAGTTGAATGTTGAAAAACAAATATAAGTTCACAAAAACTAGTTCTGTCATAATCTCTTGTCTTGAATGAAGAAATGAAGCAATTTACAAACAATGCTTAAATTATCATAAGTAGGCCTTCAAGGAGAATCAGCTGAAGTAAGATAATAGTCATACCTGAATATTATGTGTGCAAAGAATACGTGTTTTCTGATTCATAAAAGGGCCAAGAATGGCATTTTGAAGAATTGATCGAGCAACATGTGCATCAACAGCACTCAGAACATCATCAAGCAGATAGACATCAGGGTCGTGATAAAGTGCCCTGACCATCCCATAATAAAACAAAAAGGATTTAGAGAAGATGAACTAATTCATAACATGCAATTCAAATGTCAAATGCTACCTGGCCAATGCAAGACGAGCCCTTTGTCCTCCAGATAGATTAATCCCTTTCTCACCAATAAAAGCCATATCACCTCCCACCATCAAAGAAATATCGAGATCCAGATTGCATCCTTGTAATATTTCTGCATATCTGCTCGACAAATGGGATAAAGGTATAATTCATTTAAGAAGTTTCAGTGAAATTCAAACATACCTTAATGTGGAAGGCTAGAAATGCTAATTGGAAATTAGGAAATTTTAATGGAACTGAAATAAAAATAACATGCTCGCGGTGGTTTTGCAGTTCGTAAAAAGCAAGGAATGCTTGTTTCTACCTTTTGTTATCATAGTCCTTTCCCAGCAAAATATTATCACGAAGAGTTCCAGACATTATCCAAGGGACCTAAAGCAGATAAAGGGTGTAAGAACATTTTGTGAAAGAATGTGGTGTGATAAAAGGAAAGAGAATTGACCTGTGGTACATATGTCTTTGATCCAGATATATGTATGAATCCATTGATAAGTCTGGTTTCTCCTAGGACCAAATTTAAGAGGGAAGATTTACCTGATCCAACCTGTATATTACGAAAGTGTATTAACTTTAGAAACACAGTCATACTCTAGAATCATTTATTATCGTAAAAAACTCTCAAGGAAAAACACAAATCAAAATATTATATTATTGCAGTGAAGGTGATAAATATGCCAGGTCCAATCCAGTTGATGACCATAATAGAAATTTAAGAACTTAGAATGCTTTGTTTCGAATACTTCATTGGAGCTAGAAAATGGTGGCATATACCTCTACACACACACTATTAGTTGACATGTACCTGAAATGTCGCAGACAGCTCAATCTAATTATTTGTAGTATCTTAGTGATTCATAGATTTATTAACACAGGGAGAAAAAAGGACCACTAAATTTAAGATATTGTAGGTATCCAGCAATAAAGAAAGTAAACTTTGCACTTTAATCCTTCTTATTAGATGGTGCAATAACAATGACCTCATACACACAATGTTTATTTAGTGATATTGCACTACATGCACTAGAATTAATTCAAGAAATGAATATTTTCTTGCTTAATGAGCTTCTCCTATTATGAAGCCAGACAATATGGTGAAGGAATGATCGATTATGGTAAATTACAATCTAATTTCAATTTTAATAGATTCAAGCAGAGTTCACCAAATTAATACTATTTTCGGGATCGATATCACATTCATATCCTTGATCCAAACAGAAAAATAAAATGAGCCGTACTGTGAAAAATATCCACAGCATCACTTAATAAAAATTAGTGTGAAAGCAGAGGTTGTTGGAAGAGAAGGCCTGGTTTTGTTTCTAGAGCAGTTTTACAATGCTAAAACGAAAAATAAGTAGCATAAAATTATATTTAAAATGTAATTTAACCATAATTCTAGAATTTAAAGGAAACAAATATGTATTAAATCCTCAAGGCACTAATACACATTAGCAAATAATATGTTTTTCTAAGTATTATTTTCATCATTTATGACCACATGTATTTACCTCTCCAATAATAGCAACCAGGGAACCCTTCGAAGCGCAAAGATTTACATGTTGCAAAACCAAATCAAATTCATTCTCTTCATAGCTTGACCATGTACATGATGCATCATGGACAGCAACAGAAGTCTCTTTACCATCAAACTCCCTATTCGAAATGATATGTGATGAGTTTCCTAGCCCCAAATCAGTTTCATCACAAGACAGATACTTGTGCAATCGTCTAGTAGATATAGCAGCCTGGGGAAACCATAGCCAGATTTGTATATTTAGAAACATATTTTTGAGATATAAAGGAATTATACGACCCAGAACTGAAAACTCACATCAATTAAACCATTGATCACCCAAGGGAATGAATTTAGAGGAGATATCAAATTATTAAACAGAGCTAGGCAAGTGAAAACCTGTAAATTCAAGTTCAGGTGACAATAATGTAAGTCACTGCCATAGAAATTTTTCTTCAGAAAGCAAGCAGGGATATAGGACAGTACCGTTGCAGCATCAAGCTGGTAACCCATTAAAGAATAAAAACCAAATGTGGACAAAGAGAAGAGGGTGGGTGTTGTTGCCCAAAAGAACACGCACCATGCATCCAAATATTTCCGAGTCTAACAAGGGAGAAAATATAAATGAGATCAAGGATAGAATAGGCCATGCTCACAAGATAATTTACAACTTTGAAACATACTAATTAGTTCACCAGATATACTTACAGATAAATATTTGACTTCGGAAGTTCGTGTCTTCATCAACCAACTGGAGAAAAGAAGCTCCCAGCCATACATTTTTAATGTACGGATATATGAAAGTAGTTCTGTGGTCTTTCTAATTCTGTCAATCGATGAATATATGATGTTTTTTAGCATTCTATACAATTTAAGTATTTAGCTAGGTTATAAAAATCCATGATACCCAAAACGTATCTATTTTATTAAGTTGTTAGTTTACCTCCTATGAAGGTGAACCACCTCACTATTGCTCAAAGAAAAATCTGACCTTTAAAATAGGGTTCATACGACACAGTTCAAATGTACTTGATAGGGCAGAAAAGGATTCAAGCTTTAGGGAGGCAGAAATTTAATTACCTAACAGAAAACTAAATTGCAAGGGAAGACATAAACAGCATAAAAGTTAGTTATTGGACCCCTCTTCACAATGTCATCTAGTCCCTCTTTGTAAACTCCATAAAAATTGATAGTTCTTGGACCCCTCTTCAAAATGTCATCTAGTCCCCTTTTCATAAACTAATTGTTACCCAAGCACTCATTCTCCCATGCACACTTCCATGATTATGTTGGGAAAATAGGGGTTCACGAGCAACACAACAAAAGAATTGAAAGAAAGAATTATAACACATGGGGAAACATCGAAGTTCGACCAACCACCTACACCCTCCAAAAGAAGATCTATACTACTGGGGGAGTTATCAAATGTCTGCATATAGTGCCGACCAGCCATATTGGTATAATCTCATATGTGTACATCCTACTCATATTTGTGTGCATATAGTGCCAGTCCCATGCATATCTGATATCTAAAGTGTCACCTCTTTTTTCCATATTCTCAAGTCAAATCCTAACCAGCTTTACCCTCGCGAGTGATTCATTCACAAAGCAAAATTTCCACCTTGGCAACTCATTTGTTCTTTATGAGAGATATGTTAAACAAAGGACAGTAGCTTCCAACTCAAAACCAATTGGTAATGAGTGGATTAGCCCCTGTCCACATCCCATATAAATCAGGAGGAATCCTCATCATTATCGTTGCGGGACTTCACCCCCCCCCCCCCCCCCCCCCCCCCAACCACCAAGATGATACATAACCAACAGTCCAACACTGACCCCTATCCCATGTAAACCAAGGGAAATCTCACTATTCCCTCGATGTGGGATCTCAACAAGATACACAACACTTCCATGTTGAGGATGGGATACTAAGAGGACAAGGTACTTTATTCGTTGGTTCATTTTGCAAGATGGTAAAGATACGACAATTAATCGTTTCCAAGCTATGATTAATATTGAAGATTGTCATCGATCTCAACCGTAAGCTATGACCGTGGTAATCATATTTGAGTGAATCAAATTGATAATTGTGTTATCTAAAACATTAAAAGGTAAAAAGGGAAATATCTAAATTCACAAATTCGAGATATTGTGGTTATGATGAATCAACCTCAAACTTGAGTAAATCTTAACTTGAAAGACGGTAATATTTGAGGGAATGAAGCAAAGTTTGCATCTATAGTGTCTTTTATGATTTGTTTGATGTTCTGCAATTTATCATGTACAGTTTTGCAAATTGTCCAGTAGAGTTGTGTGATTTGGTTTTATATTGCTTGAAACTATAGTGGAGTAAGTGACTATTCAAATGGAGAATAAACAACCTGGACTTGAATCCCCTAGGCAAAGGTTGTAAGCTGAACTCGACAATCAAATTTGTGTGTTCAAACTGCCTTTAAATCCCGCTATTGAATACATTGCTAATTGTTCTAAAACTCAATTATTAGCAACTGGGGACCTACCATTTATCTTAAAATTATGGTTAAGAAATTATGTATGCACATTCTTATAGTCTTGCAAATAACAGTTCAGTTGTGAACATAATGGGCAATTTTACCCCAATAATAAATTAATATTATAATATTTCACCGACCACAAAATATACAAAAGTTATGGTGCACTTTCAAAAAATTAGTGGAAATTGGATCAAAGTTTAGGTTGCAATCTTTGTTCAGCCCAACAATTCTCTTGGAAAGAACAAATTCAAGTGTTGTTCTGGAATCTGGACAACTAAAGGATCGTGTGCCTAGAGTGATGCAGATAGTGAATTTCTCTATAACGCTTAAATTTTGAATATACATGCAATTCTTCATTTCAGAACCTTGGCAATGTGTGAGCGCGAAGCCAAAGGAGAATCAATAGAATTAATATCCAGCAGATTGATTCAAGAGTCTCTAAATACATGTTTATTATTGGATTAGCCATTTCTTTGCCATAATTAAGCAGCTGCATTTAAATTTGCAACAGTAACATAAACAAAACACCAAAGAAGCAAAATATATGTATATATACCTTTCATCCTTTTGTTCCATCATATTTTTCGTGGCATTTGCAATCAGATTTGCGATCCATTTGTTAACTGCAACTATGATAGTTAGTATCCAACAAATTAAGAAAAATGAATTGAAATACTTACAATGATTTAATCAAGCACATGCGGAGCATAATATATCCACTCGTTGTTGATGAAATATATCATACTACGAAAGTCTATGTAATACAACAGTTCATTAACATACTTGGTATAAGCAAAACTGTTATGGCTACTCCAGCAACAAAGGCAAACTTGACTTGCTGATACAGGAGATATAGAGCAACTCCTATTTGAAAAGGCAAGCTGGTGTAGTTGCACAACATGACAGAGAGCGAATCAAATAATGTCTAAATTTTTATCATGTGGCATACCAAATAAGTGAAGCTCCAAAGAAGAAGTCAAGTATAATATAAATGTCCTAGATTTAGGTAGCACCTATAAGTATTTAGAAAATAACCTCCACATATCATGTACACTGTTGCACAGGTTTACAATTCGATCTGCATCCACGGACATGAATGTCTGAATTTCTCCTTCAGTAAATTTTGATCTTTCTGCTAAGCTAATGTGGAGACACTGAAAAGAGAATGCATTTTATAATCAATGCAGAGTCACTCAACAGAAGAATCATGAATGAACATAAACGTTTGGAAGAAAGTCCTTGAATTAGTTGATATTCATAATCTAACATTATAGTGAATCACTACATTCACAGATCATGAACTCATCTCTCATGGCAGAGGTATGGTTTACCTTGCGATAGATGATAGTCATAATGCTAGATCTCAATTTCAGCCTAAGTCGCGCAAGACGGAACGAGTACTGGGTATCTAGGAATGATCTGCACCATTAGACTGTAAATCAAGACATTGTTTTCACATACGAAGTAAACAATTAAAATCTCTTATATGCATACGAAACTGGCTTCTTCGAGCCAGAAAAATCAGATTAAGACAACATATAATACATCAAATTTAATGAACCGTACAGGAGGAAAAAAAAATTACTTTAACACTGATACCAAACCCAATGATATTGCAAGAATGTAACCCTCAGCATTTGTGGAACCTGTTCAATGAAACTTAAGTGTCAATACTACTACACTTTTATTTCTTGTGGAGTTTGGCTCTAATGTGTTGCCAAATAATGTGCAACAGCTCAATGAAAGGACAAATAAATGGAAAGCAATCACCACAGTTAAACTTTTTAAATATTGTAATCAATATAAAATTACTTAATGTGGGCCGGAATTTCAGATTCTTAGAAGCCAACCAAAAATACAATTTAGAGATATTAAACATAAATTCCATAAGAAACTAAAGAAATCATCCATGAACTTTCTCATCCCTCTCACATGCATGAAAACAAAATGAACCACCTAAATGCTCCATAAATATATAAGCAACAGTACTGTATATGCATTAATTACATATCCCAAGCTTTAATTTTAGTTGGACAAATTTGGTAAACAACTTCATAGGTAATTTTTCTAAGTGATAGAGTGCATCATACAGATTTCACCAGTTGCTAAGGGACACAATTATTAAATCACATATTTATAACAGATAGAATTGACTATCCACATTGTGAAAAATATACTGCTTGGAAGTATACTCACTATGCTTTTAAGGTTCTCTTTTAAATTTTATATTTTATAGATTTTTTACTATTTTTTATATTGGATCTACAACTTTTAAGATATGCATTGCCTAAATGCACAGAAGCCTTTCAAATCCACTAATGTTAAAGACAGGTGCACAATTCATAACATGCATGATCCACTTTAGCAAGCCCTATATAAGTAAGCATAGGGTGAGCTTTCAACAGGGAAAGCGGAGATTATCCAACGTGCGGGCAGGCATTAGTATATAAAGTAAAGGGGTAGAGCATTCATGTCATCACAATTGGTCTCAAGTAACAATAAATAAGCTCACATATTAACAGTACTCAAAAAAAAAGAACAAAAAATGTGTACCTTTCTGAAGAAAACGAATTAGCCTATTAAGAAGAAGTGGTCCTGAAAAACCTAGGCAATCATTAAGCACCTGCAAAAAAGTAAAGTAGTAACCAAGATAAAATGCATTCATGACAAATTCTGCAATATGCATAAAGGACTTGGGACATTTTTTTCCTTAAGGTTTAACTAAAAAACCTTCAAAAGGTGTAATGAATGGCCATACGAGTGACTCAGGTTTAGTACATAACATAAACCCCTCATCTTGCAAAGGATTTTTCCTTCTATTTCCCTTTTGAGTCACTTTTTTATATATATATACCTTCCAAATTGCAACATATCAGAAGTACTAAGGTAAAAGTTGGGTACCAGTCTAATAAATATATAACTATAAACTACTGAGAGAATATTTATTTATTAACTACTGTCCTTTTGGTATTTGAACTATCTTAACAGAAAGCATCCATGGTCAACAGATTTTTAGGTTCCACAGGTACATATGCATTTATTTAGTTTTTATATACTCTTTTGTCAGAATGGACTTTATATTCCAAATTAACGTTAAGTTAGTAAGCTAAAATAGTCTTTTCAAAATTTTCCCAACACGACCCATCAGTGGCCTTCTTCAAACACGAATGGAAATTGGACTACAAATTTATAGAAAATCCTCACCATCTTCTTTCTGTTTTGGAGAATTAAGAAACTAAAAAAGATACATTAGTAGAGTATAACATATTAATGGTGGAGAACATATTAATCATATATTATTGAAGAACATATTAATTATTAAAGCCAAGTTTTATTGAAGAACATATTAATTATATTATTTACAGCATTTTTCTCTTAATGGTGGAGATAAAAAAATTTTATGAAATCAAACAATAGTTTGAGGCCTACGAGTTATTTCCAGGTTTGAAAATAAAAAATAAAAAATTTCAAAGGAAATTAGAAACTTGGCTATGAGAAAAGATGTTATTAAAAATTATGCGGATGTGAAGTCATTTGAATAAAGAAAAATTTAAATACTTAATTAGAACTAGAATGCACAAAATGAAACTTCTGGGCTCTATTGAAACATTTTCAAATTATTGGGGTCAAAATTTAATTTCCCAAAAGCCAAGAGGACTAAATTGGCTGAAACTTAGAAGGTAGAGGACTAATTTGACCAATTGAAACTAAGAGGACCGAATCATAGAATTTTGAAAGATAAAATGCTAATGTTGAAGTTTTTCCAACGTAGCACATATAAATATATTTGTGCATTTGTGTAAGCATATAATGGAAGAGACAAACCAACTCAAAAGTTATTCAATATAGCGTATCATATCAGTCAAGGCATTACAGAAAAAATCAATTACAGAAAAAATCAATTCATCATAGCCTGCTGCAGATTATAATTTCTTATCAGAAGCAAAACACTCCGACTAAATTGTATCATAGTGAATGTTAAGAATAGCCAATATTATTTCCTACTGAAATAACATAAACCATAACTATCATACTGACACCCTTTAGATTTATAACATAAATCATTTAACATTGTTTTAGATTTAGAATTAATCTGTCAATGAATAAAAGCACAACAGTAAACCAGTCATCTAAGGTCATGTTTACTCTGATGGATTAGCTTTGATAAATACTATCAAGGGCTCAAGGCTAAGCATATATTCTCTTAAATTGATTAAGAGCTACGATTAATTAAGCATCCACTGTAATTAAGCTAATTGAAGTAATAATAATCAAATACAATTAGTTGGGATTGAGCTATCCTTTAAAGTGATCCAAATGGAAAGATTAATTTATCAATCTCTTCACCCATAATGAATATGCCCAAAGTCATCTGACATGCAGTGAGAACAATTAATGCTCTCCCCATTACTAATCATAGTTTTGACGATATTGTGCCGGCAATGCCTCTTTAAGACTCATAGTTTGCCTCTTATTTCCTATAAACCTGAGAGGGCAATGACAGATACATACAAATGCATAATCTGTATTGAATACAAGGAAACATATATGTGCTTACTTTTAACAAACCTATGCAGAAATATGGCCATCCATATGCAGAGCATATTGCCTTGAACAGTGAAGGCTGACTTCTTGGCTGAGCATCCCACATTCTCAGTAGCAAATTATGGCAAGATAAAGGATTCATATCTAATGGAAGCTGAAGTAAATCTTCAAAGTCAAGTTGCTTGTTAACACCATTTTGCATCACAGAATCAATGGAGTTGAATGTCATCAGAGACCAACTTTTATGTAGAACTCCCTTCAATAACAGAAAAGAATGTGTGAACTTCTTTCTCCATATGAAAAGTTGAACAGGGAAAGAAACAATGATAATCATAAATGACTGTTAAGGTTGCATCTCTGAGCCTTCCTGTGAAAGACAGTTGTATGTATAGATTTATCCATGATATAAGAGTGGTCGCCCCTCCATTTTATGAACATGATATATAATACTCCTACATAATACTCCCTCTATCCCGGTCAATGTGTCCTGTTTGACTTGGACACGTAGTTCAATGTACTTGTTTAACAGTTAATATCTAAAAATGATAAAAGTAATATATATATATATATATATTATATTTTATAACTATGCGATTAGACAAATCGAACAAAACCCAACTCAACTATATTTTTCATTATATAACTAAAATGAAATTAAATCAAAGTTGGGCAATGAATAATGTCCAAACGTCAAACAAAACACATTGAGTGGGACGAAGGGAGTACAAGACTAAACCGCAAAGGATTATGAGAATGATGGAGAATTCACTTACAGAGTCAAGAATAATGTGACTCTCTTCTGTTTCCATTCGATACGGAAGAAGTGGCTCCACCATTGAACTAAGAGTAATACAAGAAAAATGGTGGTAGAATGAGTGTACTAAGAAAACCAAAGGATTAAGCAACTTTCACATTGATATGAATACACAAATACACACCTATTAATGTTAGCACTATAAAAATAAACTTCTTCACAAGGAGACATAGGAACAATGGCACTGTCAATATATCTCCATGAAACATCAACAAAAGGTATAGAAAGGGAAAAGAAAATGTTTTTCTTCTACAATTTGGCAATCGGTAAAAACAATTTTCTTGTGTTCTGTTTTTTCAGTCAATTTCAATGAAACCAAAATGAGGCATAAATTATAAACACAAGAGTTATCAGGTTTGGTTCATGCTCCAACAATAAACAGTACTTGGGGTTAAGTGAAAGTAAACTTTGTTGTAAAACAATTCGCAACCCAGACTATATTTCAAGGAAATGTAAATCATCATGTGTAAATCAGCATTATATTTGCACCTATATAAGAGAAGACACATACCTACAACTCCAAAGTATGTTATCCTAATCTCTAGTGCCCAATATAATAAATCAAAGAGTTCAACCTCAAAAATATTCAAACGAAAATAATTTCATCTGCTTTCCTACTAAAACATAAGCACTCCATGAAATTAAACATACCTGCTTCCACTGGAGGCAACTTTCAATCTTATCACATTTACTAAGATTCCAAAAATGAAGACCGTGATATCCCCACATATTTCCACAGTCTGTCTTAGAAGCTAGAGAGAGAGAGAGAGAGAGAGAGAGAATATTTAAAGCGCATCAGTACAATTAAGCAGCATTACAGCATGATTACTCAAATTCTTATTTACAATAGGCCAACTTTCTCATTCTTGATCTTTTATCACATTATGTTCCTTTTTTTTCTCAATACCCAGAAAAAAGAAATCACAGTCAACGCATAGCTACATGTATCCAACAAATTGTCCATCAATTTTCTACCACAGAGCACTATAATAGAAACTAAATAAGCCTCTACCACCTCTCTGTGTTCACAAATGACAGTCTCATTAGACTCTTCTTATGTCCAAATACTGTCTGACTATACTACAGCTCAAGAATGTCCATAAGTGCCAAAAGATTCTGCCCAATGCAAATCATGATACTTTTGAATATTAAATTATATGGTTATGCAATTTTTGCTATCGTCATTTTTCGTTCCTTCCTTTTCATTTGAGGACTTGATTCAACTCAAGATTGAATGGATAATAACACTGTCCCAAAAAAAAAAATGTAAGTGTGTAAACACATAATGACCAAATAATTCATTGTTTAAATGGTGTACTTTAATTGGTTTCCCGAAAGCAAGGGATATGAATAATGAAACTAAATCAAGATTATGAAAACAAACATGCTTGTTTTGCTTTCTTTTCCCATTTTCCAATAAATGATGTATGCGGAAACCATATTGATGATCAAAGTGAACACCACTAGCATGACTTCTTGAACAAGTTATTACCTGGGGTTCAGAGAAAACTAATTTCAATCCTGGTATCAACAACAGAATTTTAATGGTCCACCAAAAACAGAGGATGCCGTCGCACAAGAAACAAGTTTCAAACCTTGATATAATCAGAATAGCCACCTAAACGTTAAAATAGAGATGTCAGAAGAATTTCTGAAACGAAAATATGGTTCTTTAAGGATTTTGAACATACCCAGACTGTGAACTGAGAGCAAACATAGAGCCATTCATGAAACAGAGTAGATTGGCCATTGAATCTTGTCCAACATAGCAAAATTGCTTCAGAGAGTGCTGTGCATCCTCCAAAAGTGGCCACAATTGAAATTGTGATCTTTGCTGAAAGAGGTATCTGTTTGATTTCAGGAAGTAGAATATGGATCAGAAACTCAAGAAATACTGTAAATAACTATATATATATATATATATATATATTTATAAAAGAGAAAGGAAAAGAATGCCAGTATAAATCTTTTTCTCCCATTAGTATTTAGAAAGTTAAACATGGAAGTATATTATAGTAAAACATTTATAATCACTCTATCCTGTCACATAAAGTCTCATAATTCTTGCTTCATAGTACTAAATATGATCATCGTAAAGACAAGTCTTTTGAAAACAAAATGCAAATATCCAATATTGTTGGAGAATACAGTATAAAGCAAGTTACAAAGCATAGCATGCATACTGCAGTTATATTACAAACACATGGCAATGCTGCAAGATATTTCCAACAAATTCAACCACGATTCAAAATAATATACTTCAGAATACAGCAGATCATCATATAGTATATGTCTGTCTCTTTACATCTACATTTCCCATGCCCGTATTTGCAAATATATGACATTCCCTGCAACTTAAACTGAAGGAGAACAGCAGACTTGAAACATAGGATATTAACATTTTGCAGTGTTATGACTCCATGAATGAAACAAGTTTATTGGCATACCCTCCTCCACTGCTTCCCATGCCTATTAGTAATTCCAAGCATAATTATAACCAGAGTCACTAGGTTGGTTCCAAAACCTAGCACTGTAAAGATTATCAAGGATAGGCCAAACGAGCAATGAATAAGATTGATTTGTCAAACGTGAAAACTATTCTTGATCCATAAAGTCAGAACAAAAAATATGATAATATAATTTTGAAAGAAAGAATAGAAGGATATAGATTGCTGAAACATTCTGAAACTTGGTTGCCATTCCATAGCTGCCCCTTACAAGAAAAAAATCAAGAATCTCAGTTAGTCACAAGGAATAAATACCATGGATAATGGAGACACATAACTGACTCTGAGATACACAAGAAAGGCAAGCTAACAAGTGAATTTTACGTTTAATCAGAATCCAAATATATTGAAAACCCCTGATTCCCTTTCCTCGTACAACTTCAAGAATATTCGAATTCATCCATGCAGACAGGCTCACAAATTTTCAAAGTCTCATGAAAATTACAAGTCCAAACTAAATTCAAAGTTTTCAAATTTTGCAAAAACAAAAGGCAAAAGGGCTCTCTCCAAGAAAACGCAAGTACTCCAATTACTTGAAAAGATTCCCTTAAAGAAAGCATATAACCAATCTCCTTCAAAACATCATACATAGCAAAAACCAAAAAAGACGTTTAAAACACACAAACATGCATAAAAAAACTGCTCCTTACATATGGGGAATCAGGCCAAACGAGGTTGATCAATTCCATAGCCTGGGAGACTCTGGTAAGCCCAGAAAATATGAAGCGTCGTTAGGTGGCATAAAGGATTCTTATACCGAAGCGGCAAAGCGGAAATTCCACTGTACACGTGGTGATAAATGATTGGGTGAGTGGCTGCACCCGGTAGTAGGGTAGCGTCGCCCAGAGTGGAGTCTGCCTGTCTGCGCCATCCGCAGTGCGCCTCGGTGCCGTTCCCGTGGTGGAGGGAATGTGGTATGACAGGATGCGCGTGCTTTACACGTAGAGTCTCATAAAGCAGCCCTGTGTCGAACTCCAAGGATCATCAGTCCAAGGAGAGTCGAACACTGTATTATACTGGACTACCGGAACCTCAAGCGCGTGATTCGATCAGGGAGCTTGGCTCCTGGGACTTCGTAGTCAACATTAGCGAGAAAGCCGTTGGAGTTCTTGGGCTAACTTTTCCCTTTAGTCCCCCACTTTAACCCTTTTTCTAATTTTGCCTTAAGAAAAGGTTTTTGCTTTTTATGCCCCATACCTTTCCTTGGAAATTGGAATTCATGCATGCATATGCTTGGATTGGAATTGGATTATGATAGGATCAATCCTTTACTTTTTTTTTATTGTTTTTTTTAAACGTTCATATCTATGTGTCGGTAAATGTATATGAGAGCTCTAGCCACACAAATTTTAAAGGGAATAAAGGGAAAGGATAAGAGGCGTGGAAATCGAACCCCAACCTATGGTTGAAAGACATGGAACATGCCCACTTGAGTCAAGTCTCATTCCCTATTTTTTTTTTCTTTTTATTGTTCATTATTAACTTTAGTATGATCTTTTTTATTGGAGATATAAAAAATATAACGAAATGGGTATATTATTTGAATGATTAATTATTAAAAATATATGTTGAATTTAATTGTCCTTACATATTCTCGAGGGATTAGTCTTGGACCCAATGTGGCCTGAGAATACCCTGGTATTCACCTAAAAAAAATATATGTTGAATTATTTGTTAAATTGAGTTAAGAGAAATAAAATATTAAATACAAAGTGGACATAGGGAGTATATCTAATACATAAAATATGATTTGCTATATTTAAAAAGTTGTATATTAATCTCGTGACAAACTTAAATTCATTAAGTAGCTTAATTTTCGTTTTAATTATATTCAATAAATGTTATTGTATGGAAAATTGGGATTTGGTCGGGTGATCATGTTCAATCCCCTGACTTTCAACCTTATGGTTGGGAATTTGATTCTCACTCGGCCATCTATCCCTCCCTTTTACTCACCTTTATATTTGTGTGGCTTGGACTCTCACACACCTTTGCCGACACATGAGTGTTAATGTTTACAGAAAAAAAAATGTTATTATATATTTTTTTTTTTAGGTAAACATTGACACCTATGTGACGACAAAGATATGTGGGAGCCCAAGCCATACAAATTATAAATGAGGATAAAGCGGAGGGATAGGGAGCCCAAGTGTGAATCGATACCCCAACCATAAGTTGGAAGTCATGAGACATGAACATTGGGCCAAGTCTTCATTCCCTATTGTATAAACTAAATTAACTTTTCCTACCATTAATATAATACAGTATATATCTCTTTTATAGTTATGGTATAATTAAATTAATTGTACATGCTACAATGTATAAAGAGGATAAAAGACATGTTGCATTTGTATTCAATTATTCAACGCGATCACATTAGAAATAGACATTGAACACCACGAACCAAGCCACAAAACCTAGAACAACAAACCTTTGTCCTTATGGGGTTGAGCTACCAATGGGCTTAGATCATAACATCTTTTTCAAAATAGTTTTTCTACATTCACAAGGTAGAGAGCTCCAACTAGTTCATCAACAACATCCAAAAGCAAATGTGTGATCCAACTTGGGGGCCAATCAATCTAGATAACTATATTATAGTATTTAGCACTTGGTGGGCATGCATGATAGGCAAGTTTATCTCCCACAAAAGTTTGCTTAATGAAAATATAAAGCGGCTCAACAGCAGTCTTGAAGATTTCATTTGTTAAAAGAGGGCCAATGAAGATCAACAAAATGTTGTGTTGACCATTGTGAATAATCCAAGGAATTCACGTACCTTTTTATTAGATGCACAATTGATCGACTGTAGAATGTAACCCCATAAGTTCAAATAATTGCTTTTATTTATTTATTTTTTGTTGTCTCCTCAACTCAACTAAATTTTACAATACAATATTAATGCATGTATGAGCACCTAGAGCTTAAAATCATTCATCCAAGACTATCCATGCAAATTTAAAAATTATGCACCCAATTAATTAATGTCCAATTTTTCAAAATTTCATATCACTTCTTTTAGTTGATATAGTACACAATGAGCATGTTTGGAACACTGTACTGTATTATAGTGTATTGTATTATTTAATGCGGGCGTATTATATTAAATTAATGTTATACACAGTGTTTGGTATTGATGTTGTATTACACCATCATGTATTATATTTTAAACAACTACATAAAAAGAATTTTTTTCTAATTTATTAATAAATAATATACTTAAAATAAAATTATTTTAAAAATAAATAATAAAAATAATTAATATAATAATAAATAATTTATTAAAAATATTATTTAAATAATTAAATTAAAACAATTAATATGTTAATAAATAATATATAAAATAATATTATTATAATATCATAATATTTAATAGTTATGAGATGCATAAGGAAAAAAAAAGAAAAACAAACATAAATTAAAAATAATACACCATAAACCCACCCTTCCACAAGGTATTAAATAATACATGAAACCCCTCATTAAAATAATACTGATACATGTCTTAAAACTCACCAAACATAGGATAGTATTATTTTAATACATAATTTAATACTATACACCCTAATACATTCTAATACACCGTACATACCAAATATACCCAATATGTCCGAGCTATAATAGGATTAAGCTTCTCTTTCTGAGGGAGAGGTTCAAATAAGGCAATCTATTAAATTATTATTGTTATTCGCATAAGGTGTGTATATACCAAGCTAAACCACTAAAGGTACGTTTGGAATACTATATAGTAAGTACTCCTTTTCATTCCAGTATATAAATACAATGCTACAGTCACTTTGATTATTAAATAATAAAATGTTTAATTACGAAGTGACCAATGTAAGCAGGCCGGCGGGAGGGGGAAGGCACTCTCTTAAGATTAAGAGAGAGAAGAATAAAAAAAATATGTGTTTTATGGAAAGATGCACCTCCTGCCTTTTACTAAGCGAGTCTCTTTCGTTTCACCAAGGTTATCAAAATCTAGATTTTATGTAGGATCGCACTTTAATCATTTATGATGATCCTTCCAAACAAGCTTTTTCCATTTGCAAGATCGGGATCGTAGGATCGTATTCAGATCCTAATATCCTATGAAATTAGGACAAAAAAATATTCATATTGCATATTAATTATTAACAAATTACAATAACTAATATCAATAAATAATAATTTGTCTAGCAAAAAAGATAATAATTGAGCATTTAACACGTGATGCTTGAGCTAGGTTGGATTTGTCATTAGAATTTTCCCCATTTTCGTCACTCTTAACTACTGTCTTATTGGATTAATCATCATCCATCTGAGCTGGAAGTTTAGGATAGATCTCCATCAGCAGGGAGTGCTGGAAGGGGATGCTACGACAAGGGCGGCGGTAGAAAGAGGAAGGGGATGCGAGGACGACGATAGGAAGAGAAGGGGGATCGACGGTGACGTCAACAACAAGAAGATTAATTGTAAGAGGAAGATGAAGGGGATGCGAGTAAGATGGAGATGCAAACAAAAATCCCTGGATCTGGATTTTGGAAAACAATGGAGGACTGAAAAATGAAAAAATGAGATGAAAAATAAGAGGGAGTGGGATCGGATCGTTCAAAGATCTTAAGATCTCGTATAGATCCTATAGATCTTATCCAGATCCCACCCTAATTTAGATCCCATACAGATCCTGATCGTTTTGGCTTTGTGGGATCGTAGGATCGTAAGATCTTAAGATTTAAATTTAGATTTTAATAACCTTCATTTCACCTTCTGGCCTTTGGCAAACTAGCCGCCTATTTCTTCTTTCTTTCCTTTTTTACTTTCTTGTTTTTTTTTTTCAATAAATAAATACAAGATAAAGTTACAAAACTATGCCTTTTTTATTAAAGATGCAACGTTATCTCAAAAACTAATTGCAAAGATGCAAAATTTACACAAGAGTAAGACTCCCCAATATTAGATAGGGTTGGGCATTTTTCGTCGGGTATGAGGTACCCGACATTTCGGGTACTCGAACCCACCACTAATCTATCGGGTTGGGTGTCGGGTTTATGGTCGGGTACGCGACAAAAATAGGATGTGCAGGACATAATAGGCCGCAGAATCCCTGCTAGATTTTTGGTTGAATCAAGTCTCTGTACTGGACCCATATCCTTTGATTGTTATCCTAATCTTACCATATCTCTCCGTGACAAAAACATCCTTAAATCCTTTGTCCTTCAAATCAAAACACATAATTACAAAATGTTGGAAGAATCTATTATGTCCTGCATGGCTAAATGTTATTTATCACGTCTGATATCAAAGAGGCCGCAACTAGGGGTGGCAAAAATCGGTATACCGAAATACCGTTACCGTTACCGTACCGTACCGAAATTTTCGGTATGGGTAAAAATCATACCGATACCGATACCGAATATTTCGGTATACCGAAAATTTCGGTTTCCTATAATATATGCCGTTACCGTACCAAAAATTATATTTACCGAAAAATACCAATATATACTGAAATATACCGAAAATATCGAAAAATACCGAAAATTTTACATACCGAACAATACATTACATACCGTTACAAATTGACATACCGAACTATACCGAAAAAAATCAATACCGTGGGAATCTTCCAATCGCGGATATACCGAAAAATTACTTAAATTGGCCCTTCAAAGTTCCAAATGTCTTAGCACAACAATAGATATTAAATTTTAAAATAATATTAAAATTAATGTTTCGGTATTTCGGTATACCGAAATGCCGAAAATCTCGTATTCCCATACCATTACCGTACCGTTTTTTTCGGCATACCTAAATTTCGGTATACCTAAATTTCGACATACCTAAATTTCGATATTTTTTGGTAATTTTCGATATGATAAGCTCGGCATACCGAGTTTTCGGTAATTTTTTCCACCCCTAGCCGCAGCACACCCTCGGAGTGTAAAGAGGTTATTCTGCAGAGTGCAGCCTCTTTGTCCCTTTGTTTATGTCCTGCACACCCTCGGATAAATAACAAACGTGATGAAGATCTTATTGATGAATCATCCAGCCCCACATTTTCCGCTGTTACTGAGAACATAAATGAGCTAAATATTATTGAAAATAATTTTTTTTATCAACAAGCTTGTCCTCCATGAAGACTTCTACTCTGAAGAAAATACTCAAAAAGGGACCTGGTTCTTCAAGAACTTTTCCCATATCCAATCTGAAATACAAACATCCTTCTATTCATTCATTTCAGAATCCAAAACCCTTATCCCCTTTATCACATGGTTTGAACTTTACCAGAATACATATCCTGTGAGCAAAACCATCAACCTTATTACTACCAGAAAATCCTACCGGGAGACAGTTTCCAGTGGCAAAACATTTAACACAACCCACCCACCCCTCCAGGCTTTCAAATTCTCCGTCAAGGACCAGCCTATTGAGACGGCCCTGCTCAAGAATGCCAATGAAGATGAAAAGGTTAATCTTAAGAACCTAGTCGCCCAAGCCAACTACACAAACATACATCTCAATACCATTGGTAAACAACTTGACCGGATTGAATCCCATCTCACTGATGGCCAATTCAGCCAAACCAAATCTAAAGACTCCCCTTCCAAAACTTCACCCCTAAAAAAACCCCTGGTCAATCAAACCTTTTGAAATTTCTAAAATCACCTCTCTTAATATTTCTCAGGCCAGAACAAACCTCTTGAAAGAACTTCAATTCCAGCTTTCAAAAGGGCCGAAAACCTCTGGAAACAGCTATATTCCAAAAACCCCAAGCCCATCCCGAGTCAATATGATCACAGACATACAACCTTTTTCACAAAACCAATCTTCCATACAGTCACAACTGAAGCTTTTAGGCACAAACCTGCTACCTAACTCTCAACTCTCTTTAAACTATACTTCTCATAGGATTGTTCAAGAGCATGCCTAATTTGCCTACCAAAAGCTCACGGTATCAAGCTTGCAGTATCTATTTTTAATTGTCGGGATCGTTCTCTGGAGAGTAGCATGATAAAAGTGCGTTAATAACATTCTAAATCTTAGAACACCTAAACATCCTCTGGTTTATGATGGAGTAATGATTATGTCTAATGAATTGTGCTGAGAAATAAATGCATAAAAGCTATAAGAGAATAAAAGAAAGCAGTATTTAAAAGTAAAAATGAATGGAATGAATGTATTTATAGATTCATGAGCTAAAAGATATAATGGACTTAATGACAATCAAACAAAATGGGACTAAGGTAGAGCGGTCATACTTCAATGGGAAACAGTAAAATGGAAGCTCAATGAGTCAAGATGAATCCTCTTAACAAGTTAATCAACTCTTCATGTCTTTGATCACTTTCCCAAGACAAGTACTGGTGATCCAGTGTCATGACATTTCAAGCACTGAAATCATAAGATACCATTATTAAGAAATGATCGGTCAAACTCATTTCTTAGCAATAGATTTTAGAATTATCACTTAATCTGTCTCTTTCAGATTCAGATTAAGCCATTGAAAATCGAAGGTCACATCTAAATCATCATGCATTAGTCTGAACTTGAAGTTGCCCTCTCATTACTTTGAGAATAAGAAGATATCTTATGCTCCTATCTTGAATGTCCTCTACAAGAAATGAAAAGCTAGTATTTAAATCTATCATCCAAGGGTTGCTTAAGACTCAAACTTCTCAAAGTAATTCCATCAAGTATTTGTAAGAAATAATAGTCCTGCATGTATATCAAGATGAATTTGCTAATCAAAGTCATTGACTTATCTGGACTACTCAGATTCACACAGATGCTTTAGCATGAGATTTCTCTGTAAATAAATCTAAATACCCATGATTTAACTCAGGATTAATGAAAATAAACAAGTTGCCTAACCTCCTACCTATAGCGGATGACTAGGATATCATAAGACTATAAACCCTGGAGGTTAACTCTTCCAAATTCTCATTAATTATTGGGACAAAAGATGGTTTTTGAAACATCTTTCCTTTTTAAACAACAGGTATTGAATGCCCAACTAAAGAACCGGTTTGTTTTTAATCATCCTGAGTAAAAGATGTTTGAGAAAACTTATATCATCATCTTCCTCAATGTGCTTTAGAAAATAATGATGTAAAATACAGATATGAAATGTGAATTTATATTAAGAAGTAAGAATACTCATTTTAGTCTGGGAAATATCCCAAAATATCATAGGTAAAGTAGTAATATATGTATAAAGAAACGACGAGGGTTCTGACTCCTCTTAAGCAAAATGCTAGGGTGCTCCCAGAATATAGGTTGGGAGCTAGACAGAATTAGGAAGTCACTTTTCTATTAAAAAGATTTAAGGAATAAGTCTGCAAAATAAGTGTCCAAGACAGCTCGCAGTAACTGTCTTGGGTTTCAAACTATGAACACTCTAATTTTCTGCGGGCTATATCTGTACAGCGTGGAGGGAGCTATTATTCATAGAATGTTCCTCAGATTTGGATAATACCGAGAATTGAGTCCCTCGCAATAAAATCTGTAAGAATACAGCGAGGCTACTTAACTCCCACTTATAGAATAGAGGATATATATGTATAAGGGATAGATCCTTGGCTTCCTTAAAATAGGAACCAATTCTGATGCTATATCAGGATTATTCCCTTGCTTTGTCCAATTGAACATCACGAGGGTCCTGATATAACTTGTTTAAGAATGAAGTAATTAGGATTACTCCTCGCACCAATCTTTGTGATGATTGCAGCAAGAATTAGTCCTTTTATGAAGGAAAAAACCAAATCCTGAATTTGATTATAACTCCTCCTCGCAACATTCATTGAGAATACCGCGAGGACAGAATTTGAAACCTCAGAAATTGAGAAATATAGAGTTGTTTAGTTCTCAAAGATTATCACACGATGATTAACACTGCATGGGTCTTTAAGAACTTCAATTAGTTCTGAGCATTAATCTTTACAGATTGCATTAAGAATTAAGATCAAAGTATGCTAACAACAGAAGATTTATGGAATCAATAATTCTGCCAGATTACAAGTTGAAAAGACGATACCAGCTTGAATATGAGAATCGGACTAACAAATTTATGAAAATTTCAAGAGTAAACATTGCATTTGAGGTTTATACTTCTCTTAAACAGAATTAAAAATACTGAATTCCGATATACTTTCCAAAATTGCAATCAGAAAGATAAAAAAACACAAGATTTAACATCTGATCTTCCTTCATAACATAATTTGTAAAAGAAAATGTAAACGAGTACACCTGGAAAATCTAATTTAAAACCAGAATATCGCGAATTCGATCGATGAAGTCGGTAAAAACAAGATGGTGATTGTCGAAATGATTGAACAGAATCATCCTGATAGCAAATCCTCTTCCAGATCACTCTTAAGCTAGGCTACTAAACAGAATTCTAGAAATCTAATTGCGAATCGAATTACAAATCTAAAGAACACGAAGATAATCTGCAGAATTAAACCATAGCTACCCTACCTATGAAAACTCTAAAAATGAACGGGAGAATTTGAGCTATTCTTTCGCCCTCCAGTTAGTTGAGCTGATTCCCCAAGAGTCCTATTTATAGAGGCGCTCGGAAACTTCTTTCTGCCTGGTTAATAACCGCTCGCGTCAGAGTAGCTCATCTCACGCCTTGTCCCATTCCTTCAAAGCGTGAGTTAACATAAAGTGCTTCTCATGTTACAGCGAGATAATTCCCAATCTTTCTTCAAGACTTCCTCTCGCTATCTCTCTTCTGGCTTCACAACTCGCATAATCTCCGTCTGCTCGCGATGTCAGGTTACTTGTCGCGTAGCCTTCAGTTTTGCACATTTGCTTTGGTCAAGTCCGGATCACAGCTCTGAGGTCCTCGCAATGTTGCTATTTCCTTCTCGCAATGTTTATTGTAAACTTTACAGCTTGTCTCCTGCTCAATCAACAAAGCGAGGATTAGTTCAGATAAAAACACAGCGTGAAACACTTATGTTAAAATCTGCAACATTCAGGCTATTTCTATACAATTTCCAACTATCTTCGTAATCTTGATCTTTCCAAAATCTTTGCACAATTTCTCCAATTGTTCATTAATAATCTATGAAAACATGATCAAAAACTTGTCATCAAGACACCAAATTGGACGAAAATGACAGTCATTAGTGACTGTTATCACCATCCTCACATTTAGAACCACTTGTCCTCAAGTGGTAAAAAACTTATAAAGTTTCAAAGAATAAGTCCAATTTGTGGCTTCTGGAATTAAGTATTTTTGCAAGATCTTTCCTGGATCATTGCCTTCTCTTTTCCAACTATCTCAAGCTCAACTCATTCAACTGATTGATGCTTCATACCTGACATCTAATTTACCAGGCTTCATAAAAACATTAACAAAAGTGATTTGCATTTTTGTGAATTATTATTCTGCCCCTTAGTTAGTCAAATTTCTCTTTTCACGCTCAATCCTATCCAACTTATGTGCATACCTTGTGCTTCTGAATCCTTAGCCAAAAAGAATAAGAGAATTTTTTTTTATTTTTTTTATTTTATATATCAAGGGGTGGCTTCTCGTGGCTTTCAATAGCTCGGTTTCACATTATTAGGAGGAGTCGCATGACCTGACATTGCAGATGATACTTCAACTCCCCTACCCTTGACTTTGCTCTTTTAGAGTTCTTCAACTCGTAAGTCAGAGGGGCAGCTGTGCCAGCTACTTATATCCACATTATTTTACCACGTTTGTTTCTAATATTTCCCTTGTTTTGGCTTTGGACTCATACTTCACTTGATATGCACACTCATCTTTTAAGAGAGACTAGATTGGATCAATCCTTCTAACCTTAGTGCAGTTTTGTTGTTTATTGTATTCAAATCACTCGGGTCAATATAATCACAAAGTCTTCAAATTATTCATCCAGTAATGACATCAATCAATCTCAAAGTTCTCAGCTTTCAACAGTTGTCAAGAGCAGCTCTGCATGCAGTCAGAATCTTAAAATCGATGTTTCTATAATTAGCCACTTACACTTAATCTTCTACTTCTTCACTAGCTCTATATCCCACTTGAGGTTCTGGTTCAAATTATTAAAGCATTAACATAACATGGAGATCTACCTCACCTAATAATTCTCGCATTAACTTCATTCTAAAACTAATTCACAATTTTAAGAGAGAAATGAAGATTTACGAAAAGAGAAATAATAAAAAGAAAACTGAAAAGATTAATAAGAAGAAAAGAGAAAGTTTCAGAAACTCCCCTGTGATTCCAGGATGGACCTGCATCACTGCTTGGATCTTTTGGTGGTACTGAAGGTGGCTTTTTCAAGTCTGAAACTAAGTTAGCAAGGATTTCTACTAGTCTTGTACTGTTTTGCTGCTCCTGCTTCCTCAGCTCCATTTCCCTTTCTAGTTCCTGTCTTCTTTCATCAAGTTCTTCTTTCCTTAACCTCTCAAATCTTTCCATCTCCTCTCTCCTCATTCTTTCTTGTCTATCCCATTCTTCCTTCCTTATTTTCTCTTGTCTTTCCATCTCCTCTTTCCTGAGTTTCTCTTCAGTTTGAATTCTGGTGTGCTCAAGTTCGATCCTCTTCTGTTCCATCTCCATTTGGATGTGCCTGTCTTCTGACATAGTTTTCACCAACATTTCCATGGACTGTGCAAAACTTTGGATTGAAGTACTCATATTCTGAGATTCATCCACTGACACTGTGTTCCTCATTAGTTGTCTTAGAGGTTGAGATGGTGCAGAAATATCCTCGAGCTCCTCATCTTCAGGAATGGCATTTAATGCAGGAGATGCTGCTGACTTCTTTATCCTCTTCACCAGAGCTTTAGACTGAGATGATTTTGATCTTGAAGGGAGTTTGGGTTGTCTGGCCTTAGGGGATGGTACCTTTGATCCTGAACCTTCAGAAGTTTGTTCTTCTAGATCTGGCATTTGATAAACCAATTCTCCCCTTAAGGTGTCCACTGGCAAGGGAATAGGAGGATCTATCTTAATAATTTCTGCTAAGAATGGTGTCATTGACACTCCTTGTTTTTCACAAAGCTTTCGAATTAGATTTGGATAAGCTAATGCTGCATCTTCCCCAACTCTTGACTTGATGACACTGAGCACATGGTGTGCAGCACTGCACTTTCTTCCTGACCATAGTAAAGCAAATCCCTCAAAAGTTCCAGCGGAAGGCCCTTGGAAATTAGTAGTGGGTCTGAGCTTTGACTAATAGAAATCAAGTGTTGGCAGATACTCAGGCTTCAAATTCTTTAATGGGATCTTATTCTGCTCAGTTCCTCTGGGTGTTGAACAAAATCCTAATGCCATTTTCCTAGCATTAGTAAGCTTATTGCCCTGAGTCTTTTTCCTTAAGAGAATCTCATATCTGACTTCTGGTTGTTCCAGTAAAGGTGCCTGTATCAACTCATTCAAAGTCTCTACAGTGACTTGTACTGTTTTACCCCTGATCCCTGTTGTTTCAGCCTCTACATCAAAATTAGCATAGAACTCCCTGGTCAACTCCACATAACCACATTTGTTGTTATGCCTCATGAAGATATCCCATTCATTGATCCTTCTCCAGTAATTAATACACTTGTGACTCAGGTACTTAAGATGAAATCCTTTGTCAGGAACAATCATCTTAGACATTTCCAAGTAGTTCTCTAGTGCTTCTTTTCTTCCGTTAAATTTAACCTTGATTTCCTCCTCAGTGAATTTAGTCGTTTTCTCAATGCTATCAGGAATTGACAACTTCACTTTTGGGCTATTCTTTCCCCAATAACTCAAAGGCATAAGCTCTGGAACTTCTTTTCCAGGTGAAGATCCTTCAGAAGTATCTGATTCACTTCCTGCAGATTCCTGTGCTTCTTCCTGATCATTATCAACATTTTCATTTTCTTCACCTTCTGACTGATTTCCTTCTTGAACAGGTTCCACATTTTCTTCCTGAACATGTTCATGATTTTCTTCTTGAACAGGTTCTGGATTTCCTTCTTGAACCTCCTCTGTATCATTTTGTTGAAGGTTACCTATGTCTGACTCATGAATCAATGATGTGCAGGTGTCTATCTTCTCAGTGACCTCTAAACTTTGCTGGTTCAGAGTTTCTGTAGGCATCCTGTACAGGTTCATTCAACAGAAACAGGACAGCAGAGGGTTCTGAAGCGGTAGCTTCCCGAATTCCGAAATGCTCTTCTGCTTTCTTCTTCTGTTCTTCGATCCAAACAGGATCTTGCATCCTTGAGATTGCTCTATGAACTACCTCATTCCTAATTTGAGATGGAAGAACCCATTGATTCATTTGGCTCTCAGCAAATGTCTGTGCTTTGAGATGTTGGTTAATAGTCTATTCGACCAAATACTCTCTCTACAGATTCTCCTTGGTATTACCTTCATACACAACCATCTGTTTGTCTTGGTTCTCCTGAATTTCATTTCTTTGAATTTCTTCTCTGTAAGCTTGGAATGCTAATGGGCTTGGCTCCAATACTTGCTCAGGATTTATCTGTTGTTTCACTTTTTCCAGTTCCAACTCAAGCTTAGCTGCATATTCATTTTCTTGTTCCACTGAAGTATGTGAATTCTCTCCTTCTCTAGCCAGCTTTTTGTATTTCTTAATTGGACCTTCCAAAGATGAGTTCATATTCCCAACGGTGATTCCATGCAAATTCAAATCATCAAACTCTTGCAAATCTTGGACCAATCCTTCTTGAACTGTATCTCCCACTAATTCATTGACTAGATCTAGAGCTTCTTGGTCAATTGAATTTTGTGCTGGTGATGCATTTTGCTCCACCTGATCCACTGCTCTAGGAGAATTTTTTGTTTCCTTAGTGAGATCTTCAAAAGTTTCATGTTCATTTCCTTTTTCTGAAAATCCTTCTAGGTCAAT
The DNA here is from genome assembly GCA_030278955.1 of Hygrophila difformis. Lineage (NCBI taxonomy): Eukaryota > Viridiplantae > Streptophyta > Magnoliopsida > Lamiales > Acanthaceae > Hygrophila > Hygrophila difformis. Next base: position 22,872,242 of record JAOANR010000003.1, read on the forward strand.
CTGACTTTGTATTAGAGTTTGATCAACTTGAGCCTGTTGATCTTCAGGCTGACCTTCCAAATCCTTTTCTGAAATGGCCTTAGTCTGTTGAAATTCAGTGGTTGGATGCATTGGTTCTTGTGCTTGAGGTTGATATTCATCAATACATGACTTCCAGCCCTCGAGATCAATGCCTCCCATTTCCAGATTACTGAAAGGAACAAGTTCTGATCCTCCTGTATAAGGCACTACTCCCAAGGTTGGTTCAACCTTTTCTTCTTCAGAACTAATGTCATGAACTACAAGCTCTGGTTTCCTGGCCTTCATTTTAATCCTGAATTTCTTGATAGGTTTATCAGGCTCCTTAGCTTGTTGATTTTCCTTCTCAGGAACAGTTTCTGGTTGTACTACCTTCTCAAGAGAGGGTTCTTGTTGCTTAAGTTCCTCAGGATTAGGCTCCTGCTGCTTAGAGCGCAACTTTCCATTTCTTTTGTAAATAACAACTTCCTTCTTTCCCTGAGATGGTTGTAACAACTCTTTATTTTCATCCATCAAATTCCTTATTTCTGGAGTTCCTGCTTTCAAATCCATAACTTCTTTAACTGTTAATTGATCTTCAGGTTTCCTCTTTTTAGATGATTGGCTAGTCTTCCCAGACTTGTGTTTCTTCATCCTACTTTGATTCATTTTCTTTACTGAAGGTGCTTCTTCTGAAGAACTTGAACTGGGAATATGTGACTTTCTTTTCCTGGTAGACACTTTCTTCTTACCCTTTTTCTCTTGAGCTTTCATAAATTCATCGAATTCATGATTTTCCTTCTGTCTAAGCTTATGAAACTCATAAACAGACTCCTGCTCTTCTGAAGTAACTTCCATAAGTTCATCATTCCCCTCTACAACCATCGTAATTGCTTCTATCTGTTGCATCCTGTAAATTCTTTCTTCATCATCTGTGGTATCTGAATCAAAATGGTTTTTCTTTATAAAATAGGTCTTTCCCAAACCTTTAAGCATCATGTTTATCCCCTTTCTGTTCAGATACTTCTCATTCCATGCATCCCAATCATCAATGATTATCTGCTGAATCTTTCCTTGTGTCTGATCAGTATAAACTCTATGTTCCTTGTATGCGTTTTCTCTGCACATACTGTCATATCGAATATACTTCTGAATGAATTCCTTCTTTCTCTCCTGAACAAGTCCATGAACTTCTTGTTGGAGAGGTGGAGGTAATCTCTTCATGATCTTATGTGGTCTATCTGTAATGAGAAGATCTGCATCTGCTGGTGTTATTGCTGGGGCTGAAATCTTCCTGAAATTCTTTGTAGGTTCCAAACCTTCATTTATGACAGACTCTTTGAAAATTCTCCTGACTATATTTTGTGGTGTCTGTTTTGCATCTGATCTTTGCTTCCTGTTCTTCCCTGTTCTCTCAGCTTCTCTTTCCTCTGCATCCTTAACCCATGCATGCTGTTCAGGCATTAAATCAGCAAAGTTCTCCAGTGGAAACTCTTCATCAGGTTTTCTCTCTAACCCTGGCCTGAGGATTCTTTTCTTGAGATTTTCCCCCTTAGCCCATTCATTCATATTTCTTATCCAGCTGTTCCTGGCTTCCTGAATGGTTGTAAGAACATCTTTCCATACCATCTTGCCTTGTTTAGCTTTTTGAAAATGAGGCTCAAGGGCGTGTCTGAGATTGATCCGAGCATCAATGATTCTGTCTAATGCCAAATTTGTCAAGAAATTTTGTTCTACAAGTCCCTTTTTGTTCAAAAATGCCGGAGGCATATATGCAGGAAGTGCCAATTGAGGATCATAAACTCGGGCATTCCTGATCTCATTAAGCTTGCAGCAAAAATTTAGTGAGTGTTCTCACATATTTAGGCAGTGGCTGGGGATCAAAGTAATCCAACTCTAACCCTGTATGGTCCTTTGGGTTGATGATTCTATAACAATCTTGATTCTATTCGGCCATACACTTCTCCTCCCTTTCAAGAAGTCTTTCAAGTCTGATTTCATTAGGGAGATGTTTGTCATTAATAAGATTGACCATTTGATCTTCCCAAAAATGACTCATCCTAACCCAGAATGCTTCTTCTAAGTCAATCATCAATGATTCCTTCTCCTTATCAGGTATATGTTGAATCATCAACGGATTGACATAAAAGATTGGAGGTGAGATTTTCATTCCTAACCATCCACAGCTTTTCTGAATATCTTTTACCATTTTTTCTGTTCTCTTCATTCTCCAAAATGACTGTTCTTTCTTGTCTGACTCGACACTTCGAGCTTGAAGTTCTTCAAAAGTCATCTTATGGATCCTTTAAAGGAGGATAAAAGAAAACCGATTAAATCATGATCACCATCCTCACATTTAGAGTTTTTCTCTAAATGTGAAGGTGAAAGTGTGAATAGAGAACATAGTATCAATCTTTTTTCAATTTAGAATTTAACAAATCACCATACTCACACTTAGAGATTTTCTCTAAATGTGAAGGAATTAATCATCAATTAAATTCTTAGTAGAGAAAACTATAATGCATGAAGAGTTAAAGCATTAAATCAAGCAAAGTCAAAATACATTACCTAAATGTCATTCTTACAGAATATGCAGAAGCATTAAAAATTCAAATACAAAGAGTCTTGTAGATTCAAACTGAAATCAAAGAGGGGGGAATTCAAGTCCTTTCTCGAATCTAGTGAAGCAAATACAATGTTCAGTGACCAAACACCTCATACAGTAGATTGTACTGACTCCATATTGGTTTCTAGGCCATTTGTGATTGTTGACAAAAAGAGTTCGATCACTGCAAAATCATTTCTTAGGTTGTCCTCGAAAAGGAGAGTAGAATTTAGCATCATTTGACAACCATCCTCTAATTTGGAACTGGAGAAAATTCAGCCTGCGTCTACTCTTGCAAAGTGATGCAAAAAGCCAAATTCCTTTCTCCTGCTCCTCAACAACATCCTTACTTAAAAGCATAAGTGCTTTTATGTAAGTGGATGGTGGATGGTTATCAGAGATAGCAGGATCAAGAAGATCAAATGATGCTTTCTCATTTTTATCCTCCACAAAACGTCGCAAAGCCTCAGTTAACTGGAACATCCAATTTTCCTGCATCTCTGCAGCTTTCGAAGAAGTCAATTTTTGTTGGTTCAAATGTTCCCATTCCCAAAAGAGAGAAGTCTTCTAGAGAGGCCTTCTTTAGAACCGACTGATGCTTAGAAGCCTCATTCAATGCCTTGCAAACTAGCTTACAGTTAAAGACAGTTTCCAAGTGATCGAATGCCAGCCTTGACAGAATATTACCAAGAATCTCATAAGGAAGATCTATGATCTGAGTGGCCCATGATCCAGATTTCCGTCCTGAAATTCTTGGGTTCTTGGAGGAGCTTCCAATTTCAAAACTGAGTAGAATTAACAAGATATTGCAATTAAGTTTAATGAAAAGCAATTAAGAAGTTCAACATTCCATAAAGAGCATAAAAGCTTGAAAGAAAATACAGCCCGAAATCATTAAGTAATTACAAAAGTTATGACAGACCATCTTCTTAACTAAGAAATATTAGCCTACTCAAGGATTGTTGATTTCCTCATCATTTGAATCACTCCACAATTCTACCTCAGGAAAAACTTCACCACATAACAACCTGAACTGTCTAACTATGTCAAAGAATTGACAGGGAATACAGTTCATCCCATCATTTGGAGGTAAAAATTCACGTTCAAGCAGAGTATGATCCTTGCAAAAGCCCCTTTCTTCTTGATCATGGAAAGGGATTTGGAACTTTTACACAGTGGAGTAGCCGGTGGAAGACATGAATTTTGATGAAGACTACTTCTAAAACGTCTGAGGCTACTGATCTGATCAATTGTATTCCCTCTTCATTGAGTTTATTATCTTGCTTAGATAATAATAGAAGACTTCTTAAAAAGACAGAAGGTTGATGCTTATCATCAAGGCCGGGCTTCAAAAGATCATATGCTCTCTTTTCATCCTTCTTGTCAACAAATGCTAAAAGTGCAGGTTCAAGATTGAACATGTAATTTCCTGCATTCTGACATTCTTTGATGAATCTCTCCTGGTTACTGGGATAAACGTTTTCTCTCCACCTCATACAAGTTTTCAAATTAACTCTCTTAAAAACTAGAGGTGATTTGCTTGCTGCGAGGAACTGTGTGGATATCTCTGAGACTCTAAGAAGTTCCCTCATGCTAACCTTTCCCAATCTCGACAGAATGTCTCCCAACAACTCAGTAGGTAAGTCAATTAATTGAGTTTCCAAGAGTTGAGGAATTCTAACATTTCTGTTTAAAAAAAGAGAAACACAGAATTCAGAGAAAGACATTTATTTGAAAAGAACTGAAAGATAAAAGTTCTAATTTTATTAACACTACCATGCTGCCTTACAAAATACAAGAGACTTAGATTACTGGCCAAATTTAAGTCTACCACTAGAATGACAATTAGAAAAGCTTGTTAAACATATCACCCCTCTCCATGAGTATATAAAGCTTCTCTTGCCCATAATCTGAAATCTGCTACTGTTCTGGTTACATCGCAACCAAGGCAATCGACTTGATCAGCATGATAGTTAAAGAAAGGTGGCTCATGTACAATCTCCCAGTTATGCTCTTCAAACTTACGAAATTCTCTCTTAGTCTGTCCTAAGAATGGGTTTGGAATAATTTCCCACTCTGAGATTAAAGTAAGAAAGTTATACCTAAAATCATAGCTATTAGATCTATCACTTAATATTGGGCTTATTAAATAGAGCCCTTTATCTATTTCTCACTGAGCGGTTTTACTCAAGTAGCACAAAGCTTTAATGTATTGAGAAGACTTATGATTATCATAGATCCCCTCATCCAGAATTTGAAAAGCTTCTGTTTCTTCAACCTGTGTAAATAGTTCCATTGCTCTCTGAAGATTCAAAGTTAGGTTATGAGCCCTTGCACAAGAATGTAGAAAATTAATCTTCCCGGAAGACTCATTAGAGATATTTTTAAAATCAACATCTACTAATTTGAAACTCCGAAATACAGTAGGATGATTTGAAGCAGTTCTGAACAAAGTGCAAGTTGATTTACAGTGGAGCAAGTCCCTGAAGCTGCTTCACCCTACTCGTGACAAAATCTCACCAATGATATCCAGTGGAAGATCAGTCAGTCGTAGCACAGAGAACTCAGAAGATTGCTCTCCAATATTAGTGCTGTTAGGCGAGTTTTAAAGAGAGAATTAGTTTGGTTATATTAAAGAGAATTCTATGACTATGATTCTAAGAGTTTTTTCAAAATCACAGTCAAGTGAGAAATGCAAAGTGCAAACCCTAGTATAGCGAAGCAAGCATTGTTTATGCAAACCATAAAGAAATCATTGCAAAACAAAGCATCACCAAGGAGAAAATAAGATGAACTAAGAATCTTACGGATTATCGCCCGCCATCTCTTTCCGTGATAAAGTTTCTGGAAGTGAAAATGCTACGAAATGGACGAAAGAAACTAGACTATGGCGGTTTCTTCTCGAGAGAGAAAGAGATAGATGAATTTGAAAGTGATTTGAAAAGATGCGAAGGATAAAAAGAAATAGAAAATGGGCCAGCCTAGTCTTAAGAAAACTGCAGAATAGGGTACTCAAGTGTTATCCCTCTCTTTAGGTATTAATGATTAAGTCTAGACTTGCCTTATTAGCGAATTTGAAATTAACTCAAAATTGAGTTAATAAACTTGTGATGGAAATTTTATGGATTAAGAACAGCTTATGAAAGAAAAACAACGCGAGAATTAAAGCATTCACAAAAATTCCATTTATACAGAATCACAGACTGAAGTGATTACATTAGAATAGACAGTACATAAACCAATACAATCAGCCTAATCAGCTTCTAAATCAGAATCAAAGTCTGATTCAAGTTCATCCACATACTCATTAAAAGATACCCTCAATTCCTTGATTAGAATTGTAACCTCACAACACAAACAGTTAATGTTTATGGCACCATAACTGTAGTGTGGAGGTTGCAAAACTAAGTTCTTATCATGAGGGGCCAAGTAATCACAAAATTCCCTATGTTTTTGCCCTAAGAAAGGATTTGGCTCCTCCTCGCTGTTGGCAAAAATTATGCTAATCTTCTCCTTCATCCTCTGAATGTGGTCTTCTTTCTTGAAGATTGATCCCAACAAATATAACCCTTCATCAGTCTTCTCCAAACTTTCTGAACTCATCAGAATAAAAGCTTTGATGAAGATTGAAGGGTGATGATCATCTTCTATTCTTGGTTGCAGAACTTCAAAAGCAGATTCCATCAGTTCTGTATTACGAAAAACAGAGAGCTGGTTCTAATTTGAGCATGAAATTGTCTGCTTCTCTGCATCTCTCCAGAAACATTCTGTATTCACTATCAAAAGTTCTCTCTACAGTAATCTGCTTGAACACAAGACCCCTTCTTCGAACCATGGGTAGCTTGCTGGTTCTATGAAATTTCTTGCAAGTAGGGGCTGCTCTGGCTGCATCCTTAATCTCTTCCCTACCCAATCTTGACAAAATATCCCCTAAAATTTCATCAGGAATGTCTAAAATGGAAGTTCTATGATTGGGGGCTACTCCGGCTATTCTAAATTTCTAATGAAGGTTTCGGGGAATGAGAGGATAGATGAGTGTTTGGGGAGTGCAGGGATGATTATATGGAATTTATAGCCAAGAAGAATTAAACTCCAACATAATTACAGAAGATTGAAACGACGTGTGATGGTTAAATGAAAAGAAAGAAGAAGGGTCAGAAAGGGTATTTTAGTCCTTCGGAGTTTTGAAAAATCTATCCGTTCAAATTCCCAGGCTCTCGCTTTGTTTATCATAAGCGCGTGACCATATAAGATGTCCCTCGCTTTGTGAATCATCAAAGCGAGGAAAATTTTCTATGGTCTGTTTAAGAATTTGCTCACGCTTTATGAGTTAACAAAGCGTGAACAATTAATTCCTCAACTAATGTTTTTAACAACAAAGCGAGAAAAGACTATCAGAATTTCATACACTCAGAATTGATCGAATAATAATCCTGATCAAATTTTGTATATCAAACAAAACTTGAAACTTCATCCTCGCTTTATAAATTTTAACAAAGCGTGAGTCATTATACTTCAATCTCATCCACGCTATGTTGATTCGAAACAAGGCGTGAATACTTAGATTGAAAGAGCAAAAATTAAACTTATGAAAATTTGTTCAATACTAAAAAACCTGATTGAAGAATTCCTTCTTTTTCCTTCTTAGTCCATCACAGCTTCATTTCTTGAAATCCTGAAAAACACAAAAATAGAGATTTAACAATAATCTTTAAGAAAAGGGGAATACTACTCAGTTGACCTGGGTAGTACCCCACCCCTTTTTTTTTTAAAAAAAAGAAATTCAGAGAACTATGGATTATCCAAATATTCAGTTTGAATATTTAAATCTTGTTGACTAATATATTCTTTAAGCCTGTGCCCATTTACTGTCTTTTCTCCTTCATTAAGCATAATTGTGACAGCTCCATTGTCATGAACAACTACAACAAGGAATGACCCCTGTCCACCTTGATCTCAGCTTACCTGGAAACAATTTAAGACGAGAGTTATAAAGTAAAACCATTTGACCAACATGAAATTCTTTATGTTTTATCTTTGCATCATGAATTTTCTTAGTTCGATCTTTATAAATCTTGCTACTTTCATATGCTTCCAGTCTCATTTCTTCCAGTTTCGACAGATCAAATTCCCTCTTTTCTTGTCCCATCTGAACATCCATATTAAGCATCTTAATGGCCCAATATGCTCTATGTTCTAGCTCAACTGGAAGATGACAAGCTTTACCAAAGACTAGTCTGTAAGGAGACATTCCTATAGGAGTCTTGAAAGCAGTCCTGTATGCCCATAAGGCATCATCTAGTTTCTTGGACCAGTCTTTTCTTGTAATGTTCACAGAAGCCTGCAGAATATGCTTGATTTCCTTGTTAGATACCTCCACTTGTCCACTTGTCTGAGGATGATATGGTGATCCAACATTATGATGAACACCATATTGCTTAAGCAACTTCTCAAAAGTTTATTCACAAAGTGAGATCCTCCATCCGATATTATGGCACGAGGGGCTCCAAACCTAGTAAAAATGTTCTTCTGCATAAATCTAGTGGCTTGTTTAGCTTCATTATTAGGCAAAGCCACTGCTTTAACCCATTTTTAGACATAGTCCACAGCTACTAAGATGTAGTGATTACCATATGAAGGAGGGAAAGGTCCCATAAAATCAATCCCCCAAACATCAAATATTTCTACTTCCAGAATTCCTTTTTGAGGCATTTCCTCCCTCATTGAAACATTCCTCAATCTTTGACATCTGTCACACATCTTAATAAGTTTTTGGCAATCCAAGAAGATAGTTGGCCAAAAGAAACCAGAGTCTAGAACCTTTCTAGCAGTTCTAGCAGGGCCATGATGGCCTCCTAAAGGATTTTCATGACATTTCCTAACAATTTGGAATCCTTCTTTCTCATGGACACAACATCTAATAACCTGATCAGAACAAAACTTAAATAAAAAGGGGTCATCCCAGTAGTACTTCTGAATCTCTCTGAAAAATCTCGACTTGTGATGTGAGTTTTTAAACTTTGGAATAATTTTACAAGCCAAATAATTGGCAAAGTCAGAAAACCAAGGACAATCAAATTGATGTAGCTGCAAAGCATACAATTGTTCATCTGGAAACTTGTCATTTACAACTTCCTCCTTTTCTGTTCTTTCTTCCAATCTTGAAAGATGATCTGCTACTCCATTGTCTTTCCCTTTTCCGTCTTTAATGATAATATCAAACTCTTGTAAAAGTAAAACCCATCTTATCAACCTTGGTTTGGCTTCTTGCTTTGAGAAAAGATATCTTAATGCAGAATGATCTGTGTAAACTATAGTCTGAGCTCCAATAAGATATTGCCTAAACTTATCAAAAGCAAACACTACAACATACATTTCCTTTTCTGTAGTGGTGTAATTTATCTGAGCATCATTAAGAGTATGACTGGCATAGTAAATAACATGGTGTTTGCCTTCTTTATGTTGCCCCAAAACTGCACCCACTGCATTATCACTGGCATCACACATGAGTTCAAAAGGTAGATTCCAATCAGGAGATTGAACTATAGGTGCAGTGATAAGTTTCTCCAAAGTTTTGAAAGCAATTAAACAATCTTCATCAAAGCTGAATGAAACATCCTTATGAAGAAGGTTGCACAAGGGTCTTGCTATTTTAGAAAAATCCTTGATAAACCTTCTATAAAAATCAGCATGACCAAGAAAACTCCTTACTGCCTTGATTGTTTTAGGCAAGGTTATTAAAATCGCGATCCTGATCGTAGGATCGCACGATCCTACGATCTCACCTTTACAAAACGAGCCAGATCGCTATGGGATCGGATATCTGGTGAGATCGCGCTAGAATCGGTAGGATCGCAGTTAAGATCGTAAGATCGGGAGCCGATCCGATCCTACCCACACAGATTGAGAGAGAGTGAAAGATGAAAGACTACTGACTACGTACTTCAATTCTCATTTCTCACTTGAAACATCCAGATCTAGGGTTTGGGGCGCGACTGCCCTCTCGACCTCCGGCGATCCGGCCGTCCGGCGGCATCCGGCCATCCGTTCACTGGTGCATATTTGCATCCCTCTGCTCTCGCGTCCCCTTCCTCCTTGCATTCCCGTCCGCTTCCTGCCTTCGTCGTCATCCCTCTTGCCGTTCTTCCTCGAGACTTCTGCATTTCATTTTCAGGTAATCATCTTCTTCTCCCTGTAAAATGTCTTCTGCTTCTCCTCGAGCCGCTGCTCCCCTTTATCTTTTCCCAACCTTCTGCCTCTCAAATTTCAACTACAGATGCTATGCTTTTAATTTATAAATTAGCCTATCAGATTATTGTTTAAGATGTTGAGAATTTGACATTATTGTTTAAAATGTTGAGCATTTGAGATTGAGATCATGCATAGCTTCAATTTTGTTTCTTATTAATTTCCAGTTCGGCTGGAATGTGAAATGGGGAACTTTAGTTTCTCTTTGTTGTAATAATTTGATGCTTTATTAAAATTGGGATTATTATTAATGATGTTGTCTTTGAGTCTGCCTGCCTTGCAATGTTGATTACAGGGCATGGAATGCCTTAGTATTGTGAGCAGAGAGGGTTATCGGAGGTGATCTTTTCTTTGCTGTGAGAAGGCTGTTCCCAACTGATGTCCTAGCTGGTTGTCTGTATCTCTATGATGTTATGGTTTTGTTTGTTTGTTGCGTGTGTAGGACTGAATTTGTAAAGCCATATGGGGCTGTGTATTTTGCTTGATTTATGGAATGACATTTTCTTTCCCTCAAAAAAAAAAATGTCTATGTGTGACTTTGTTTAGAAAATGTGGATGTTCAATTTGTTTTGGATTTTAACAGGTATCATGTGTCAAATTGCTTTGATGTGAGCTTAATTAGTACATGATGATTTGTGATGACATACATCAACTTTTGAACAGGTATGAATGAAATGATAATATGTATATATAAATATTTTTTTTTTACAATTTCATAGGATCTTAGGATCCCGATTCGATCCTACGATCCCGATCTTGCAAAGAGAAAAACGATCCTATGTAGGATCCCGATCTTAACAACCTTGGTTTTAGGAGGTGGCAAATTTGCTATCACAGAAACTTTAGCCTTATCCACTTCTATTCCTGCTCTAGATACTTTGTGTCCTAGGACAATTCCTTCTTGAACCATGAAGTGACACTTCTCCCAATTAAGAACTAGGTTAGTGTCTTCACATCTCTGCAAAATTTTTGACAAATTTTGTAAACAGTCCTCAAAGTCAGTTCCATAAACACTAAAATCATCCATAAACACTTCAATGCATTTTTCAATGAAATCAGAAAATATACTCATCATACATCTTTGAAAAGTGGCAGGAGCATTAAATAATCCAAAGGGCATTCTTCTGTAAGCAAATGTTCCATATGGGCAAGTAAAAGTTGTTTTCTCATGATCTTCACTAGCAATTACTATTTGATTATAACCAGAATAGCCATCTAAAAAGCTGTAAAATGGTTTACCTGACAATCTTTCTAACATTTGATCAATAAAGGCAAAGGGAAATGATCTTTCCTTGTGGCAGTATTCAATTTTCTATAATCAATGCAAACTCTCCAACCAGTTACTGGTCTTGTTGCTACTTCATCACCATGTTCATTAGTCACAATACAAATTCCACCCTTTTTAGGTACAACTTGTGTTGGACTTACCCATTTGCTATCAGAAATAGGATAGATTAAACCTGCATCGAGTAGCTTGATTACCTCCTTTCTGACAACTTCCTGCATTGGTGGATTTAGCCTCCTCTGTGGTTGTCTGGATGGTTTAAACTCATCTTCCATTAGAATCATGTGCATACAGATGTGAGGACTAATGCCTTTAATATCAGCTATAGTCCAAGCTATTGCATGAATATGACTCTTAAGAATGTCTACCAGAGCTTGTTCCTATTCTTCATTCAATTTGGATGAAATTATTACCGGAAGCTTCTTTTTATCTGCCAAAAAGGCATATTTAAGATGTTCTGGTAATACTTTAAGCTCAAGCTTTGGTGGGCTTTCTACAGATGGAATTAATTTGCTTCGAATTTGCACTTCCAATTTTAAATCAGATCCTTCTTCTGTAGGATCTATTTTGTCAATGTCATCCTCAGATTGCTCTGAAGATGTCATATCCTCACTTTCTGATCCGTCTTTGATTTCACCAATCTCAGGATCAGCGAATCTAACCGCGCACAAGTAAGCAAAAGTAGCATTTTCAGCATTTGTGAGTGGGGTGAGATTGTTCTCAGTTACATCAGTAGTAAAGAGATCAAAGCTATCTAAAACATTTTCTACCTCTATAGTACTAGAGTCTATTCCCATCCCAGTTACATTGGATTCAAAAGCGTTAAAAGGATATGTTGCCATTTTCATCATATCAAAGGTGACTTCTTGGTCATCAACATGAAGCTTAACTATGCCATTCTTTGCATCAATCATAGCCCCTGCAGTCACCATAAAAGGTCTCCCTAGTATGATGGGAATTCTGACATCTTCTTCAATATCCAAAATGACGAAGTCAGCTGGAAAACATAGGCCTCCTGTTCTTACTAGAACATCTTCAATAATTCCTTCTGGCCTGGTACTTGACTGATCAGCAAAGAAGAGCGTCATGTTTACTGGCCTCATCCTTCCTAAGTCCAACCGCTTGGCCATAGCAAGTGACATTACATTAATGCTGCTTCCTAAGTCACAAAGGCCTCGTCCAGCTTCTTTGTAGTTGATAATCGGAAAAAAGGATAAATAGGTCCTTTTTCTTTTCAAAAAATTCAAATCAGTCCTTTTTCTATTTTATTGCCAAAACAGTCCTCTACAAATGCTAATTATGTCCAAATCAGTCCTTTTTTCACTAATTATATTCTAATTGCTGACGTGGCAAGGGTTTTAATTTAAACCTGACACGTGTGCATAATATTAGTCCTTTTTCTTTTATCTTTTGCCAATTCAGTCATAAACTTTTATTTTGTTCTATTTAGTCCTCTACCCCAATCACTCATTTTTATATTAATTAGCCTCAAACCTTTCAAATTATTTCATTTTAGGCCCAGAACCTTAAATTTTTTATTATTACTAAGACATTTATCAAATAAATGCCCAACATACTTCCGTAAATAAAATTAAATACCAAACCTCATACATTGGGTTTGACCGCCTTGTTACCGGGTCTTCGAAGTTCCGAATTTTACGGACTCTCTCTAACCACCCGACCGTAACGATGGGTCATTGGTTCTGGTTTCCTTCAGCAACAATCAACACAATCATACTTTGTGGACAATAAAATTCAGGCTATTTTTTAATATTTTTAATAATATTAATATTTTCAATAAAACCAAGGCTTCCTGTATCCATAACCTTCCAAAAATTCAAGTTAAATCATTTACTCAAATATTGCTACATGCTAAGGTAGGACGCAAAGTAAGATTCTGTTGATTGTTACTGAAGGAAACCAAAACCAATGAACAATCGGTTGCGGTCGAGTGGTTATTAGAGAGAGTCCGTAAAATTTCGGTACTTGAAAGACCCGATAACAAGCAGTCAAACCCAATATATGAGGTTTGGTGTTTAATTTTATTTATGGAAGTATGTTGTGCATTTATTTGATAAATGGATTAGTAATAATAAAAAAATTTTAAGGTTCTGGGCCTAAAATGAAATAATTTGAAAGGTTTGAGGCCAATTAATATAAAAATGAGTGATTGGGGTAGAGGACTAAATAGAACAAAATAAAAGTTTAGGACGGAATTGGCAAAAGATAAAAGAAAAAGGACTAATATTATGCACACGTGTCAGGTTTAAATTAAAACCCTTGCCACGTCAGCAATTAGAATATAATTAGTGAAAAAAGGACTGATTTGGACATAATTAGCATTTGTAGAGGACTGTTTTGGTAATAAAATAGAAAAAGGACTGATTTGAATTTTTTGAAAAGAAAAAGGACCTATTTATCCTTTTTTCCGTTGATAATCAGAGGTAAGGTAAAGCTTCCTGGATCTTCAAGCTTTGGAGATATCCTTTGTTGAAGAACCATGCTCCAATTCTGATTTAGGACCACCATTTGCTGCTCTCCCGCACTTCATTTCCCTGAAATCAATTCTTTCAGAAACTTAGCGTAAGTGGGCATTTCTGCAATTAATTCAACCAAAGGGATTGAGATTTCAATGGCCTTAATCTTTTCAAGAAATTTCTTAAATTTAATTTCTTGAAGATCGTTTTTGAGTCTCCCAGGATATGGTACCCTGGGCATGTGTTCATCTAGTAGGTCCTTTTTGTTACCTTTAGAGTTAGGGATATTATTACATCCCTCTTTTTCCTTTGGAAAGGAGTGTTCTGAAACATTCTTTTCCAACCCCTTTTCCTCAAGAATCCGCCTTTCCTCAAACTGATCATCCTCCTATAATGTTTGTGTAACACCCCGGTTTTTGGTCACCCAGGTCGGGATGTCACCGCCACGCCTCCCTAGCAAGACACGGTTTCTCCGAGCTCACTAAAGAGATGCAAGGCTATGGTTTTTTAGAATTTAAAAATATTCAAACAGCCCATTCATATATAATTTAAAAATAATACATCAAAGTTGCAGCGGAAAATAATATTTACATATATGTATCGCAGCAGAATTTAAATATAGGGTCAACATGGCCTAATCACGGGTTAAACAGGCCCGTTCATGCAATTTCTAGTCTAACGTAACATTTAAAAATAAAGTATTTCCCCAAAATTCCCATGAATGTATATGATGATGCATATTCTTCAGCTCTGAAAGAAACAGGGGAAAAAATACGGTTTTGGTCAGCACTACGTGCTGAGTAAGTTAACACATACATAACTATGGGGTTTCAAAGCCATTATTTAATATTTAAAGAAAACATGTGCACAACACCACATAATTTAATTTATTTATCTAACAGTAATTTAATTGCATAATTTAAACGACAGAGACTTCATAAGATCATAAATATAATTCGCAAGGTAAAACAATTGCAAGACATACTTTAAGACATAATGAACAATTTTCGAGTCTCCTACTTTCATATCTCATGTCTCATGTTTCAAGTTTATATTTCAATTGCCATTCGGCAAGCTTTATTTATCAATTGCCTTTCGGCAAGCATTATATCTCAATTGCCTTTCGGCAAGCATTATATCTCAATTGCCTTCCGGCAAGCATTATGTTTCATGTGTATTTTATTTCAAGGAATTCCCAATCATTTAAACCTTAAAGGCTAATTTCATGTTTCGACAAGATCTCATGATTTGACTTCCGGTAAACCACTGTTTACTCTAAAATTCGTCTAAATTCAGATTTATTTCCAAAAATTCCAAAATTTCACCACTGACTCAGAAATGTCGAGATGAACAACTTTCGTGTTTTAACTTTTCCTATCCGAGATACCCAAACATGTCAAAAATGTCAATTTTCGCAGAAACACAAATCTGTCCGAATTTTATATGTCAGTTTAAAGATTTCAAATTCTACCATAGCAAATCAACTCCAAATTTAATGAAATTTTACAGAGACTATATTAAGACGTTTATCTACAACTTTCATGTTCGGCCAAAGATTTAAATCGGTCTGGAACGTATGTCAAAAATGTGATCAGGATCGGACCTATGTTCTGTCAAGAAATTCAAGATCTAATTTCAAGCAGTCCGGTTTCGGTTGGTTTTCACATATCAAATCGTCACGAAAAATTCTGAAAGTTTACGGAGGTGTTCGTAATGTATAGATCTACAATTCCTATGTTTAGCACCAATCCTGAATCGGTCCAGATCTAAGTCAAAAATCAACCTCAAGTTCGGACTAAGAATCTACCACCGTTTCAAGATCTAAACCCAAGGCAGGTCTGTTCGTGGTCGTTTTTGGATATCAAAACACGATGAAAAATTATGAACATTTTACAGTAGATAGATCTATGTCTTAGGAACATTTTTCGTGTTTTAAGTTTTTCCGTTTGAGGTCGTTTTAAGGTTCGAAAAAATTAGAAAACACTGTTGCGCCGTTAAAAGATTTACGTTGGCAGATTTCATGTCCTTGATTCGAATCTTTAAATCTAACGTATTTTAATTTCGCCCAAAACCATGTAAGAGTTAACTTACAGATCTATGGATGTCTCGGCTCGATGATTCGGAGGCGTGGCTTCCACGTTCTTTGTTCTCCCTCCGAGATCCTTCGTTTTTCCACGACGCTGGAGATCTCAGAATTTTCGTCCAACCGGTGTTCGCCTTGGTTTCGTGCCTCCGACGACTCCGGAATTAGGGTTTCGAATGTATAGAGAGAGTTGTAGGTTTTGTAAAAATGTTCGGGGCTTCCAAGGGGGTTGATTTATAGATAGCTAAGACCTAGGGCGTCCAAGATCTGACCCTAAGGGTCTTGAGTCGAAAGACGTTCAACCGAATGTCGAAAAATCCGGAATCGGGCGAGAAAATCTCGCGATGGGAGATTTGGCGCGCTCGTGGCGCGGTCATCCCCTTATGGGCGCGCGGCCACCGCGCAGCCTCGGTCCAGGCTGCGGTCGGGCCGGGTCGTGCGATCCGTCGGGCATTTCCTCCTCTCTTTCGAACTTCTATCCCTCTATGCTCTTGGACTCCGATTTCCGGGCTATCTTCGGGCTCCGATTTCCTATCGTCATTTTATCCGGGTCTAAATTTACATGTGGACTCGAGTTATGGAGTCCATCGATGTTGGGTTCACGTGTCACCATTTATTTGACTAAATTGTTTTCGGCTTCCCGGGTTCTCGAAATTTTGATTCCCTTTTTAATTTAAATTCCCTTTCTCATCTCTTATGATTCTTTATCTATTTATCATGTTTTTTTATTTATTATTTTTATTTATTTATTTATTTATTTATTTATTTATTTATTTATTTATTTATTTATTTTATGTTGCAAAATTCCCGGGTATTACAGTCTACCCTCCTTAAGAATCAACTTCGTCCTCGAAGTTGTGTTTCGGCTTTTCTCGTATTAGGAACTAATCCTTTTGTTTATTTTATTATTTTGTGACTGAACTTAGAATTAAAACTTCTAAGCTGCCTACGTACCCTGTGAAGGGATCAAGCCATAACGTAGTTCAAAACAATTTGAATTTGTTTATTTATGATTTAGGATACATCTTATCGAATCGAACTCCAAAGATAAATTATTACGGGGTATCACATCCTCTCCCCCTTAGGACTTCAGTTATGTCCCCATAACTGCCTATTCATAATTCTCAAGAAGGTTCGGGTCAAGTTATAAATGAGCCGTGCGTTTGAAATGGATTTGTTGTTTGGGAATCCAAACTAGATTTTTGGAATAGAGAGTTTTTTAATAAAAACTTGATTTTTATTATTCCACATAAGGAAATTTTCTAATTCGTACACGGGTAGGAATGGCTAAGGCCGAGGATTGTTATGATTAGGCGTGCGCATAGACGAATGAGATCTAGAACTACGGCAAGATCAGTCTCTAGTGAGCGTTTCTAATTCGATGTCAAGCCTCTAAGTTATCTAAGTGTAGCAAGAGATCTAAGTTAGAATATATCACGCTTCTAAGTCCTCTAAGTTTAGGCAATGCAGTATGCACATGCACATGATGATCCCCCCAAAAATAAATGCACTATATACATATTTTTTTTCTAATTTCCATGGGTTTTAAAAATAAAATTTATTCCATGGAACTAATGCTTTAAAATAATTTAAAATATTAGTTAAAATTCTTGGACCTCTATATTGGGTCAAAAATAATTATCATTTGGGCTCAAAAATGATTTGGGCTAGGAAACTTTCAAAATAATAATTTGAGCTTCAATAATAATTTAAAAATAATAATGGTTTAAAAATAATAGTTTAAAAATAATAGTTTAAAAATACTAATTTAAAAATAAGCCGGGCTCTGATACCACTTTGGTATCAGATATTTTCTTTAAAATAAATAGCTTTAAAATAGTCTGGGCTCTGATACCACCTTGTAACACCCCGATTTTTGGTCACCCAGGTCGGGATGTCACGCCACACCTCCCTAGCAAGACACGGTTTCTCCGAGCTCACTAAAGAGATGCAAGGCTATGGTTTTTCAGAATTTAAAAATATTCAAACAGCCCATTCATATATAATTTAAAAATAATACATCAAAGTTGCAGCGGAAAATAATATTTACATATATGTATCGCAGCGGAATTTAAATATAGGGCCAACATGGCCTAATCACGGGTTAAACAGGCCCGTTCATGCAATTTCTAGTCTAACGTAACATTTAAAAATAAAGTATTTCCCCAAAATTCCCATGAATGCATATGATGATGCATATTCTTCAGCTCTGAAAGAAACAGGGGAAAAAATACGGTTTTGGTCAGCACTGCGTGCTGAGTAAGTTAACACATACATAACTATGGGGTTTCAAAGCCATTATTTAATATTTAAAGAAAACATGTGCACAACACCACATAATTTAATTTATTTATCTAACAGTAATTTAATTGCATAATTTAAACGATAGAGACTTCATAAGATCATAAATATAATTCGCAAGGTAAAACAATTGCAAGACATACTTTAAGACATAATGAACAATTTTTGAGTCTCCTAGTTTCATATCTCATGTCTCATGTTTCAAGTTTATATTTCAATTGCCATTCGGCTAGCTTTATTTATCAATTGCCTTTCGGCAAGCATTATATCTCAATTGCCTTTCGGCAAGCATTATATCTCAATTGCCTTTCGGCAAGCATTATATCTCAATTGCCTTTCGGCAAGCATTATATCTCAATTGCCTTTCGGCAAGCATTATATCTCAATTGCCTTTCGGCAAGCATTATATCTCAACTGCCTTCCGGCAAGCATTATGTTTCATGTGTATTTTATTTCAAGGAATTCCCAATCATTTAAACCTTAAAGGCTAATTTCATGTTTCGACAAGATCTCAAGATTTGACTTCCCGTAAACCACTGTTTACTCTAAAATTCTTCTAAATTCAGATTTAATTCAAAAAATTCCGAAATTTCACCACTTACTCAGAAACGTCGAGATGAACAACTTTCATGTTTTAACTTTTTCAATCCGAGATACCCAAACATGTCAAAAACATTAATTTTCGCAGAAACACAAATCTGTCCGAATTTTATATGTCACAGTTTAAAGATTTCAAATTCTACCATAGAAAATCAACTCCAAATTTAATGAAATTTTACAGAGACCATCTTAAGACGTTTATCTACAACTTTCATGTTCGGCCAAAGATCTAAATTGGTCTGGAACCTATGTCAAAAACGTGATCAAGATCGGACCTAAGTTCTGTCAAGAAATTCACGATCTAATTTCAAGCAGTTCGGTTTCGGTTGGTTTTCACATATCAAATCATCACGAAAAATTCTGAAAGTTTACGGAGGTGTTTTTAACGTATAGATCTACAACTCCTATGTTTAGCACCAATCCTGAATCGGTCCAGATCTAAGTCAAAAATCAACCTCAAGTTCGGACTAAGAATCTACCACCGTTTCAAGATCTAAACCCAAGGCAGGTCTGTTCGCGGTCATTTTCGGATATCAAAACACGATGAAAAATTATGAACATTTTACAGTAGATAGATCTATGTCTTAGGAACGTTTTTCGTGTTTTAAGTTTTTCCGTTTGAGGTCGTTTTAAGGTTCGGAAAAATTAGACAACACTGTTGCGCCGTTAAAAGATTTAAGTTGGAAGATTTCATGTCCTTGATTCGAATCTTTAAATCTAAAGTATTTTAATTTCGCCCAAAACCATGTAAGAGTTAACTTACAGATCTATGGATGTCTCGGCTCGATGATTCGGAGGCGTGGCTTCCACGTTCTTCGTTCTCCCTCCGAGATCCTTCGTTTTTCCACGACGCTGGATATCTCAGAATTTTCGTCCAACCGGTGTTCGCCTTGGTTTCGTGCCTCCGACGACTCCGGAATTAGGGTTTCGAATGTATAGAGAGAGTTGTAGGTTTTGTAAAAATGTTCGGGGCTTCCAAGGGGGTTGATTTATAGATAGCTAAGACCTAGGGCGTCCAAGATCTGACCCTAAGGGTCTTGAGTCGAAAGACGTTCAACCGAATGTCGAAAAATCCGGAATCGGGCGAGAAAATCTCGCGACGGGAGATTTGGCGCGCTCGTGGCGCGGTCATCCCCTTATGGGCGCGCGGCCACCGCGCGGCCTCGGTCCAGGCTGCGGTCTGGGCCGGGTCGTGCGATCCGTCGGGCATTTCCTCCTCTGTTTCGGACTTCTATCCCTCTATGCTCTTGGACTCCGATTTCCGGGCTATCTTCGGGCTCCGATTTCCTATCGTCATTTTATTCGGGTCTAAATTTACATGTGGACTCGAGTTATGGAGTCCATCGATGTTGGGTTCACGTGTGACCATTTATTTGACTAAATTATTTTCGGCTTCCCGGGTTCTCGAAATTTTGATTCCCTTTTTAATTTAAATTCCCTTTCTCATCTCTTATGATTCTTTATCTATTTATCATGTTTGTTTATATATTATTTTTATTTATTTATTTATTTATTTATGTTATGTTGCAAAATTCCCGGGTATTACAGTTTGAACATCTTTAAATTTCTTCTGCAACAACCTTTCTCTTTTCTTTTCAAATTCAAGATCTACAACTTCTTTTCCTCCCCTTAATGTGACTGCCTTACATTGTGGATTAGTTTCAGAAGAGCTTGGTATCTTCCCTTTTCTCTTTGCTGTAATAACTTTGCCATCTCTGTTACTGAATTTTTAACATTCTTTATTGAAGCCTGCAGCTGGTTGTTTGTCTCAGTTTGCTTAGCAATAAACTCCTTCAGGGCGTTCTCAACTTTTGTAGAATAAGTGATATCTTGAACAGTAGGATAAGGTACTGGCGGCATTGGTTGAGGTGGAAAATTTGCTGGCATTGGTGCAAACGGTCCATATGGCCTGATTTGTTGATTCAATTGTTGAGGAGGTCTCTGAGGATAGATTTGCTGCTGAGGATAAAATTGTTGCTGAGGACGAAACTGCTGCTGGTTTTGTTGAGGGGGGTTCAAGAGATGTGCATTCTGTGCATTTTGAGTGTTACCATAGCTCAAGTTTGGATGCTTGTTCTGAAAACCAGTGTAATTACAGCTTTCATCTTGCTTTGGTGCTTCTTGAAGCTGTGGGCACTGATCATTATGGTGAGGTCCAGAACAAATTCCACATTGATAAACTGGTTCCATAGGTGTGGGTTGAAGAATCATCATTGGTTGTTGTTGTTGATGCTGAATTTGTTGACTTGCTTTCTGAGCTAGCTGTAATTTCGTAATCTGTTTTGTGAGTGCTGCAAACTTTTCTTCATTTTTGTCCGTATAAATGACAAGACTCTTTCTTGTTGGTGAGGGTGGATCATCATCCTGAAGTACTGCTCTGCTTGCAGTAATGGTATCTATAGTTGACCAGGCTTTTTCCAATGTCATCTGGAGCAATTGCTCCCCTCCAGTAGCATTTATCATCATTTGCCAAGTAGGTGTTAGTCCTGTGAAGAATATTTTCAATAATCTTCCCTCTGAAATACCATGTTGTGGGCATCTTTTGAGCATATCAAAGAATCTATCCCTAGCATCCTTCAGTGATTCTCCCTTCCTCATTTTGAAACTAGAAATTTTGTCTACCCATTCATCTATTTTGCTTTCTGGAAAATACTTGAGCAAGAAATTTTTAACTAGCTCTGGCCAAGTAGCTTTCTGTTGAGGATTCAAAGAATCGTACCATTCCTTTGCTGATCCATCCAATGAGAATGGAAACATTGCTAGTTGAATGCTCTCTCTTGAGGCTCTTCCCTTCTTTACTGTCTTGCTCAACTCAACAAACTTTTTGAGATGTAAGTGTGGATCTTCAGCACTCAAACCATAAAATGCTCTAGATGATGCTAAGTTTAATATACCAGGAGGTATATCTACCTCTTCATCTGCTCCAGCCAAGTACTGGTCAACGTTAGGTTGCCATGGTTGATACTGTTCCTCTTGAGGATTTGGAACAGGATTAGCAAAGTTAGGTGGAAAATAATGCTGATGAACAAATTGTGGTGCAGCATCCCTCTGTGGAGCTTGGAAATGTCCTCGAAGTGGTATGTTATGCTGATTTTCTGGCTGTCCATTTGGAAGGTTTCCGGGTCCGTCATTCTGTCCATTGTTTGCCATTCCAGTTATTTTCGAAAGTGTCCCTTCTGTAAGATCTTTCTTCCTCCTTCTAGCGTTTGATCTAATCAGCCTTGCTGTTCTCTCAAGTTCACAATTAAAGGGAAGCAGAGGTTGCTTTAAAGATCGGGTTGTTCTTTCGCTCATAAACTGTTGAGACTTCTCATGTGAACAAAATGATAGAATTAGTGGATTTATAATAACAAAAAACAAACAATAATTACAAATAAACCAAAGAATATTTTTAGTTCTAAAATTCATAACGCTAAACTCTCCCCGGCAACGGCGCCATGAAGCTTTTAGGCACAAACCTGCTACATAACTCTCAACTCTCTTTAAACTATACTTCTCATAGGATTGTTCAAGAGCATGCCTAATTTGCCTACCGAAAGCGCACGGTATCAAGCTTGCAGTATTTATTTTTAATTGTCGGGATCGTTCTCTTGAGAGTAGCACGATAGAAGTGCGTTAATAACATTCTAAATCTTAGAACACCTAAACATCCTCTGGTTTATGATGGAGTAATGATTATGTCTAATGAATAAGTGCTGAGAAATAAATGCATAAAAGCTATAAGAGAATAAAAGAAAGCAGTATTTAAAAGTAAAAATGAATGGAATGAATGTATTTATAGATTCATGAGCTAAAAGATATAATGGACTTAATGACAATCAAACAAAATGGGACTAAGGTAGAGCAGTCATACTTCAGTGGGAAACAGTAAAATGGAAGCTCAATGAGTCAAGATGAATCCTCTTAACAAGTTAATAAACTCTTCATGTCTTTGATCACTTTCCCAAGACAAGTACTGGTGATCCAGTGTCATGAGATTTCAAGCACTGAAATCATAAGATACCATTATTAAGAAATGATCGGTCAGACTCATTTCTTAGCAATAGATTTTAGAATGATCACTTAATCTGTCTCTTTCAGATTGAGATTAAGCCATTGAAAACCCAAGGTCACATCTAAATCATGATGCATTAGTCTGAACCTGAAGTTGCCCTCTCATTACTTTGAGAATAGGAAGATATCTTATGCTCCTATCTTGAATGTCCTCTACAAGAAATGAAAAGCTAGTATTTAAATCTATCATCCAAGGGTTGCTTAAGACTCAAACTTTTCAAAGTAATTCCATCAAGTATTTGTAAGAAATAATAGTCCTGTAAGTATATCAAGATGAATTTGCTAATCAAAGTCCTTGACTTATCTGGACTACTCAGATTCACACAGATGCTTTAGCATGAGATTTCTCTGTAAATAAATCTAAATACCCATGATTTAACTCAGGATTAATGAAAATAAACGAAGTTGCCTAACCTCCTACCTATAGCGGATGACTAGGATATCATAAGACTATAAACCCTGGAGGTTAACTCTTCCAAATTCTCATTAATTATTGGGACAAAATATGGTTTTTGAAACATCTTTCCCTTTTAAACGACAGGTACTGAATGCCCAACTAAAGAACAGGTTTGTTCTTAATCATCCTGAGTAAAAGATGTTTGAGAAAACTTATATCATCATCTTCCTCAATGTGCTTTAGAAAATAATGATGTAAAATACAGATATGAAATGTGAATTTATATTAAGAAGTAAGAATACTCATCTTAGTGGGAAATATCCCAAAATATCATAGGTAAAGTAGTATTATATGTATAAAGAAACGATGAGGGTTCTGACTCCTCTTAAACAAAATGCTGGGGTGCTCCCAGAATATAGGTTGGGAGCTAGACAGAATTAAGAAGTCACTTTCCTATGAAAAAGATTTAAGGAATAAGTCTGCAAAATAAGTGTCCAAGACAGCTTGCAGTAACTGTCTTGGGTTTCAAACTATGAACACTCTAATTTTCCGCGCGCTATATCTGTACAGCGTGGAGGGAGCTATTATTCATAGAATGTTCCTCAGATTTGGATAATACCGAGAATTGAGTCCCTCGCAATAAAATCTGTAACAATACAGCGAGGCTACTTAGCTCCCACTTATAGAATAGAGGATATATATGTATAAGGGATAGATCCTTGGCTTCCTTAAAATAGGAACCAATTCTGATGCTATATCAGGATTATTCCCTTTCTTTGTACAATTGAACATCACGAGGGTCCTGATATAACTTGTTTAAGAATGAAGTAATTAGGATTACTCCTCGCACCAATCTTTGTGATGATTGCAGCAAGAATTAGTCCTTTTATGAAGGAAAAAACCAAATCCTGAGTTTGATTATAACTCCTCCTCGCAACATTCATTGAGAATACCGCGAGGACAAAATTTGAAACCTCAGAAATTGAGAAATATAGAGTTGCTTAGTTCTCAAAGATTATCACGCGATGATTAACACTGCATGTGTCTTTAAGAACTTCAATTAGTTCTGAGCATTAATCTTTACAGATTGCATTAAGAATTAAGATCAAAGTATGCTAACAACAGAAGATTTATGGGATCAATAAATCTGCCAGTTTAATACCTAACTCGGTAACAATATTCAAACTTCCTGAATAGTTATCCCAACCAGATTACAAGTTGAAAAGACGATACCAGCTTGAATCTGAGAATCGGACTAACAAATTTATGAAAATTTCAAGAGTAAACATTGCATTTGAGGTTTATACTTCTCTTAAACAGAATTAAAAATACTGAATTCCGCTATACTTTCCAAAATTGCAATCAGAAAGATAAAAAAACACAAGATTTAACATATGATCTTCCTTCATAACATAATTTGCAAAAGAAAATGTAAACGAGTACACCTGGAAAATCTGATTTAAAACCAGAATATCGCAACTTCGATCGATGAAGTCAGTAAAAACAAGATGGTGATCGTCGAAATGATTGAACAGAATCATCCTGATAGCAAATCATCTTCTAGATCACTCTTAAGCTAGGCTACTAAACAGAATTCTAGAAATCTAATTGCGAATCGAATTACAAATCTAAAGAGCACAAAGATAATCTGCAGAATTAAACCATGGCTACCCTACCTATGAAAACTCTAAAAATGAACGGGAGAATTTGAGCTATTCTTTTGTCCTCCAGTTAGTTGAGCTGATTCCCCAATAGTCCTATTTATAGAGGCGCGCGGAAACTTCTTTCTGCCTGGTTAATAACCGCTCGCGTCAGAGTATCTCATCTCACGCCTTGTCCCATTCCTTCAAAGCGTGAGTTAACATAAAGTGCTTTTCATGTTACAGCGAGATAATTCCCAATCTTTCTTCAAGACTTCCTCTCGCTATCTCTCTTCTGGCTTCACAACTCGCATAATCTCCATCTGCTCGCGATGTCAGGTTACTTGTCGCGCAGCCTTCAGTTTTGCACATTTGCTTTGGTCAAGTCCGGATCACAGCTTTGAGGTCCTCGCAATGTTGCTATTTCCTCCTCGCAGTGTTTATTGTAAACTTTACAACTTGTCTCCTGCTCAATCAACAAAGCGAGGATTAGTTCAGATAAAAACACAGCGTGAAACACTTATGTTAAAATCTGCAACTTTCAGGCTATTTCTATGCAATTTCCAACTATCTTCGTAATCTTGATATTTCCAAAATCTTTGCACAATTTCTCCAAATATTCATTAAGAATATATGAAAACATGATCAAAAACTTGTCATCAAGACACCAAATTGGACGAAAATGACAATCATGAGTGACTGTCATCAACAACCCATTCCCTAAACCCTCTTTAACTCATCATCTGTCTACAACTGGAATCTAGATGGCC
Source organism: Hygrophila difformis (assembly GCA_030278955.1). Taxonomy (NCBI): domain Eukaryota; kingdom Viridiplantae; phylum Streptophyta; class Magnoliopsida; order Lamiales; family Acanthaceae; genus Hygrophila; species Hygrophila difformis. Next base: position 22,897,698 of record JAOANR010000003.1, read on the forward strand.
TTGGAGAACATCAATCCTTCTAATGCTCCAACAAATGACAATGGCAGCTAATGCCTACAGAGCACAAGGACACATAGAGGACAAAACCATAGCTGAAATCCTTATAGCAGGATTCTCTGGACAACTAAAAGGATGGTAGGACTTCCATCTTACCGAATCCCAACACGAGGATATATTAAATGTTGTCAAACTTGATGAAGAAGAAACCCCCCTTCTTAGTGATGATGGTGAACCCCAACAAGATGCAGTTGCCACACTCATCCAAACCATCACAATCCACTTTATAGGAGATCCTACTCTCCTAAACAACCGCAATACAGAACTCCTATCTAACCTCAGATGTCGAAGGCTTAGTGATTTCAAAACCTACAAAGAAGAATTTATGTCCCGCCTCATGAGCCGAGATGACTCAAACCAGCCTTTTTGGAAAGAAAAATTTCTTACTGGCGTCCCCACTCTCCTCATTGAAAAAGTCAGAAATAAAATTCGATCTCTTTCCGGGTCACAAATCATTGACTATGACATCTATACCTATGGTCAATTGATAAGCATTATTCAAAATGAAGGCCTCAACATTTGCCAAGACCTCAAAATCCAGAAGCATCTCAAGAAGGAGCTGAAGCAGACCAAAACAAAGCTTGGAACCTTTTGCAAATGGCTTGATACCTGCCATTGCAGCTTGAAACATGATCCTTGTGATTGCTAAAAATCCCCTTTAAAGCCTTACAAAAAGCTCCCCAAGCCGAATAAGATATATTACAACTACAAACAAACCACATTTACTCCAACACCTGATTACTACAGAAAACCTACTAAAACCCCAGCTCTTGCCAAGCATCGCGGCCCCAACAAAGAACCAATAAGATGTTACCGTTGTAACAAGACAGGACACATTGCCAAGTATTGCAAGCTCCAGTGGCGAATCAATGAGCTTCAAATTGATAAAGCTATCCTCAACCAGATTTCTGAACTCCTAGTTTCCTCCTCATCGGAGCAATCTGGTGAAGAGCTTCGCCAATTAAATTCCTCAGACCCTGAGGAAGAAAATGTTTTCAACATAAATGTTGATGAGATATCTTCTAGCAGTACCGATACTATCCCATCCATCAACACTATTACCTCTGAACAACAGACATTGATTGATATCATCAAACAGGTCGAAGATCCACAAATCCAGAAGACATGTTTTGATAAACTTGTCGAAGAACTCTAGAAACCTCAAAAGACCTCCTTTTAGAATCCCTCATCTACCAACACGTATGACTTGACCCGAATCAAGAAAAAGGTCATACTACACCAAAATCCCCCACACTCCAAAGCCTCCCAAAACATATCAAAGATCTCAAAAACGAGATCAGAAACCTCAAACAAAGTCTTGCTAATGACTCTGAAATCCTCCAACAGATCATCAACTCCCTAAATCCCAGAAATGAAGTTGATAGTGAAGATATTCAAGAACAAATCCAACAGATCAGAAACGTTCTCTATGGCTTTCTAGTTGTTCTTAAGGAAATCACAACACGGAGGTACATAGTAAAGGTCAAACTCCGATTCACTAAAGGGTTAACTATTCATTTTATCACCCTTTTTACACTTGTGCTGATCACAATGTTATTCCTGGCATATATACACCAACCCAATGCCAGCGGAGTACAGATGCCAAGTTAGAAGTTGCAAACGATTCCAATCTCGATGTTCAGTCCAAAATAGAAGCTTCCATCATCAATAATGGTTTGGCCCTCAAAAGAACTTTCCTTGTTGTCAGTTATGCAGTCATCCTTGGAACACCCTTCCTGAATCTTATTACCCCTTACGCCGTGGGAAATGATTCCATTACCTCTATGGTCAATAACAAAAGACTATGTTTTACCTTTCTTGAAAAACCCCATACCAAGAAAGTCAACATTTTGAAAGCCTGTTCTATCTATGAAGTCGGATTACTGATTTCCATAAACATATAACAGAACAGGCCTGTTCCGATCTCCCAACTACTTTTTGGGAGAGGAAAAAACATGTTGTCAAACTCCCTTATATGCCCTCTTTTTCTGAAGAAAAAATCCCCACAAAAGCACATGCTATTCAAATGAATAGTGACCTCATTAATTTCTGCAAAAAAGAAATCCATGTCCTACAACAGAAAAAGCTCATCTCCCCCTCCAAATCCCCCTGGAGTTGTGCTGCTTTCTATGTCAACAAAGCTTCCGAAGTCGAAAGAGGAACACCTCGGTTAGTCATTAACTCTGCTCTTCTAAACAGAGTCCTCCAATGGATCAGATATCCGATTCCGAACAAAAAAGACCTCCTCGAAAGACTATGATGCATATCTCTTTTCAAAATTTGATATGAAATCAGGATTCTGGCATGTCCAAATAGCTCCGCAAGACAGGTACAAAACTGCTTTTACTGTCCCCTTTGGACAATATGAGTGGAATGTTATGCCTTTTGGATTAAAAAATGCCCCTTCAGAATTCCAAAAGATTATGAATGACATCTTCAATGACTACTACAAATTTTATATTGTCTATATTGACGATGGGCTAATCTTCTCCAAATCCATAGAGGGACACTTTAAACACCTTCGAATTTTCCTTTCGGTTGCCAAGAAAAATGGATTAGTAATTTATGAATCAAAGATTAGTCTGTTCCAGACGAAAGTAAGATTTTTATGCCACTACCTCACCAGGGTACCATTACTCCTATTGAAAGATCCCTAATATCTGCAGAAAAGTTCCCTGACAAAATTCTCGACAAAACAAACTTCAACGATTCCTTGGAAGCCTTAACTATGTTCTTGACTACTATCCCAACATAAAATCCAAACTAAAACCCCTTCATGACAGACTGCAGAAGAATCCTGCACCATGGACAGACACTCACACTAGCCTTGTCCAAGAGGTAAAAAACTAGGTAAAAGAAATCTCATGTCTCTATCTTGCATACCCTACCCTTCCAAAAGTTGTTGAGATAGATGCTTTAGACATAGGCTATGGAGGAAGTCTGAAACAAGTCAATGAAGGAAAGGAGTGCATTATTCAGTTCACCTCCGCACACTGGAATACCACTCAGAGAAACTATTCTACAATTAAAAATGAGATCTTAAGCATAGTCTTCGGTATCCTTAAATTCCAATGAGATCTGATCAACCAAAAATTCATCCTCAGGTTGACTGCAAAAGTGCTAAAGAAATCCTTCAAAAGGATGTCCAAAATCTGGTTTCTAAACAAATTTTTGCTAGATGGCAGGGACTTTTAAGTGCTTTTGACTTTGATATTGAATATACTAAAGGTGAAAATAATTATATTCATGATTTCCTAACACGTGAATTTTTGCAAAACAGGAAAAATGGCCTCCAAAACTGGTCAGAATATATACTGACAAAGAACAAAAGGACCCGAGCCAGCAAGAAAACCATTGCGAATATTGTGCAGAATAAAAATACTAATAAATCCTTCAAAGAAAGGTTTGAAGCAGGAGATCCTCATGTTGGTGGTATCGACTCCTCAAGCGGGAACTTTCAATACTATGTTACTTGGAGCCCCACACATAGTCAACACGAGTCTGACCCTGATGACCAAAATCCCAAATCCCCAAATAATCCTAAAAAGATCTCAGAAATCCCATCACCCATACCCCTCCAGCAAATCCCCCAGGCCAAAGAATCCCTAGCCAATAACTAACCAAAAACCATCTATGACACATACTAATCTTCCTCAGTAGCCAAAAAGACTTCTGACTCCACTGTCCAATCCATCCAACCCTCACAGTCAGAATGGTTTCTCAAATTATAGTTCCAGAATATTATTACCATAGAACCCGGCTTCGACAAAGAAGATCCTTTTGACACAGCAGAAGCTATCTTTGGCAAAGATACCTGGTTCAAAAAATTCGATGATGACAAATCCCAACTCTATTATGAGTCCATCCTTGAATTTAGTGAGTCAGCCCAAATTAAGCATGAAAAATTCCTATCCAATCCTTCTGAACTCCTATACTCGCAGTGTAAAATTTTCAGAGTCATTCCACCCTCAAAATGGTATGGATCCCTTACCGAACCAATCGTCTTTGGCACAAAGTATAAATCCCACCCGTTTGCCAAAAAACACTTCAACTATTTTGAATATCAGCAAGCTTGGTTCAATACCTTCTGGGTGACGAATCCATCCAAATAGCATACATGGTTGCTCTATTTCGATGATCAACTGACTGAATTCCTATCCGATCTGGTGGTCCACTTGGTGGAACCATTTTGGGTCCGTTCCCCAAATACTACCGTCCCTTGTTCAACAGTCATGAGATTTTTTACCCGAGTACCACCTGACCCCAGATGAAAAAGATTTCTTTGATCCTCTCACCAATTTCTGGAAAAAATTTTATTCTCCATGGATATTTAGCTGGAATCTAGAGATTCAAGGTTCTCAACATCGGGTTTTGAGAAGAAGATTCAAAGTAAAATGGTGGAACAAATGCAACATTGTAAGAAGCATTTTCCCAGAACAGGTTGAACAGTGGATTCAACAATACAAAAAATGAAGAAGCATTACTGACAAGCGAACTCCTGCACAAATCAAGTTTGAAGAACGAAAAAACCACATCGCTGCAAGAATTGCGGTTGCGAAAACCCTTGAAGAAGCAATGAAAATCATACAAGAGCTACAAGCTCCTCCTGATGGTGCATCGACTTCCGATGGTACATTTGTAGAGAATGAAAAATTATAAAATTTGGTGTATTTTAAAATTTTATTTATGTATTTATATAAAAGATATAATCATTTTATTATATAAATTTTAGAAAAAATACTTGACCGATAGAATGGAGACAAGTGTCTCCATCCTATTGGCCCAAAGAAAGAGACCAAATGGTCTTAGGTTGGGTGTTGGTCGACCACCCCAAGGCAACCGCCACTCCCCCCCCCCCCCCCCCTTTTTTTAATACTCCCTCCATTCCATTTTAGTTGTCTTTTTAGAAATAAAAAAGCATTCCAAAATAGTTGTCATTTTATGTATTTATATCATACTTTTCCAATATTACCCTTATCTTTTCATAAATATTACTTCAAAAAATTACAAATATCTCCGAAATTTCCCTCGAAATTTAAATATCTTTAAAATTTCCCTAAATTTATATGTCCGATATAGTTACCGAAACTGATATTTAAAACCTTGCTTATAAAGAATAAAAACTCTAAAATATTAATATATTTTTCTATTTATTTTTATTTCATAAAAATTTGAAAATGAGTTAAATATATCAAAATTGATATATTATGTATTTAACAAAAATATAGCAATAGTGATCTCTATTTGTACAGAATGAAAAATTATAAAATGTGATATACTCCCATTGGCCAATATAATTTATTAATTATTTTTATTTTAAATTATCAAAAATATAGTGATTTTAATAGAATTTATTTAAAATTTTAGTTGACCAATAGGAATGAGACAAATGTCACATTCCCATAGGGAGAGGCAACCACAGGGAACCATGTGGTTGGATTTTTGAAAAGGTCGCTAATGAGCTCATGGACCTTTTGAATTTTAGAATTATTTTTTTTATTAATTAGTGATGTGGAGGTTGATCCAAGGGGTGGGGTGGTCATTGTTGGAGCTAGTCTTAGAGAGGCGGCAGAGCCGTCCATGGAGTAAAGCAGACATATTATTTAATAGGTGCAGAATATTGAGCCTTTTTATTAGGTCTGCCTCATAATACAAGAAATGTTACTTGGTACTCAGACTTCCCAAGATGATGGTTTTACCTCTGGATCCTCGGGATTCAAGGATATTCTGGTGACTGATTCATGGATTTCAATGATATTCCGGTGACTAGAACATGAACTACCGGACACTCAACTAAGCTAGGAACAATGCACACATAGGGACTCACAACAAACTCTAACACAAAGTTGCTAACACTAGATCAGAAATGGAAAACTCTTGGAGATCGCAGAAGAATCCTTATCTTTTCCGGCGTGATTTTTCCGGTGGGAAATCACTCTTTCTCTCACTAGGGTGCTTGGAAACTTGGTCCTCTTCTTGCAACTATGGAACTCTATATATAGGAGGTGGAGGAGGGCCATTCTGAAAATGTTGAAGGAGAATATATGAAACTTGAGGGACCATTCTACAAATTCGGGGGATGAAGTGAAAATCATGGGGATCAAAGCGCCGTTGGGAGTGGGTGCCATGTCTCCGCATTATGCGGGGAATAAATCTATTTTGTTTTTAAAAAAAAGTCTGGGACTGGCTCCTTCGGGATTTTTTTTTGGAGCATGATCAAACTTAAATACAAGCTGTAAGAAACAGAGCAGATGAATATAATACTTGATTTTTTTTAAAGTTCGGGACAAGCTCCTGCGGGATTTTCGGAGCATGCGTAAAATGGTTTGACAAAATAAATAAATAAATAAAATTTAATATTTATTTATTTATTTATTTTTCTATACAATATTCATACTTATTTGTAGGGGTGGGCAAAAAAATCGAATCGAACCGCTGAACCGCTGATCTGAACCGAAACCGAACCGAATTTTCGGTTAACCGGGGTGTTCGGTTCGGTTACAAATACCTCAACACAAGTATTTGTTTGGTTCGGTTCGGTTTCGGTTTTTACAAAATTTTAACCCCGGTTAACCTAACCGAACCGTATATTATATTATTATTATTATTAAATTTTGTTCTTTAAATATATATTTATATATAATATATTATTTACAAAATATAACAAATATGTTCTAACCCTAAACTAATACAGCTTTCCTCGGCCTTCTTCCCTCCAGATCCCCTCTTCATCCCGTCGTCATCCTCTTCGCTTCATCCTGTTGTCATCCTCTCCTCTTCATCACGTCATCCCGGCACAATGGCGATGCCGCTCTTCCCGTCCGCCCTTCCCTTCATTCGTGAAATCGCTCAGCCCGTCCGGTTTCGCTGGTTGCTGCACATCCCGATGTGACACCGTGTATTTTCCGTACATTTTTGTAACCAAACAAATTCAAATTGTTTTGAACTACGTTATGGCTTGATCCCTTCACAGGGTACGTAGGCAGCTTAGAAGTTTTAATTCTAAGTTCAGTCACAAAATAACAAAACAAACAAAAGGATTCATTCTTAACACGAGAAAAGCCGAAACACAACTTCGAGGACGAAGTTGATTCTTAAGGAGGGTAGACTGTAATACCCGAGAATTTTTTGCAACATAAAATAAATAAATAAATAAATAAAATAAATGAATAAATAAATAAAAAATAAACAAAACAATAAGTAAATATAATAAATGAATAAACATAATATATAGATAAGGAAATGAGAAATGGAATTTAATTTAAGAAGGAATTAAATTTCCAATACCCGTAAAGCCAAAGATAAATTAATCAAAGAAATTGTACAAGTGTACCCGACACTAATGGACTCGAGAATTCGAGGCCAATTGTAATACCCGAGAATTTTGCAACATAAAACAATGATTAAATAAATAAACAATAAATAAATAAATAAACAATAAATAAAATAAATACAATAAATAAATGAATCCAGCAAATAAATAAATAAATAAGGACAGGAAATGAGAAATGAGATTTAACTTAAAAAGGAATTAAAAGGAAATTAATTAAATAAAAAGAATTAAATAAAGATAAATAAATTGTACACCGAAACCCGACACCAATGAACTCGAGAATTCGAGTCCAAACATTCAATCAGACCCGAGTAAAATTTAGAGAGGCAATAGGAACCCGAAGATACCCCGGAAATCGGAATCCGGGAGCATAGGGGGATAGAAGTCCGAAAGAGAGGAGGAAATGCACGACGGATCGCACGACCCGCCCGGACCGAAGTCCAGGCGAGGGCCGCGCGGTCAAAGGGAAGAAAGCGCGCCACGACCGCGCCGTTTGACAGATTCGCCCGTGCGAGATTTACTCGCCCGAATCCGGATTTTCCGACTTCGGTTGAACACCATTCGGCTCAAGACTCTTAGAGTCAGACCTTGGACGCCCCTAGGTCTTATTTACCTATAAATAAGCCCTCTTGAAAGCTCCGAACACTTTTCCAAAACCCTACAACTCTCTATACGTCCGAAAACCCTAATTCCGGAGTCGTCGGAGGCACGAAACCAAGGCAAGGACTGCGTGGACGAAATTTTGAAGATCTCCAGCGTCGTGGTAAGCTTTGATCCGATCCTTGTTCTATATACGATTCGAAATCGAATCCTAACCTTCTTCTTTTTCTTTCTACGCCCCGAATCGGATCTAGAACGTAGAACCAGACGAACGGAGAGGATAGACGGAGGACTGGAAGCCACGCCTTCGAAATAGACGATCCCGGATATCTAAAAATCTGTAAGTTAACGCTTACATGGTTTTGGGAGTAATTAAACACATAAAACTAAAAGCTTCATCAAATCTTTCGTAAATCTGTCATAATACGTTTTCTACCGGCACAACAGTTTTGTTGATTTTTTCCGAACCTTAAAACGACTTCAAACGGAAAAACTTAAAACACAAAAAACGTTTCTAAGGCTTAGATGTATCTACTGTAAAATTTTCAGAATTTTTAGAGACGTTTTGATATGTGAAATCACGTTTTTGACTTTGGTTCTAGACCGATTTAGATCTTTAGAAGAACATGAAAGTTGTAGATAAATGTATTAAGAAGGTCTCTGTAAAATTTCATTAAGGTTGGAGTTGATTTGCTATGGTAAATCTTGATAATCTTGAATTGATGTACACGAAATTCGGACAGATTAATGATATGACGAAAATTGATGTAGTTGACCTATTTCGATATCTCGGATTGAAAAAGTTAAAACACAAAAGTTGTTCATCTCGATGTTTCTGAGTCAGTGGTAAAGTTTCAGAATTTTTGGAATTAAAATCGATTTTTACTGCATTTTAGAGTAAACTGTGGTTGACCGAGTCAAATCTTGAAATCTTGTTGAAACGGTGAAACTAGCCTTTAAGGTTTAAACGAGTAGAAGACTCTTTGAAATAAATATATGAAATCTAGAATTTAGGAAATCCCCTTTACAAACTTGATCTTTAAAATTAGGGGGTGAGTGCTCTGCAGGGTGCCCTCCTAACGATTCACTTCGTGCCTATATGGACGATGGTGACCCGCGCGAAATATTGAGATTTGTTGCCAAAACGGCATGAGATATATGGCCTACACTCTCGTGAATATCCTTATGGGTTTCCCGAGGCTCCGGAGTGGTACTGGGTATGGCAGATACGGCTGCGGCCGCCGGTTTCCGGCTAAACTTGTTGACATCGCGATGCTATCGTGAAACTTTGAAATACTAAATCTTGGGAGTAAATGGGGATAGTTAAATATTAAATTGTTGTCTTTTAAATTATTAAATGCTTCATTTAAATTAATTATGGCTTTATTTAAATTATTTATGAATATTATCATGCTTTTATGTAAATGTTAAATTAGTGGCTTTTAAACCCTACGATCATGCATGTGTTAACTTACTCAGCAAGTTGTGCTGACCAAACCATTTATTTTCCTTTTTCCTTACAGAGTATGTAGAATGATCATGAGCACATTCATGCATGGGGGAAACTATATTTTTGCAAACTTTATTATTTAAATTCTTGCATTAGACATTAGAATAAACGGGCCTGTTTAACCCGTGTTTTGACCATGTTGGTCGTATTTACATTCCGCTGCAATATTATACTTAAATACTATTTCCGCTGCGCTATGATATTATTATTTTCGAGACTATATTGTATGGGCTGTTTACAAATGCTTTAAATATTTTTAAACACTGAAATACCTAGCCTTGCATCTCTTTAATAAGCCGGAGAAACCGTGTCTTACTAGGGAGGTGTGGCGGTAACATCCCGACCTGGGTGACCAAAAACCGGGGTGTTACAAGTTGGTATCAGAGACTGGCTATTTTTAAACTATTATTTTTAAACCATTATTATTTTTAAACTACTATTAGTATTTTGACTATTATTTTAAATTTTAAAGTATTATTTCCATGGAAAGATTTTTATTTTAAAACCAATGTAAATATATATATATATATAGTGCATTAAATTATTTTTGGGGGGATCATCATTTGCATTTGCATATTGCATCTCTCTTATGCTGAGAACTTAGAATCTTGGCGAATTTTAACTTAGGATCTTGGCGAATTTCAACTTAGAATCTTGGCGAATTTCAACTTAGAATCTTGGCGAAGTTTAACCTAGAATCTTGGCGAATATTAACTTAGATCTTTTGCTTGCGCTAGATGGCTAGTCAAGATATGATGCAATTGATGATCAAAATGATGAACGTTCATCTTGATTCCCGACAAACCATAGAACAAATGAAATATCGTATGGCTCAATTGGAGGCAAATTTGCATCACATGGGCAACTTGAGAGAGGCGGATCACCACCGCATAAACCAACTGGAACGCCAAGTCCAAACCCTCACTACACAAAACCTAAAACTGAAGGAACACATCGATGCTCATGGGCAAGACTTGAACACTATCTTTGACGATCTACTGCCGCCAAGTTCGGAGGAGGAAGACCCGGAAGAGGATCCCGCTACCCCACCGGAGGACGTCTTGAGACGCTAGGAATTCTACTTATAGTAGATACTATTTTGCTAGGAAAATATTTCTACTTTTGTACTAAAATCTCGTTTAAGGAAATAAAATGCCCGATTTATTTATGATAAATCGAAAAAAAAAAATTTAATCCGGACAGACCTGTTCGTACGACAAAAAAAAATGAAATAAAATAAAACAAATTAAAATAAAACCCCGAAGCGTACGGCGCTTCTTAGTTCGATCGAGCACCACGTGCGAAATTACAAAACACAAACACATTTATAGAAATTGTTTAACCTATATGCTAATTTCACAAGTCCTAATCCACCCTATTTGTACCAGAATGGCACCCAGAGGAAGAGGAAGAGGAAGAACTCAAACCGCTCCCCAAACCACTACTGAAACACCTACTGAAACACCTCCTAATGTCACTGAACTGACCCCACCTGTAGAGGAACAACCCCAAGGTGCGCAGGACGCCCCCGCACCGAACAATGTGGGCGATCGTCTTCGGACGATAGAGGAGGTTTTGATTGCGCTAGGGAATGCGCAAGTCAACCAAGGCCAAGCTGCGGCGGTACCTCCGCCCCAAGCTCGCCCTAACTATCTGGCAATGGTGAATCCCTACCAGCCACCCCACTATGCTGGTGAGGAGGATCCAGCCAAACTAGAAGAATGGATCCGAACCTTCGACAAGCTGTTGGGAGCAGTCAAATGTCCGGAAGGAGAAAGGGTGCATGTCGCTTCGTACTACTTGGGAGGCGAAGCGGACGACTGGTGGCAGGCAACTCAAGCCAAGCTGACTGAAGATGACGAGCCCTACTCTTGGACGGAAATGATGGAACTACTCAGGGATCGATTCTATCCCTTGAGTACTAAAGCTGGCATGTACGAAGAATTTCTGTCACTGAAGCAAGGAGGCCAAACCGTACTAGAGTACTACACTTGATTCAAGGAGCTGGTGAGGTTCGCACCAAGACTCGTACCCACGGATGCAGAGAAAGCACAGAAGTTCGAGATGGGACTGAACCTGTCTGTTCGCGAGGTGATCGCGGGGGTACACTACCCCGATTTGCAAGCTGTGTATGACCGCGCTGTGGCAGTAGCGCATGTGCAACAACTGAAGAGAAGGGTGAGTGGGGAGTCCAGCAGGGGTCCCCAAGACAAGAGAAACTGGGACTCGAGAAGCGAGAACAACACTGGAAGGAACGAACAACGAGAGGGTCGAATAGGCCACAACAAAACAACAATGGGAGGAGGTTCAACCAAGAAGATCCGGTACCACCTTGCCAAGATGTGGACGACCCCATCTGGCAAGGGGGTGCCCTCAACATGGCGCCTGCTTCCGATGTGGTCGAATGGGTCACATACGTCGGGAGTGCCGAACTAGGCTTGAAAACATAACGAAAAGGGAAGACCTGGTCACGGGGCAGGAACGCCTCAGAACCAAAATGGGCGGAACAGAAACAACTAGGGGTATAGACCCCCTCAAAACCAATTTAGGTCGCCGAATCAGAACCAGAACCAACGACCTCCGCCACCGCAGAATCAAAACCAACAGCAAAATCAGCAGCAGAATGCGAATCAGCAGGACAACCAAGGACGCCCTGTGGGGAGGCTCAATGTGGTTAACCAAGCGGACGTGCCTGCACAAGGAGAAGTGATGGCAGGTACATTTCATGTTTTGAATACACCCCTTAGAGTTCTATTTGATTCTGGAGCTAGTTGCTCGATCATAGCATCAAGGATAGTGCCTGAGTTAGATCTACCTAAGTGCGAGAGAATTAGCTTAGGAATTCAATTTCCTTCTGGAGAAGTAGTATCTTGCTCTAAACAATATAACGGAATTCCTATAGTGATAAAGAACGTAGAATTCTTTGCGAACTTAGTAGAATTTAACTTAAGGGACTTTGACATCATACTGGGGATGGATTGGTTATCCCAGTATAAAGCGGTGATCGAATGCCAAAGACAAAAGATCACCTTGTCAAAAAGTAGGGGAAAGAGAGTTATCTTCTACTCTCAGCCCCCTAAGAAGAGTAACAAAATCGTTAGTGCACTCAAACTAAGTAACTTGATGCGTAAGGGGTATGAGCTATATGCGTGCTACGTTCACAACCTTGAGGCCGAAGAGAACAAGGTTGATAGCATACCAGTGGTAAGAGAATACCCGGATGTGTTTCCTGAAGACATCCCGGGCATGCCACCTGAGAGAGATCTTGAGTTTACGATAGATCTCATTCCGGGCACAGAGCCTGTCTCAAAAGCTCCGTACCGGATGGCACCATTGGAAATGAAGGAGCTAAAAGACCAACTCGAGGAGCTGTTAAAAGGGTACATAAGGCCCAGTACTTCCCCCTGGGGAGCACCGGTTTTATTTGTTAAGAAGAAACACGGAGGATTACGTCTTTGCATAGACTATCGAGGGTTAAACCAAGTGACTATCAAGAATAAATACCCTTTGCCGAGAATAGAGGATCTATTTGATCAACTGGAGGGAGCTTCAGTATTCTCGAAGATCGACTTACGATCTAGGTATCACCAGTTGAGAATTGCCGAGAAAGACATTCCGAAGACGGCGTTTCGAACTCGATATGGTCACTACGAGTTCACAGTGTTATCCTTTGGGTTAACAAATGCTCCGGCAATGTTCATGAACCTCATGAACAATGTATTTCGAGAGCTGTTAGATCAGTGTGTAGTGGTGTTCATTGATGACATCCTGATCTACTCGAAAAACGAGGAGGAGCATGCCCAACACTTGCACCAAGTGTTAGGGACCTTGCGAAAGAATCAACTATACGACAAATTGTCCAAATGCGACTTTTGGTTGAAGGAGGTAGCATTTCTTGGACATATAGTATCCGCTGATGGAGTTTCAGTGGATCCGGCAAAAGTCTCTGCCATAACCGAATGGGCAACTCCCAAGAGCCAAACTGAGATAAGGAGTTTCCTTGGATTAGCCGGGTACTATAGACGGTTCGTGAAGGATTTTTCGAAAATCGCACGACCTTTGACCCAGCTACTGAAGAAGTGAGTAAAATACGTGTGGACAGAGGCTTGTGAGACAGCGTTTCAAGAACTGAAGAAACGACTCACAACCACACTCGTATTGACACTACCATCAGAGAATGGTGACATCGAAGTTTATAGCGATGCTTCGAAGGAAGGTTTAGGTTGTGTCTTGATGCAAGACTCGAGAGTCGTAGCGTATGCATCACGCCAACTGAAACCTCACGAGGAGAACTATCCGACACATGACCTGGAGTTGGCAGCGGTCGTTTTCGCTCTAAAGATATGGAGACATTATCTTTATGGGAGGAAGTGTCGAATGTTCACCGACCACAAGAGCTTGAAATATATATTCACTCAGAAGGAGTTGAATTTGAGACAACGAAGGTGGTTGGAACTTATTAAGGACTACGATTTAGAGATAGCCTACCACGAGGGGAAGGCGAATGTGGTAGCCGATGCCCTAAGTCAGAAAACCCAACACGTGACAAACTCGTTGATAATTCCACCGGCATTGTACATGGAGTTGGCAAGATTGGAGTTGAAACTTGTGCATCCTGGCACAGTGGGTGAAACGATCAACGCAATGGTCGTAGAAACTCCAACATTGGACGAGATTAAGCTCGCCCAACCGGGCGACGCGAAACTCGAGAAGATAAAGGGGTATATTGCCGAAGGAAAGGCAATAGGATTTGCTGTCCATGAGGATGGAAGCATTCGTTTCAAAGGGAGATGGTGCGTGCCCCTTAAATGTGCCGAGTTGAAATGAAGGTTGATAGAGGAAGGGCACAACACGCCATATTCAGTGCATCCCGGAGGCGAAAAACTTTACAAAGATCTGAAAAAGATCTATTGGTGGCCGGGAATGAAGAAGGAAGTGGCAGACTTCGTGGCGAAACCTGCCAAAAGGTTAAGGCAGTGCGACATAAACCCCTAGGACTGATGCAACCACTAGAGATTCCAAGTTGGAAGTGGGATAGCATCTCGATGGACTTTGTCTCGGGATTACCCCGATCACCTAAAGGCATGAACAAGATTTGGGTGATTGTGGATAGGCTAACGAAGACAGCCATATTTATCCCGATGAAGGACACGTGGACTATGGACCAATTGGCCCGAGCCTACGTTGCTAATGTGGTACGACGACATGGAGTACCACATGACATCATTTCTGATAGAGACAGTAGATTTGTCTCTCACTTTTGGACGGAGTTACAAAAAGCTCTCGGTACTCAAATCAAAATGAGCACCGCATTCCACCCGATGACGGATGGTCAAACCGAGAGAACAATCCAAACACTAGAAGACATGCTGAGAGCATGCGTGTTGGAATTTAAGGGAAATTGGGAATCCCATTTACCCCTAATCGAATTCTCTTATAATAATAGCTACCATGCTAGCATTGGCATGGCACCTTTCGAGACGTTGTATGGATGAAGGTGCCGAAGCCCGTTGAGCTGGGAAGAAAACGATATATTACAATGAGTGACATCCAGGCACAGTGAGTGACACGATCAATGCTAGCATTGGCATGGCATGGCCTTCTAAGATTGGATTTGGAACTTGTGCATCCAGGCACAGTGAGTGACACGATCAATGCCATGATCGTAGGAACTCCAATATTGGACGAAATTCGACTCGCTCAACCGGGCTGTAACACCCCGGTTTTTGGTCACCCAGGTCGGGATGTTACCGCCACACCTCTCTAGCAAGACACGGTTTCTCCGAGCTCACAAAAGAGATGCAAGGCTATGGTTTTTCAGAATTTAAAAATATTCAAACAGCCCATTCATATATAATATAAAAATAATACATCAAAGTTGCGGCGAAAAATAATAATTACATATGTATAATGCAGCGGAAATTAAATATAGCCAACACGGCCAGAATACGGGTTAAACAGGCCCGTTCATGCAAGATCTAGTCTGATACAATAATTTCAAATAATATATCTTCCCAAAGTTCCCATGTATGCATATGACGATGCATAATTCTCAACTCTGAAAGAAAAAGGAAAAAAATAAGGTTTGGTCAGCAAAAACTTGCTGAGTAAGTTAACACAAACATGATTAAGGGGTTTCAAAGCCGTTATTTAGATTTTGGGAAAACATGCACACAACACACCATCATTTAACTTATTTATCTAACAATAATTAAATGGCATAATTTAAAAGATAGAGATTTCATAAGATCATAAATATAATTCGCAAAGTAAAACAATCGCAAGACACACTTTAAGGCTTAATCTAAAAGGAACAGTTTTCGAGTCTTCTAGTTTCATATCTCATGTCTCATGTTTCAAGTTTATATCTCAATTGTCCTTCGGCAAGCTTTATTTATCAATTGCCTTCCGGCAAGCATTATATTTCAATTGCCTTTCGGCAAGCATTATATCTCAATTGCCTTTCGGCAAGCATTATATTTCAATTGCCTTTCGGCAAGCATTATATCTCAATTGCCTTTCCGCAAGCATTGTATTTCATGTGTATTTTATTTCAAAGGAATCCCCAATCATTTAAACCTTAAAGGCTAATTTCATGTTTCAATAAGATTTCAAGATTTGACTTCCGGTAAACCACTGTTTACTCTAAAATTCGTCTAAATTCAGATTTAATTCCAAAAATTCCTAAATTTCACTACTGACTCAGAAACGTCGAGATGAACAACTTTTGTGTTTTAACGTTTTCAATCCGAGATACCGAACCATGTCAAAAACATCAATTTTCGCAGGAACACAAATCTGTCCGAATTTTACATACCACAGTTTAAAGATATCGAGTTCTACCATAGCAAATCAACTCCAAATTTTATGAAATTTTACTGAGACCATTCTAAGATGTTTTTCTACAACTTTCATGTTCGGCAAAAGATCTAATTCAGTCTAGAACTAATGTCAAAAACGCAATCAAGATCAGACCTAAGTTCTGTCAAGAAATTCAAGATCTAATTTCAAGCAGTTCGGTTTCGGTTGGTTTTCACATATCACATTGTCATGAAAAATTCTGAAAATTTACGGTGGTGTTCTTAACATATAGATCTACAACTCCTATGTTTAGCACCAATCCTGAATCGGTCCAGATCTAAGTCAAAAATCAACCACAAGCTCGGACCAATAATCTGCCACCGTTTCGAGATCCAAACCCAAGGCAGGTCTGTTCGTGGTCGTTTTCGGATATCAAAACACGATGAAAAATTATGAAAATTTTACAGTAGATAGATCTATGTCTTAGGAACGTTTTTTGTGATTTAAGTTTTTCCGTTTGAAGTCGTTTTAAGGTTCGGAAAAATTAGACAACACTATTGTAATACCCGAGAATTTTCCATTATAAAATAAAACAATAATTAAATAAATAAATAAAGATAATGAAATGAGAAATGAGATTTAACTTAAAAAGGAATTAAAGGAATTTAATTACATAAAAAGAATTAGTAAGGGTAAATAAATTGTACACCGAAAACCGACACTAATGAACTCGAGGATTCGAGTCCAAACGTCCAATTAGACTCGAGTAAAAATTTAGAGAGAAAGTAGAAACCCGAAGATACCCCGGAAATCGGAATTCGGGAGCATAGAGGGATAGAAACCCGAAAGAGAGGCGGAAAAGCACGACGGATCGCACGACCCGCCCGGACCGAAGTCCAGGCGAAGTCGGCGCGGTGGCCGTGCGGTCCATAGGCTTTGGGCGCGCCACGACCGCGCCACGCGACAGATTCGCCCGTTGCGTGAATCTCTCGCCCGAACGCGGATTTTTCGACTTTCGGTTGAACGTCTCTCGACCCAAGACCCTTGGGGTTAGATTTTGGACGCCCTAGGTCTTAGATATCTATAAATAAGACCTCCTAGGAGCGCCGAATACTTTTACAAAACCCTACAACTTTCTACACATTCGAAACCCTAAATCCGGAGTCGTCGGAGGCACGAAACCAAGACGAACGCTGTTGGACGAAAATTCTAAGATCTCCATAGTCGTGGTAAGTCTCGATCCAATCCTTGTTCAATAAACGATTCGAAAACGAATCCTAATCTTCTTCTTTTCTCTTCTACACCTCGTATTGAATCTAGATCTGTAAGTTAACTCTTACATGGTTTTGGGATGAATTAAAACATTCAAACTAAAAGATTAACAAGAAATTGAAAATCTGTCAATTTATACTTTCTACCGACGCAACAGATTTGATGAATTTTTCCGAACCTTAAAATGAATTCAAACGGAGAAACTTAAAACACGAAAAACGTTTCTAAGGCTTAGATCTATCTACTGTAAATGTTTAAGAATTATTAGAGATGATTTGATATGTGAAAACCAACCGAAACCGAACTGCTTGAATTTAGATTTCGAAATCTTGGACAGAACTTAGGAATGATCTTGATCACGGTTTTGACATAGGATCTAGACTGTTTTAGATCTTTGCCGAACATGAAAGTCGTAGATAATTGTCTTAAGATGATCTCTGTAAAATTTCATCAAATTTGGAGTTGAATTACTATGGTAGAATTCGAAATCTTTAAACTGTGATACATTAAATTCGGACAGAATTATTCTTCTGCGAAAATTGGTGATTTTGACTTATTTAGGTATCTCGGATTGAAAAAGTTAAAACACGAAAGTTGTAGATCTCGACGTTTCGGAGTAAGTCGTGAAAGTTTGGAATTGTTGGAATTAAATCTGATTTTAGACGAATTTTAGAGTAAACTGTGGTTTACCGGAAACAAAATCTTGAAATCTTGTTGAAATATGGAATTAACCTTTAGGGTTGAAATGAGTTGAGATATTATTTTTAAATAAATACAATTGAAGTCAGATTTTTAAATTAAATCCCCTTACAAACTTGATAAATTAAAATTAGAGGTGAGTGCTCTGCAGGGTGCCCCCTAACTGCTTCACTTCGTGCCTTAATGGACGATGGTGACCCCGCGCGCTAAATTTGAAATGTGATATTGCCTAAACGGTGAAATATAGAGCCTACACTCTCGAGAATATCCACATGGGTTTCCCGAGGCTCCGGAGTGGTACTGGGTATGGCTGATACGGTTGCGGCCGCCGGGCTACCGGCTAAACTTGTTGACATCGCGATACTATCGTGAAACTTTGAGATACCAAATCGGGGATGTAATGGGGATATTAAACTAAATCAAATTAGATTAAATTATGTTGTTGTCCAATTAAATTATTTAAATGCTTTCTTTAAATTATGGCTATTATTCTAAACCATACGATATGTGTTATTAAATAAAGCCCTGAAATAAATTATGCTATTGGATAGTTGATTAGATTAAATTGAATTTTATGTTATTATCATGCTTTCAGTTATTTATTAAATTAATGGCTTTTAAACCCTACGATCATGCATGTGTTAACTTACTCAGCAAGTTTGCTGACCAAAACCGTTTTTATTCCTTTTCTTACAGAATATGTGGAATGAGCATGTGTGAGCACGATTCATGCATGGGATTTTGGGAAATGTTATTTTGCTTTTAAATTCGTACTTTAGACTATATTATGAACGGGCCTGTTTAACCCGTGTTTTGGCCATGTCGGCCCCATTTATATTTTCCGCTGCGATACTGTACTAAACCAATTATTTCCGCTGCGCTATACTATTATTATTTTCCAATTATATTGTATGGGATATCTTGAATGATTTAAATACTTTTAAATACTGCAATACCTAGCCTAGCATCTCTTTAGTAAGCTCGGAGAAACCGTGTCTTACTAGGGGGATGTGGCGGTGACATCCCGACCTGGGTGACCAAAAACCGGGGTGTTACAAGTTGGTATCAGAGCCCGGCTATTTTTAAACTATTATTTTTAAACTATTATTTTTAAACCATTATTATTTTTAAACTATTATTAGTATGTTGACTATTATTTTAAAATTTTAAAGTATTATTTCCATGGAAATTTTTATTTTAAAATCCATGGGAAAAAAAAAAAGAAATATATATATATTGCATTAAATTATTTTTTTTGGGGGGGAAATCATCATTTGCATTTGCATATTGCATCTCCCCTATGAACTTAGGATCTTGGCGAACTTGAACTTAGAATCTTGGCGAATTTGAACCTAGAATCATGGCGAAATTCGAACCTAGAATCTTGGCGAATTGAACTTAGAATCTTGGCGAATATTAACTTAGATCTCTTGCTTGCGCTAGATGGCTAGTCAAGACATGATGCAGTTGATGGTCAGGATGATGAGCGTTCATCTCGATTCCCACCAAACCCTAGAGCAAATGAAGTATCGTATGACTCAATTGGAGGCCAATTTACATCACATGGGCAACTTGAGAGAGACGGATCATCACCGCATAAACCAACTCGAACGCCAAGTCCAAACCCTCACTACACAAAACTTAATACTAAAGGAATACATCGATGCCCACGGGCAAGACTAAAACACTATCTTTGACGAGCTACTGCCGCCGAGTTCGGAGGAGGAAGATCTGGAGGAAGATCCTGCTACCCCACCGGAGGACGTCATGAGACACTAGAGATTCTACTGTTAGATACTATTTTGCTAGGAAAATATTTCGGCTTTGTACTAAAATTTCTTTTGAGGAAATAAAATGCCCGATTTATTTGCCATAAACCAAAAAAAAAAAACGGACAAATCTGTCTGTACAGCCAAAAAAAAAAAAATTCGAAATAAAATAAAACCCCGAACATTACGACGCTTCTTAGTTTGAACAAAGCACCACGTGCTAAATGGCAACACACATATACATTTATAGAAATTGCTTAGACTATATGCTAAATTCACCAGTCCTAATCTATCCCATTTGTACCAGAATGGCACCCAGAGGAAGAGGAAGAGGAAGAACTCAACCCGCTCCCTAAACCACCACTGAAACACCCACGAAAACACCACCAAACGTCACTGAACCGATTCAACCTGAGATGGAACAACCCCAAGGTGCGCAGGACGCCCCCGCACCGAAGAATGTGGGCAATCGTCTTAGGACGATAGAGGAAGTGTTGATTGCGCTCGGAAATGCGCAAGTCAACCAGGGTCAAGCTGTGGCGGTACCTCCGCCTCAAGCTCGCCGTAACTACCTGGCGATGGTGAATCCTTACCAGCCGCCCCACTACGCTGGTTAGGAGGATCCAGCCAAACTGGAGGAATGGATCCGGACTTTTGACAAGCTGCTGGGAGCGGTCAAATGTCCGGAAGGAGAGAGAGTGCGTGTCGCCTCATACTACTTGGGAGGCGAAGCTGACGACTGGTGGCAGGCGACGCAAGCCAAACTGACGGAAGATGACGAGCCCTACTCGTGGATGGAGATGATGGAACTACTCAGGGATCGATTCTATCCCTTGAGTACTAAAGCTGCCATGTACGAAGAGTTCCTGTCGCTGAAGCAAGGAGGCCAAACGGTGCAGGAATACTACACACGCTTCAAGGAGCTGGTGAGGTTCGCACCAAGGCTAGTGCCTACTGATGCAGAAAAGGCACAGAAGTTCGAGATGGGACTGAACCTGTCTGTGCACGAGGTGATCGCGGGGGTACACTACCCTGATTTGCAAGCTGTGTATGACCGCGCTGTGGCGGTAGCACGTGTGCAGCAGCTGAAGAGAAGGGTGAGTGGGGAGTCAAGCAGGGGTCCCCAAGACAAGAGAAGCTGAGACTCAAGAAACGAGAACAACACTGGAAGGAACGAGCAACGCAGAGGGTCGAATAGGCCCCAACAAAACAACCCTGGGAGGAGGTTCAACCAGGAAGATCCGGTACCACCTTGCCCGAGATGTGGACGACCCCATCTGGCAAGGGGATGCCCGCAACAAGGCGCCTGTTACCGATGCGGTCGAATGGGTCACGTTCGACGGGATTGCCGGACTAGGCTCGAGAACATAACGAGAAGGGACGACTTGGTCGCGGGGCAAGAACAGCCTCAAAATTAAAACGAGCGAAACGGGAATAACCAAGGGTACAGACCCCCTCAAAATAGGCCGCAAAATCAGAACCAAAACCAACAACCTCCGCCCCCTCAGAATCAAAACCAGCAACAAAATCAGCAGCCGAATGCGAATCAGCAGGGCAATCAAGGACGCCCTATGCGGAGGCTGAACGTGGTAAACCAAGCGGACGTGCCTGCGCAAGGAGAAGTGATGGCAGGTACATTTTATGTGTTGAATACGCCCCTTAGAATTCTATTTGATTCTGGAGCTAGTTGCTCCATTATAGCATCAAGAATAGTGCCTGAGTTAGATCTACCAAAGTGCGAGAGAATTAGTTTAGGAATTCAATTGCCTTCTGGAGAAGTACTGTCTTGCTCTAAATGATATAACGGAATTCCTATAGTGATAAAGAACGTAGAATTCTTCGCGAACTTAGTAGAATTTAACTTAAGAGACTTTGACATCATACTGGGGATGGATTGGTTATCCCAGTATAAGGCGGTGATCGAATGCCAAAAGCAAAAGATCACCTTGTCAAAAAGTAGGGGAAAGAGAGTTATCTTTTACTCTCAGCGCCCTAAGAAAAGTAACAAAATCGTTAGTGCACTCAAATTAAGTAACTTGATGCGTAAGGGGTATGAACTATATGCGTGCTACGTGCACAACCTTGAGGCGGAAGAAAACAAGGTTGATAGCATACCAGTGGTAAGAGAATACCCGGACGTGTTCCCTGAGGACGTTCCGAGCATGCCACCTGAGAGAGATCTTGAGTTCACTATAGATCTCATTCCGGGGACAGAGCCTGTCTCAAAAGCTCCATACCGGATGGCACCATTGGAAATGAAGGAGTTAAAGGAACAACTCGAGGAACTATTAGGAAAAGGTTACATAAGACCGGGTACGTCCCCTTGGGGAGCACCGGTTTTATTTGTCAAGAAGAAAGACGGAGGACTACGTCTTTGCATAGATTACCGAGGACTAAACCAGGTGACCATTAAGAATAAATACCCCCTACCGAGAATAGAGGATCTGTTTGATCAACTGAAGGGAGCTTCAGTGTTCTCGAAGATCGATTTGCGATCTGGGTATCATCAATTGAGCATCGCCGAGAAGGACATTCCGAAGACGGCATTTCGAACGCGATATGGCCATTACGAGTTCACGGTGTTATCCTTCGGGTTAACAAATGCTCCGGCCATGTTCATGAATCTCATGAACAATGTGTTCCGAGAATTGTTAGATCAGTGCGTCGTAGTGTTCATCGACGACATCCTGATCTACTCGAAGATCGAGGAAGAGCATGCAAAACACTTACATCAAGTGTTAGAAATCTTGCGAAGAAATCAGCTATACGGCAAGCTGTCGAAATGTGATTTCTGGCTGAAAGAAGTGGCATTTCTCGGACACATAGTATCCGCTGATGGAGTATCAGTGGATCCGGCAAAATTTTCTGCCGTGACGGAGTGGGCAACTCCGAAGAGTCCAACGGAAATAAGGAGTTTCCTTGGATTAGCCGGGTATTATAGGCGATTTGTGAAGGACTTTTCAAGGATTGCACGTCCTTTGACCCAGCTACTGAAGAAAGGAGCAAAATACGAGTGGACCGAAGGGTGTGAGACTGCGTTTCAAGAGCTGAAGAAACGACTCACAACCACACCCGTATTAACACTACCATCAGAGAATGGTGACTTCGAAGTATATAGCGATGCTTCGAAGGAAGGTTTAGGTTGTGTCTTGATGCAAGACTCGAGAGTCGTAGCCTATGCATCACGCCAACTGAAACCCCACGAGGAGAATTATCCGACCCACGACCTGGAGTTGGCAGCGGTCGTCTTCGCTCTAAAGATATGGAGACATTATCTTTATGGGCGGAAGTGTCGGATGTTCACCGACCACAAGAGCTTGAAATATATATTCACTCAGAAGGAGTTGAATTTGAGACAGCGAAGGTGGTTGGAACTTATTAAAGACTACGATTTAGAGATAGCATACCACGAGGGGAAGGCGGATGTGGTAGCCGATGCCCTGTCGGAAAACCCAACACGTGACAAACTCGTTGGTAATTCCGCCGGCATTGTACATGGAATTGGCAAGATTGGAGTTAGAACTTGTGCATCCTGGCACAGTGAGAGAAACGGTCAATGCCATGGTCGTAGAAACTCCAATATTGGATGAGATTCGACTCGCTCAACCGGGCGACCCGAAACTCGAGAAGATGAAAGGGTATATTGCCGAAGGAAAGGCAATAGGATTTGCTGTCCACGAGGATGGAAGCATCCGTTTTAAAGGGAGATGGTGTGTGCCCCTTAAATGTGCCGAGTTGAAGCAAAGGTTGATGGAGGAAGGGCACAACACGCCATATTCCGTACATCCCGGAGGTGACAAGCTATACAAAGATCTGAAGAAGATCTATTGGTGGCCGGGAATGAAGAAGGAAGTGGCGAACTTCGTGGCGAGATGTCTCACCAGCCAAAAGGTTAAGGCAGTGCGACATAAACCCTTAGGATTGATGCAACCACTAGAGATTCCAAGTTGGAAGTGGGATAGCATCTCAATGGACTTTGTCTCGGGATTACCCCGATCACCTAAAGGCATGAACAAGATTTGGGTGATTGTGGATAGGCTAACGAAGACAACCATATTTATCCCAATGAAAGACACGTGGACTATGGACCAATTGGCCCGAGCCTACATTGATAATGTGGTACGACGACATGGAGTACCACATGATATCATTTCCGATAGAGACAGTAGATTTGTCTCTCATTTCTGGACGGAGTTACAAAAAGCTCTCGGTACTCAAATCAAAATGAACACCGTATTCCACCCGATGATGGATGGACAAACCGAGAGGACAATCCAAACACTAGAAGACATGCTGAGAGCATGTGTGTTGGAATTCAAAGGGAATTGGGAATCTCATTTACCCTTGATTGAGTTTTCCTATAATAATAGCTACCATGCTAGCATCGGCATGACACCTTTCGAGGCGTTGTATGGACGAAAGTGCCGAAGCCCATTGAGCTGGGAAGAAAACGATAAGTCCATGGTATTGGGACCACAACTTATCGAAGACATGGCTCAACAAATCAAAGTGATCCAAGGGAAGATGAAAGCCGCACAAGACCGTCAAAAGAGTTATGCCGACGTGAGACGACGAGACCTAGAATTTCAAGTGGGAGATAGGGTCATGCTAAAGATATCACCCATGAAGGGGGTGATGCGCTTTGGCAAACGAGGGAAGTTAAGTCCTCGATACATAGGACCTTACGAAATTCTAGAACGAGTCGGAACTCTAGCCTACCGATTGGCTTTACCACCACACTTAGATCGAGTTCATAATGTCTTCCATGTCTCGCAACTAAAGAAGTATGTACCGGACCCGACACATGTACTTCAACCGGAGATAATTGAGCTCGATGAAGATTTGACTTACGAAGAAGTCCCAGTGCGTATTCTCGATACTAAGGAACGAGTAACGAGGAACAAAACCGTCAAAATGATCAAGGTTCTTTGGTCAAACCACGAAAGTGAGACGGCAACTTGGGAAGTAGAATCCGACATGAGAGAACGATACCCGACATTGTTCCAAACCGATACAGACACAGTTATGGGGACATAACTGCAATCTTAAGGGGGAGAGGATGTCATACCCCCTAATTTTTTTTTCGTGCATTTTTGTAAACTTTTGAACTACGTTATGGCTTGATCCCTTTACCGGGTACGTAGGCAGCTTAGAAGTTTTAATTCTAAGTTCAGTCACAACACAATAAAACAAACACAAGACCTTAGCACGAGAAAAGCTAAAACACAACTTCGAGGACGAAGTTGATTCTTAAGGAGGGTAGACTGTAATACCCGAGAATTTTCCATCATAAAATAAAACAATAGTTAAATAAATAAATAATAGATAAAATAAATATCATAAATAAATAAATAAATCCAGCAAATAAAAGAATTAAATAAAGACAAGGAAATGAGAAATGAGATTTTTACTTAAAAAGGAATTAAAGGAATTTAATTAAATAAAAGGATGGATAAATGGTACACCAAAACCCGACACTAATGAACTCGAGTATTCGAGTCCAAAACATCCAATTAGACTGAGAATAAAATTAGAGAGAAAGTATGAACCCGAATATACACCGGAAATCGGAATTCGGGAGCATAGAGGGATAGAAACCCGAAAGAGAGGCGGAAAAGCATGACGGATCGCACGACCCGCCCGGACCGAAGTCCAGGCGAAGTCGGCGCGGTGGCCGCGCGGTGAAGGGGCTTTAGCGCGCCACGACCGCGCCACTTGACAGATTTGGTTGTTGCGTGAATCTCTCGCCCCAACGCGGATTTTTCGACTTTCGGTTGAACATCTCTCGACTCAAGACCTTTAGGTCGGTTGTGGATGCCCTAGGGATTGAGAATTCTATAAATAAACCCCTTGGGAGCCCCAAACAAGTTTACAAAACCCTACAACCTTCTATACGTTCGAAACCCTAAATTCGGAGTCGACGGAAAGCACCAAACGGAGGCAGCAGCTTTGGACGAAAATCCAAGGGTCTCCAAACGTTGTGGTAAGCTCTAGTCCGATAAATCTTTTCACGTTTCAATCCGAAAACGGATTCTAACTTCGGTTCTTTTCTTTCTACACCCCGTATCGAATCTAGATCGTAGAACCCGACGAACGGAGAGGAGAAACGGTGATCTGGAAGCCACGCCTCCGAATTAGACATCCCCGACGTTCATAAACTCAGTAAGTTAACTCTTACATGGTTTTGGGATGAATTAAAACATTCAAACTAAAAGATTAACAAGAAATAGAAAATCTGTCAATTATTAGTTTCTACCGGCGCAACAGATTTGTTGAATTTTTCCGACCCTTAAAACGAACTCAAACGGAAAAATTTAAAACATGAAAAACGTTCCTAAGACTTAGACCTAGCTACTGTAAAATTTTGGGAATTTTTGGAGTTGATTTGATATGTGAAAACCCGTTGAAACCGAACTGTTTGAATCTAGATCTTGAAATCTTGGACAGAACTTAGGAATGATCTTGATCACGTTTTTGACATAGGATCTAGGCTGTTTTAGATCTTTGGCCGAACATGAAAGTTGTAGATAAATGTCTTAAGATGATTCCTGTCAAATTTCATTAAATTTGGAGTTGAATTGATATGGTAGAATTTGAAATCTTTAAACTGTGACATATTTAAACTCGGACAGAATTCTTATTATGCGAAAATTGGCAATTTTGACCCACTTAGGTATCTCGGATTGAAAAGATTAAAACACGAAAGTTGTAGATCTTGATGTTTCCGAGTCAGATATGAAATTTTGGAATTTTTGGATTTAAATCTGATTTTAGACGAATTTTGGAGTAAACTGTGATTTACCGAAACGAAATCTTGAAATCTTGTTGTAACATGGAATTAACCTTTAGGGTTGAAACGAATTGAGATATTATTTCTAAATTAATACAATGGAAGGCAGATTTTAAAAACTAAATCCCCTTACAAACTTGATAAATTAAAATTAGGGGTGAGTGCTCTGCAGGGTGCCCCCTAACGATTCACTTCGTGCCGTAATGGACGATGGTGACCCCGCGCGCTAAATTTGAGATATGGATTGCCTAAACGGCGAAACTTAGAGCCTACACTCTCGTGAATATCCGAATGGGTTTCCCGAGGCTCCGGAGTGGTACTGGGTATGGCTGATACGGTTGCGGCCGCTGGGCTACCGGCTAAACTTGTTGACATCGCGATGCTATCGTGAAACTTTGAAATACCAAATCGGGAATGTAATGGGGATTCTAAATTAAATTAAATTAGATTAAATTATGTTGTTGTCCAATTAAATTATTTAAATGCTTTATTTAAATTATGGCTATTATCTTGAACCATGTGATGTGTGTTATTAAGTAGAGCCTGAGATAAATTATGCTATTGGATATGGATTAGATGAAACTAAATATTATGTTATTATCATGCTTTTGTTAAATTATTAAATTTATGGCTTTTAAACCCTACAATCATGCATGTGTTAACTTACTCAGCAATTTTGCTGACCAAAACCATTTTTTTTATTCCTTTCCTTACAGAATATGTGGAATGAGCATGTGTGAGCACGATTCATGCATGGGATTTTGGGGATTGTTATTTTGCTTTTAAATTTCGTACTTAGACTATATTATGAACGGGCCTGTTTAACCCGTGTTTTGGCCATGTCGACCCTTTTTATATTTTCCGCTGCGATACTGTACTAAACTAAATATTTCCGCTGCGCTATGCTACTATTATTTTCGAATTATATTGTATGGGCTATTTTGAATGCTTTAAATGTTTTAAATACTGCAATACCTAGCCTTGCATCTCTTTAGTAAGCTCGGAGAAACCGTGTCTTACTAGGGAGATGTGGCGGTGACATCCCGACCTGGGTAACCAAAAACCGGGGTGTTACAAGTTGGTATCAGAGCCCGGCTATTTTTAAACTACTATTTTTAAACCATTACTATTTTTAAGCTATTATTAGTATTTTGACTGTTCTTTTAAATTTTAAAGTATTATTTCCATGAAAAAAAAATTTTATTTTAAAACCCATGGAAAAATATATATATATATGGTGCATTAAATTATTATTGGGGGGAATATCGTTTGCATTTGCATGTTGCATCTCTCCTATGAACTTAGAATCTTGGCGAAACTTGAACTTAGAATCTTGGCGAAACTTGAACTTAGAATCTTGGCGAATTGAACTTAGAATCTTGGCGAATATTAACTTAGATCTCTTGCTTGCGCTAGATGGCTAGTCAGGACATGATGCAGTTGATGGTCAGGATGATGAGTGTTCATCTCGATTCCCACCAAACCCTAGAGCAGATGAAGTACCGTATGGCTCAATTGGAGGCCAATTTACATCACATGGGCAACTTGAGAGAGGCGGATCATCACCGCATAAACCAACTCGAGCGCCAAGTCCAAACCCTCACTACACAAAACTTAATACTAAAGGAATACATCGATGCCCACGGGCAAGACTTAAACACTATCTTTGACGAGCTGATGCCGCCGAGTTCGGAGGAGGAAGATCCGGAAGAAGATCCTGCTACCCCACCGGAGGATGTCATGAGACACTAGAGCTTCTATTATTAGATACTATTTTGCTAGGGAAAATATCGCTACTTTTGTACTAAAATTTCTTTTGAGGAAATAAAATGTCCGATTTAGTTTTTTTTAAATCAAAACAAAACAAAACAAAATAAAATAAAACCCCGAAGCATGCGATGCTTCTTAATTCGAACAAAGCGCCACGTGTTAAATTGCAATACACATATACATTTATATAGATCGCTTAGGCTATATACTAAATTCACAAGGTCCTAATCTATCCTATTTGTACCAGAATGGCACCCAGAGGAAGAGGAAGAGGCAGAGCCCAACCCGCTCCCCAAACCACTACTGAAACACCTACTGAAACACCACCAAACGTCACTGAACCAAACCAACCTGATGAGGAACAGCCCCAAGGTGCGCAGGACGCCCCCGCACCGAACAATGTGGGCGATCGTCTTAGGACGATAGAGGAAGTGTTGATTGCGCTCGGAAACGCGCAAGTCAACCAGGGTCAAGCTGCGGCGGTACCTCCGCCCCAAGCTCGCCCTAACTACCTGGCGATGGTGAATCCCTACCAGCCGCCCCACTATGCTGGTGAGGAGGATCCAGCTAAACTGGAGGAATGGATCCGGACTTTTGACAAGCTGCTGGGAGCGGTCAAATGTCCGGAAGGAGAGAGGGTACATGTCGCTTCATACTACTTGGGAGGCGAAGCTGATGACTGGTGGCAAGCAACGCAAGCCAAACTGACTGAAGATGACGAGCCTTACTCGTGGATGGAGATGATGGAACTACTCAGGGATCGATTCTATCCCTTGAGTACCAAAGCTGCCATGTACAAAGAATTCCTGTCACTGAAGCAAGGAAGCCAAACGTTGCAAGAATACTACACACGCTTCAAGGAGCTGGTGAGGTTCGCACCAAGGCTAGTGCCTACTGATGCGGAAAAGGCACAGAAGTTCGAGATGGGACTGAACCTGTCTGTGCGCGAGGTGATCGCAGGGGTACACTACCCCGATTTGCAAGCAGTGTATGACCGCGCTGTGGCGGTAGCACGCGTGCAGCAGCTGAAAAGGAGGGTGAGTGGGGAGTCCAGCAGGGGTCCTCAAGACAAGAGAAGCCGAGACTCAAGAAACAAGAACAACACTGGAAGGAACGAGCAGCGCAGAGGGTCGAATAGGCCCCAACAAAACAACACTGGGAGGAGGTTTAATCAAGAAGATCCGGTACCGCCTTGCCCGCGATGTGGACGACCACACCTGGCAAGGGGATGCCCGCAACAAGGCGCCTGTTACCGATGCGGTCGAATGGGTCACGTTCGACGGGATTGCCGAACTAGGCTCGAGAACGTAACGAAGAGGGACGATTTGGTCGCGGGGCAAGAACAGCCTCAAAACCAAAACGGGCGAAACGGGAATAACCAAGGGTACAGACCCCCTCAAAATAGACCGCAGAACCAGAACCAGAACCAATGACCTCCGCCCCCGCAGAATCAA
Source organism: Hygrophila difformis (assembly GCA_030278955.1). NCBI lineage: Eukaryota > Viridiplantae > Streptophyta > Magnoliopsida > Lamiales > Acanthaceae > Hygrophila > Hygrophila difformis. The sequence continues at coordinate 22,927,753 of JAOANR010000003.1, forward strand.
AACCAACAGCAAAACCAGCAGCAGAACGCGAATCAGCAGGGCAACCAAGGACGCCCTGTGGGGAGGCTCAATGTGGTAAACCAAGCGGACGTGCCTGCGCAAGGAGAAGTGATGGCAGGTACATTTTACGTGTTGAATACGCCCCTTAGAATTCTATTTGATTCTGGAGCTAGTTGCTCAATTATAGCATCAAGGATAGTGCCTGAGTTAGATCTACCTAAGTGCGAGAGAATTAGCTTAGGAATTCAATTGCCTTCTGGAGAAGTAGTGTCTTGCTCTAAACGATACAACGGAATTCCTGTAGTGATAAAGAACGTAGAATTCTTCGCGAACTTGGTAGAATTTAACTTAAGAGACTTTGACATCATACTGGGGATGGATTGGCTATCCCAGTATAAAGCGGTGATCGAATGCCAAAAGCAAAAGATCACCTTGTCAAAAAGTAGGGGAAAGAGAGTTATCTTTTACTCTCAGCCCCCTACGAAAAGTAACAAAATCGTTAGTGCACTTAAACTAAGTAACTTGATGCGTAAGGGGTATGAACTATATGCGTGCTATGTGCACAACCTTGAGGCGGAAGAGAACAAGGTTGATAGCATACCAGTGGTAAGAGAATACCCGGACGTGTTCCCTGAAGACGTTCCGGGCATGCCACCTGAGAGAGATCTTGAATTCACGATAGATCTCATTCCGGGGACAGAGCCTGTCTCGAAAGCTCCGTACCGGATGGCACCACTGGAAATGAAGGAGTTAAAGGAACAACTCGAGGAGCTATTGGGAAAGGGTTACATAAGACCGAGTACGTCCCCTTGGGGAGCACCGGTTTTGTTTGTCAAGAAGAAAGACGGAGGACTACGTCTTTGCATAGATTACCGAGGACTAAACCAAGTGACCATTAAGAATAAATACCCCCTACCGAGAATAGAGGATCTGTTTGATCAACTGAAGGGAGCTTCAGTATTCTCGAAGATCGATTTGCGCTCTGGGTATCATCAATTGAGGATTGCCGAGAAGGACATTCCGAAGACGGCATTTCGAACGCGATATGGCCATTACGAGTTCACAGTGTTATCCTTCGGGTTAACAAATGCTCCGGCCATGTTCATGAATCTCATGAACAACGTGTTCCGAGAATTGTTAGACCAGTGTGTCGTAGTGTTCATCGACGACATCCTGATCTACTCAAAGAGCGAGGAAGAGCATGCAAAACACTTACATCAAGTGTTAGAAATCTTGCGAAGAAATCAGCTATACGGCAAATTGTCCAAATGTGACTTCTGGCTGAAAGAAGTGGCATTCCTCGGACACATAGTTTCCGCTGATGGAGTATCAGTAGATCCGGCAAAAGTCTCTGCCGTAACTGAATGGGCAACTCCGAAAAGTCCAACGGAAATAAGGAGTTTCCTTGGATTAGCCGGATATTATAGACGATTTGTGAACGACTTTTCAAGGATTGCACGTCCTTTGACCCAGCTACTTAAGAAAGGAGCAAAATAAGAGTGGACCGAAGCATGTGAGACTTCGTTTCAAGAGCTGAAGAAACGACTCACAACCACACCCGTATTAACATTACCATCAGAGAATGGTGACTTCGAAGTATATAGCGATGCTTCGAAGGAAGGTTTAGGTTGTGTCTTGATGCAAGACTCGAGAGTCGTAGCCTATGCATCACGCCAACTAAAACCTCACGAGGAAAATTATCCGACACATGACCTGGAGTTGGCAGCAGTCGTTTTCGCTCTAAAGATATGGAGACATTATCTTTATGGGCGGAAGTGTCGAATGTTCACCGACCACAAGAGCTTGAAATATATATTCACTCAAAAGGAGTTGAATTTGAGACAGCGAAGGTGGTTGGAACTTATTAAAGACTACGATTTAGAGATAGCATACCACGAGGGGAAGGCGAATGTGGTAGTCGATGCCCTAAGTCGGAAAACCCAACACGTGACAAACTCGTTGGTAATTCCGCCGGCATTGTACATGGATTTGGCAAGATTGGAGTTAGAACTTGTGCATCCTGGCACAGTGAGAGAAACGGTCAATGCCATGGTCGTAGAAACTCCAATATTGGACGAGATTCGACTCGCTCAACCGGGCGATCCGAAACTCGAGAAGATAAAAGGGTATATTGCCGAAGGAAAGGCAATAGGATTTGCTGTCCACGAGGATGGAAGCATCCGTTTTAAAGGTAGATGGTGTGTGCCTCTTAAATGTGCCGAGTTGAAGCAAAGGTTGATGGAGAAAGGGCACAACACGCCATATTCCGTACATCCCGGAGGTGACAAGCTATACAAGGATCTGAAGAAGATCTATTGGTGGCCGGGAATGAAGAAGGAAGTGGCGAATTTTGTGGCGAGATGTCTCACCTGCCAAAAGGTTAAGGCAGTGCGACATAAACCCTTAGGATTGATGCAACCACTAGAGATTCCAAGTTGGAAGTGGGATAGCATCTCAATGGACTTTGTCTCGGGATTACCCCGATCACCTAAAGGCATGAACAAGATTTGGGTGATTGTGGATAGGCTAACGAAGACAGCCATATTTATCCCAATGAAAGACACGTGGACTATGGACCAATTGGCCCGAGCCTACATTGATAATGTGGTACGACGACATGGAGTACCACATGATATCATTTCCGATAGAGACAGTAGATTTGTCTCTCATTTCTGGACGGAGTTACAAAAAGCTCTCGGTACTCAAATCAAAATGAGCACCGCATTCCACCCGATGACGGATGGACAAACCGAGAGAACAATCCAAACACTAGAAGACATGCTGAGAGCATGTGTGTTGGAATTCAAAGGAAATTGGGAATCTCATTTACCCTTGATTGAGTTTTCCTATAATAATAGTTACCATGCTAGTATCGGCATGGCACCTTTCGAGGCATTGTATGGACGAAAGTGCCGAAGCCCTTTGAGCTGGGAAGAAAATGATAAGTCCGTGGTAGTGGGACCACAACTTATCGAAGACATGGCTCAACAAATCAAAGTGATCCAAGGGAAGATGAAAGCCGCTCAAGACCGTCAAAAGAGTTATGTCGACGTGAGACGACGAGACCTAGAATTTCAAGTGGGAGATAGGGTCATGCTAAAGATATCACCCATGAAGGGGGTGATGCGCTTTGGCAAACGAGGGAAGTTAAGTCCTCGATACATAGGACCTTACGAAATTCTAGAACGAGTCGGAACTCTAGCCTACCGATTGGCTTTACCACCACACTTAGATCGAGTTCATAATGTCTTCCATGTCTCGCAACTAAAGAAGTATGTGCCGGACCCAACACATGTACTTCAACCGGAGATAATTGAGCTCGATGAAGATTTGACTTACGAAGAAGTCCCAGTGCGTATTCTCGATACTAAGGAACGAGTAACGAGGAACAAAACCGTCAAAATGATCAAGGTTCTTTGGTCAAACCACGAAAGTGAGACGGCAACTTGGGAAGTAGAATCCGACATGAGAGAACGATACCCGACATTGTTCCAAACCGATACCGACACAGTTATGGGGACATAACTGCAATCTTAAGGGGGAGAGGATGTCATACCCCCTAATTTTTTTTTCGTGCATTTTTGTAAACTTTTGAACTACGTTATGGCTTGATCCCTTTACCGGGTACGTAGGCAGCTTAGAAGTTTTAATTCTAAGTTCAGTCACAACACAATAAAACAAACACAAGACCTTAGCACGAGAAAAGCTGAAACACAACTTCGAGGACGAAGTTGATTCTTAAGGAGGGTAGACTGTAATACCCGAGAATTTTCCATCATAAAATAAAACAATAGTTAAATAAATAAATAATAGATAAAATAAATATCATAAATAAATAAATAAATCCAGCAAATAAAAGAAGTAAATAAAGACAATGAAATGAGAAATGAGATTTTTACTTAAAAAGGAATTAAAGGAATATAATTAAATAAAAGGATGGATAAATGGTACACCAAAACCCGACACTAATGAACTCGAGTATTCGAGTCCAAAACATCCAATTAGACTGAGAATAAAATTAGAGAGAAAGTATGAACCCGAATATACCCCGGAAATCGGAATTCGGGAGCATAGAGGGATAGAAACCCGAAAGAGAGGCGGAAAAGCACGACGGATCGCACGACCCGCCCGGACCGAAGTCCAGGCGAAGTCGGCGCGGTGGCCGCGCGGTGAAGGGGCTTTAGCGCGCCACGACCGCGCCACTTGACAGATTTGGTTGTTGCGTGAATCTCTCGCCCCAACGCGGATTTTTCGACTTTCGGTTGAACATCTCTCGACTCAAGACCTTTAGGTCGGTTGTGGACGCCCTAGGGATTGAGAATTCTATAAATAAACCCCTTGGGAGCCCCAAACAAGTTTACAAAACCCTACAACCTTCTATACGTTCGAAACCCTAAATTCGGAGTCGACGGAAAGCACCAAACGGAGGCAGCAGCTTTGGACGAAAATCCAAGGGTCTCCAAACGTTGTGGTAAGCTCTAGTCCGATAAATCTTTTCACGTTTCAATCCGAAAACGGATTCTAACTTCGGTTCTTTTCTTTCTACACCCCGTATCGAATCTAGATCGTAGAACCCGACGAACGGAGAGGAGAAACGGTGATCTGGAAGCCACGCCTCCGAATTAGACATCCCCGACGTTCATAAACTCAGTAAGTTAACTCTTACATAGTTTTGGGATGAATTAAAACATTCAAACTAAAAGATTAACAAGAAATAGAAAATCTGTCAATTATTACTTTCTACCGGTGCAACAGATTTGTTGAATTTTTCCGACCCTTAAAACGAACTCAAACGGAAAAACTTAAAACACGAAAAACGTTCCTAAGACTTAGGCCTAGCTACTGTAAAATTTTGGGAATTTTTGGAGTTGATTTGATATGTGAAAACCTGTTGAAACCGAACTGTTTGAATCTAGATCTTGAAATCTTGGACAGAACTTAGGAATGATCTTGATCACGTTTTTGACATAGGATCTAGGCTGTTTTAGATCTTTGGCCGAACATGAAAGTTGTAGATAAATGTCTTAAGATGATTCCTGTCAAATTTCATTAAATTTGGAGTTGAATTGATATGGTAGAATTTGAAATCTTTAAACTGTGACATATTTAAACTCGGACAGAATTCTTATTATGCGAAAATTGGCAATTTTGACCCACTTAGGTATCTCGGATTGAAAAAGTTAAAACACGAAAGTTGTAGATCTTGATGTTTCCGAGTCAGATATGAAATTTTGGAATTTTTGGAATTAAATCTGATTTTAGACGAATTTTGGAGTAAACTGTGATTTACCGAAACGAAATCTTGAAATCTTGTTGAAACATGGAATTAACCTTTAGGGTTGAAACGAATTGAGATATTATTTCTAAATTAATACAATGGAAGGCAGATTTGAAAAACTAAATCCCCTTACAAACTTGATAAATTAAAATTAGGGGTGAGTGCTCTGCAGGGTGCCCCCTAACGATTCACTTCGTGCCGTAATGGACGATGGTGACCCCGCGCGCTAAATTTGAGATATGGATTGCCTAAACGGCGAAACTTAGAGCCTACACTCTCGTGAATATCCGAATGGGTTTCCCGAGGCTCCGGAGTGGTACTGGGTATGGCTGATACGGTTGCGGCCGCCGGGCTACCGGCTAAACTTGTTGACATCGCGATGCTATCGTGAAACTTTGAAATACCAAATCGGGAATGTAATGGGGATTCTAAATTAAATTAAATTAGATTAAATTATGTTGTTGTCCAATTAAATTATTTAAATGCTTTATTTAAATTATGGCTATTATCTTGAACCATGTGATGTGTGTTATTAAGTAGAGCCTGAGATAAATTATGCTATTGGATATGGATTAGATGAAACTAAATATTATGTTATTATCATGCTTTTGTTAAATTATTAAATTTATGGCTTTTAAACCCTACAATCATGCATGTGTTAACTTACTCAGCAATTTTGCTGACCAAAACCATTTTTTTTATTCCTTTCCTTACAGAATATGTGGAATGAGCATGTGTGAGCACGATTCATGCATGGGATTTTGGGGATTGTTATTTTGCTTTTAAATTTCGTACTTAGACTATATTATGAACGGGCCTGTTTAACCCGTGTTTTGGCCATGTCGGCCCTTTTTATATTTTCCGCTGCGATACTGTACTAAACTAAATATTTCCGCTGCGCTATGCTACTATTATTTTCGAATTATATTGTATGGGCTATTTTGAATGCTTTAAATGTTTTAAATACTGCAATACCTAGCCTTGCATCTCTTTAGTAAGCTCGGAGAAACCGTGTCTTACTAGGGAGATGTGGCGGTGACATCCCGACCTGGGTAACCAAAAACCGGGGTGTTACAAACACGGCCAGAATACGGGTTAAACAGGCCCGTTCATGCAAGATCTAGTCTAATACAATAATTTCAAATAATATATCTTCCCAAAGTTCCCATGTATGCATATGACGATGCATAATTCTCAACTCTGAAAGAAAAAGGAAAAAAATATGGTTTGGTCATCAAAAACTTGCTGAGTAAGTTAACACAAACATGATTAAGGGGTTTCAAAGCCGTTATTTAGATTTTGAGAAAACATGTACACAACACCACATCATTTAACTTATTTATCTAACAATAATTAAATGGCATAATTTAAAAGATAGAGATTTCATAAGATCATAAATATAATTCGCAAAGTAAAACAATCGCAAGACACACTTTAAGGCATAATCTAAAAGGAACAGTTTTCGAGTCTTCTAGTTTCATATCTCATGTTTCAAGTTTATATTTCAATTGTCCTTCGGCAAGCTTTATTTATCAATTGTCTTCCGGCAAGCATTATATTTCAATTGCCTTTCGGCAAGCATTATATCTCAATTGCCTTTCGGCAAGCATTATATTTCAATTGCCTTTCGGCAACCATTATATCTCAATTGCCTTTTGGCAAGCATTGTATTTCATGTGTATTTTATTTCAAAGGAATCCCCAATCATTTAAACCTTAAAGGCTAATTTCATGTTTCAACAAGATTTCAAGATTTGACTTCCGGTAAACCACTGTTTACTCTAAAATTCGTCTAAATTCAGATTTAATTCCAAAAATTCCGAAATTTCACTACTGACTCAGAAACGTCGAGATGAACAACTTTCGTGTTTTAACTTTTTCAATCCGAGATACCGAACCATGTCAAAAATATCAATTTTCGCAAGAACACAAATCTGTCCGAATTTTACATACCACAGTTTAAAGATATCGAGTTCTACCATAGCAAATCAACTCCAAATTTTATGAAATTTTACTGAGACCATCTTAAGATGTTTATCTACAACTTTCATGTTCGGCAAAAGATCTAATTCAGTCTAGAACTAATGTCAAAAATGCAATCAAGATCAGACCTAAGTTCTGTCAAGAAATTCAAGATCTAATTTCAAGCAGTTCGGTTTTGGTTGGTTTTCACATATCAAATTGTCACGAAAAATTCTGAAAATTTACGGTGGTGTTCTTAACGTATAAATCTACAACTCCTATGTTTAGCACCAATCCTGAATCGGTCCAGATCTAAGTCAAAAATCAACCACAAGCTCGGACCAATAATCTGCCACCGTTTCAAGATCCAAACCCAAGGCAGGTCTGTTCGTGGTCGTTTTCGTATATCAAAACACGATGAAAAATTATGAAAATTTTACATTAGATAGATCTATGTCTTCGGAACGTTTTTTGTGATTTAAGTTTTTCCGTTTGAAGTCGTTTTAAGGTTCGGAAAAATTAGACAACACTGGTGCGCCGTTAGAAGATTTACGTTGGCAGATTTCATGTCCTTGATTCGAATCTTTAAATCTAACGTATTTTAATTTTGCCCAAAACCATGTAAGAGTTAACTTACAGATCTATGGATGTCTCGGCTCGATGATTCGGAGGCGTGGCTTCCACGTTCTTCGTTCTCCCTCCGAGATCCTTCGTTTTTCCTCAACGCGTCCGGATCGGGGTTTAGAATAGAAAAGAGGTTTAATTAGGATTCGTTTACGAATTTTGAATGGAAAGGAATGAACAAGATCTTACCACGAAAGCAAGGGTCTCCAAATTTTCGTCCAACTCAGTCTTCGAATGCCTTCGTGCCTCCGACGACTCCGGGATTAGGGTTTCGACGTGTAGAGAGATTTCGTAGGGTTTCCAAAGTGCTTGGGGCTTCCAAGAGGGTTTATTTATAGCTAACTAAGACCTAGGGCGTCCAAGATCTGACTCTAAGATTCTTGAGTCGAAAGATGTTCAACCGAAGTCGAAAAATCCGGATTCGGGCGAGTAAATCTCGCACGGGGCGTTTCTGCCAGTTGGCGCGGTCGTGGCGCGGTCCCAAGCCAACAACCGCGCGGCCAGCGCGCCACTCACGCCTGGACTCCGGTCCGGGCGGGTCGTGCGATCCATCGCGCTTTTCCTCCTCTCTTTCGGACTTCTATCGCTCTATGTTCTCGGATTCGGATTTCCGGGATATCTTCGGGCTCCTATTTCCTATCGTCATTTTATTCGGGTCTAAATTTACATGTGGACTCGAGTTATTGAGTCCATCGATGTTGGGTTCACGTGTGACCATTTATTTAACTAAATTGTTTTCGGCTTCCCGGGTTCTCGAAATTTTGATTCCCTTTTTAATTTAAATTCCATTTCTCATTCGATTAAATTTATTTATTGATTTGCTGAATTCATTTTATTTATTGTATTTATTTTATGTTGGAAAATTCTCGGGTATTACACGGGCGACGCGAAATTGGAGAGGATAAAGGAGTATATTGCCGTGGGTAAGGCAATAGGATTTGCTATCCATGAGGATGGAAGCATTCGCTTCAATGGGAGATGGTGTGTGCCTCAAAAGTGTGTCGAGTTGAAGCAAAGGTTGATGAATGAAGGTCACAGTACACCATATTCCGTGCATCCCGGAGGTGACAAACTTTACAAGGACCTGAAGAAGATCTACTTGTGGCCGGGAATGAAAAAGGAAGTGGCAAACTTCGTGGCGAAATGCCTCACCTGCCAAAGGGTTAAGGCAGTGAGACATAAACCCTTAGGACTGATGTAACCACTAGAGATTCCAAGTTGGAAGTGGGATAGCATCTCGATGGACTTCGTCTTGGGATTACCCCGATCACCTAAAGGCATGAACAAGATTTGGGTGATTGTGGATAGGCTAACGAAGACGGCCATATTTATCCCGATGAAGGACACGTGGACTATGGACCAATTGGCCCGAGCCTACATTCATAATGTGGTACGACGACATGGAGTACCACATGACATCATTTCTGACAGAGACAGTAGATTTGTCTCTCATTTTTGGACGGAGTTACAAAAAGCTCTCGGTACTCAAATCAAAATGAGCACCGCATTCCACCCAATGATGGATGGACAAACCGAGAAAACGATCCAAACACTAGAAGACATGCTGAGAGGATGTGTGTTGGAGTTTAAGGGAAATTGGGAAGCTTATTTACCCTTAATTGAGTTTTCCTACAACAATAGCTACCATGCTAGCATCGGCATGGCACCTTTCGAGGCGTTGTATGGACAAAAGTTCCGAAGCCCGTTGAGCTGGGAAGAAAGCGATAAGTCTGTGATAAGTGGGACCACAACTTGTCGAAGAAATGGCTCAACAGATAAAGGTGATTCAAGGGAAAACGAAAGCCGCTCAAGACCGTCAGAAGGGTTATGCTGACGTGAGACGACGAGACCTAGAATTTCAAGTGGGAGATAGGGTCATGCTAAAGATATTACCCATGAAGGGGGTGATGCGCTTTGGCAAATGAGGAAAGTTGAGTCCTCGATACATAGGACCTTACGAGATTCTAGAACGAGTAGGAAATTTGGCCTACCGACTGGCTTTACCGCCATAATTAGATCGAGTTCATAATGTCTTCCATGTCTCACAATTCAAGAAATATGTGCCAGACCCGACACATGTACTTCAACCGGAAGTAATCGAACTCGATGAAGATCTGACTTATGAAGAAGTCCCAGTGCGAATTCTAGACGCTAAGGGGCGAGTAACGAGGAATAAAACTATCAAGATGGTCAAGGTTCTTTGGTCGAACCATGAAAGCGAGACAGCAACATGGGAGTTAGAATCGGACATGAGGGAACGCTATCCAACACTGTTCCAAACCGACACCGACACAGTTATGGGGACATAACTGCAATCTTAAGGGGGAGAGGATGTGACACCGTGTATTTTCCGTACATTTTTGTAACCAAACAAATTCAAATTATTTTGAACTACGTTATGGCTTGATCCCTTCACAGGGTACGTAGGCAGCTTAGAAGTTTTAATTCTAAGTTCAGTCACAAAATAACAAAACAAACAAAATGATTCATTCTTAACACGAGAAAAGCCGAAACACAACTTCGAGGACGAAGTTGATTCTTAAGGAGGGTAGACTGTAATACCCGAGAATTTTGCAACATCAAAAAAATAAATAAATAAATAAAATAAATAAATAAATGAATAAATAAATAAACAAAAAACAAAACAATAAGTAAATATAATAAATGAATAAACATAATATATAGACAGCCCCGGACACTTTTCAAAACATCCATACTCTCTATACGTTCGAAAACCCTAATCCCGGAGTCGTCGGAGGCACGAAACCAAGGCGAGGACAGTCGTGGACGAATTCGGGAGACCTCTAACGTTGTGGTAAGTTCTGATCCGTTCGTTTCTTTACAATCTTGATTCGAAAACGAAACCTAACTTAATCTTTTCCCTTTCGACACCCGAATCGGATCTAGAACGAAGAACCCGACGAACCGAGGAGATAAACGGTGGACTGGAAGCCAAGCCTCTGAATCAACGATCCCGGACGCCCAAAGATCTGTAAGTTAATCTTACTATGGTTTGGGAGGATTGAAAATACACTTAATCTAAAGATTTAAACCAAGTACGTAAAATCTGTCAAAACGAAATCTTTAATGGCACAGTATATTTGCATCATTTTTCCGAACCCTTAAACCTATTCAAACGAGAAAACTTAAAACACAAAGAACGTTCCTAAGATGTAAATCAAGCTACTGTAAAATTTTCATAATTTTTTGTTATCATTTGATATCTGAAATCGATCTCAACTGAACTGCTTTGAATTTGAATCATGAAATCTGGACAGAACTTAGGTCCGAACTTGTAGACGTTTTTGATAATAGATCTAGACCGATTCAAAACTTTGGTTGAACATGAAAGTTGTAGGTATATGTCTTAGGTATCTCTCTGTAAAAGTTCATCAAATTTGGATTTAGTTTGCTATGGTAGATCTTGAAATCTTGAAACTGGTGTTGAAATTTTTGGACAGAATATTATCCTGTTAAAAATTGACGTTTTCACCTACTTCCGTATCTCGGATCGGAAAACTTAAAACATGAAACTTGTTCATCTCTGTGTTTCCAAGTTACCGTCAAATTTTAGAATTTTCGGAGTTAAACCTGATTTTTAATGAATTTTGAAGTAAACTGTGGTTGACCGAGTCAAATCTTGATATCTTGTTGAAACGGTTGAACTAGCCTTTAATGTTTAAACGAGTAGAAGACTCTTTTGAAACAAATACAAGAAATCTGAAATTTAGGAAATCCCCTTACAAACTTGATCTTTTAAAATATTTGGGTGAGTGCTCTGCAGGGTGTCCTCCTAACGATTCACTTCGTGCCTATATGAACGATGGTGACCCGCGCGAAATTTTGAGATATGTTGCCGAAACGGCATGAGATATATGGCCTACACTCTCGTGAATATCCATATGGGTTTCCTGAGGCTCCGGAGTGGTACTGGGTATGGCAGATACGGCTGCAGCCGCCGGGCTACCGGCTAAACTTGACGAGATTGCGATGCAATCGTGAGATACTTGAAATACTAAATCTTGAGTGTAATGGGGATAGTTAAAAATATTATTAGTTGTTGTTTAAATTATTAAATGTTTTATTTAAATTAATTATGGCTTTTATTTAAATTATGCTAAATGTATGATTGATTAGTGCCATGAATTGATTATGCAAATTGGTTAGACAATTAAATTGAATTATTTATGATTTATTGTCATGATTTTATTTAAATATTAATTAATGGCTTTGAAACCCCACGATCATGTCTGTATTAACTTACTCAGCAAGTGTGCTGACCAAACCATTTTATTTCCTTTTTCCTTACAGAATATGTGGAATGAGCATGAGCACTATATACATGGGGGAATTTTTGGGAAACTTTCTATTTTAAATTCTTGCATTAGACTATAGTATAAACGGGCCTATTTAACCCGTGTTTTGGCCATGTTGGCCCTATTTACATTTTCCGCTGCAATACTTATACTTAGATACTATTATTCCGCTGCATTATAATATTTATTTTGAACTTATATTGAATGGGCTACTTGAATGGTTTTTAAATGTTTTAAATACTGCAATACCTAGCCTTGCATCTCTTTAGTGAGCTCGGAGAAAACGTGTCTTACTAGAGAGGTGTGGCGGTGACATCCCGACCTGGGTGACCAAAAACCGGGGTGTTACACCCGCCGCTCGTCTCCTTCCTTCGCGAAGCAGTCCCTCCCGGCACATTGTATAGGAGTTTTGCTGTATTCTTGTGAAAATATTGTTATTATACTGTGATAATAGCTAATTTCATTCAATAGTGTTGGGAACCAGTTTTGAGCAAATGTGTTCACAACCGATGTCTGGACTACTTAGGTGAACCACCACAGTAAATGTTCGACAAACTATTTATAGAAAGGGTAGCTGACAAATATGCACGAAGATCTTCTCCAACGGTCTGCTGTTTCATGTCCGGATTGTGCTCACGAAGTTTGGAAACCAAGATCTCCTAATCCGGACAACTCCATTCTAAGGATCAGTATAATTATGGTAAGATCTTACCTTGGAATGGAGCGTTGGTGTCTCTCTTCAAATAAGCCGGCCAAGGGATGAGATGCACACGGCTCACATTACACACCTTTCTCTCTTGTGCTATTGAAGTAATTGTGAGAGACATTCATATTCCTTCCAGTGTTCGTGATCTAATCTTATTGAAGGAAGAGAGTCGATCAACACTTTCTCGGGTGACTTGATCGAGATTGTGCTACTGTGTTCTTGATTGAAGTCGACGAATTCAATCAAGCCCTTCGAGGAGTCGTCAACACACGAGCCTAATTGATTACATTCGTGAAGGAGAAATTGCCAACAGTTTTCGACCAAGGGTGACTTGGAGGAGGAGCCTTCAAGGAATTGGAGGAAGGTCGGGGAGATCTTCACCAAGGCAGGGGGAGTGCTTTGGGTTGACAATTCGATCCGCTTGGAGATCGGAGTTGGGCAATTCACAACACTATTGCTTAATTGTGGATCAAGTTAAACAAGTAGTGAAATCTCCTGGATTGGTATCCCCCAGTTGTAGGCTTGTGCGGAACTGGGTCAACAAACCTTGAGTTTGTTCTTTTACAGTTTATTTATATTCCGCTGCTCATCATTATTAAAACTGTTTAACGTGTCCACGAAAGGTGTCTGAACTAGTGTTACAGGACCAGTTTACTGGTTATCCTAGCAAACGGACCTAACAATTGGTATCAGAGCCGCACGCTCGACAGCGAGATCCAGTCAAAGAAATTGATAACCAAGGTGGTTCAGTAACCAGACCCCCATTGCTCGATGGACCAAACTATGCCTATTGGAATGATCAAATGGAGGCATTTCTCATCGCACTAGATGAAGGGGCATGGGATGCAGTAGAAACTCAATATCATCCTCCAGTTGAAGAAAAAGATGGTGTGAAAACTCTCAAACCAAGGAGTGAATGGACTGCAACCGAGAAACGTGCTGCATCAAAGAACTCCAAAGCATTGAATGCTATTCACAATGCTCTTACAAAGGATCAATATAGACTTATCGCTGGATGCAAGATTGCATACGACGTATGGACTACTTTAGCCAATACCTATGAGGGTATGGCTCCGGTAAAGAAATCAAGAATCATTACACTTGATGCTCAATTTCATAAGATTACTATGGATGATAATGAAACTGTTGGCCAATATATTGGTTGCATTCGAGATCTAACCAACCAAGCTCTTCAGCTTGGCAAAGTGTATTCTCAACTGGACATTGTAGGTAAAATCATTGGGATGCTTCCAGAAAGATTCAACGCAAAGGTGGCTGCCCTCGAGCTATACAAGGACTTTGACAAATTGTAGGTTGATGAATTAATGGGTATCCTACAATCTTGGGAAATGGATCACTGCCCGAGGGGTAAAAGCAAACCAGTGGCATTCAAATCCGTGACCAAAGAGATGGAGGACTCTTCAATGGAAGATCTTGGAGACTACAGTGATGAAGAAGAGTTAGCCATGCTGTCCAAAAGGCTGAGTCAGATCCTAAAAAACCGAAGATCCAGATTCAACTCTTCCATGAAGAAGGATGCCGGGACATCTAATTCCAAACCTACTCCGAAAGTCTCTAAGTCGTTCGACAGAAACAGATCCAAACCATCTAAGACTGAGGATGACAAAGAAATCATCTGTTTTGAGTGTGGCGGAAGAGGTCATATCAAAAAGGATTGGGCTAATCTTCGACCAAAGGAGTCAAACAAATCATACCAAGTAACATTCAGTGACTCCGAAGATGAGAAGGAGTCCAGTGAAAATGGTCCAGACTATGGAGTAGCATTCGCCGGGACATGGGATTCAGACAGTAATGATGAAAACAATGCAGGTACCAGTACTAACTCAGTCAATATGGTTTCATCTAACATGGTGCATTCTTCTATCAGGGAACAGGAAGAGAGTATCAGCAAACTCAACGAACTCTATGAAGAAATGTTCGAGAAATTGGAAATATCCATTGCTGAGTCAGTAGAACTGCAAGTCGAGAATGGAAATTTAAAGGAGCATATCCAGGGTATCGAAAACAGAAATCAAGAACTTGAAAAGATGTTCAAAGAACTGTCTAAATAGGTGGATGAACTACTTGAGAAAAATGCAGAACTCCAGAAAGATAATGATGACCTAGAAGTGGAAAAGAATGACTACAAACTCTGGTACTATAGCATGCTTGGCAAGAAAGATGCTCTTCATACCGAACTGACTGAAGTTCAAGAAAAGCTTGCCAAGGCTGAAGACACTCTTGCTGCTTTGAACAAAGGAAAAGGAAAACTAGATGATGTCATATCTATGGGGAGACCAAGCAGTAACAAAAAAGGCTTAGGTTTTCAAGCTTCACCCTCAAAAGGGGTGAATAAAAGCAAATTTGTCTCCGGAGGAATGCTAAGTGAACACCAGACTACCAAGAAAGTTCTTCATCATACAAAAAGGAACAAATGGACGAGAAGACCTCCTCCTCCCATTCCACTCAGATGTGATTATTGCAAACTTGAAGGCCACAAAACTAAAAACTGTGGAATCATTGTGAGAGACCTACAAGCAGGAAGACCTATCATCTGGCCAAACGATAAAATCAAGATGAAGCTGATCTCCATCAAATGCGAATGGGTTCCTAAAGTTCAAAACAGATGCCATGTTGCCTTCTTATCGCATAAGAAGAAATCTAAGGACACAGTATGGTACTTTGATAGTGGATGCTCCAAACACATGACCGGTGAAAGGAACTTGCTCAAACATTACAAGGAAATTGATGGAGGATTTGTTGTATTTGGAGATGGTAAAAAGGCTGCCCTGGTTGGACAAGGAACCATTGAGAACAACGGCTCACGAGAACTATCTCCAGTGTTTTTTGTTGATGGACTTCAAGCAAACTTGATTAGCATCAGTCAATTGTGTGATGAGGATCTTGTTGTGCAGTTCACCAAGAAAGATTGTCAAGTGCTCAACCAAAATCAAGAATGCATCATGAGAGGTTTGCGCTCAAAAAATAATTGTTATCATCTTGTTCAAACATGCAATTTTGGCTCAGTTGCAGGAAAAAACCACATTATGCTATGGCATGAAAAGCTTGGGCATCTCAACTTCAAAGATCTGATCAGACTCAGTAGAACTGAAGCAGTCAAAGGTCTTCCTCACTTCAAAAACTCCAACGTGGAGTTCTGTGACGAATGTGCCAAGAACAAACAGCATAGGAGTTCACACAAGCTGTCTGAACACCTCGGATCGACTAAATGTCTTGACCTACTGCACATGGATCTTATTGGTCCTACTGAGGTTGAAAGCTTGGGAGGTAAAAGATATATTTTTGTATGCATTGATGATTATTCTAGATATACTTGGGTAGACTTTCTCAGGGAAAAAGGTGACGCTTTCAAAGCCTTTGAAAAATTAGGCAACCGCCTCATGACTGAGAAAGATACCAAAGTGAAAAGGATTCGAAGTGATCATGGACGAGAATTTGTAAACCAATCCTTTGAAGAATATTGCTCGGTTCATGGAATCAAGCATGAATTCTGGGCACCAAAAACTCCTCAACAAAATGGAGTAGTTGAAAGGAAAA
Source organism: Hygrophila difformis (assembly GCA_030278955.1). Lineage (NCBI taxonomy): Eukaryota > Viridiplantae > Streptophyta > Magnoliopsida > Lamiales > Acanthaceae > Hygrophila > Hygrophila difformis. The sequence continues at coordinate 22,944,196 of JAOANR010000003.1, forward strand.
ATCGCACCCTGCAAGAAATGTCAAGGGTCATGCTAAATGCCAAAAATGTAGCTGAGTTCTTATGGGCTGAGGCTATCAACACTGCATGCTATACCATAAATCGGGTCTACTTGAGACCTAACTCCCTCATGACTCCATATGAGATATGGAAAGGTAAAAAGCCATCTATCACTTACTTTCATATCTTTGGTAGCAAATGTTTTGTCTTAAATGACAGGGAACATATGGGAAAATTCCAAGAAAAGAATCATGAAGGAGTGTTCGTGGGATAATCTATCACAAGCAGAGCATACATGATATATATTCCAAAGACCAGGAAAGTTCTTGAGTCCACAAACGTTGCCATAGAAGATGTCTCATGCAAAGATCCTGCTCATCTAAATGATGATGAAATTCCATCAACATTACCTAGCAGTCAGAATTCAAGTCAGAACAATGTTGAACAAATCACCTCTGGTGAAGAGTCCACTGAATCGGTCCAAACACCCAGTCTGAACTCCTTATCACATGACTCTGAGTCCCAGAAAGACCTCAATGAACATATTCACAAACACCATGATCCTGAAGATATTATAGGTGATGTCAATGAAAAGAGGAAAACCCGAGGGAAGAAGATCGACTTCAAGGAATTAGCTGGTTTGCATTGCTATACATCCAAGATCGAACCGTCCAAAGTAGAAGAGGCTCTCCAGGATGAACATTGGATAAATCCCATGCAGGATGAACTACTTCAGTTCAAAAGAAATGAAGTTTGGACCCTCGTTGAAAGGCCCAAGGACAAGAACATAATTGGTACCAAGTGGATCTTCCGCAACAAAAGTGATGAAAAAGGAAATATTATAAGAAACAAGGCACGACTTGTCGCTCAAGGATACACTCAGGTTGAAGGAGTGGACTTCAGTGAAATATTTGCTCCTGTAGCAAGACTTGAAGCAGTTTGGCTCCTATTGTCCATCGCATGCTCACTGGGATTCAAGCTCTATCAAATGGATGTTAAGAGTGCCTTCCTAAATGGTTGGCTCAATGAGGAAGTGTACGTAGAACAGCCCAAAGGATTCGAGGATCCCCATCATCCACAACATGTCTACAAGCTCAACAAAGCCCCCTACGGATTGAAGCAAGCTCCTAGGGCTTGGTACGAAAGGCTCTCGAAGTACCTTCTTGAACACGGATTCGAAAGAGGAAGTCTCGACAAGACTCTATTCATTAAAAGAGAAAGCAAAGGAATCCTCATAGCTCAAGTCTATGTTGATGACATTGTCTTTGGATCGACACATCATGTTCTCAAGGATCACTTCATCGAAATAATGGATAAGGAGTTCGAAATGAGCATGGTTGGGGAACTGACTTATTTCCTCGGCTTGCATGTTACACAAAAGAAAGATGGCATATTCCTGAGTCAACCCAAGTATGCTCGGAACATTGTCAAAAAGTTCGGCATGGAGTCCAGCAAATCGGTCCGCACTCCTATAGGGACTAATGACAAATTGAGCAAAGATTCCAGTGGTCAAAGTGTGGATCAAAAACTCTATCGAAGCATCATTGGGAGTCTATTAAGCCGACTCCAAGGAATCACACTTGAAAGCTGCCAAAAGAGTGATCAAATATGTGTCCGGGACAAGTGATCTTGGTATATGGTATTATAATGAATCTAATCTCTCATTACTCGGTTATAGTGATGCAGATTGGGCAGGTGACACGGATGATCGAAAGAGCACGACCGGAGGATGCTTCTACATTGGAACCAACTTGGTTAGTTGGTACAACAAGAAACAAAGTTCCATCTCTCTTTCAACTGCCGAAGCCGAATACATCGCAGCTGGAAGTTTTTGTGCACAATTGCTATGGATGAAGCAAATGATGCTAGATTATGGAATTGATCAAGAAGTCCTCACTGTTCTATATGACAACATGAGTGCAATCAACATCTCAAAGAATCCAGTTCAACATGGGAGAACAAAGCATATTGAGCTCCGACACCACTTCATAAGAGAACTTGTTGAACGAGGAATTGTGTCCATACAACATGTCGGAACTACTGAACAACATGCTGACATTTTTACTAAGGCTCTAGAACATGGCAGATTGAAGAAATTAAGAAGAGATCTTGGATTATGCACGATCACCTAATATCCCAAAAATTGTGGAATAAGTTTTATATTTGAGAAATTTTCATATTTTTACATATATTTTATTACCTTAATGATTTTATTCTATTGTGTGGAATACTAACTCTTTTGGAAAGAAATCCTTGCAGATCAACCATGGTTACAATTCAATATGGTAGGAGTTAATTTTTAAACTTGATTCGAAAGCCCATCATTACACGTCCAGGGAAGGGATTGGCGGGAAAGGTTATTCACTTCCAAAATTCAAAAATATGATCATTACCGGCCTTGGAAACCGAGATCCACCTTCCATATCTTAACTAAGGGAAGTTTATCAAATCGTGCGCATATTCCCTTGATCGTGTTTCCTTATTTCCATAGGCTCTCCCTCCATAAACCCCCCGTAATTCTTCGAAAACTCTGTGATACTTCACTTGTTCTTGTCAAAAAGTTTTTTTTCAGCAACAATGGTGAGAACTCTCGGGAGCCAGAGTTCGAAATCGCAAGACCCCACCCCTACTTCATCCAAAGGAAGTAAGAAGGTGATATCCCCTGAGAATCCAGTGCCAAGGGACGTGCCAAAGCTGTTCAGAAGGCGATTGTGGAACAGACCATCTCTGAAACTCCATCTCTTGTTGCTGTTCCATTCCCTTCTTCATCTTCTTCCACTGCCGGAGAGAAGGGTACCACCATTGCTGTTCGAGATCCCCTTGACATTCGAGCCGAAGTTTTCGGAGCCAATACCATGAAGCAAAAAGAAGCCGAAGCCAAGGTGAAAGGAAAAGTTGTTTCCACCACAAAAACTCGAGAGAAAGCTGTTGCTAAGAAGAACGCCTCAATCAGTGAACGCGTTCAGGCAGACCTCGCCAAAGCACTGGAACCCCTGGATTCTATTCTGGCGAACATTCCCTCTATGGGATCTGGCCAGGTGACCGAAGCAGTCGTGCCCGCTAAAGATGCTGAACCCGCACCTAAGGATGCATCAAAGGTGTCCACTACAAAGCCCAAGAAGAAAACTCCAGCAAAGAAGGCTGCAGTGCAACCAAGTGCCATGACTGAGTCTGCTCCTGGTACCACCGTTGAAGAAAATCCCAAAGAACCACTATAAATCACTGCCACAGTGCCTCCAACCAGTTCACCAAGGCGTCGGAACCGGTCACTGAACAACTTGATGAAGAAGAACTTGACTCAGACTATGTGCAAGAGTCAGATGATGAAAGCTCTAGAAATGAATCCATGATTGACATAAGTGATGACGAGAAGAATGATGTTGTCAACGAAATTACTGAAGAGATTGCCTGGACCGCAAGTCAAAAGAGGAAGCATGAACTGAGGAAAGAACCTGAACAAACTGCCCCAGCCAAAGAACCTGCTCCCACTGAAATTGAGCAGGAAGAGGTAGAAGAGGACAAGGAATCCTCAAGCTCTGAGGATGATCAGAACAAGGAATCTGGAGGTGACACTGAACATCTTCAGGATGATGCCCCTGACCCGACTGAGGGGGAGAATCCCACTGAAGACAAGTCCGAGGAATTGGGATTGCAAGATACTCAAAGTGAAGAAGAAGGATCTGAGGAAGAGGGATCCGAGGAAGAAGACGAAGAAACTGATGAAAAGGCTGGAGAAGAAGAAGAACCTGAGCACATCGAAGAGGAGGAACCCCAGACTGAAATTCGAGAACCAACTCCACCAGCAAGGCGTTCACCAAAGGAGTCCAAACCAAAGAAGCGGACTCGTTCTGAACCTGAAGGATCTGTCAAAGTTACTGGATCAAAGAAGCGGAAGATTGCCGAATCCTCATCTGAGGATCATGAACCAGAGATCATTGACGCAGGGAATGCCATAACCACTGCCTTCTACTATGAAGTGTCCGATTAATATTTCACAAATGTTCTGGAAAAGATGAAGGTACATCCAGAAATTCGGTTTGCTGCTGCAAGATATGAGGAAATGGGATGGCACAAATACTTGGAGGAAAGGTCTCTACTATTCCGGGGAACGGAGATCAAGCAGTACAAAGGACATGTAGTTAGGCATTTCTATGCAAACCTGAGCGCTGACATCCTCAACACCAAAAGCCCCTGGGTTGAACTCAGCTATGCACATGGAGAGCTATTCGAACTCAAAGCCAGAGCCCTGAACCGATTCCTCCAGGTACCTTGAACTTCTCTGAAATCTGTTTATTCTCGTGGTGCCAAGTTTCCCATGAACACTATTGCTGAGACTCTAACTGGAGTGGAAGGAAAACGATTTCATGGCAAAGGGTTATGTACAGGTGTTCTGACACAAAGGTTTTCACTCCTTTATAAACTATGTGCACACAACATTATGTCCACTGCTAACCATTCTGTTGTGTCCAAAAGCATGTGTAAGTTTTTGTTTGCCATAGATCAGAAATATGAGATCAACTATGGAGCCCTTGTGCTCGAACAAATGCTGGTTTTTGCGGACAAAATCAAAAGAAAATACAACACCACACTGCCCTTTCTGGGCCTCATCACTGAGTATCTGCAGCATCTCCACATACTTGGAAGCAAACATGATCATCCTGAGGACATTGCTGATTTCAAACTCTCCTCGACCCTTGCAAAGAAGAAGCCCGATTTGGCTGGACCAGGAGGAAGGATCCCTGCAAAAGATGCCTTCTCCATGCTCCGTGATGAACTCGCCGACCATATCAACCATCATAAAGTATTGGAAGCTCAAGTGCACACTCGTGTTCAAGCTGCTGAAAAGCTATTCAGACAGCTTCCTGATGTTTGGTTGGATGAAGAAAAGGAGTTGGATACCAATCCAGAGGAGGAGTCTGGTGATTCTGATTCAGATTCCTCTGAAGAATCAGAGTGATGTGCCCTTTTTAAGCAGATTGTGCGCCAGAGGGGGAGTTCAGTTGATATAACCGATGATCGGTTCCTCTGGCACGCACTACATCATGAAGAGGGAGTCCACCGCTGAAACCTGCTGCTGGAAATGGGTAACGTTTTTTTTGTTTTTGTTTGAACAATGTTTGTGAACTGTTTCTGACTGTTTTTGGACTATTGCACTATGGCCTGTAATAATTAAACTATGATCTTGCTTGCAATATTTTTGTTTTATTGCCATGTGCTTGGTTTGATGTAAATGCTCCTAGATTTGATTGATAGGATATCTTGTACGGAGCATTAGAATAGTTTGTCTTGAATCGGGAAAAATTGTAATAGGCGGTTGGGACAAAATGGGAAAAATTTCTTCATTTGTGCTCTTGTGTAATATGTTTAGACATCGGTTAGATCAACTCATATACTGGCCCACATTCTGCCAAAAAGGGGGAGATTGTTGAGAACCAGTTTTGAGCAAATGTGTTCACAAATCACAACCGATGTCTGGACTACTTAGGTGAACCACCACAGTACATGTTCGACAAACTATTTATAGAAAGGGTAGCTGACGAATATGCACGAAGATCTTCTCCAACGGTCAGCTGTTTCATGTCCGGATTGTGCTCGCGAAGTTTGGAAACCAAGATCTCCTAATCCGGGCAACTCCATTCTAAGGATCGGTATAATTATGGTAAGAAGATCTTACCTTGGAATGGAGCGTTGCTGTCTCTCTTCAAATAAGTCGGCCAAGGGATGAGATGCACACGGCTCACATTACACACCTTTCTCTGTTTTGCTATTGAAGTAATTGTGAGAGACATTCATATTCCTTCCAGTGTTTGTGATCTAATCTTATTGAAGGAAGAGAGTCGATCAACACTTCCTCGGGTGACTTGATCGAGATTGTGCTACTGTTTTCTTGATTGAAGTCAACGAATTCAATCAAGCCCTTCAAGGAGTCTTCACCACAAGAGCTTAATTGATTACATTCGTGAAGGAGAAATTGCCAACAGGTTTCGACCAAGGGTGACTTGGAGGAGGAGCCTTCAAGGAATTGGAGGAAGGTCGGGGAGATCTTCACCAAGGCAGGGGGAGTGCTTTGGGTTGACAATTCGAACCGCTTGGAGATCGGAGTTGGGCAATTCACAACACTATGGTTTAATTGTGGATCAAGTTAAACAAGTAGTGAAATCTCCTGGATTGGTATCCCCCAGATGTAGGCTTGCGCCGAACTGGGTCAACAAACCTTGAGTTTGTTCTTTTACAGTTTATTTATATTCCGTTGCTTATCATTATTAAAACTGTTTAACGTGTCCACGAAAGGTGTCTGAACTAGTGTTACAGGACAAGTTTACTGGTTATCCTAGCAAACAGACCTAACAAATAGCAAAAGCTAATGGTGTCAGTAGCTAATTTCATTCAATAGCTATTGTTATTCCTGTAATCTATATCATTCAATAGCTAATTTCATCTGAAAATATTGTTATTGTACTGTGAAATCGATGTATTCCTGTGAAGTCAAAGTTATGTCCATTTTTTTAACTTTGTTGTATCTTTGACTCTGGAGTAGTAACAAAAGCTGCTTGTCGAGTATTGATAGGGCAAATAGTACAGTAACTTATTGAAGTATGGTTGAAGATTAATAGCGACAATAATATACAGGAAATTAAATAGGGCTTCAACCAGCAAGAGGCAAAAAATTCAAAACAAGAATACTAGTAGTTATTGTAGTAGTCTAGTTAGAATTATTAGATGCATAATTTTGTAGGAATATATATTTTGAAGTGATGAAATGAGCCATGTTGTGTGCCCAATTTCAAGAGTTTCAAGTAGCATTTCTCCTCTCTCTTTTAAATTATCATAATTTTTTCTGTACTTTATGGGCACTAATCATTGATCAAGCAGCGACTTGTTTGTCTGTTGACATCACTAACTGATCTCATATAGTATATTAAAATTTTCTAAAATTTTCTGGTGCGTGGAACACTGCTATTCTTCAGCGGTTAATTAAGATTGCTTAATTAAATAGCTCTTGTATCTTGTTTGAATATCTTGCTTAATTAAATATGCATCTTGTAAAACATAAATTTCTTTTTTCTTGTTTGAATATAGATTAATGGAGTCAATGGGTTCGAAAACTAGTGGTGATGCCGTGGAAGTATAATCGTCCTAGCCATTAGAAATGGAACCACGCTCTGATCACTGGAGCCAAAATCAAAAGAAGCAGAAAAAGTTGAAACTGAAAAGCCTGAAGTTGTAATTGAGAATAAGATACCCAGACCTCGATCTATTGCGTGGAATCATTTTACAAGAAATGAAGCTGGGGATAAAGCCAAATGCAAGCACTGCGCCACCCCAATATCCTGCAAAAGTAAGCTAGGTACAAGTACTAGTGCTATGTTGAACCATCTCAAAAGATGCAAAGCAAAGTTGGATGAGGTTGAGGATGAAGAAAGACAAGGGAAGAAGCTGAAACAGGTAACAATGCATAATCGATCTAGAAGGGGGAGTGATTCCACTGTTATAAATTCTTATTTGCATTTTGATCACAACAATGTCACAAAGCACCTGCAAAATGGATTGTTGTTGATGAGATGCCATTTAAAATTGTGGAATCTGAAGGATTTCGTGAATTCGTAAGTGTGCTTCAGCCTAGACTTCCATTAAGAAAAACTTTGGTTAGAGATTGTATCAAAATGTATGAATATGAGAAGTTAAAGCTAGAGGGCTTTCTGAAGAAATATAAGGGTAGTGTTTGCCTCACAACTGACATTTGGACATCATGCCAAAATCTCAGTTATATGTCTTTAACAGCTCATTTCATTGATGAAAGTTGAAATCTGCACAAAAAAATTCTAAACTTTTGTCCAATTCTTAGTCACACTGGCTTTGCAATTGGAAAAAAAGTTGATTGTTTGGTGCCTGGAAGATCAAGAATGTTTTCACTATTACAGTTGACAATGCAAGTGCCAATGATGTTGGATTGAAGTATTTGAAAGATAGATTGAAAAAATGGGGAGGGACAGTGTTAGATGGAAAATATCTACACATGAGGTGTGGGGCACATATCCTTAATCTTATTGTTAAGGATGGTCTGAAGGAAGTGAAGGGTTCAGTTGAGTGAATTCGTTCTACAGTTCTTTATGTGAGGTCGTCATCGAATCGAACACAAGCATTCAAGAAGTTGATGGAGAAAGCACGATTGAGCACAAATGCTAATGTTTCACTTGATGTTGATACAAGATGGAATTCAACTTACAATATGTTGAATTCCGCCTTAAGAGTGAAAGATGCATTTGACTTGTTAGAATGTGATGAGAAGTATGGGGAAGAACCGAGGAAAAGTGGGAAGATGCCACCGACTGAAGATGACTGGACATGTGTGCGTGGGTTTCTCCTTTTTTTTTAAGTGTTTTCATGACACAAACGTTAAAATTTCATGTTCCAACTTTCAAACTCTCATTTTCATAATAGTTCTTCATTCCTCTCGCTTTGATTCACTTTTTGAAGTTTTTTTTGCTGACACAATTGTTAAATTTCCAGGTTCCAAGTATGTAACAGGGAATTTATACATGAAAGAAATTTTTCGTGTTGCATACAACATCCAGTCAATGATTGGGCATTCAGATGTAGTGGTTACATCAATGGTTTCCAAGATGTCTGAAAAGTTTTTCAAGTATTGGAGGGATTGGAAGAATGTCAATGCAATGACATATATTGCAACAATTCTTGATCCACGTCACAAAATGCGTTGAGTAACTTTTATGATCAATCGTGTGTATAAAGAAATTGAAGCAAATGAGTTGCTTGAGATGATTGAGGATGTTTTAAGAATGATGTGTTTGAAGAATATAATTCTACACCACAATCCAGTACTACAATGGATCCATCTACTCAGCTTCGGTCTACTCTCACACCAGATGGCATGCAAATTGATGATTTTGAGATGAAGTTGCAAAGGGAGATGGAAGAATATGAAGCATTTGAAGTTCATGCTTCATTAAAGTCTGAATTGGATAAGTATTTGGGTGATTAAAGCGAAAAGATGACTCAACCAAACTTTGATAGATTGTACTGGTGTAAAACCACATATGCCCTTTGGGACTAACACCCACCAGGATTCCAAATCATAATAAAGATCCTAGAGACGTACCCTTGGGATCAACCCACCTCTGGGACTCGTACCCACGAGGGATGTGAAAGCAGTAACCCTATACAGACCGCTCCGGAGCCTTAGATAACCCATACAGATACATCTAGGAGTATAGACTCTTACAATCACTAAACCATAATAACCATAATCGCCGTTTCGGCTACAAGAGGGAGCGGCCCAACGAGCTCCACCAAGTGCACTTACCCTCTAAAAATATTGGGCATCCCATTCGATTAAAACTTACAAAGTTTCAAATCCACATTTTTAACATTTTCATAATATTACTACACTTCCAGAGTTTACATAATTGAATATGAGTGAAGATCGACTTATCATTCACCAAGAATACACAAGATGGATTTACCGACAAATGTAACACTGTGGCAGATTTCAAAATAGCATTTGGAAATATAGCAAATCATTTTCAAAAATTCCGAAACTTTTACAGGAGCTAGGAAACACCAAGATGAATATTTTTCATAGAAATAGGCATCTTCAAATTCGGACTCTAAATAGGCCATAAAAATCGATTTCAGAAACCATAGATTCAAGGACTTTAAACACTTCAGTGAATCCGACCACAGTGTAATAAAAAATCAATAACTATTCCAAACGAGTTCCTAAAATTATAAACATTTATGGAGATGTTCTAGACACAATATGGAACAAATCTTATGAAGACACCGACCACAAATATCCAACATAGTCTGATCCAAAATGCACAACACAATCGGACAACTTAAAAACTCAAATCTGACAGTATATTATAGCAGCAAACCAGATCCGTTTTTGGGTTTCAAATCTACTCCAAAAATTCTAAAAATTTACAGGAAGCATCTTTAGAATATTAGGAACATTTTTAGTTTAGAAAAGATCTTCTAAAAACATACAGATCTAAGTCGAATTTGCAAGAAAACAGAAACTAGTCGAGCGAAAACCCTAGTGACAGATTTCATACGGAATGGAAAATGATCTAGATCTCGACTTGCACTCAACCAAAATCTCTAAAACTTTATGTGCATGACATTAACTTACCTTGGATGAGATTTGAATCGAAATCCTTCTTGGTAGTATCCCCGAGATTGTCCGGATCAGCCCCAACAATCCTCTCCTCCACCGATTGATCCTATTATGGAGTAGTTGGAAGAGATCTTAGTTCTAGGGCCTGAAATCCGAATGTAGGATAATGGAATTGGATTGAGACCTTACCTAAACATAGAAAAATGTATTGGGTGCTTGAACTCGCCCAAAGCTCCCTGGAAAATGAAGAACAACCACTCAAACTCACTAACACTCAAGAGGAGACTGATTTTCGGAGAATGGTTTGGGGTGGGGTTTTGGGGGCTGTTATGGGTTGGAATGGGAGTGTAGAGGTTTCCAAAGAGTAGCTTAGTGACCATAGGGAAGTGGGGAATGATTAATGGTAGTAACTCTCGAAAATTCACCCCCTCCAACTCTCATTCATTCCACCCACTCTCCAACTAGTTCAATGAATCTCATATGTATTCATGCATCCTCTTTAATCCAATTTTGTGGGGAGTTAATACACTCAAAAACCATCCAAATGAGTCCCAAAACATCCCGCAATGACTGAGGATTGGGTTTGAATCGATTGGGATCGCTCAACACCAGAATTAAGGCCAAAAATGCATGAGGCGTTTCAAACCGCCGCTTCTGCACGGCGGCATGCGGGTGGCGTGCCACCGCCCCGCCGCCGCGCGGCCACCCGCACGCGATTTTTTCTATTTTTTTTATATTATGATTTTTATTTTTAAAAATCATAACGTGGGAATTATCCGTGATCGTTGGGATAATTCGATAAACTCATTTCGAGTTGCTATCGTCCGAAAAATATTTAATTCCACTCTCTTGGAGTTATTTCAGTTTCGATAATCAAATCCAATTCTTTAATTTTGGATTTAAATCTCGATGTCGATTTCTCGGGTATTACAGTTTTTATTTTGTGTTTTGTTGTTGTTTTATTGCAGGAAACATTGAATATCATTGTGAAGCTAAAGCTGGAATTGAGATGGAGAACAACAATACAAAACTTCAGAAATATCCAGGTTGTGTTATGTTAATTTTTGTGGTCACCACGAAAGTAAGCAACATGGTAACTTGGTAAATTATCATGGATTTAATTTAAAAGACTGTCCGGATTCTTGGTTCTTGCTTTAAACATATTAAAGTTGTAGATTTTCCATGCATTGTGTTTGTGTGTTTGGCATGGAGATTTCAATCATTTTGCTAAAGAAAAATTTAGTTTCTGGAAATGAGTTTTGTATTGGACCTTTAGCACTTAACTGCTTCCCCGGGCAAAGTCTAAGTGTGAGGATATGGGGATCCTCAAATTTTAATGCAGCATATGTTGTTAAATTCTTCATTAGAAATTATTTAAATATCTGTTGCATGTCCAATTGTTTCATTAAAGAAAAATCTTCCAGAATTTTTAATAATACTTTAGACTTTGAATGGAAAATCCATGATTAGTTGTGTTGTGATTGTGTGTTGCTTTTCCTTTTTTGTTATTTTTTTGGATGATAGTTCAAAGTACTCTAGAAAGAAATTTATAGATGGAAAATTTATACCTTCGAACATCTTTAACACTTAGATTTTGTTTTGGCAAGGTCTAAGTGTGAGGATGTGCAACATCCTCACATTTTGATGTGAGAAATTTATTTATTCATGTTATAATTAATCAATTCTCACATAGTTCAAAGGTGCTAAAATTTCCAGATTTACATTTGTAAGGCTTTGAATTAAAATTCATCTTTTTGTGTGTTTGTGCTTGTATTCTTGTGTTCTCATTTTTACGTTTCTTTGGGCAGGAAACAAGTGAGAACTTTAAAAGGCTTGGATCAAGAACATGGAATGAGACAAGAGAAACTTCAGTGGAAGTGAAGAACTAAAATATTTCCCAGGTTTCAATTTATATTTGTGGCGAGAATCATAAGCCACCAGAAAGGTATGTTTGTTGGTAGCTTGGTGAAATTTTCTATTGTTCTTAGCCTTTCTTTGGTAGTTGTACAAATGTCCAGATTTTTATTTCTTGGTTCAAGCGTATCAAAAGCACGTTCCATGCTTGTGTAACACCCCGGTTTTCGCAACTCCAAAAGGCCGGGACATTACCGCCACATTCCTTGTTTAAGCCTGCCGGATGCAACCTTACCCAAGGAATGCTAAGGCTCGAATCGCATCACATACAAGAATATAATCATAATACTTAAAATTTGAAAAATTATGTCCGAAACATCCAACATAGTTAATAATACAGAAGAGTAATGCGAAGGCCTCCAGGCCAAAACAGTAATCTGAATAAAGTGCAGAAGTAAGTTCAATGCAATTTAAATAAATGCGGCTTAAAACTCCCAAATCCCATGAATGTTGCATGCTCACATGTGCTCCTCAAACTCTGTAGGAAAAGAAATAAACAACACAATTCAGTATGAAAATAATGAGTAAGCCAACCATCCCATATTAAGTTATGGGGTTTTAAAATGGATTGACTTGAAAATGATTTTTAGGAAGAACACTAATTAAAATGTTTGAATCTATTTAACCAATTCGACTAGCATATATATAAAATATATTTTCACCATCGTGCATAGAACATGGGGACACCAAAAGAGCTCCAAACATAGTGGGAATTCATCCCTCAACAATGCCAACGGCTTATCTATATCGACACGCTCCCGGGGCCCATAAATAACACTCACAAGTATTATTTAGGGATATAGACACAATCACAATAATTATCATAAGGAGGGGGCAGCCCGCATGGCTCATCCCTAGTGCACTCGCCCTCCGGAGCCTAAATGTGGGCATACCTACCCGAAATCTAGTGCACAATGGGTTTCAAATAAATTACTCATTTAAAGTTAATTAGGTTTTCCAAGAATAACCTTTGTTTTCCACCAAAACATATCACAACATGCCATCTTCATACAAGATGCATAAGATATTTTTCATGAATCGTAAAAGATTTCATATCAAGTAAGTTATCATAATCTAGCTTGTAGAAACTTAAAATTTTCAAAACAGTTCGCTGTTACTGACAAGAGTCGGAAATAAATATCCCATTAAATAACTACCAAACCAAAAATTCTGAAACTTTTACAGTAGATTCTACATTCAACATGGAGCAACTTTTATGAAGAACACTAAGTTTAAATCCTGCTCAAGATAGGTGTAATGAAGGGTCCAAAAGAAACAATAGGAATAACCGCGCCACAGAAACAGGTTTCAAAAGAAAACTTTCTGGTAATTATTTACTCGCCCAAAAATTCTAAAAATTGGCAGAGAGCTTCCAAACACATATATGAACAAATTTGTAGAAGAACACAAGTCCTAATTCATAGTGGAAGTGACAGAAAAACGAGAATCTTTGTATATGTATAAACCTGTCAACTCGAGTTTGGAAAACACATTTTAAAGATTTAAAGTTTGGTAATTCATTATTCGGCCAAAATTTCTAAATTTTTACAGAGGTCTTCCTATCACGTAAATAAACAACTTTGTAGAAGAACAAAAATTCTAATTCACGACGGAACTATATGAGAAACACAGATCTTTTCGGAATAACAATTCTGCCAGCACTTGTAAAAACCCTAATTCGATTTCTACGGTTCAAGTGGTGAATCAAATTCGACCCAAACTTAGTAAGGGGTGTGTTGGCTTACCTTGCACCAAGGTAGGGTTAGAAACAAGGATTCGCTGGTTTGATTAGCAAGGATATCGCCTTTGACGTCCTAAAATCTTCGAGATGGCTGCGTTCGTCTAACCTTGAGAAAGAAGTCTTGATCGCCGCTGCCTCCACAGGAACTCTTCAGGGTTTTCTCTTTTTTTGGTTCTTGGTCGATAATTCTTATGCCAGAGGAATTTTGCAGACTGGTTGGAGAAGTTATGGACGGTAAACTTGGGGTCTTGGATGATTTATTTATTTATTTTTGGGATCCAAATATCTTATAAGATCAGCTCCTAATCTAATTTAGTATACTAGATCAAATATGAATGTGATTGGGATCAATTAGTCAAGATTTGGATTGCTTAAAGATTATATGTTTAAGATATCTTATATTATTATTATTATTATTATTATTATTATTATTGTTGTTGTTGTTGTTATTATATGCATAATATTTCCTACCTATTATTAGTGTATAAAAATAAGAATCCCTGAATACTAATTAGGTTCCAACAAGTACACATCATAGCAATTCAAAAATTAACTCTTCCTCCATCACTTAAACACAACATATAAAAATTATAGCATAATTGAAGACTATGTATATCAATCCAGTTTAGATTAAACCTTAAAATAACTAATATAATTGTTAATCAATAACTCCATAAATAATTAATAATAATCTCGGGTATTACAATCTACCCTCTTTAAAATCAACTTCGTCCTCGAAGTTGCTTCTCGGGTATTATATTTTACCCTCCTTAAAAATTGACTTCGCCCTTGAAGTCACGTATCGTCTAAGGTTAGAACAACATGTAAGGTTTCGTGGAAAAGAGAATGCGAGCTACAATGATAGTTTGTTAGCTCAGCGTAACCTAAAGTAGGTTCCTAATAGGATTGTTACATTCTCCCTCACTTAGGATTACAGTTATGTCCCCATAACTGCTACATGGTGATTTTGGGCGAGATGTAAGTGTCATAATAAGTCTAGGTTCATAAACTCAAAGCAAGCAGGAAAGTTGAATGAACAATCGAGCAAGGAAATGAATTATATTGGATGTCAGTCTTAAAAACAATTCTAATGAATGCATTTAAGCCTAACTATAATCAAATGTATGCTCGTGAGTATGACCCATCCCAAATTTAAAAACTATTTCACGCACTGTTTAAAAATATTTTTTTATGCAAGAAAGGTCTTTCATGTATTTCTAGAAAAATAAATAATAATATTCTGAAGAATTTAAAATTTAAAATATTTTTATAGACCTAAAATTTAATAAATAACTTTTATACAAGTAAAGCTAAAAATATTTATATACTCTTAAAATATTGGCCCAAAAGAATCGAACCGCTCTGATACCACTCTGTAACACCCCGGTTTTCAAAACTCCAAAAGGGCCGGGATGCTACCGCCATCTCCCAATTAAGCTCGCCCTAAGCTAACTTAACTGGAAGATGTTAAGGCTCACATCATACCAAACTCTAAAATCCATGTAAACGACTCTACAAATTAAAAATAAATGCAGTAATGTAAAATAGGGCCAACATAGCCAAAAAGATTTCTAAGTGCTTAAAGTAACATGCGGAAGCTAAGTATTAAAAAGGAAAATGGATAAATTTAAAATTGAGTGTGGCTTTAAAAAGTCCCAGATCCCATGCATGCTGGATGCTCATACGTGCTCGTCATAGTATGTAAGAAAAAAAAAATAAACAACACACATCAGTAAATAAATTACTGAGTAAGCCAACCCATCCCATATCAAGTTATGGAGTTTTAAGAGGATTGACTTAAATAAAAATATTATTTTATTTAGAGAAGACACAACTTTAGCAGACAGGTTAAAACATTACATATTATTTAACCAATTAATTAACATAAAAGAAACATGTTTTCACGATTGTGCCTAGAACATGGGGACACCAAAGGAGCTCCAATAATAACGGGAATTCATCCCTAAACAATGCCAACGGCAGCCTATATCGACACGTACCCGGGGCCCATAAATAACACTCGCAAGTATTATTTAGGGATATAGACACAATCATAATATTTCAAAATAAGGAGAGGGGCGGCCACGCATGGCTCCACCCTAGTGCACTCGCTCTCCGGAGCTTAAATGTGGGCATACCTACCCAAATTCCACACACAATGGGTTTCAAAGTATAACTAATAAGTATACATGTATCAATTTTTCCCAAGAATCGACTTTTGCTATCAGAAACAAATAAAGATGTCATCTTTACCCAAATCATACATAACATGATTGATATAAATCGCCGAATGGTTTATATCAAGTATGAAATACAACTAGGATAGTAAAAATTAATTAAATCCTCCATATTCGAAGTGCAACATGCCAACAGTGAACAAGCCATGATGATAGACAGTTTAGGAATGAACCGCTCGGCCAAAAATTACGAAATTTTTACAGCAATTAGATAACACAAAATTGAATATTTTTTGTGAAATACATTTTTTCCAAATTTGGCTTCTAAATATGTGAAATCGAGGGTTCAACAGAAGGCATAGTTTTTTCACGAATTCAGAAAATACATTTTAAGATTAATTTTCTGAGAATGCATCATTTGGCCAAAAATAATAAAATTTTACAGGTAGATTCTAGACACATAGATCTACAATTTTCATGAAGAAAGGTTTCGCAAAATCTGACTCGAGGTTAATGATTTTGGACAGTTTTTATAGAAAGTACACTTGACAGATTTGGGGAGCTTATGGAGTAGTTTTGGAAAAATAATCACTGACAGCGCCCTAGTTCTCCAAAAATTATGAAATTTTAACACTATATCCAAGACACCTAGATCTAAAAGTTTCATGTTGAAAACTTTTCAAAATTCAAAATTTAAGTTAATGAAACAATTGGATTTTACATAATTAAAAAGCTGTCAGAAATTGAAAATTCTTAATTTGGATTTCTACGACTCAAACGAAGGCGAAATTCGACCCAAACACATGGTAAGGGGTGTGTTGGCATACCTTACACCAGATTGGGGTTGGAAAAACGTGAACTTGATGATTGATTTGGAAAAAAAAATCGCCCAATGCCTCATCTCCACGAAGAACGCTCAACGTTCTTTTTTTGTTGATCGAATTTGCTTTGGAAGAGAAAGTGCATAGTGTATTCTTTTTTTAAAGATGCTGGACGGTAGAAAGGAGTCTTGGACGTGATTTTTGGAATAAAAAATCTTCCAAGATCAGCTCCTGGATTTATTTACTATCCTAGGTCAAATTCGGAGGAGATTTAAATCGATTTGGTAAGATTTAGATTGTTCTAAACTATATATAGTTAATATCTCCTATATTATATTTTTATTTATTCACTCCTCATTTATTATTATTATTATTATTATTATTATTATTATTATTATTATTATTATTATTATAATTATAAAGTAAAATAATATGCATACAAATAATTACACAAGTAATTAAATGTCTACATACGTATATATATGTTAATAAAACTAGAATGATCTAGGGTATTACATTCTACCATCCTTAAAAATCAACTTCGTCCTCGAAGTTGTCTCTCGGGTATTACATTCTACCCTCCTTAAGAATAGACTTCGTCCTCGAAGTCGCCTATTATCTAACGATAAAGTAATTCATGTACATATTCAAATAAATGTGATCTCTGAGCATATTAAAGTACTATGTCCACAACAGAGAATAATTCAAATGTTGATGCACTAAGCGAGCTCTAAGTCATGAATAAAATGTATAAGTTATACACATACATTTCATTTAGCTAAAAAAAATCTAGGCTTAGAAGCTCAGAGCAAGCAGAGAAGTTAAATGCACAAACCGAGATAGTAAATGAATGCACATGTATGCAGATGACCCATTCCCCAATTTGAAAAATAATTCAATGCATGATATTAAAACATTTTTATGCAGAAGAGAACTTTCATGAATTTTTAGAAAAATAATAATAATATTATGATGAGTTTAAAAATATAATATTTTTATAGACTTAAAAATATAATACATAGCTTTTACAGAACAATAGGTAAAAACATTTATATACTCTTAAAATAGTGGTCCAAAAGAATTGAACCGCTCTGATACCACTCTGTAACACCCCGGTTTTCGCAACTCCAACAGACCGGGATGTTACCGCCACATTCCTTGTTTAAGCCTGCCGGATGCAACCTTACCCAAGGAATGCTAAGGCTCGAATCGCATCACATACAAGAATATAATCATAATACTTAAAATTTGAAAAATTATGTCCGAAACATCCAACATAGTTAATAATACAGAAGAGTAATGCGAAGGCCTCCAGGCCAAAACAGTAAGTTCAATGCAATTTAAATAAATGCGGCTTAAAACTCCCAAATCCCATGAATGCTGCATGCTCACATGTGCTCCTCAAACTCTGTAGGAAAAGAAATAAACAACACACGTCCGTATCAAAATACTGAGTAAGCCAACCATCCCATATTAAGTTATGGGGTTTTAAAATGGATTGACTTGAAAATGATTTTTAGGAAGAACACTAATTAAAATGTTAGAATCTATTTAACCAATTCGACTAGCATATATATAAAATATATTTTCACCATCGTGCATAGAACATGGGACACCAAAAGAGCTCCAAACATATCGGGAATTCATCCCTCAACAATGCCAACGGCTTATCTATATCGACACGCTCCCGGGGCCCATAAATAACTCTCGCAAGTATTATTTAGGGATATAGACACAATCACAATAATCATCATAAGGAAGGGGGCGGCCACGCATGGCTCATCCCTAGTGCACTCGCCCTCCGGAGCCTAAATGTGGGCATACCTACCCGAAATCTAGTGCACAATGGGTTTCAAATAAATTACTCATTTAAAGTTAATTAGGTTTTGCAAGAATAACCTTTGTTTTCCACCAAAACATATCACCACATGCCATCTTCATACAAGATACATAAGATATTTTTCTTGAATCGTAAAAGATTTCATATCAAGTAAGTTATCATAATCTAGCTTGTAGAAACTTAAAATTTTCAAAACTGTTCGTTGTTACTGACAAACGTCGGAAATAAATATCCCATTAAATAAATACCAAACCAAAAATTCTGAAAATTTTACAGTAGATTCTACATTCAATATGGAGCATCTTTTACGAAGAACGCTAAGTTTAAATCCTTCTCGAGATAGGTGTAATGAAGGGTCCAAAAGAAACAATAGGGATAACGGCGCCACAGAAACAGGTTTTAAAAGAAAACTTTCTGGTAATTATTTACTCGCCCAAAAATTCTAAAAATTGGCAGAGAGCTTCCTAACACATATATGAACAAATTTGTAGAAGAACACAAGTCCTAATTCATAGTGGAAGTGAAAGAAAAACGAGAATCTTTGTATATGCATAAACCTGTCAACTCGAGTTTGGAAAACACATTTTAAAGATTTAAAGTTTGGTAATTCATTATTCGGCCAAAAATTCTAAAATTTTACACAGGTCTTCCTATCAGGTAAATAAACAACTTTGTAGAAGAACAAAAATTCCAATTCACTACGGAACTATATGAAAAACACAGATCTTTTCGGAATAACAA
Source organism: Hygrophila difformis (assembly GCA_030278955.1). Lineage (NCBI taxonomy): Eukaryota > Viridiplantae > Streptophyta > Magnoliopsida > Lamiales > Acanthaceae > Hygrophila > Hygrophila difformis. Next base: position 22,963,569 of record JAOANR010000003.1, read on the forward strand.
TTCTGCCAGCACTTGTAAAAACCCTAATTCGATTTCTACGGTTCAAGAGGTAAATCAAATTCGACCCAAACTTAGTAAGGGATTGTTGGCTTACCTTACACCAAGGTAGGGTTAGAAACAAGGATTCGCTGGTTTGATTAGCAAGGAAATCGCCTTTGACGTCCTAAATTCTTCGAGATGGCTGCGTTCGTCTAACCTTGAGAAAGAAGTCTTGATCGCCGCTGCCTCCACATGAACTCTTCAGGGTTTTCTCTTTTTTTGGTTCTTGATCGATAATTCTTATTCCAGAGGAATTTAGCAGACTGATTGGAGAAGTTATGGACGGTAAACTAGGGGTCTTGGACGATTTATTTATTTATTTTTGGGATCCAAATATCTTATAAGATCAGCTCCTAATCTAGTTTAGTATACTAGATCAAATTTGAATGTGATTGGGATCAATTAGTCAAGATATCTTATATTATTATTATTATTATTATTATTATTATTATTATTATTATTATTATTGTTGTTGTTGTTATTGTTGTTGTTGTTGTTGTTGTTGTTGTTGTTGTTGTTGTTATATGCATACTATTTCCTACCTATTATTAGTGTATAAAAATAAGAATCCCTGAATACTAATTAGGTTCCAACAAGTACACATCATAGCAATTAAAAAATTAACTCTTCCTCCGTCACTTAAACACAACATATAAAAATTATAGCATAATTGAAGACTATATATATCAATCCAGTTTTGATTAAACCTTAAAATAACTAATATAAATGTTAATCAATAAATCCATAAGTAATGAATAATAATCTCGGGTATTACAGCTTGTGTGTGTGTTTTTTCCATGGATTTTGAGAGACTTTTTAAAGAAAAATGCTTGCTGGAAAATATTCATTTTTGAAAAATTCAAACACTTAGGTTCTATGTTAGCAAGGATCTAAGTGTGAGGATGTTACCATCCTCACATTTTAATGCAAGAAATTCATATTCATTAATGTTACATCAATTAAGTTCTTCCATAGTTCATCCTTATAATATTTTCCAGATTTTGCATTCTCTAAAGCTTTGATTTGAAATCCATATTTTGTATGTGTGACTGTTGTGTCATTTTTATGTGTTGGGTCTAATGTTGTGTGTTCTCATGTGCTTTTCTTTTGAGGATATACTTTGGAATTCATTATGCTTATGGCTTGGAAAATATTCTTTAGCATTTTAACACTTTTCATTACTTTTAAAGATTGGACAGATCTGAGTTCTTAACTTTTATTCATAATTTCCAGTTTTTCAATGATGAGACGAGTTGAGTTCTAAGCCTTGTAAATTGTTTAAAAGCTGAACTTTAGAAACAAAGCCATGCTTGGTTAACATTTAAGGTTGCATTATATTTTGGTTGGAAAGTGCATCGAGGCTGTCTATTTTATATACACTTTTCCATGGCTGAAAATCTAAAGGATATGGGATGATCTTTATTTTTATTGTAGGGTTAAAAAGAGAGAAAAAAAAAAAAGAAAAGCTGAAGAAAAAAAATGATTGTTGAAAAAGAATCAGAAAAAAGAAAAAGAATCTGAAAAAAAAATGAATGAAAAAAAATTCTGAAAATATGGCACATTGTTCCTCTGGTACAAGTAGCTTTTCGAATTCAACCGTCTACAACTCAGCGAAAGTGTCATGAACAAGAATGGTTGAAGTCGCGTCCATATCCAATTAATAGGTTCGTGGTGTGGTTTATGTGAAATAGATGCCTTGATGCTCATTTCTTACATGTGGTGTGATGTGGTTGTTCTATGTTGGTTCAAGTCGTTGAATTTTTGAAATTTTAGCACTTTACACAGTTGAATGGCAAGGTAATCCTTGTTTTGTTATTGAGAGTCTGATGTTTATGCCTATATATATTGGATGCTTGGAAATGTCTTCTTATTTTATTTTTATCGCTCAAGGGACGAGCGATGTTTAAGTGTGAGGATGTTGATAGCCTCCTTTGGATGCTATCTTTTAAGCCATTTCCAAGCCATATCTTCAATGAATTTAAAAGTAAATCCTCATTTTGTGTGTTTTTGTTGTGTTTTGAGTGAGTTTTTAAATTAGGATATTATATTAGATATTAGGTGAATAAGACTAAAATTGCATTCAAAATTTATGCTTTTCAATGATTTAATTTTGATCAGTTTTGAATGCGATTTTTATAGGTTGTAATGGGATGAAGAAATTTTATAAGGCATGGAGAAGTTGGCGCTGAAAGGAGAAATTTTGCTAATGGACGGATTCTAGCAGAAGTTTGTGCCAACAATGAAGGAATTTGGAGCTGCTAGCGTCATTTAGTTTATTGTGCTAATGAAGAAAAGCTAGCACGGATTTGTGCTAGCACTGAAGAAGATGGAAAATCTCACCAAGTCCCTGCTAGCACAGCAAAGGCTAACTGCGCCAAGAACACAAATCTAGCGTCTGTTTGTGCCAACGCTGAAGAGACCAAAAAGTAATTTCCAGAGCTAGCGTAATGCAGGCCATCTGTGCCAAATCTTCTATGCTAGCGTAACTTTGCGCTAGCGCTGCCAGTTCTATTTGATTTTGGGCGGTTTCAAGTCGGTTTTTGGGCGAATTTTCCACTCTTTTTGAAACCCATTGACGCCCAGATCATAAAAGAACATCAGAAAACTCATCTCCTCCATTTCCAATCCATCTTCCATCAATTTCTTCATCAATCCATTAGATTAGTTCAATATTATATTAGATTAGGTTTTGATTTTGTGTTGTAGGATTGCACCCTAACTTTGGGTGCAATTCCAGATTGTATATGGATTCTCTAGCAAGAGTTCAAATTCGGGTTCTATTGGAGGCAACAACCAGAAGCCGTGGAATGGATCCAGAGTTTGAATTCATTATTACTTCAGGAAATAAAATTATTTGTTGTTATTTGTTTTTGATTTCCTGATTTATGTCATATTCTGGTTCTGAAATTATATTTGGATTGATGATTAATAATCTGGATTGTTGACACAAATCAAGAGATAGTTAGCAATCCTAGGATTATAGTACCTGTTAAGGAAATTAATTCAATTCTTGATTCAACCCATATATTGAACATGAAATCGAGAGATAATTGTTCAAAATTATTAGCTAATTTATTTGTCTGAACTCGAGAGAGAAAGATAAATAAATTAATTGACATGTTTCAGAATTCAATTGACAACTTTTTGCTGGATTTGTCCGTAGAATCTGAAATGCATGCATGTATATATGTTCTGCAATTTTATAAACATGTCATGAGTTTATTAACAATTTCCAGATTTTAGTTAATATTTATTCCAATAAAGTCGAGAGATAAGTTGGGATTAATATTGAATTCTAATTCCTGGAAACTACAATAGAATCGGAAGATGCATTGTGGGATTACTAAATAAATTCAAGGTTGTTTAATCATTTATTTCAGCAGAATAAGCAATCTGAAAGCACAAAATCACTATTATATTAGCTTAGAATCATTTTAATTATTGTAGTTATTTTAGATTGGTCTATTCGACCACCCATTTCTATTTTATTTTTATTTCTTGGCTAGAACATAAGCTTATTTGAATATATATGGCCAAGGCATGAATTGATATGCTTTTAACTCCCCGTGGATTCGACCCGGCATTAGCCGGTATATTATTTGCGATACCGTGGTTTGTGTTTGATTTAAAGGCATAAATCTACGTGATCACTGTATCATACAGTAGTGTTCAATAGAACATGTACATCTAATCCACCTGATAAGCGATCAACAACTATATATATTCGTATAAAGGTAATGTTTCCAATCATATATGCATTCTTATTTTATTAACTATATCATTCACTCTCTCTCTTGTTGGATTTTACAGGTAGTCGGGTACTATTGTTTTGATTGGAGAAATTGAATCGAAGATCAAATGTTTTGTTATGTGGGATGATTTACTCTAAAAATGTTTTAAATATTTTGATTGATGACATTTATGATTTGGATGATTGTGGTGGTGACAATTTTATTTGGATATTTATTCTCTAAATTTGTTTTTGAATTTTAATGATTCGGTTCGGTTCGGTTCGTATTGTTTGTAAATAGGAGTTTATTTTTCGGTTAATCGATATTTCTGTTATTCGGAATGCATATTTGTCATAAATTAGCTTGGTTCAGTACGGTTAGAGTAACCCGCAAATAGTAGAACTTTTCTTGGTTAATCGAAATTTTGGTTAACCGAATTTTTCGATTCAGTTTCGGTTAGCAATCTCGAATATTTGCTCGGTTCGGTTCGGTTAGCAAATACCTGAAACAATTTGAGTATCCGAACCGTGCCCACCCCTACTTATTTGATAATATTAATTAGTATTTTTTATTTTATGTGGTGAAAAGCCAAGTATATTCAAATATTGAATTTTCAATTATGTTAGGGTGTGACTGGCTATTTTGACTTGATGTACTGCGGTGCATCACAACCATTCATTCAAATCATAAATTGATGGTTGAGAGTAACTTGAAGGTTAAAATAGTAAATATTTAGTTTTGTAACAAACAATTGCTTGTCGCTGAAAAGGTACATATATGTTCTTCAGCTCTACTTTTCTTCTACGCATTTCAATATGATTAATCGATCTTATATTACATTTCAATTTACTTATTTATGCTGCTATACACATATATGGTTATGAAAACTTACCTGAATGTTCGTTTTTGAGTCGCTGACTTCTTTTATGTAGCCTCGTTGAAATATTTTTTGGTAGCATCACTGAATTATTTTTGGTAAAATCATTGAATTGTATTTGTAGCTGAATTCTTCTTGGTGTAGTCACTTAATTCTTTTATAGGGTCACTGAAATATTTTTCGTAGCATCACTGAATTATTTTTGTTAAGATCGTTGAATTTTATTTAGTAGCATCGCTGAATTCCACGGGGTAGTGTCGTTAAATTCTTCAAGGTAGCGTCGCTGAATTCTTCAAGTTGGGTCGCTGGAATATTTTTGATAGCAACGCAAAATTGTTTTTGGTAGCATCATTGAAATGGTATACATAATAAATATGTTACACTCTTTAATAAGTATTGTTGATCATAGATATAGATTACCAAAGATTTAATATTATTTACCAAATATGATAACATACTAAATATAGGGTTGTATTTTCATGACAATTATACCCTTCTTACATTATAACAATTGGATTCTTTTTAATGGTTAGATTTGACTGCCTTGATGTATTGCCAAATCCTCCGCAGTACCGTAACTACTCCCTTGAATTTTTTTGGCATTAATGATGGATAATTAACCTTGAATATATAATAAAAAACGAGCTCATAAATGTTGAAGAAAAGTGGAGTGGCCGGCGCCGGTGGGTATCCAGGTGGAGTTGCTGGGGAGCTTGGTGGCAGTCCAGAGGGAAGTTGGAAGATTAAGGGAGGACAAGATAATGCGAAAGAAGGTGAGCGTGGAAGCATCCAGGTGAAAGGGAAGGTGGTGAGTAGGAACAGATATGGAGGCAGCGCAAACCAAGGCTTTGCTAAACTTGTAAGTGTATTCGTTGGCAACATACCAACAAGAGCAGCGATAAAGGACATATATAATGTTATCGAGAATGTGGCGACGGTGAGGGATTGCTATGTCCCGATAAGGAACTGGCCAGTGGAGGGGTCCAAGTTGGGGTTTTTCCGTTTCAAAAACTCAGATGATGCAAAGGTGGTCATAAAGGAATTGAACGGATACACATGGAGGGGAAGATGCTTGAAGGTTAACTGGGCGGTCCCAAGCAATAAAGGGATTGGGAAATATGGAAAAACTAAGAGGCAAAGGTGTATAACGAAAGATGAATTGGATGGGTTGAACGGTGGACGACTGAACAGTAGAGTTCCGGATGGAAAACATGCATGGAGAGATGAAAGATCGTACGCAGAGGTCACCAAAGGAAGTCGAAGCGGAGTTCAAAATGGGGGGTGGGGGAGAAGGTCCAACATGCTGGTTTTGGAGGATGCTCATACGGAGATGGAGTGGCTACACACTTCGGCGGTGGTGGCCACAAAGAATCTGGGATGTCTGGTTGGATTTCAGGTGTAACACCCCGGTTTTTGGTTACCCAGGTCGGGATGTCACCGCCACATCTCCCTAGTAAGACACGGTTTCTCCGAGCTTACTAAAGAGATGCAAGGCTAGGTATTGCAGTATTTAAAACATTCAAAGCATTCAAAATAGCCCATACAATATAATTCGAAAATAATAATAGCATAGCGCAGCGGAAATATTTAGTTTAGTACAATATCGCAGCGGAAAATATAAAAGGGGCCGACATGGCCAAAACACGGGTTAAACAGGCCCGTTCATAATATAGTCTAAGTACGAAATTTAAAAGCAAAATAAGTGTTCTCCAAAATCCCATGCATGAATCGTGCTCACACATGCTCATTCCACATATTCTGTAAGGAAAGGAATAAAAATGGTTTTGGTCAGCAGAATTGCTGAGTAAGTTAACACATGCATGATCGTAGGGTTTTAAAGCCATAAATTTAATAATTTAACAAAGCATGATAATAACATAATATTTAATTTCATCTAATCCATATCCAATAGCATAATTTATCTCAGGGCTCTATTTAATGACACATATCACATGGTTTAATCATAAAAGCCATAATTTAAATAAAGCATTTAAATAGTTTAATTGGACAACAACATAATTTAATCTAATTTAATTTAGTTTAGAATTCCCATTACATTCCCGATTTTGTATTTCAAGGTTTCACGATAAAATCGCGATGTCAACAAGTTTAGCCGGTAGCCCGGCGGCCGCAACCGTATCAGCCATACCCAGTACCACTCCGGAGCCTCGGGAAACCCATACGGATATTCACGAGAGTGTAGGCTCTATATTTCGCCGTTTAGGCAATCCATACCTCAAGTTTAGCGCGCGGGGTCACCATCGTCCATTAAGGCACGAAGTGAATCGTTAGGGGGCACCCTGTAGAGCACTCACCCCTAATTTTTAATCTATCAAGTTTGTAAGGGGATTTATTTTTAAAATCTGACTTCAATTGTATTTATTTAGAAATAATATCTCAACTCGTTTCAACCCTAAAGGTTAATTCCATGTTTCAACAAGATTTCAAGATTTCGTTTCGGTAAACCACAGTTTACTCTAAAATTCGTCTAAAATCAGATTTAATTCCAAAAATTCCAAAATATCATATCTTACTCGGAAACATCAAGATCTACAACTTTCGTGTTTTAACTTTTTCAATCCGAGATACCGAAGTAGGTCAAAATCACCAAGTTTCGCATAAGAAGAATTCTGTCCGAGTTTAATGCATCACAGTTCAAAGATTTCGGATTCTACCATAGTAATTCAACTCCAAATTTAATGAAATTTGACAGAGATCATCTTAAGACATTTATCTACAACTTTCATGTTCGGCCAAAGATCTAAAACGGCCTAGATCCTATGTCAAAAACGTGATCAAGATCATTCCTAAGTTCTGTCCAAGATTTCAAGATCTAGATTCAAACAGCTCGGTTTCAACGGGTTTGCACATATCAAATCAATTCCAAAAATTCTCAAAAATTTACAGTAGCTAGATATAAGTCTTAGGAACGTTTTTCGTGTTTTAAGTTTTTCCGTTTGTGTTCGTTTTAAGGTTCGGAAAAATTCAACAAATCTGTTGCGCCGATAGAAAGTTTAGATTGACAGATTTACGGTTTCTTGATAATCTTTTAGTTTTGAATGTTTTAATTCATCCCAAAACCATGTAAGAGTTAACTTACAGTGTCTATGAACGTCGGGGATGTCTAGTTCGGAGGCGTGGCTTCCAGATCACCGTTTCTCCTCTCCGTTCGTCGGGTTCTACGATCCAAATCCAATACGGGGTGTAGAAAGAGAAGAACCGAAGTTAGAATCCGTTTTCGGATTGAAACGTGAAAAGATTTATCGGACTAGAGCTTACCACAACGTTTGGAGATCCTTGGATTTTCGTCCAAAGCTGCTGCCTCCGTTTGGTGCTTTCCGTCGACTCCGAATTTAGGGTTCCGAACGTATAGAAGGTTGTAGGGTTTTGTAAACTTGTTTGGGGCTCCCAAGGGGCTTATTTATAGATTTCTCAATCCCTAGGGCGTCCAACATCTGACCTAAAGGTCTTGGGTCGAGAGATGTTCAACCGAAAGTCGAAAAATCCGCGTTCGGGCGAGAGATTCACGCAACGGGCGAATCTGTCAAGTGGCGCGGTCGTGGCGCGCTAATCCCCCTTCACCGCGCGGCCACCGCGCGACTCTCGCCTGGACTTCGGTCCGGGCGGGTCGTGCGATCCGTCGTGCTTTTCCGCCTCTCTTTCGGGTTTCTATCCCTCTATGCTCCCGAATTCCGATTCCCGGGGTATATTCGGGTTTCTACTTTCTCTCTAAATTTATTCTCAGTCTAATTGGATGTTTTGGACTCGAATCCTCGAGTTCATTAGTGTCGGGTTTTGGTGTACCATTTATTTACCTTTAATCCATCCTTTTATTTAATTAAATTCCTTTAATTCCTTTTTAAGTAAAAATCTCATTTCTCATTTCCTTATCTTTATTTACTTCTTTTATTTGCTGGATTTATTTATTTATTTATGGTATTTATTTTATCTATTATCTATTTATTTAATTATTGTTTTATTTTATGATGGAAAATTCTCGGGTATTACAGTCTACCCTCCTTAAGAATCAACTTCGTCCTCGAAGTTGTGTTTCGGCCTTTCTCGTGCTAAGGTCTTGTGTTTGTTTTATTGTTTTGTGACTGAACTTAGAATTAAAACTTCTAAGTTGCCTACGTACCCGGTAAAGGGATCAAGCCATAACGTAGTTCAACAGTTTACAAAAGTGCACGAAAAATAGGTGGTATGACATCCTCTCCCGCTTAAGATTGCAGTTATGTCCCCATAACTGTGTCGGTATCGGTTTGGAACAATGTCGGGTATCGTTCTCTCATGTCGGATTCTACTTCCCAAGTTGCCGTCTCACTTTCGTGGTTTGACCAAAGAACCTTGATCATTTTGACGGTTTTGTTCCTCGTTACTCGTTCCTTAGTGTCAAGAATACGCACTGGGACTTCTTCGTAAGTCAAATCTTCATCGAGCTCAATTATCTCCGGTTGAAGTACATGTGTCGGGTCCGGCACATACTTCTTTAGTTGCGAGACATGGAAGACATTATGAACTCTATCTAGGTGTGGCGGTAAAGCCAATCGGTAGGCTAGAGTTCCGACTCGTTCTAGAATTTCGTAAGGTCCTATGTATCGAGGACTTAACTTCCCTCGTTTGCCAAAGCGCATCACCCCCTTCATGGGTGATATCTTTAGCATGACCCTATCTCCCACTTGAAATTCTAGGTCTCGTCGTCTCACGTCGGCATAACTCTTTTGACGGTCTTGTGCGGCTTTCATCTTCCCTTGAATCACTTTGATTTGTTGAGCCATGTCTTCGATAAGTTGTGGTCCCACTACCACGGACTTATCGTTTTCTTCCCAGCTCAATGGGCTTCGGCACTTTCGTCCATACAACGCCTCGAAAGGTGCCATGCCGATACTAGCATGGTAGCTATTATTATAAGAAAACTCAATCAAGGGTAAATGAGATTCCCAATTTCCTTTGAATTCCAACACACATGCTCTCAGCATGTCCTCTAGTGTTTGGATTGTTCTCTCGGTTTGTCCATCCGTCATCGGGTGGAATGCGGTGCTCATTTTGATTTGAGTACCGAGAGCTTTTTGTAACTCCGTCCAGAAATGAGAGACAAATCTACTGTCTCTATCGGAAATGATATCATGTGGTACTCCATGTCGCCGTACCACGTTATCAATGTAGGCTCGGGCCAATTGGTCCATAGTCCACGTGTCTTTCATTGGGATAAATATGGCTGTCTTCGTTAGCCTATCCACAATCACCCAAATCTTATTCATGCCTTTAGGTGATCGGGGTAATCCCGAGACAAAGTCCATTGAGATGCTATCCCACTTCCAACTTGGAATCTCTAGTGGTTGCATCAATCCTAAGGGTTTATGTCGCACTGCCCTAACCTTTTGGCAGGTGAGACATCTCGCCGCGAAGTTCGCCACTTCCTTCTTCATTCCCGGCCACCAATAGATCTTCTTCAGATCTTTGTATAGCTTGTCACCTCCGGGATGTACGGAATATGGCGTGTTGTGCCCTTCCTCCATCAACCTTTGCTTCAATTCGGCACATTTAAGAGGCACACACCACCTCCCTCTGAAACGGATGCTTCCATCCTCGTGGACAGCAAATCCTATTGCCTTTCCTTCGGCAATATACCCTTTTATCTTCTTGAGTTTCGGGTCGCCCGGTTGAGCGAGTCGAATCTCGTCTAATATTGGAGTTTCTACGACCATGGCATTGACCGTTTCTCTCACTGTGCCAGGATGCACAAGTTCTAACTCCAATCTAGCCAATTCCATATACAATGCCGGCGGAATTACCAACGAGTTTGTCACGTGTTGGGTTTTCCGACTTAGGGCATCGGCTACCACATTCGCCTTCCCCTCGTGGTATGCTATCTCTAAATCGTAGTCTTTAATAAGTTCCAACCACCTTCGCTGTCTCAAATTCAACTCCTTCTGAGTGAATATATATTTCAAGCTTTTGTGGTCGGTGAACATTCGACACTTCCGCCCATAAAGATAATGTCTCCATATCTTTAGAGCGAAAACGACCGCTGCCAACTCCAGGTCGTGGGTCGGATAATTTTCCTCATGGGGTTTTAGTTGGCGTGATGCATAGGCTACGACTCTCGAGTCTTGCATCAAGACACAACCTAAACCTTCCTTCGAAGCATCGCTATATACTTCGAAGTCACCATTCTCTGATGGTAATGTTAATATGGGTGTGGTTGTGAGTCGTTTCTTCAGCTCTTGAAACGCAGTCTCACACGCTTCGGTCCACTCGTATTTTGCTCCTTTCTTCAGTAGCTGGGTCAATGGACGTGCAATCCTTGAAAAGTCCTTCACAAATCGTCTATAATATCCGGCTAATCCAAGGAAACTCCTTATTTCCGTTGGACTTTTCGGAGTTGCCCTTTCAGTTACGGCAGAGACTTTTGCCGGATCCACTGATACTCCATCAGCGGATACTATGTGTCCGAGAAATGCCACTTCTTTCAGCCAGAAGTCACATTTCGACAGCTTGCCGTATAGCTGATTTCTTCGCAAGATTTCCAACACTTGATGTAAGTGTTTTGCATGCCCCTCCTCGCTCTTCGAGTAGATCAGGATGTCGTCGATGAACACTACGACGCACTGATCTAACAATTCTCGGAACACGTTGTTCATGAGATTCATGAACATGGTCGGAGCATTTGTTAACCCGAAGGATAACACTGTGAACTCGTAATGGCCATATCGCGTTCGAAATGCCGTCTTCGGAATGTCCTTCTCGGCGATCCTCAATTGATGATACCCAGATCGCAAATCGATCTTCGAGAATACTGAAGCTCCCTTCAGTTGATCTAACAGATCCTCTATTCTCGGTAGGGGGTATTTATTCTTAATGGTCACTTGGTTTAGTCCTCGGTAATCAATGCAAAGACGTAGTCCTCCGTCTTTCTTCTTGACAAATAAAACCGGTGCTCCCCAAGGGGACGTACCCTTTTCCCAATAGCTCCTCGAGTTGTTCCTTTAACTCCTTCGTTTCCAGTGGTGCCATCCGGTACGGAGCCTTCGAGACAGGCTCTGTCCCCGGAATGAGATCTATCGTGAATTCAAGATCTCTCTCAGGTGGCATGCCCGGAACGTCTTCAGGGAACACGTCCGGGTATTCTCTTACCACTGGTATGCTATCAACCTTGTTCTCTTCTGCCTCAAGGTTGTGCACATAGCACGCATATAGTTCATACCCCTTACGCATCAAGTTACTTAGTTTAAGTGCACTAACGATTTTGTTACTTTTCTTAGGGGGCTGAGAGTAAAAGATAACTCTCTTTCCCCTACTTTTTGACAAGGTGATCTTTTGCTTTTGGCATTCGATCACCGCTTTATACTGGGATAGCCAATCCATCCCCAGTATGATGTCAAAGTCTATTAAGTTAAATTCTACCAAGTTCGCGAAGAATTCTACGTTCTTTATCACTACATGAATTCCGTTGTATCGTTTAGAGCAAGACACTACTTCTCCAGAAGGCAATTGAATTCCTAAGCTAATTCTCTCGCACTTAGGTAGATCTAACTCAGGCACTATCCTTGATGCTATAATTGAGCAACTAGCTCCAGAATCAAATAGAACTCTAAGGGGCGTATTCAACACATAAAATGTACCTGCCATCACTTCTCCTTGCGCAGGCACGTCCGCTTGGTTTACCACATTGAGCCTCCCCACAGGGCGTCCTTGGTTGCCCTGCTGATTCGTGTTCTGCTGCTGGTTTTGCTGTTGGTTTTGATTCTGCGGGGGCGGAGGTCGTTGGTTCTGGTTCTGGTTCTGCGGTCTATTCCGAGGGGGTCTGTACCCTTGGTTATTCCCGTTTCACCCGTTTTGGTTTTGAGGCTGTTCTTGCCCCGCGACTAAGTCGTCCCTCTTTGTTATGTTCTCGAGCCTAGTCCGACAATCCCGTCGAACGTGACCCATTCGACCGCATCGGTAACAGGCGCCTTATTGCGGGCATCCCCTTGCCAGATGTGGTCGTCCACATCGCGGGCAAGGCGGTACCGGATCTTCTTGGTTGAACCTCCTCCCAGTGTTGTTTTGCTGGGGCCTATTCGACCCTCTGCGCTGCTCGTTCCTCCCAGTGTTGTTCTCGTTTCTTGAGTCTCGGCTTCTCTTGTCTTGAGGACCCCTGCTGGACTCCCCACTCACCCTTCTTTTCAGCTGCTGCACGCGTGCCACCGCTACGGCGCGATCGTATACGGCTTGCAAATCGGGGTAGTGTACCCCCGCGATCACCTCGCGCACAGACAGGTTTAGTCCCATTTCGAACTTCTGTGCCTTTTCCGCATCAGTGGGCACTAGCCTTGGTGCGAACCTCACCAGCTCCTTGAAGCGGGTGTAGTATTCCTGCACCGTTTGGCTTCCTTGCTTCAACGACAGGAATTCTTCGTACATGGCAGCTTTAGTACTCAAGGGATAGAATCGATCCCTGAGTAGTTCCATCATCTCCATCCACGAGTAAGGCTCGTCATCCTCAGTCAGTTTGGCTTGCGTTGCTTGCCACCAGTCGTCAGCTTCGCCTCCCAAGTAGTATGAAGCGACATGTACCCTCTCTCCTTCCGGACATTTGACCGCTCCCAGCAGCTTGTCAAAAGTCCGGATCCATTCCTCCAGTTTAGCTGGGTCCTCCTCACCAGCATAGTGGGGTGGCTGGTAAGGATTCACCATCGCCAGGTAGTTAGGGCGAGCTTGGGGCGGAGGTACCGCCGCAGCTTGACCCTGGTTGACTTGCGCATTTCCGAGCGCAATCAACACTTCCTCTATCGTCCTAAGACGATCGCCCACATTGCTCGGTGCGGGGGCGTCCTGCGCACCTTGGGGTTGTTCCTCATCAGGTTGAATTAGTTCATTGACGTTTGGTGGTGTTTCAGTAGGTGTTTCAGTAGTGGTTTGGGGAGCGGGTTGGGCTATGCCTCTTCCTCTTCCTCTGGGTGCCATTCTGGTACACACGGGATAGGTTAGGACTGGTGAATTTAGCATATAGTCTAAGCAATCTCTGTATATGTGTTTTGTTATTTAGCACGTGGTGCTCAATCGAACTGAGAAGCGTACGGCGCCTCGGGGTTTTATTTTAGTTTGTTTCATTTTTTTTTCGATTTCTTATTAAAAATAAATCGGGCATTTTATTTCCTCAAAAGAAATTTTAGTACAAAAGTAGAAAGATTTTTCTAGCAAAACAATGTCTAACAATAAAATCTCTAGTGCCTCATGACGTCTCCCGGTGGGGTAGCAGGATCTTCCTCCGGATCTTCCTCCTCCGAACTCGGCGGTAGTAGGTCGTCAAAGATAGTGTTTAAGTCTTGCCCGTGGGCATCGATGTATTCTTTTAGTATTAAGTTTTGTGTAGTGAGGGTTTGGACTTGGCGCTCGAGTTGGTTTATGCGGTGATGATCCGCCTCTCTCAAGTTGCCCATGTGATGTAAATTGGCCTCCAACTGAGCCATACGGTACTTCCTTTGCTCTAGGGTTTGGTGGGAATCAAGATGAACGCTCATCATCCTAACCATCAACTGCATCATGTCTTGACTAGCCATCTAGCGCAAGCAAGAGATCTAAGTTAATATTTGCCAAGATTCTAAGTTCAATTCGCCAAGATTCTAGGTTCGAGTTTCCAAGATTCTAAGTTCAAGTTTCGCCAAGATGCTAAGTTCAATTTTCGCCAAGATTCTAAGTTCAAGTTTCCAAGATTCTAAGTTCATAGCAGAGATGCAACATGCATATGCAAATGATATTTCCCCCCAATAATAATTTAATGCACCATATATATATTTTTCCCATGGGTTTTAAAAAATTTCTCCATGGAAATAATAATTTAAAATTTATAATAATAGTCAAAATATTAATAGTAGTTTAAAAATAATAATGGTTTAAAAATAATAGTTTAAAAATAGCCGGGCTCTGATACCAACTTGTAACACCCCGGTTTTTGGTTACCCAGGTCGGGATGTCACCGCCACATCTCCCTAGTAAGACACGGTTTCTCCGAGCTTACTAAAGAGATGCAAGGCTAGGTATTGCAGTATTTAAAACATTCAAAGCATTCAAAATAGCCCATACAATATAATTCGAAAATAATAATAGCATAGCGCAGCGGAAATATTTAGTTTAGTACAATATCGCAACGGAAAATATAAAAGGGGCCGACATGGCCAAAACACGGGTTAAACAGGCCCGTTCATAATATAGTCTAAGTACGAAATTTAAAAGCAAAATAAGTGTTCCCCAAAATCCCATGCATGAATCGTGCTCACACATGCTAATTCCACATATTCTGTAAGGAAAGGAATAAAAATGGTTTTGGTCAGAAGAATTGCTGAGTAAGTTAACACATGCATGATCGTAGGGTTTTAAAGCCATAAATTTAATAATTTAACAAAGCATGATAATAACATAATATTTTATGTCATCTAATCCATATCCAATAGCATAATTTATCTCAGGGCTCTATTTAATGACACATATCACATGGTTTAATCATAAAAGCCATAATTTAAATAAAGCATTTAAATAGTTTAATTGGACAACAACATAATTTAATCTAATTTAATTTAGTTTAGAATCCCCATTACATTCCCGATTTTGTATTTCAAGGTTTCACGATAAAATGGCGATGTCAACAAGTTTAGCCGGTAGCCCGGCGGCCGCAACCGTATCAGCCATACCCAGTACCACTCCGGAGCCTCGGGAAACCCATACGGATATTCACGAGAGTGTAGGCTCTATATTTCGCCGTTTAGGCAATCCATATCTCAAGTTTAGCGCGCGGGGTCACCATCGTCCATTAAGGCACGAAGTGAATCGTTAGGGGGCACCCTGCAGAGCACTCACCCCTAATTTTTAATCTATCAAGTTTGTAAAGGGATTTAATTTTTAAAATCTGACTTCAATTGTATTTATTTAGAAATAATATCTCAACTCGTTTCAACCCTAAAGGTTAATTCCATGTTTCAACAAGATTTCAAGATTTCGTTTCGGTAAACCACAGTTTACTCTAAAATTCGTCTAAAATCCGATTTAATTCCAAAAATTCCAAAATTTCATATCTGACTCGGAAACCTCATGATCTACAACTTTCATGTTTTAACTTTTTCAATCCGAGATACCTAAGTAGGTCAAAATCACCAATTTTCGCATAAGAAGAATTCTGTCCGAGTTTAATGCATCACAGTTCAAAGATTTCGGATTCTACCATAGCAATTCAACTCCAAATTTAATGAAATTTGACAAAGATCATCTTAAGACATTTATCTACAACTTTCATGTTCGGCCAAAGATCTAAAACAGCCTAGATCCTATGTCAAAAACGTGATCAAGATCATTCCTAAGTTCTGTCCAAGATTTCAAGATCTAGATTCAAACAGCTCGGTTTCAACGGGTTTTCACATATCAAATCAAGTCTTAGAAACGTTTTTCGTGTTTTAAGGTTTTCCGTTTGAGTTCGTTTTAAGGTTCGGAAAAATTCAACAAATCTGTTGCGCCGATAGAAAGTTTAGATTGACAGATTTACGGTTTCTTGATAATCTTTTAGTTTTGAATGTTTTAATTCATCCCAAAACCATGTAAGAGTTAACTTACAGTGTCTATGAATGTCGGGGATGTCTAGTTCGGAGGCGTGGCTTCTAGATCACCGTTTCTCCTCTCCGTTCGTCGGGTTCTACGATCCAAATCCAATACGGGGTGTAGAAAGAGAAGAACCGAAGTTAGAATCCATTTTCGGATTGAAACGTGAAAAGATTTATCGGACTAGAGCTTACCACAACGTTTGGAGATCCTTGGATTTTCGTCCAAAGCTGCTGCCTCCGTTTGGTGCTTTCCGTCGACTCCGAATTTAGGGTTTCGAACGTATAGAAGGTTGTAGGGTTTTGTAAACTTGTTTGGGGCTCCCAAGGGGCTTATTTATAGATTTCTCAATCCCTAGGGCGTCCAACATCTGACCTAAAGGTCTTGGGTCGAGAGATGTTCAACCGAAAGTCGAAAAATCCGCGTTCGGGCGAGAGATTCATGCAACGGGCGAATCTGTCAAGTGGCGCGGTCGTGGCGCGCTAATCCCCCTTCACCGCGCGGCCACCGCGCGACTCTCGCCTGGACTTCGGTCCGGGCGGGTCGTGCGATCCGTCGTGCTTTTCCGCCTCTCTTTCGAGTTTCTATCCCTCTATGCTCCCGAATTCCGATTCCCGGGGTATATTCGGGTTTCTACTTTCTCTCTAAATTTATTCTCAGTCTAATTGGATGTTTTGGACTCGAATCCTCGAGTTCATTAGTGTCGGGTTTTGGTGTACCATTTATTTACCTTTAATCCATCCTTTTATTTAATTAAATTCCTTTAATTCATTTTTAAGTAAAAATCTCATTTCTCATTTCCTTATCTTTATTTACTTCTTTTATTTGCTGGATTTATTTATTTATTTATGGTATTTATTTTATCTATTATCTATTTATTTAATTATTGTTTTATTTTATGATGGAAAATTCTCGGGTATTACAGTCTACCCTCTTTAAGAATCAACTTCGTCCTCGAAGTTGTGTTTCGGCCTTTCTCGTGCTAAGGTCTTGTGTTTGTTTTATTGTTTTGTGACTGAACTTAGAATTAAAACTTCTAAGCTGCCTACGTACCCGGTAAAGGGATCAAGCCATAACGTAGTTCAACAGTTTACAAAAGTGCACGAAAAATAGGTGGTATGACATCAGGACTGGATATACAGGGAACATTCTGAATGCATGGAAATAAAATATGTTGGTGGGCTGATGATGTTAGTAGTGTTCAAAAATATCGAGGCGAGAAACACGTTCATGGCTGATTGTCGAGATAACAAGTGGACTGAATGGAAGCGGGGGTGGGAGGAGGGTAATTTGATCAGGAAATCACTAGTTTGGGTATACGTCTTTGGGTTGCCACTAAACGCATGGAGTGAAGGGAGTTTGCGAAAATTAGTGAATGGATGGGGACAGATCTACTACATTGATCCAGAAACGGCGGAGAAGAAACGATTAGATCGAGCTAGGATACTTGTAAAACTCGACAAGGATATGCAGGTACCAACGGAGAAGGTGATCCGGGTGGGATCTACTGTGGCTAACATCCGGATAGTGGAAAATTTCTGTGAAGTAGTGGTGGATTCGGATGGGAGCTGGGGAGAACAGAATGTCAATGGGGATAAGGTGTAGAAGGTGAAGGAACTATTGGACATGTCGCCGGACTTACAAAAGGATAATCGGGGTAAGGGAGTGGAGGAGATGGAAGTGGCGGAAGTCCGACCGGAGATGAGGACGGGAGCAAGGTCCAGGATCAAAGGACACGGGGAAGAGGAAAGAGTGCATGGGGACATGCATGGAGAAAATAATTGTAATGGGGAATCTGGGGAGGGGGTAAAGGGTAATGATGAGAAGGGTGCTAGTGAATCCCAAGATAAAAGTGCTCAGGCAAATGGGGGGTTGGAAAGGCAGTGTTGGGGATCGGGTTATAGGAGTAGTGGGCCTGAGTATGATGGGCTTTATGGGGTGGGCCTGGAGGTTGAGGAAGGGGGCGTAGATGTTTTGGGTAGGGATACGGTGGCGTATAAAAGTGTAGGACACGTTGGGGAGGACACTTATTGGGCCTTGGGGGATAAGAGTATGACCCTGATTAATGAAACTAACCCAATTGCTATGCCAAGCCCAAATTCTATTATAGGAGGGAGTGGGGAATCTGATATGATTAGGGTTGGGTGTGAGAAGGAGGGTCGGGAGTGCGAGGCTGATCATATGGAGCAGATCGATAATCTTTTGAGTGGTGAGGGAAATGAGGAGAATGGGAGTGTAGATAGGGATTATGTGTGTGCGTCTTGGCAAGGGCAACCAGAGGGCCTGCGATCGGAGAGGGATACATCTTCAGTAGCCGTACAAGGGGAGGAAATTGGGATTAGAGACTGCTATGAATTGATGGAGGCGGAAAGGGCTTTTGCAAAGGTGTTGGCAAGTCGTATGGGGAAGACGAAGCAGGTTCGCAACAAGAATAGGAGGAACAAAGGTAAACTGGAAGTTGGGAAATTGAGATGCAGAGAAGGTAATGGGCCTTCGAATGAAGGATTTGGAAGGCTACAATTCACAACATTACGGGTCAGGGGAGGCGTGAAGCTGCTGGATTCATTGGAGGCTGAGGAAATTCTCAATCTTGCGGATAAACTGGGTCTAGGGTGGATGTTAAGGGAGGGGGATATAGTGGAGAGGATTAGAGTGGATGTGATCAAGGAATTGCAGTAAGGGGGAGTCAGATTGCGTAATATTGATAAAATGAAGATTATTTCATGCAACTTGAGGGGGTTAAATGGCAGGGTTCGTCGCCGTGCATTGATGAGTTTGTGCAAGATGGAAAGACCAACGATTCTGTCCTATCAGGAAACAAAGATGAGCAACATCCGGGAGGGCCTAGTTCACAGGGTTTGGGGTTCAAGAGGAGGGAAATTTAGTATGCAACCGGAAATAGGTAATGCGAGAGGATTACTTGTGGTTTGGGATGGTGAGGGAGGGAGTTTTTCAGAGGTAGATAAGGACCATCACTTCTTATGGGTAAAGGGATGTATCAGGGGTGTGAAGGGGGTTATTAATTTAGTGTGCATCCACACTCCTAACGACAGAAGGTCTAGGGCCGACTTCTGGGAGTTATTGTGCCATAAATGTGATACCAGTAATGGGGAGCTTTGGTGCTTGGTTGGGGATTTTAATGCGGTTACGAGGGAGGGGGAGAGATTTGGTGTGTGTAGCGACTTGGGGTCTATGAGAGATTTTAGGGGGTTCATTGATAGGATGGGGTTGGTGGATCTTCCTATGGTGGGTGGGAATTTCACATGGTTTGGAGGGGGGGGGGGGGGGGTAGAGCTGGGAGTAGGATTGATCGGGTGCTTGTCTCGACAGGGTGGCTGTACTCAGGGGGGTGGTTCAGCGCAGGTTCTCCTCTATTCTTTCAGACCATTATCATGTTGGAATAGAGCTCGGTGAAAAGTCCTGGGGTCCTAAGCCATTTAGATTCTTCAATTACTGGATGGCTGAAAAAGTATTTGGGGAGTTAGTGAAAAGAGCATGGGAGGAAGGGGAGAGTAGCAATAGGATGTCGATCAGTGGGAAACTTAAGAGGGTGAAATGGAGTATCCGAAACTGGGACGGGTATAGTGCAAGGGTGTTGGAGAGTAGGATTCAGAACCTTCTTTCGGAAATTGGGGAAATTGAGGAATCATTTCAAGAGGGGACGGTGGCTGATGAAGCGAGGAAAAGATGGTGGGAAAGAAAAAAGGAATTAAGTATGTTATTACTTGCGGAGGAAAGGCGTTGGTGTCAAAAGTCGCGAAT
The DNA here is from genome assembly GCA_030278955.1 of Hygrophila difformis. Taxonomy (NCBI): domain Eukaryota; kingdom Viridiplantae; phylum Streptophyta; class Magnoliopsida; order Lamiales; family Acanthaceae; genus Hygrophila; species Hygrophila difformis. The sequence continues at coordinate 22,983,549 of JAOANR010000003.1, forward strand.
CAAATGCTTAAAGGAGGGAGACCAGAATACTAAATTCTTCCACTCGGTAACTGCTATAAACAGGCGTCGGAACCATATCAGAGCAATCAAAGTGGATGGGGTATTGCTGGAGGATCCGAGGGAAATCAAACAGAAGGCCTTTTCCCATTTCAGTAACTTATTTCCACAAAAGATGGACGTCCTGTTTACTACAGAGAACATAGGGTTGGCTCGGATTGGGGATGAGGAGAGGGAATGGTTAACAAGGGGTTTTGCCGAAGAGGAAATCAGGGAGGTGGTCTGGAATAGTGAGGGGAATAAGGCTCCAGGACCCGATGGATTTAACATGGCGTTCTTCAAAAATACTGGGAAGAGGTGAAATCTGAGATTAATTCTGTCTTTAAGAAATTAGAGGACGGAGGTGGTATCCCAAAGGAGATTGGGGGTCTTTCATTGCGCTTATTCTAAAAGTGGAGAACCCTAGTGAGTTTGGAGATTTCAGACCAATTTCACTAGTCGGGTGCGTATAGAAGATGATTGCCAAAGTCTTGACCAAAATGATGCAGTCAGCGATGGATGTAGTTGTGGGCAAACCTCAAATGGCATTCGTTAAAGGCAGACAAATATTGGATGGTGTGTTGATAGCCTCGGAAGTAATCCAATCGACGAAAAGTAGTGGGGTAAAGGGGTTTGTTGTGAAATTAGACTTAGCAAAAGCTTACGATAACATTTCTTGGGATGCATTGCTTGGAGTGTTACGGGCTATGAATTTTAGAGATAGGTGGATTGGATGGATCAAGGAGTGTGTCACAGGCGCTTCAGCAACGGTTTTAATAAATGGAACACCTACGGGATTTTTTAAATTGCAAAAGGGACTAAGACAAGGAGATCCTTTATCTCCGTATCTCTTTGTCTTAGTTGTTGAAATTCTAAACAGGCTGTTAAAGAATGCTTCAGACTTGGGGCTGTTTAAGGGGTTATCGGCAGGGGGTGGAGGACCAGTTATTTCCCACTTACAATTTGCAGATGACACTGTGTTATTCTGTGAGGGAGATGTGTTACAGATTGTCCTTATCAAGAGGATACTCTCAAGTGTTTATCCTTGGCAACTGGTTTACAGATCAATTATGGGAAGAGTAAAATATATGGGATAAATTGTCCGGAGGAGCTAGTGGGGGAAGCAGCGGGAGTAATGGGTTGTGAGACGGGTCAATGGCCTATGAACTATTTGGGAATCCCGATTGGAGGAAGGGTCAACTGTACTACCATATGGCAACCTGTGATAGAAAAAGTGGAGAAGAAATTGGCGGGATGAAAGGGGAGGCTACTCTCTCAAGCGGGCAGGGTATGTTTGATTAATTCGGTCATTTGTAGACTTCCGGTTTATTTCATGTCAATTTTCAAAATACCAGCTACTGTGGCCGAGCGCTTGGAGAAGCTAAAACGCCAATTGTTTTGGAACGAATGGGGAGGGAATAGAAAAATACATCTCATTAATTGGGAAAAGGTTTGTATGAGAAATGTTGATGGTGGATTGAGTATTTGGAACTGTAAGAGGTTCAATGAGGCTTCTTTGTTGAAATGGAAATGGCGGTTTGGCAAAGAAAATATGTTATGGAAGGAGGTAATAGATGCGAAGTACTACAACAACTTATCTCCCCTGATCCCGGATGCAAAAGGGGGAAGATCTATTTGGGGTAGGATATGTAGCTCATGGGAAGAAGCTGACAGGAAGGGGCTTGGCGATGGATTCAGTATTTGTGTTGGGAATGGGGAGAGAACTAGATTTTGGTCCGATAATTGGGTCATGGGCGAGAGGCCACTGAAAGTGTTATTTCCACGCATTTATGCGCTGTCTAGAAATAAAGATGGGAGAATTATGGAGTTTGGGAATTGGAGTGGTTTTAAATGGGAATGGAATGTTCAATTAAGAAGAAATTTGTATGATTGGGAAAGGGATGTATGGGTTGATTTTATGAGTACTATAAACTGTCATAAACTAACTGATACATGGGGGATCAAGTTAAATGGGTGAGGGAGGCAAATGGGGTATTTTCAACAAGATCCTGCAGGGAGCAAGGAGTCACTACAGGGAGTAATGAGGCGCAGGGGAGGTGGAAAAGGTTATGGAGCGTTAAGTGCCCAATGAAGGCTAAAATTTTGACTTGAAAAGCTGTTAATGGAGCCTTACCGGTGAAGGAAATACTGGCTGCGAGAGGATGCTTGCAAAACATTAATCTGCAGTGTATCTTCTGCGGATTGGAGATAGAATCTGTGGAACATATTTTTTGCCAATGCGGGTTGACGAGTCAGCTCTGGTATAAAGCGGTAGAATGGTTTGCTGTTCCTTGGGCTATACCGGGAGCTGTAGAAAATCTTATTTCATGGTGGCTTGATTTTGATCCTGGATCTGGGAGGCGGGAATGCTGGAGAATGTTGGGTATGGCTGTGGTGTGGACTATATGGAAGTGGAGGAATGATGTTATTTTCAATAATTACACAGTGGACTGCCATATGATGGAGGATGAAACTCAATGGAGGGTGGGTATGTGGTGGAAAGCGTTGAGGGAGGCGGAGAATGTTAACTTAGTATATGCCAGTAATTTCTTTCCAATCGGATGGGAAGTACACAGGACACAGGGTGTGCGACATCCAAGGAGGGGGCTAGTGTGGACTCGGCCTGAGACGGGGTGGTGGAAAATCAATACGGATGGCGCGTCACTTGGTAACCCGGGACCGGCGGGAATCGGTGCAGTCATTCGAGATGATTCGGGACAGGTTATATTCATCCTCTCTGATTTTATAGGTGTAACAGATTCTAACGAAGCAGAAATGATGGCCATCAAGAGAGTGTGTGACGCCATTTTGCGAGATCAAGGTTTTCCACTACCGAAGCTAATTTTTGAAAGCGACTCTAGTAATGTGGTGGCGTGGATCAAGCAACCTGACAAGCTTCCCTGGAGATTTCAAAACTTGCTGGGCACGATACAATCAGTCCTTTGCTTTACAGGGATGGCGAGAATACAACATGTCATGAGGGAACGGAATGAACTTGCGGATGCATGGGCGAAAAAAGGTGCATCGGGTGAGAGCTGCATTGAGGCTTGGATGTAAGATGTCATTATTTCTTGTTTAGTCTGTCTTAAGCCCTCTATGTCCGAGAATCTATGAGGATAAGTTATGAGTTATATGAAGTTGTATGGGGGATTAGCTTACCCGGGTGTGAAAAAGGATACTGTGAAACATAGGCCAGCTTGTAGACTTGTTGTAATAGTTCATATTGTGGGATGAAATAATATGGCCAATTTCTCCTAAAAAAAAAAAAAATTAACCTTGAATATGACTATGGATTTCGAGAATCGAAAATAAATTTATAAGTTATATTTTTTATTTTAATTAATAGTGTTACCGTAGAAAACTAAAATTAATTAAATAATACTGATAAATAAGATGACATTAAAGTAACAAATAAAACTGAAATTTTATATTTTTAAATAAAAAATTGTTCGTTATTATTATTTTAATAACATATAGATGAATATTCCTATATATTTGCTTAAATATTAGTAATCCTAGTTTTTGAACGAATTGTATAATTTGGATTAGTAATTGTGTTTTTATTAAAAGTAAAACTAAATATATGTGTAATACCCGAGAAATCGACGTCGAGAATTTAAATCCAAAAATTAAAGAATTGGATTTAACTATCGCAACCGAAATAATTCCGAGAGAGCGGAGTTAAATATTTTCGGACGATAGCAACTCGAAGAGAGTTATCGGATTATCCAACGATCTCGGATAATTCCATATTATGATTTTTAGAATTTAAAATCATAATAATAATAAAATATTCAAAAAAAAAAAAGAGAAAAGCCCGCGCAGCAGGAGGCCGCGCGGCGGCGGCGCGCGGCGCGTGGAGCCCGCGCCGGCGGCCAGTAGGTGGCATTTCAAACGCCATACGCGGTTGCAGCTCCAATTTTCGAGATTTATCATTCCCAATCGATACAATTCCAATGCTCAGTCATTTAGGGGTGTATTTGGACTCCTTAGGATAAGTTTTGAGTGTATTAATTCCCACAAAGTTGGAATAAGGAGGATATATGAACAAATGAGATTCATTGAACCAAGGGTGAACAAAGAGGATGAATGTGGTTTGGTAGGCTCCAATTTCGAGCCTTGACTGCCATAAACTCCACCACCACTTCCTAGGATCATCAAGGCTTCCATGGGAATTCTAAACACTCCATTTCCAACCCCTTTTCAGCCCCAAAAACACCCCACCAACCTTCATTCCGAAAATTAGATTCAAAGTGGAGAGTTGGTGAGTTTTGGAGTGCTCTCTTCAAGTGGTGGTTTCTTTTGAGCGAGATCAAGACCTCCAATCCTTTCTCCTACGAGTTGGTAAGGTTCCTATCCCAAATCCTTGCCTTGAATTTGATTATCAAGCCCTAACACCAAGTATTCTTCCAACAACTCTCAAAATAGGATTCGTTCGGTAGATCTTGGAAAGGAGGGGACTGTTTCGGTCGATTTTGGAGCAATCAAGAAGGGATTTTCGATTCTAATCCAACCATAAGTAAGTTAGTGTTGTGCCTTTCAAATTTTATAGCTTTTGGTTGAGTATTCATCGAGTTACATCTCGAAATCCAATCTTTGCCAAATCTGTGTATTAGGGTTTCCTCCGTATAGTTTATTTTGTTCATCTTTGTTCGTCTGGATCCGTTCATTTTTGGCAAAACTTTTCTAAATGAAATATGTTCCTAACACCTTGAAGATGATCTCTATAAATTTTCATAATTTTTGGACATGATTTAGGCGTCGAAAAAGCATCTGGTATTTTCTGAGTTTGTGTTAACAGTTTTCGTTTCATAGAAGCAGTCAGTGTTGTTGTTCGTATTACTCCTGTCTACAGTCGTTTTTAATGGTCGACTTCTTCATGACAAATGTTCATCTATGTGTCTAGTTTATCCCCGTAAAGTTTCAGAATTTTTGGATCACGTTTAGAATTGTTATGGATTTTTAATGAAACTGTGGTCGAGTGCACAGTGATTTCTGTGTCTTTTGAAGAGGTGTTTTCTGAAATGATTTTTTTTTGGGCTATTTAGAGTCCGAAATTGGCAAAGCCTATTTCTGAGGAAAATGCTTATTTAGGTGTTTCCTAGTCTCTGTAAAATTTTCAGAAATTTTTAAAATGGTTTACTGTATTCCCTGGTACGAACTTGAAAACTGCCACAGTGAGTTTCTTCGGTGAAATTGCCTTCGTGCGTTTTGGACAAAATGTGAGTCAATTGCTACTCATTTATGAATATTATGAAATCTGGAAATGTGTATAAGTTTTGAAACGGTTAAAATGTGAATTTTGAAACTTTGTGACTTTTGATCGAGTTAGATGCCCAACTTTGGAGGGTAAGTGCACTTGGCGTGAGCTCGTTGGGCCGCCCCCTCTTTTTGGTGGCCAAAACGGCGCCAAGGAAATATTGTTGCGTGATTGTATGAGTCTATACTCCTAGGTGTATCTATAAGGGTTACCTAGGGCTCCGGAGTGTGTCTGTATAGGGTCCGCTACTTTCACTTGCCTTGCGGGTTCGATTCCCCAAGGTTTATGTTTTTCCTGCGGGTTCGATTCCCCAGGATATTGTTGACTCCTATGGGTTCGATTCCCTAGGATGTATATTGAGTTCTTGCGGGTGAGATTCCCCAAGGACGAGGTGTCCTCGATCATAATGAACAATGGTAAACGAAGGTATTTGAGTTCTGGAAACAATGATGTCCTCGATCATATGGAAACATTGGTAAAAGAATTATGTTTGAGCTCTTGTGGGTTTGATTCCCCAAGAATGGTTTTTTTTCGATTAAAATGAACAATGATATATTATTCGTATGGCAAAGTGTAAGAATCTTCCGGAATTATTTTTACTCGACCTTCCTTTTTAAATTACAAATTCTATTTTTAAATCTCTCTTCTAAAAACTTTAAAATTCGTTATGCTATACATTAACTTACTCAGTACCTTTGTACTGATAGATACGTTGTCTCTATTTTTTTCAGATGTTGAAGATTAGTGCATCGCATTTACATTTGGGATGAGAATTTCCGAAGACTTGTCGCACTTGTTTTTAAATTATTTTACGAATTCCAAACTTATGTTTGGCCGTGTTTGGCCCTTAGCTTCCGCACTGTTTTAAATTATGTATGTTTGACTTAACTCTGATTTAAACCTTCGGGCACTTATTGAACGGTTTTTAAATTATTTTTAAGTATTGGTACAACTTAGCCTTAGCATCTTCTCAAGTGAGCTCGAAATGGTTCGCGTCTTGCTTGGGAAGGTGTGGCGGTAATGCCCTGGCCTGGGTGATCAAATCCGGGTGTTACAATTTGAAATATATATATTTTTTTTAAGAGGTAATAACTAAAATAGGCCACCAGAAGGTGTCATTTCCACTTTTGGGCCATGATATTTTGATTTAGGAAAATAGGCCATTAAAAGGATTTCGGGCCTGAATTTAGGCCATTGGGCTCGAATTCGGGCTGTGATGGCCTAAAAGTGGAAATGATTACTTTTGGTGGCCTATTTTAGTCTTTTCAAATATTATTTTATTTTATTTTAGCCTAGATTATAAAATTGACCTACGAAAGATTTTTTTAGAAAAAGATAAATACAAACCTTCTATTAAATTGTATTAGAAATTCATTTTACAAATTAATAAAAATAAATGAATAAGCCTTGGGCTCGGTCACCAAACACAGATCACTCCTTAGGCTAATTATGTGTACGTTTTTCTCCAAACCATTAGTAAAGTAATCATGTTACATGGATTATGAAGCTCAGAAGCTAAAAATGGCTGCTTTTTTTTTTTTTTTTTTTGTGTGTGTGGCGTAGCCTAAAGAGGTGAGCGAACTTAAGCTAAAAATTGTTTTTAATCTTATTATTTTGTTATTTTAATTTTTGCCGAATTAGAGTACTCTATATTTTTGTTATTATATATTTACCATAATAATGTCCAACATAATTTCATGTTCATATTTTGTTATGCAAAAAAAAAAAAAAAAAAAAAAAAAAAAAAAAAAAACTAAAAATTCAAGTTCATATGATGAAGGCCATGTTATTTATGGGTTTGGTATTATTACTTTATACTATTTTTTCTTAGAGGTAATAAACATTTTAGGCCATTACAAGACACCCCTTCCGCTTTTGGACCATGAAAAAATCAATTTCCAATTTTAGGCCATTAGAAACCATCGTTGACCAAATTAAGGTCATTTAGACTTATTTTGACTTTTTCAAACTTCAATTCACCATACCAACTTTGCTTTATTACATTTTGACCCCATGTTTTAGTTTCTTCATCTCCTTTAGTCCAATAACTGCCCATCATGCTTTCGATAATAAAATTAAGCACTAAACTCCATACCTTGGGTTTCACCGCCTTGCTGCCGGGTTTCTCAAGCTTCGGGATTTTACGGACTTCCTCCAACCACGCAGCCGCAACCGATGGTTCACCGATTCTTGTCTCCTTCAGCAGCAAACAGCACAATCTTATTCCGTTTCCTACCTTAGGATGTAACAAGGTTTGAGGTAAAGGGTTTTAACTATATATCGGAATATTTGGAATATTTGCAAGCATGGATTTTATTGAAGAAATGTTAAAAATATTATTCAAACATAATTTCTCCTAATGGAGAAGACAGACACTTAGCTCCTCATGGAGGAAGCAAGACACTTATCCGGATCAATTTCTTTCCAGTCAGTTCCTCTCATTTTCATGAAAGAAATTACTTTTAATAAAATCTTGTCTTATAGAAAGTTCAAGAATTTCCTCTGGAAATTTCAATTTTTTATTTCCAAAATTTGGAAATAACTCGTTGGTTTCAAATTAAATGAATCCATTAAATAATTAAATCTTCACCATTAGGAGATAAAATATTATAAATAAATATAATTAATATGTTCTTCAATAAAACCTAGGCTCTGATACCAATTTTCATGCGCGTTGGGTTTCATTTGTATAGACAATTTTGGAATAGGACAAAAAGTATATAAAGTCAAACCTTTTGGGGTTTCAAAAGAAAAAAAGGAAAATTTGTTGGGTTATTAATTAATTTCAAATTGGTCCTTATGGCTTAATTTCATTCAACATGTGTTTGTAATGGCCTAATTCTGGAAATTCAATTAAGAGTGGCCTAAAAGCAGAATAGGCGCCTTGTAATGACCCTTTTTTATTTATTTCCCCCTTTTTTTTTTATCATGGCGCACAAGGCGTCGGCAATGAGCAAACTAAAAAAGACTACAGAAGGGGATATGAGAAAGGGGAAAAAGAAAGCAAAATTACACTCGAGGGTACCACACCCCCACCAAATCATTAGCTATAAACGGGCGCACATTACTAGGGGAACATCCATGTCATAAAGAACTCATCTTCCTTAGCCCCACGCTTGGCCAAACAATACTCGATCGAGTTGCCTTCACACAAAATTAATCATATTATAGTGTTCCTTTTTTTTTGTATATACCGGGTATTCCCAGGCTGCATTGGATCCAAGACTAATTCCTCGAGGATCTGGTGGACATTGAAGAATTGCCTCTGTAACACCCTGGATTTGATAACCCAGGCCGGGACGCTACCGCCATACCTTTCTAAATAAGACACGATCCAAATCGAGCTTATCTAAAAAGATGCTAAGGCTAAGTTGTATCAATACTTTAAAACAGTTTTAAAACCATTCAATAATGCCCGAAGTTAAAGTTCAGAGTATGACATGCATAAAGGATAAAAGTAGTGCGGAAGCTAAACAAGGGCCAAAACATGCGGCTAAAATCATAGTCCAAAGTCCAAAGCAATAAAACAGAAAATAAATAAGTTAAAAATGCGACAAGTCTTTAATAGTAAAAATCCCATCCCAACGTGCAAAGCTCACCCTGCGAAATCTAAGGAAAAATGAAAACAACAACTTATCAGTACAAAAGTGTAACACCCCAGTTTTTGGTCACCCAGGTCGGGATGTCACCGCCACACCACCCTAGTAAGACACGGTTTCTCCGGCTTACTAAAGAGATGCAAGGCTAGGTATTTCAGTGTTTAAAAATATTTAAAGCATTTGCAAAGAGCCCATACAATATAGTCTCGAAAATAATAATATCATAGTGCAGCGGAAATAGTATTTAAGTATAATATTGCAACGGAATGTAAATACGACAAACATGGTCAAAACACGGGTTAAACAGGCCCGTTTATTCTAATGTCTAAGGCAAGAATTTAAATAATAAAGTTTGCAAAAATATAGTTTCCCCCATGCATGAATGTGCTCATGATCATTCCACATACTCTGTAAGGAAAAAGGAAAATAAATGGTTTGGTCAGCACAACTTGCTGAGTAAGTTAACACATGCATGATCGTAGGGTTTAAAAGCCATTAATTTAACATTTACATAAAAGCATGATAATATTCATAAATAATTTAAATAAAGCCATAATTAATTAAATGAAGCATTTAATAATTTAAAAGACAACAATTTAATATTTAACTATCCCCATTTACTCCCAAGATTTAGTATTTCAAAGTTTCACGATAGCATCGCGATGTCAACAAGTTTAGCCGGAAACCGGCGGCCGCAGCCGTATCTGCTATACCCAGTACCACTTCGGAGCCTCGGGAAACCCATAAGGATATTCACGAGAGTGTAGGCCATATATCTCATGCCGTTTTGGCAACAAATCTCAATATTTCGCGCGGGGTCACCATCGTCCATATAGGCATGAAGTGAATCGTTAGGAGGGCACCCTGCAGAGCACTCACCCCCTAATTTTAAAGATCAAGTTTGTAAAGGGGATTTCCTAAATTCCAGATTTCATATATTTATTTCAAAGAGTCTTCTACTCGTTTAAACCTTAAACGCTAGTTTCACCGTTTCAGCAAGATTTCAAGATTTGACTTGTGTCAACCACATTTTACTCTAAAATTCAGTAAATATCGAGTTTAATTCCAAAAATTCTGAAATTTTACCACTGACTCAGAAACATCGAGATGAACAACTTTTGTGTTTTAACTTTTTCAATCCTAGATACCGAAACAGGTCAACTACATCAATTTTCGTCATATCATTAATCTGTCCGAATTTCGTGTACAGCAGTTCAAGATTATCAAGATCTACCATAGCAAATCAACTCCAAACTTAATGAAATCTTACAGAGACCTTCTTAAGACATTTATCTACAACTTTCATGCTCGGCTAAAGATCTAAATCGGTCTAGAACTAATGTCAAAAATGTGATCAAGATTGGACCTAAGTTCTGTCAAGAATTTCAAGATCCAATTTCAAGCAGTTCGGTTTCGGGTGGATTTCAGATAACAAAACGTCTCTAAAAATTCTGAAAATTTTACAGTAGATAGATCTAACCTTAGGAACATTTTTTATGTTTTAAGTTTTTCCGTTTGAAGTCGTTTTAAGGTTCGGAAAAATTTGACAAAACTGTTGCGCCGGTAGAAAACGTATTATGACAGATTTACAAAAGATTTGATGAAGCTTTTAGTTTTATTTGTTTTAATTACTCCCAAAACCATGTAAGCGTTACCTTACAGATTTGTAGATATCCGGGATCGTCTATTTCGAAGGCGTGGCTTCCAGTCCTCCGTCTATCCTCTCCGTTCGTCGGGTTCTACGTTCTAGATCCGATTCGGGGCGTAGAAAGAAAAAGAAGAAGGTTAGGATTCATTTTCGAATCGTATATGGAACAAGGATCGGATCGAAGCTTACCACGATGCTGGAGATCTTCAAAATTTCGTCCACGCAGTCCTTGCCTTGGTTTCGTGCCTCCGACGACTCCGGAATTAGGGTTTTCGGACGTATAGAGAGTTGTAGGGTTTTGGAAAAGTGTTCGGAGCTTTCAAGAGGGCTTATTTATAGGTAAATCAGACCTAGGGGCGTCCAAGGTCTGCCTCTAAGAGTCTTGAGCCGAATGGTGTTCAACCGAAGTCGGAAAATCCGGATTCGGGCGAGTAAATCTCGCACGGGCGAATCTGTCAAACGGCGCAGTCGTGGCGCGCTTTCTTCCCTTTGACCGCGTGGCCACCGCGCGGCCCTTGCCTGGACTTCGGTCCGGGCGGGTCGTGCGATCCGTCGTGCCTTTCCTCCTCTCTTTTGGACTTCTATCCCCCTATGCTCCCGGATTCCGATTTCCGGGGTATCTTCGGGTTCCTATTGCCTCTCTAAATTTTACTCGGGGTCTGATTAAATGTTTGGACTCAAATCTCGAGTTCATTGGTGTCGGGTTTCGGTGTATAATTTATTTATCTTTATTTAATTCTTTTTATTTAATTAATTTCCTTTTAATTCCTTTTTAAGTTAAATCTCATTTCTCATTTCCTTATCCTTATTTATTTATTTATTTGCTGGATTCATTTATTTATTGTATTTATTTTATTTATTGTTTATTTATTTAATTATTATTTTATGTTGCAAAATTCTCGGGTATTACAAAAAGGTACTGTGAAACTTTTGACAAAGTTCCCACACGAGTATTTTCTTAAAAATATAATAATCCCGGTTTGATTTATTATTCAATGAAACCAATTTATGTTGATGGAGTAGGGATTAGGGATATATTTATAGGTTGTCACGTTTTTATTTACTCGTGTTTAAGAAACTCTGCCGCCCAAAGCGCACGGAGTCAAAAATTGCAGTAATTTATAGTAAGACCGGATCGTTCACTGGAGGATGTGCGAGAGAAGCAGGTCCCACGTCGTTCTACTAGATTTTCCACTCGTATTGCTCAAATCAGTTTTGAAGTTGGACTAACTACTACATGACTGAATTTAATCTACATTATGAAAGCAGTTAAATAAGCTAAAGAACATGCTAATATTGAATCTAAAGAGCAGATGGAATAATTCCACAAAAATAATAAAAGTTGTAATCTATGCTATATTAGCTTATGAAGCTGATTCAATAGTGATTACAGAAAGGACATGGAGGAAAGAATAAAGATTGGACAAGGTTTAGATAAAACATAATTAAACTTCCATTTTTTTTACACAGATCTTTGTTTGGGATAATCCTGTCAGAAAGCTAGTTCTTATGCTCTCAGTACCATGTTCCCTTTAACAGACAGGTACTTACAGTGTGAGTTTACATGTTCTTAAGACCACAAATTCTAAGATACCACAGATTCATAACTGCCCCGGCCAGGGTATGATATTTCATCTGTGGTGGTCAAGCAACACCTGACAAATCATTAGTTGAAATGCCAAGTACTGCTATCATTCCCCCATGTCACACCCAAAGTCTAAAATTAAATCTGAACTATCCCTTAACCTTCAGTCCTAGTAGCAGTTAGAAGATCTAGTGACACATCCGAGTGACATCTACGAAAGCATTTAAAAGAAAGTAGTAAAGAAAGCATTTTAAAATCCTATCACTCGGAAGTTTCAAAAGCTTCGTGCTGGTAGTAAAAGAAAACCCCCAGTCAAGATGACCAGATGTGGATCAAGAACTCCCGGACCTCAGTGAACCGCTCGCAGTGTTCACTTCTTTTCGGGTGGTTATGAGATACAAACTAATGAAACGGACTAATAAATTAGTTCGTTCCGGATGCACTCACTCAGGACTCAAAGATAGGCTTTGGCAGAAGAGGATAGCAGTTGAAAGGAATTCAACCCTATCTTAGAAAGTAACCAAGGCCTATGTATTGTTCCTCTAGAATTATCCGTCACACTGTATTTGAATCCAAGTGGACCCCATCTCGGTGTGATGGTTAAGACTAAATTCCCAATACACAGCAATTTCGGAAAATAAAAAGTGTGAAAACCATTCCCTAAACAGGTACTAGACTCTCAATAAGAACACAGACCCTTTCGGTCTAGAAGAGACCTAATCGCTGACTCTGCTTCTAATTTCCCAAAATTGAACCCTTGACAGAATGTGAATTAGTCATAACTGTGGAGTTTTTCCCTTACAAAGATCCGGATTTTATAAATAAATTTTTGTTGGAGGTTTAATATGCGATATCTGTTTTAAATCCAGACTTCTAATGTCCAAGGGAAGGATCCCAAAATATTATGGACCACAGTAGCTACATAATAATATCATGCATAAGGATATATGGAAGTGTAAAATTAATCAACCCAAAATATAATGGTGGGTTTAGACAGAATGTGTGACACAGATATGAGGTAGCCGTGAGGCCAAAAGTGGTGGCAGAGTAATTAGGTGGAATGCAAACATCTGCTTTCCAACTTCCCAATTACTCGGATAGAGCGAATTTTAAACAGCAGAAACCCTAAAATGGTAGTGTCGCCACCAGTTGGGCCCCTACTGTCTGCGAATTCTTATAAAAACCTACATGCTTCCTCTCAGTAATGCTTATTAGCTAATATTGACAGATATTGGCTGACTCACATCACAGATTAGAATTTGGGTTTTGGAAATTAAGATAAAGAGAATAAAACTGTATTTGGACAATAATTAACCGAGTGGCTACTTCATTTCCCGGTGAAAGGACCGTTCGCCTGACCTCGTTAGTCATTATCCAAACCATGCAAAATAAAAAACAGTAATTAATATACAGACTACGGGCTACTTCATTTCCCGGTGAAGGGACTGTTCGCCGACATTATTCTGTAATATCTCTCACTGTTTATTCATACATCACGAAAAAGATAAGATAAAATAAAATAAAAATAAAGACAGTGCCTTGTCTGAGAGACATTGGTTTCTCATGCAAGGTTATGGAATTAATCCATAATTAATGTCTTAAATAATCCTTCATACCATAATTAATTACAGTCCGGATTATCTACTTAAGGCATTAAGGTTTTGTTTATAGAAAAATATTTTTGGGAGAATTGAACAAAGATCCTTTGATCAAGGTAATTATCGATCTCAATCATTGCCAATCTTGATCTTTAATTATTGACTTAAGGGTTCATTTAATTAATGAAGAAAATGGAGAAATGGAAAATCTGGCAGAAACTGCCAATTACGATGCTAAACAGATTTTACGACGCTATCCTAGGATAGCGTCGTGGGGACAGCGTCGTCATGGATTGGTGAAAGGGATGAAAATTTTTGGAGTTAAAAGGGTTATGCACGACGCAGCACATGATTACGACGCTATACAATGTTCCACGTCGCAGTGATGACGTCGTGCATGAGAGTTTTAGAAATGAGGGACTACGACGCTATGCATGTCCTACGACGTTAAACATGGTTTACGTCGTAGGGTCTAACGTCGTAGTAAGGAGAGATGGTTTTGAAAAAGGGAGAAGTGCTACGACGCTATACACTAAATTACGACGTTATCCTAGGATAGCGTCGTAGGTGTGGCGTCGTAGGTGGGATTTTCTGAAGAGTTGATAAAATGGGGGTTTACGACGTTATGCACTAAATTACGACGCTATCCTAAGATAATGTCGTGGTCAAAGCGTCGTAAATGGGTTTTTATGAAAATGACGAGTTTTGGGGTGCTACGACCTTTAGACAAAAATTACGACGCTATCCAAGGATAGCGTCGTAGGTCTAGTGTCGTAGGGTAAATTTTCTTGAGTTTGAAGCAACTACGACGTCAACCCTCCCCTACGTCGCTATCCTTGGATAGCGTCGTAGGGCGGTTAGCGTCGTAGCTACCCCAGAATATGTTGTTGGTCGGGTAATGCAATCTCTGCGATTGCAAACCCTGTTTTCAAGTTCATGGTTCATCAATGCAAGAACAGTAATGAAATAAGATGAAAACAGTAAGCCAAAATGCATAAAAACATGATAATATAAGCTAAAAGCACACACCCATGAACCACAAACCCAAATGAGGGTTTTCAACCATAAAAACATGTATAGGAACCCAAAAAGAAAAAGAAGACAGAAAGCCCACATTTTAAACCGAAAATAAGATGACCAAATGGTCATTTAAGCAAAAGCAAAGCAAGTAAATCCATGGACTCATGTCCATTTCATGTTTTGGGACTCTTTTGAAGCTTAACTTCCCATTTTATATCAAATGGTTTGATAATACTCATCATTTGGGTATTTCAAACCTAAACAAAGAGTTTAACAAAACTGAAACAGTATGAAAATGGCTATCCTAAGCTGAACCAGAAGGAAAAACACTAAGCTATGCAAGAAATTAAACTAAGCTAGATGCATAAATTAAATAATACATAAAAATAATAACTAACTTCTCTAACTAACCTAGCTACACTTCTCAAGAACTGAGGTTGTCTTCAAGTTGGGGAATGTATGAAGTGACAAGACCTGGGAGTCAACACCTCTATATATAGGCGAGAAACCCTAGGCCCATGGGCCCCCAGGTCCTTGAATTTGAATTCTGCAGCTTGGTACGACGCTAAGCATGACTTCGTCGCTATCCATTACTACGACGCTATAGGTGTAACGTCGTAGTCTTCCACTTCGAATACACTTCTTTGTCTCTAAGTGAACAGCCTACGACGCTATACTCCGTTACGTCGCTACACTTGGTCTACGACGCTATACTCGTTTGGCGTCGTAGTTCTTCCTTCAGAGTCCTGCCTCATTTTCTGCCTACGACGCTATACTCGGCCTACGATGCTATACATGGTTAACGTCGTAGTTGAGTGTAGCGTCGTAATTTCCTGAAAAATACGACTTTTTGTGGGTTTTTATTTCTTTTCCTATCTTTTTGTTTCCTTTTTCTTTTCTTTTCTTTTTCTCATATTTTTGGATTTTTCTAGCATAAATGTGTAACAAAATTACATATTTATGCATTTTTCATACCAACTCAATATTTTTACAAATATGCATAAATCAGTCTAATTCTACTGCTTTCTTATTTAATATAAGACCGGAATGCGATCAAATGCCCGTTTTAGACACGGAAATGGATTGAAAATAATGGACATTTCTGGCCATTATCAACATCCTCACATTTAATACTGATCGTCCCCGAGCAGTCAGAGTCAATGTTCCTAAGAACACGGACTCTACATATTCAATTCATTTTCGTGGCTTCATAAATTACATTCTTTTTGGATTGGGATAAGACAATTAAAAACTACAAGTATTAAATTCCCTTGACTGCAGTGTTTAATGAAATGATACTTGCTCACTACATCGGGCCTAAAAATCTAGCATTATTGTCAATCCTTCATGAATATCATGTTTGAAAGATGCAAAGATTAAGAATGAGAATTAAGGTATGACACGAACATGTTTCATGAAATAGAGCCTCACATATAAGAGAATTGGAAAATTCACTCACTCTTAAATGGGGTTTAATCATTGAACGCTCAAAATCAAGTTTAATTAAATTGTCCCATAAGCTTGCAATCAGACTAACTCGCCACCGGCTCATTTCCTCAAATCGAGATCCCGATGTCTTATTTAAGGGTTGTAATGGGGCATGCCGTTGTAACATTTGGTAGGAAAGGGAATTAATGGGCTAAAAAGTGGCAAGAAATTATTCCATCATAACTTGGCATTTTTATTTAAAACTTATGATCATCATTATTACTTTCTTTTTCTCTTGTTTTTCTTTTTCTATTGCATGACATTAGATTATGTCTCATTGCTTTGTCATTTGCAATTTATTTTTATTGAAATGAACTCAACATATTTCTCTTTTTCTTCTTTTTTTTTTTGAATCGGTTTATAGCTTACCGATTTATACATTTTTTATGATCATAAATTTAATGCCTTGAAAGAATTTATTCCTGCACACTTGGGTATGGTATTTTGGTCTTTTTATGAGGTTAGGAATAATATAGAGGGCTTCAAAGAAAAATTAGGCTTAAAGGCTCAAATTGGTTAATCCTAGGGGGGAAACGTTTTTGGGTTTGGATTTCAAACGAAGGCCAAAATTTTGGTTTTCTAAGTGCCTCGATCATATGCTCGATTTTTGGATTATGGCATGGTCTTGAATCAGTCCCAATTGCAAGTTCTAATTTCCTTTAATCAAATTGATTCACACATCAAAGAAAATAAATGAGTGAAAGTGACTCATGGCTCAATTCTCACAAGGTTGGATTGATTCATGTCATACAATATTCTCAAATTTAATCAAAGCTTAATTCTAACAATTTATTCAATAAAATTTTCAACATGAAAGTTTATTACCCAAAAAGATGATTGCATCATTAAATTTTTATAGCTCAAAATCTTAGGAATCCATTTCATGCATGTTTTCGATTATATTATCCCAATTTAAAAGTTTGAAAATTTAATCTCAAGCCTAAATTCAACATGTGAATTTAGAGCCTGGTTTATGCATACTTTTTGCTGGTTATTTAATTTAAAGCAGTAAAAGAGGCACCGTTAACATACAAAGTATGTCAACAGTATATTTTTTGCCTGACAGTCACTTATTCATCTTGGACTGTCAGAAATCTTTTTCTCAAATAAAATTGTTTGGACCTCAAAAGTGAAGTACTGTCGTGGAAAGCAGTTAAATACATCATTTATAAGAGATTCTCATGCCGTTAAGAGAAATAAGCACACAAATATAGAATTCTCTTATATGACGTTTACAGTCCAGCTTAAGCAAAATAAAAATATTACGGGCTCATGCTTCCTTCATTCCTTCTTTTCCTAGGGAAAGAAATTTCTGCTCCAGTAGACGATGTTTGATAGGTCACATTGTATGCACCAGCCTTCATGTTCTTCCAGGTTTGCTTGCCTCCTTAAGCAGTACTCTCGTTCCTCCTGACCTGTAAACAAACCAGGGGCTTCCTGGCGATCTATCAGCCATGCGAAGATGTTGGTGACTGTATAGATCAGGACCGATCGAGTGGTTGCCATTTCATTCATCGTCTGAATCCCCAGAAGAACTTGGCTCTCATCCAGCCTGCTTAGCAACATCAGTCCCCATGCGCAGATCGACGCTTTGTGATTATCTTCTATCCCTAGCCTTAGCAGCTCGCATGATCTTTCCTCATCCCCGTCTACGAATGCTTGTATTGCCGGTATGATTTGGAGATTGAAGTTTTCTGCTTCTATGCACCTTTGCGGGAATTCTTCCTTTTCTCTTTGGATGTGTTGTTGCCACATTTTCACAATGAAAGTCTCCAGCTCGCATCGTTTGTAGACGATGGTGAGATCGCCTGCGTCCCTCAGCTTTGTACAAGTTTCCCTAGCTGTGAACACTTTCTTGATGTCACCCTCTCCTATTCGGGAGAGGATTTCTCCTAGCAGCTCCAATGGCAGGTCCAGCAGCTGGGTCCCTCCGGGTACCGGGTCTGGAATCTGGAAGATGTTGCCCCTATAATGATAAGAAGTAATAAATCCAGTTTTATAATTTTCAGATGAATTATTCAAGGTAGAAATCAACATCCTCACATTTAGAGCTTTGCTCTAAGTGTGGGGTTATTAAATTTTCAACTTGAATTTTATTGTAAAGCCTAGGTAAAAAATTTTTCCTTTTTACATTTTGAGAGAACTTTTCAAAGCAGTGAGTTATTAGGAAAAGATAGGGGTCATTGGGCCCCTAAATATATTTTTTTTGAAAGGACTATTAAGTCCAAAATAAAGTAAAAATGGCCATGGACCAAAAATATTTTTAATGGGCCATAGAGCCCAAAAACTTGATTTTACAATTTTTAAACAATCTCGAGGTTATTGTTGAAAGTGCAGTGGAATGGAATGGAATGGAATGTAACGCGAATCGAGGAGTGTGCGAATGGAAATGTGGCGACTCGGAACTGCTTGACTTGAACTGTTTGGAAAGGGGAAATGTGCAGTCCAAGTTACAAAAATAAGGAGAAACCATTTTTTTTTAAAAATTTTTTACTAAAAGTTGACTTATTTTTATTTAATAAAAGTGGGATTTTAGGGGTCCCATTTTTTGGATTTTTATAAATGATAGCAGTCCACATGATGAAAAGGACTGCTATTTTATTACACCCATCTATGTTCCATTGGGAACAAAAATAGGTTGGTCAATCTTAAAAAGAAAGAACCTTCCTACCATTTTGTCTTTTTCCAAAAGTGGAGTGCACAGTTTTGTTTGTTTGCACAGGTTTCCCAAAATGTACAAACAAACCTTTTTATACTCCCCAAATAATCACCAATAAGGTATGAATTCAGAGATCATTCAATGCTTTGCAGTTTTATCAATAGCATCACACATAAAGACCAAAAGACTAACAAAAATTATGCTATCAACAAGAGCCACACAGTATTCTCATCGCTGAATCTTTGAACTAATAACACCATGATGCTCTTAAAACACCCCAATGTTCATCAGTTCACTTTTTCAGTTTCAAGTTTCAAAATCTTTTTTTTTTCAAACCCTAACAGTTCTAACTCAAAGTTCTTATGGGTTTCAAAAATCAAAAGCTCAACCAGATTAAACATTCTCAACCCTTAACAGCAGCAAAAATCAAACACTCATTTTCTAGTCAAGCTCGGTCAACACAGGAGGTGCTAAAAGAAACACAGGAACGTTCCTTACCCAAAACCGAAAGCATATAAAACCCGAAACAAGAAAACAATAAAGCAACACAAAGCACATTATGCTATTTATAAGCTATTCACAAGCATACGACACCAAATGCTCAACAAAATCGCATAACAGGGGGGGGGGGGGGGGGGGGGGGGGCCTCGAGAATGTGAGGGGGTGATGCACCCTGTGAAACCACATTTAAATAAGCTTAAATTATGTTAAAACGAACCTAAATTGCATGCATGAGACTCTATTTTACTGCTTTTTAGTGTATATTTCATGTGATGTGTAAATATTAATAAGACCGGTTAAATTGAGCTTATCCGAGCCCAATTTACCTTGTTTTATGCTTTATAATAAGACTTTGGCAATTCTAATACATTGCAATGATGTTTCAGGCATTAAAATGAAGAGAGAAGATGTTCGGAGGTCAAAGGATGTAAAATTCGGAATTTTCGACACTGGAAAAGCTCCAGAATGCGCCACATAGGCATAGCGGCGCATAAAATCATGCTCGAGCGCCACATTATGCGCCACATCGACACTTAGGAAAATTTCGGATGGAAAAAGCTTCAGGATGCGCCGCATAAGCTTGGTGGCGCCGAAATCTACTCCGGAGCGCCACAAAATGCGCCGCTGTTAAATTAAAAATTGGGAAATTGTCAGAATGCGCCGCACCTCCTTGGTGGCGCCTAAAACCACCTTGGAGCGCCACTTTTTGCGCCGCAGAGGAAAATTCGGAAAATCATCGCATGCGCCAGCTCTCCTTGGTGGCGCCTAAAACCTCTCCTGAGCGCCACTTTATGCGCCACCGTCGCAGTTGGGCAGTTTTCTAACCTCCCGAACTCGGTTTTAAATGTCGTTTCTCTTCATTCTTCATCATCCAGACTCATAATTTTCGAAGAAAACTCTCTGAAAACTTATTCCAATGGGAGAAGAAGGCCAGAAACACAAATCCATGCCGGAGGAATGCATCAGGAACGATTTTCTGGGCGTGTTCTTCCTATCATAGGTGTTGCCTTTCTTTTTCTTGCTTTGTAATGAATTGAAATTGTCTCTAAATGTAATTTGCTATCATGTTTTTAATTTGTAGACGGATTTCTGTATTGTTCGTGTTAGAAGTTTCTAGAACGGGAGTTCAGAATCACTTTGAAGTATGAATTTATCTGTTTTATGGAAGCAATATAATTTGTCGATGTTTTCTTACGTAATCTGGGTTAATCTGCAAAAAATTGTTAGAATCTGTGTTAGAATTATATGTTGGATGTTGTTGAATTGATCGGTATTCTGTGTTCTGTCAAATCTGCTCTTAAAATTATTACTCTGCTAAAGCCTTGAATTAATCGATCAATCTGCATTATCTATTTTTAGCAATCTGGCATTAATTATAATCTATTTGCATTTTAATATTATTAATTGAATCCAGTTTGCCATGTTTTATTATTATTCTAACATAATTGTTAAATTATTTACACTGTTCTGCATAATTAAATGTTAGAATCCAAATTCTGTGATTTCTGCTTTGCTAAATCGGGAGATAAAAAGTAGAATTAATATTTTAGTACCGGAATTGGGAATAAATTACATTATAAATGGATTTTGGCATGTGCACAATGATTTGGGAAATGAAAAGTGTCTTTTAGTTGCTATAGGAAAATTTGTATGCTTGGGAAAGACTCAAATTTAGGCCTAGAATAATGATTGCAGAATGTTAGATAATTTAATCAGCTTCCATGAAATCCGTTTAAGCATAATTTGATTATTAGTAGATTACAATATTTTTAATCTTTATAAAATAATTAATTTTAAGAAATTGATCTTTTTAGACATTGGAAAATGCTAAATCAATATGCAATTTCTATTTTATATAAAGATGGCAATATTTAAAATATTACAAGCATCTCCCATCTATATTTTTATTAATTATAATTTTAACTTGCTTTATTTTAAATTTAATGTCACTATTTTTAATTTAATCACCATTAGAAGTAATCAAACTCTTCTAAAATATAATATGATTAATGAACTTAAAACAATTAAAATTTTCTCCAGAATGAATTAATATTCTGAATTCCCTTGGGTTCGACCTGGTATTCACCGGTATTTATTACTTGATGACAACCATCCGCTTGTGATAAAATATGAGTAGTGAAAATCACCCATCAAGTTTTTGGCGCCGTTGCCGGGGAATTTGTTGTGAACTTTTAATTGTTTCTAGTTTATTAATTTAAATTTATTAAGTAAATATTAATTTAACTGTTACTTATTTTATTTTATTTTTATTTAATATTTGCAGTGCGAAGCAAACAAGCAGAAATAGCTTATGATCCTGAAATTGAGCGTACTCTTAGAGCTATTAGATTAGGGAAACGCAGGAGACCAGCTCAGTTGGAAATTTTAATTAATTCATCCTCTGATGAAGAAGACTATTCTCCAACGACTGGAGTTTTAACAATTCAAACTAATCAATTAGTTGCTCAGTTCAATAGGTTAAACATGGCAGCGAATAACAATGATAATCAGGGTAATAATGGAGGTAACGGTGGTGATTTGGAGCACGATGATCAAGCTGAAATGACCATTGAAGAACACTTACAAGGAACTAGTGGAAATCTGCTTAATAGAACTCCAAGGCCAGATGTAGATGCTTTAAGCTTTACCCTTCAGCCTGCACAAATCACAATGGTTCAAGCTAATCAATATAATGGAGCACCTACTAATGATGCTGTAGAACACATAAGAAACTTTCTGGACTATTGTGACACAGTAAAAATAAACAGTGTTACCAGTGATGAAATTAAGTTGAGATTGTTCTCGTTTTCACTCAGAGATAAAGCTAAAACTTGGTACAACTCACTTCAATTAAGGGATGTTACTACTTGGGAAAATATGTTAGAAGCCTTTTTAGAACAATTCTTCCCACCATCCAAAGTTATTGAATTACAAGAAAAAATCAAAGAATTCGTGCAAGATGAGGGTGAAACTTTACTTGAAGCATGGGATAGATACAACACTTTATTGGCGAGATGTCCAAATCATGGCTTTGAAGACTGGCAGCAGATGCACTTCTTCTACAATGGGTTGATTGATCATTGGAGGAATTTGTTGGATGCAGCAGCTGGAGATTCTTTTCTATCTATAGGACCTTCTAGAGCTAAGGAAATCATAGAGAAAAAGATTTCTAACATGAAAAAATTTCCTGGTAAGAAAAATGCTAGAAATAAAACAAAAGGATGAATATATGAGGTAGAAAAGGCAGTTGCTATAGATTCTAAGTTAGATGCTTTGATGAGGGAGGTTTCTACGCTTAAGAAAGGTCAAGCTAAAGTTGTGAGATACGGTATTTGTCATGGACCTCACGAGTCATCAGCCTGTCACCTGCTTGATCAAGGACTTCAAGAGACTATGGAGTGTGAGGGGACTGAGGAGCAAGTGGAAGATGTGAACTACATGGGAAATAGGCAGCAGAATTACAATCAAAACCGTCCTCAAAATCAAAACTTCTATCCAAATCAAAATTCTCAATTTCAACAAAACACCTACCCACAAAACAACCGTCAACCTTATCCACAAAACCAAAATCAAAATTACCCAAATCAAAATCAAAATCAAAATCAAAATTTTCAAACCCAAAATCAGAACCAAAACTATAATCAGAACAGAAATCAGAATCAACCTTTTTACTCTAATCAACAGTCTAGGAACTTTCAACCTCAACAACAGCTGCAACAAAACCAAGGAAGTGATGAGGTCAATTTAAAAGAGTTAATGAGCACAATCGTGTCTCAACAACAAACAATTCAGCAAATGCAAGCCTCAATGAGAAATTTAGAAGTTCAAGTTGGTCAAATTGCTAGGGATACCTCAAATAGACAGCAAGGAACACTACCAAGCATGCCTGATCCTAATCCAAAAGAGCAGTGTAAAGCAATCACTTTAAGGAATAAAAAGGAATTACCTAATCCTTACCCTACCTTAGATGATCCAGAGGTTTTAGCTGAAGCTGTAGATGATCAAAGTGAGGATACAGAGAAAGAAAGTCAGCATAAAAACACTGATGAGCCTAAGGAGAGTGAGAAACTTAGAGTTGAACAGGATAAGGATAAAGGAAAGTCTACTGTCCCGGTCAAGCCATATCAGCCACCTATTCCATATCCACAGCGTCTTAAAAAGGCTAAGGAAGATAAAGATTATGCCAAATTCTTAGAAGTCTTTAAGAATTTAAGAATTGATATCCCTTTTTCTGATGCCATTGCACAAATGCCTGTGTATGCTAAGTTCTTAAAAGAAATTCTATCAAAAAAGAGGAGTGTTGATGATGAAGAGAAAGTGACACTGACAGGGGAATGTAGTGCAATCTTACAAAGAAGGCAACCTATTAAACAAAAAGATCCTGGGAGTTATACTATTCCGTGCATTATTGGCACTAAAGAATTCAACAAAGCTCTGTGTGATCTCGGGTCTAGTATTAATCTGATGCCTTTACATGTCTTTAGAGAACTAGGAGTAGGAGTTGTTAAGCCTACTAGGATGCAGCTACAGCTTGCTGATAGATCTATTAGGACTCCTTTAGGCATTGTAGAAGATGTTCCTGTTCAAGTGGAGAGCTTCATCTTCCCTGTCGACTTTGTTGTTCTTGATATGGAAAAAGACATTGATATTCCTCTGATTTTAGGTAGACCATTTCTGCAAACTGGTAGGGCTATGGTTGATATGGATGATGGTAAAATTACACTTAAAGTAGGTAATGAACAAGTGTCGTTTGACATTTCTAAGACAACTAAAACACAACACGCTAGTTCTGACACCTACCCGTGTAATATAGTTTATCTATCAGGAGGATGAGGTGATTGAGAGAGAGTTCTTTGCTAGACATGATCCCTATAGGAAATTTGAGCAGTTAGTGGAGAGTTGTGAGGACTTAGCTGAAAGTAAGTGTGAGGGAGAATTACATGTGCAAGTAACATGTGCGATAGAAGAATCCAAGTTAGTCCCGTCTGTTGAAAAGCCACCTACATTGACATTGAAGGAGCTGCCATCACATTTGAGGTATGTTTTTCTTGGTGAGAATGATACTTTACCTGTTATTGCAAGTAATAAATTAAATGATGATCAATTAAATGCATTAACCCAAGTGTTGAGTAAGCATGTTAGAGCAATAGGTTGGACGATAGCCGACATCAAGGGACTGAGTCCAGCATTGTGTACACACCGGATTTATATGGAGGAGGATGACAAGCCAGTGAGACAGCCCCAAAGGAGACTGAATCCACATCTACAAGAAGCTGTAAGATCATAGGTGATTAAACTACTCGATGCAGGTATTATCTATCTTATCTCTGATAGTCAGTGGGTGAGTACAGTTCAAGTAGTGCCTAAAAAGGGAGGTACGACTGTGATTAGAAATGAAAATGGTGAATTAGTACCTACTAGACCTACTACTGGATGGCGTGTATGCATTGATTATAGGAGATTGAATGATAAGACTAGGAAAGATCCTTTTCCATTGCCTTTTATTGATCAAATGCTAGAGCGTTTAGCTGGTCATGAGTTTTATTGCTTCTTAGATGGCTATTCTGGTTATAATCAAGTTCCAATTACACCTGAGGATCAAGATAAAACTACATTTACATGTCCTTACGGTACATTTGCATATAGGATAATGCCATTTGGTTTGTGTAATGCTCCAGCTACATTTCAGAGATGCATGATGTCTATATTTTCTGATTTGACATGCATTGAGGTATTTATGGATGATTTTTCTGCATTCGGGTCTGATTTTGAGAAATGTTTAATTAACTTGGAAAAAGTTCTGATTAGATGTGAAGAGTCAAATTTAGTTCTTAATTGGGAAAAATGTCATTTTATGGTTAATGAAGGTATTGTCTTAGGACATAGGATTTCTAAAAATGGCATTGAAGTTGATAGGGCTAAAGTAGAAGTGATTGCAAAAATTCCACCTCCTAATAATTTAAAAACTTTGAGAAGTTTTCTGGGACATGCTGGATTCTATCGAAGATTTATAAAAGATTTTTCTAAAATTGCATTGCCTCTGTTTAAGCTGCTATGTAAGGATGTCGAGTTTGATTTTACTGACGAGTGTATTGAGGCGTTCAATAGGATCAAGGAAGCATTGGTGACAGCACCAATTATTCAGCCACCTGACTGGAGTTTACCATTTGAGATCATGAGCGATGCTAGTGACTTTGCTGTTGGAGCAGTACTGGGTCAACGAAAGGATAAGAAGCTTCATGTCATTTATTATGCTAGTCAGGCTTTAAATTCTGCACAAAGAAATTATGCCACCACTGAAAAAGAACTTTTATCTGTTGTTTATGCATGTGAAAAGTTTAGACCGTATCTGATTGGCTCTAAGACTGTAGTTTACACTGATCACGCTGCTATTAAATATCTATTTGCAAAGAAAGATGCTAAACCACAGTTAATTAGATGGGTATTATTGTTACAGGAATTTGATTTAGAAATTAAAGATAAAAGGAGATGAAAATCTTGTAGCTGATCATCTATCTAGACTGGAGCATGAAAAAGGGGAAGAAAGATTAATTAATGATGCATTTCCTGATGAAAATTTGTATTTAATAAATAACACTTTCTCTGATCCGTGGTTTGCTGATTTTGTGAACTATTTAGCATGTGGTGTAATTCCTGATCATTTAAAATGGCATAGCCAAAAGCAAAAATTTAAAACTGATGCTAAATATTTTATTTGGGAAGAACCTTATTTGTTTAGACTATGTTCAGATCAAATCATAAGGAGATGCATCCCTGATGAGGATTTTGAAAAAGTTTTAAAGGCTTGCCACGAAGGACTTGGAGGAGGACATGTTGGACCTAACATGACAGCTCATAAGATACTCGAAGGTGGTTTATATTGGCCTAATATTTATCGTGATGCTAGATCATTTGTGCAAAAATGTGATGTATGTCAAAGGGCTGGTAATATCACTAAAAGAGATGAAATGCCACTAAAAGGAATTATGCATGTTGAGTTGTTTGATTTGTGGGGAATTGATTTTATGGGTCCATTTCCACCATCTAATGGGAAATTATATATTCTTGTTGCTGTAGAATATGTATCAAAATGGGTAGAAGCTGAATCATGTGCTTTAAACGATGCTAAACAAGTGATTAAATTTTTGAAAAAGCAAATCCTTACTCGTTTTGGTGTGCCTAAAGCAATCATTAGTGATGGTGGATCTCATTTTGTCAATAGGGTTGTTAATCAATTGTTATCTAGATTTCATGTTCATCATAGGATAACAACACCCTATCATCCTCAAGCCAAGGTAGAAGTCACTAATCGTGAGATTAAAAAGATTATGGAAGCCACTGTAGGGAAATCTAGAAAAGATTGGGCTTTTAAATTAGATGAAGCATTGTGGGCTTATAGGACAGCCTTTAAAACGCCTATAGGTATGACTCCTTTTAAATTGGTTTATCGTAAAGCTTGTCACTTACCTTTTGAACTTGAGTTTAAATCACTTTGGGCTATGAAGAAATTGAATTTTGAATTTAAAGAGGCTCAGGAAAAAAAGGAAGGTAGATCTTACGGAATTAGAAGAAATTAGACGTCAAACGTATGATAATGCTCTAATTTATAAGGAAAGAACAAAGCTTTATCATGATAAAATGCTTAGGCCTAAGGTGTTTGAAGCTGGACAATTAGTGCTTTTATATAGTTCTAGATTTAAGCTGTTTCCTGGTAAATTGAAGACAAAGTGGTCAGGGCCTTTTAGGATTGTTAAAGTATTGGATAATGGTGCAGTAGTTTTAAAAGCTGAAGATGAAAGGGAATTTACTGTAAATGGTCAAAGACTTAAACATTATTTTGGAGATGAAGTTAAATTCATCGAACAAATTAATGTTAAGCCTTTGGTTATTTAAATCTGCTTATTGAAGTATTTGCATTGCATGTTTAATTATGTTGAGTTTTTATTTATTAAGCTTATAAAAACCAATAAAAATTATAAGTGGAAGAAAAAGACAAAAATATTTTACATTTTATAGTTTATGTGCTTTTATTTGCTTTATTGTTCTTGTTTAATTTAATTTAAATGTGCTTTTAGTTTAAATTATGTTGTTTAAATTTTATGCTATGTTAATTGCATGTGTTCAATAAATTGAGTAGGACATTGCCTATGAATTGGAATAAGTAGCAAAATGTTGAGAAATGATGGATTTGTGTGTGCTTGGAGATTGATCTTGATATGTGCAAGTTGACCCGGTTGGAAATTGAGGAGGAGGATCTATATGGACTAGTTGGTTTAATTGAGGAGGATTATGACCCGGAAGGATTTAAGGAGCCTATATATGCTAAATCTGACTTGCTAACCTTAGGGATTGAATAAACTATCATTTTGGTTGAGTTTGAGCTGAAATTCGAGTGTCACAGACTCAGTTTAGGCGCCACACCTTCTTGGTGGCGCCTAAAACCATGCTGAAGCGCCACATAGTGCGCCATTTTCGTAATGGAAAATTGGTCAAGTCAGTAAAAGTGCCACACATGCTGTGTGGCGCATAAAATCACTCCGGAGCGCCACTTTCGGCACCACTTTCAGACTTAGAAAATTTCTTGATAAAAAAATGGGCCGCACAGCCTGTGCGGCGCCTAAATCATGCTTTAAGCGCCACTTTGGCGCCGACCCGGCGGGTCAGACCCTAGACCCGGTTACAAAATCGGGATTTAATCCCAAAAACTCTCCTTCCTCTCTATTCTATCGACCGAGCTCCTCTTTTCTTCTCCAACGACCGAACCGAGCGCCATTTTCTCCTACCTAAGCGACACAAATTGCGCCATTCTGGTAAAAATTCTTCCAATTCTTGTTTCTTCCTATCAATTCTCATCTACATTGTCAATTCTCATTCCAAAAACCCCACATTTTGTTTGTTTAATCAAATTAGGGCTCAAGAACCCTAGTTCTTCCAACTTTGGGGATTCCTCTTCAAAGTGCTCCAATCCTTCAATTTAGGTAAGAATGGCTATCCCAATTCAAATTTTATCATATTCTAGTGCTTTGGAATACATTAGTTTTGGTATTCGTGTTGTTGCTCAAATTTTGGGTGTTGTTAGAATGTGGGATTAAACTTGTTTTTAATTGTCTAAATCTTAGTTTGAACATGAACAAGTGTTGTAGAACATGGATTGAATGCATAATGAGAAAATTTTTTGGATTAACATTAAAATTTGGGATTTTGAAAATTTTAAAATCTGAAAATTATTTTAAATTAATTAAAATGACATTTTTTATTAATTAAATGGATGAAACATCACTAGAACATGTCATTTTAGTTATATTAAAAATATAAAGTTATTCTCATGTCAAAAATTCCATGTTTTTCATAATGTGAGTTAATTGGACCATGTCTTGATAAAAACCCTTTTATTTATAATTTAGTTAATTAAAATAGGTTAATGTATTATCTGAATAAATTGGAATGGATTTAAATATTAATTTAAACCATTTGTAATACACTAGTTTAATAATTTAGGTTGTTTTTGCTTATTAAACCTGAAAATTTAATAAAATAAGGAGTTTTTATTAAAAAGGCATGCTTAAACATGAATTTTAAACTTTAAAATAAAATGGGTGTTCTGTTTAAACAAAGTTTAGGATTCATAATTTTTAAAATGCAACATCTTGGTCATTGAATTATTTAAATCCCACATTCTAGGTTGATGTATATTTTTCCTTTGTACTTAACACTTAAGTTAAACCTTTGGTTTAAACTTAAGTGTGAGGATGGGAGGCAATGCATATATATGATACTAACCCAGAGTTTTTGTACAACCAGGTACTGAAATATTGTATAATCCTCCAAACCTCCCTAAGAAATCGGGTTATAGGTATATACCCATGCCCGAGGGGAGAATGGGGATTTATGATCCACAGTCACCGGATAGCATTCCTACTCCTATTCCTGATGAGCATATTTTTGAACATCGCAGACTCCGTACGAAAAATTTGATACAGATGGATCACCCACAGGGCTCAGGAGGTGCTTCCAAGTCCAAGGGACTTCTCTCCTATTTCAGGAAGAGCAAGTCCAAGAGTGGTGCATCTTCGAGACATACTACAGTACCCGCTGATGACCATCAGGAGGTCAATCAGCCTGACCAGCCTGATCAGTCCGTTCAGCCTGAGGCGTCCGATCATTCACAGGCCCCCTCTAGAGCCTCTCGGGGGAAGGCACCTGCCACGAGTTCCACTTCCTCTCGACCTAGGAGAGGGAGATCTGCTGCGTTAGCTATACAGTAGCCTGTCCCTGAGGCTGTGGGTGGGGAGGAAGATGATGATGAGGTTGATCAGGAGGAGCAGGAGGAGCAACCGGCAAGGGGAGGACCGAAAAGGCAAGATCCCAGAGCCTATGTCCCCGATCTGTTGTATGTCAGAGAGGGCATATTCGATGCCACTGTATTCAGGAGTGCCAGAGCATACGAGCTGTACAAAAGATTTCACAAGAAGAGGATCATCGCTGATAGGGGTTTTTCAGATAGAGATTTACAGCACCCTTTACTCCGAGATGCTATTAGATCCAGGGGTTGGAAGAGATTTGTGAGACACCCAGGGATCATATTCGTGGGAGTTGACTAGGCTGTTTCTAGCCAATGCTGAGGAGGAGGATTCTTGGATTTTTTGGGTTAGAGTACCCATCACTCCTCAGCACATCAACCAATTATTTGGAGTAGTGGATGTGCCCTATGGCAGAGACTTCTGGGAGCCGGTGATGAGAGCCGATGATAGGGAAGATTTCAAGAAGCTTGTACTGATGTCTATGTTTGAGGGTCAGGAGGATGTCCTCACATATGATGATGATGACATGAGTAGGCTACATGGGCCTGATATGGATGCACCCATGTACCAGCTTCTCATGTTCTACAGATCTAGATTGAGTCCTTCGACTCACACCTCTGGACCCACTGCCCTGGATATGTATGTCCCATATTGCATCAAGGTGGGGAGCCCGATCAACATGGGAGAGCTTATATCACTTGAGTTGAGACAGACACCGGGGGTGTCTAAGAGGTCAGCTCTTGTTCCCCAGCTTGATATGGCAACTTTGTGCTCAGGCAGGAGTGAATATGGGGCAGTTTGATAGAGATTGGAGAATGAGGCCCCCTATTCCATTTGGGAAGAAGAACTTCAAGTTGTCTGGCATAAGATGCCAACCTATGATACTTCCCAGGGAGTTGCCCAGGCAGTCAGGCTAGCCAGGAGCATTCAGAGGCTCCTTCACAGTCCACCCGGGGTACACGAGGTGGTAGAGGTAGAGGTACAGGATGAGGGAGAGCTCAGCCACAGCAGTCACAGCAGTCATATCAGCATCAGGGAGAGCCTGAGTGGGCTAGGACTTTATTGATAAACCATCAGAACTTGCTGAACACGGTGAATGAGCATGCCTTACTTGCAGCTCAAAAGCACCATTTCTTGGCTGATCAGATAGCCAAGAATGCTCGAGCCCAGGCTTACCACGCAGCCCGACTGGAGTACTTCATGTCCCAGAGCTTAGGACAGCGATATGTCGCCCCTCAGACACCTTCTGAGGATGAGGACTATGTAGGCTCTGGAGATGGTAGCGAGATGAAGATGATGATGCTAAGGATGCTGATGCTGGGGATGGATCTGAGGAAGTTGGAGACAATGACGATGACGATTCTGAGGACTCTGACTGAGTGCGAGAGATGAGCGATAGATTGGCTTGTGATCATTAGATATGACATGTATTGATAGGCCTATGTATTTGACTCTATTATTTTCATTTTGCTACACTTTAGTTATTTTCATTTGGGGTGTATTGCCCTAACTCTATTCCCTATTATTTTGCTTTCTTAGATAAATTATTTATGTTATTCACGTTCTTTTGATTATATGAAGTATTAGATAGTGTTTATTTAGCTTATAAGGTTTTTGGTTGCTTTTAAGTTCAATAAAGTAGCTCTTACCAATAGCATGCTAGATTGAGTTGTTTTGAACTGTTAAAAAGATCAATGAAGTTTATTTGGACTAGATTGAGGTGTGGATGAAGTGGAATTGGTATTGTTGAGTGATTTGGAGATTTTGGACATCATGGGGAAGAACTTAGGAAAAGAACATTCTGCCCGAATTGGCACAGAATGCGCCACATGTGCATTGTGGCGCCTAAAAATGCCTTCCAGCGCCACTTTATGCGCTGCAAAACTTAGAAATTTTTCTAAGTTTTTTCAAAATGCGCCGCATGTGCTTGGTAGCGCCTAAATCTGCCTTGAAGCGCCACTTTTGGCGCGCAAAATGAGAATTTTTCCAAGTTTGCTTCAGGATGCGCCGCATCAACTGTGCGGTGCATAAAACCCCCTTTCAGCGCCAAAAATTACGCCACGGATTATTTTTAATTTTATTTTATTTTTAAAATGCACCACACTCACTGTGTGGCGCCTAAATTGGCTTCGGAGCGCCACTTTTTGCGCCATTTTGGCGCGAATTTTTCAGAAATCTGCGAATCCAAAAGATTCAAATCATATCTAATCGATTTTTGGGATCCTAAACATCATTATACTGACTCTAAATCGTATGTTTAGTGTATATTTGGATCTAGATTAAATCAATCCCTCCATATCTCAATAAAATCAAGGTTTCACCATCTTTAAAAAGGGAATACCGATCGGTCGTTCATCCTCACTCTCACATTGCCAAATCTGTCAATTCTTCTCTCTTCCAGTTTAATTAGCTTTCCAATCTCAATCCCTTCTTCCTAAATTCTGCCATCATGAGAACAAAGAGAAAGAATAACCCGAGAAACAATGGTGGAAAGAAACAGAAAACCATAGAGCCTGCCCCATCACAGACACCAGTTATTAGAGAACCTGATCCGGAGCCGGCTGCTGTGGGTGCTGAAGACATGTTTGCGAATAATCTGGTGGCTCCTGATTCATATAATGGATACAACACTTTTCAATTCTGCTCAACCAACGGAGGATGATCCACAGCAAGAAGAGGATGACGCTGAATCTCCGGAGGAAATTTCACCGGAGATTCCATGTGATTCTAAAACCAAGAGAAAGAGTCACAATAGAAAGGATGATACCCCTCCTCTAGAAGAATTCACTGGGGACACTTTCAATCCGGCTATTTTCATCAATCAAACGGCATATTCTTATTATCAGAAGATAGTGGAAAGATGGATTATCCAGGACAAAGGATTCACTGAAGCTGACTGATAATGGCCAGAAATGACCATTATTTTCAATCCATTTCCGTGTCTTAAACGGGCATTTGATCGCATTCCGGTCTTACATTAAGTAAGAAAGCAGTTGAATTGGACTGATTTATGCATAATTGTAAAAATAATAAGCTGGTGTGAAAAAGGCATAAATATGTAATTTTATTACATATTTATGTTAGAAAAATCCAAAAACATGAGAAAAAGAAATGAAAAGAAAAAGGAATGAAAAAGATGGGAAAAAGAGAGAAAAGCCCACAAAAAGAACATTTTCGGCCCATCTGGCCCAATCCAGCAGGCCCAGGAACACCTTTGTCGCGGAAGCCCCTTTGTCGCGATGCATGGTTCCGCGACAAAGGAGGGTTCCGCGACCAAACAAGCTCAGATGAAGAAGGAAACCAGCCAAACCCCTTTGTCGCGATACCTTTGTCGCGATGCCCTGTTCCGCGACCAAGGTCTATTCCGCGACAAAGATGCACTATTAGAGACACAAGACCCAGTCGAGAAGCTTTGCCACATGCAGTGTGTTCCGCGACCAAACTTGATGCTCCGAGATAAAGCTGTGATGTGTGTGATGTCTTGAGACACAATGGGCTCGAATCAAGGCCCATGGGCTTAGGGTTACACTTCTATAAATATGAGGTGTTTCCCATGAGCTAGAGGTTGGAATTTTGTTGATTAGAGCTCTCTTGAAGACAAGCTCGGGTTCCAGCTTTAGGTAGTGTAGTTTAGTTTTTATTTTTTTTGGATTATTTAATTCTTGTTCATAGTTTAGCATAGTTAAGTTTTTGTTTCCTGTTTTCTATTTTTCCAGCAGCCTTAAGTAGCCACTTTTATACCATGTTTTGGTTTCTAAACTCTTGTTTTAGGGTTTGTAATACCCAAATCATGGGTATTAACAACACCCCTTCAATAATATGGGAAAACATTCATCATTTGTGTCCCAAATCATGAAATGGGTCTCACACCCCATGGATTTATGCTTTCTTTTTCTTTTTGGGGTCATTTGACCCCCATTATGCTCCTATTTATGTTTACTGTTTGCATTTTATGGATGATGTTGTGTGTATGTGTGGTCAAACCCTAGATTAGGATGTATGCTTTATTTTTAAATTTTGTCCAGTTTTGTTTAAGCATGTTCTTCCATATTTTGAATGTTTCTTGTTTGTTTTTAGCTTAGAATAGCTTTTTGATCTGAAATAGGGTGAGATCACGCTGTTTGCATGCCACTGTTCATTTCTGCTTTTTCTGACTTTTGTCCTGAACCACCTTTGTCGCCAACCGCCTTTTGTCGCGGAACCACATTCCGCGACAAAATGGTTGTTCCGCGACAAAGGTGTCTAAAGACACTTGTCTTCATATTTTAAAACCCTTTGTCGCGAAACACTTTGTCGCGGAACCACGTTCCGCGTCGCGGAACCACGTTCCGCGACACAACCCTGTTTGGCGACAAAGGAGCCAAACTCTTGCATTTTGTCTGCATGGCTTTTTGTCGCGGAACAATCTTGTCGCGAAACCACGTTTCGCGACAAAATCTCATTCTGAGACAGAAAAATTATGCCATGCCCTTATTTCTTTGAAAACCCTTGTCGCGGAACACCTTGTCGCGGAACCACGTTCCGCGACAAAATTTTCCATGCATAGCGACAAGGACCAAATGTTTTAAAAATTTTCTGAAAATCCTTTGTCGCGGAACACTCTTGTCGCGGAACCACGTTCCGCGACAAAATCCTGCTTAGCGACAAAGAAGCGTTATGCTGCCAAAAATTCTAAAAACTTGTCGGGATACTCATGTCGCGGACCTCGGTCCGCGACAAAATTTATGATATCGCGACAAAGACTCCCTTCTCTCTATTTAATCTCAAACATTCTTCATTCTCTTCCTATATTATATTGCATCACTCACATCATAACCCCATGGGTTAAGGTGTAACATTCTGGAATTGCAATATAGGGTGTTATGCTGCCCAAATTTTGATTCTCCATTTTCATCGCTTAACTAATTGAACGCTTGAGTCACTAATGATTAAAGATTGAGATTAGCAATAATTAAACATCAATAATCATCATGATTAGAGGACCTTTGTTCAATTGCCATTAAAATACTCCTCTATAAATAAAATCTTGATGACTTAACCAGATAATCCGGACTGTAATTAATTATGGTAGGAGGGATTATTTAAGATCATCAATTGTGGACCCAATCCACAACCTTGCAATGAGAAACCAATGTCTCTCATACAAGGAATCTTCTTTTATTTCTTGTTGATTTTGTCTTTGCGTGTTGTGTGTAACAATTAGTAAAGACTACATCAGACTAATGTTGGCGGGTATTCCCTCATGGATAACTAGCTCGTATTCTGGGTATTAATTACTAAGTGTTATTTTGCATGGTCTGGATGACTGTCAGTGGAAGCCTTGGCGGTTCGTCCATCCAGGATTATAATAGCTGCTCGGCTGACTCCCATCCAGATACAATTTATTTTTCTTATCTTAATTTCCAACCCAAATTCCAATCTGCAATAAAACTCTGCTAATGTCTGTCAACATTAGCTGATAAGTACTGCAGAGAAGAAGCATGTAGGTTTTTATCCGAATTCACAGACAGTGAAGGCCCAACTGGCACTGACACTGCCATTACAGGACCTAAGCTGTCTAAATTCGCTCCATCCGAGTGATTGGGAAATTGGACAGTAGATGTTTACAGTCCACCCGATTATTCTGCCATTACTCTGGTCCTTTGACCACTTCATATCTGTGTTTCATCTTCTGTCTAAACCCGCATCTATATTTTGGGTCAATTAATTTTACACTTCCCTATATCCTTATGCATGATAATATTATGTACTATTGTGGTCTGTAATTATTTTGGGATCCTTCCCTTGGACATCAGGAGTCTGCATTCAAACAGATATTGTGTATTAAATTTCCAACAAAAACTCCTTAGTAAGTCCGGATCTGAGTAAGGGATAAATTCCTCAGTTATGACTAATTCATATTCCGTCGAGGGTTGTGTTTTGGGAAATTAGAAGCAGATTCAGCGATTAGGTCTCACCTAGACTGAAAGGGTCTGTGTTTTAACTGAGAGTCTAGTACCTGTTTAGGGAATGATTTTCAAATCCATTATTTTCCAAAATTGCTGTTTGTTGGGAATCTAAAATTAAATATTACACCGAGATGGGGTCCACTTGGACTCAAATACAGTGTGATAAATAATTTTAGAGGAACATCATCCAGGCCTTGGTTATTTTCTAAGATAGGGTTAGGTTTTCTTTCAACTGCTATCCTCTTCTGCCAAAGCCTATTTTTGAGTCCTGAGTGAGTACATCCGGAACAAACTAATTTATTAGTCTGTTTCATTAGTTTGTATCTCATAATCACCCGGAAAGAAGTGAACACGCGAGTGGTTCACCAAGAGCCGGGAATTCTTGATCCATACCCCTTCACCCTGATGGGGAGCTGTCTTTTACTACCAGGGTCAGATTTTCAAAACCTCTGAGTGATAGGAATTTAAAATGCTTTCTTTACTGCTTTCTGTTAACCGCTTTCATTAGAGGTCACTCGGTTGTATTGAGAGTTGCGTAACTGCTACTAGGATTGACAGTTAAGGGATAGTTCAGAGCTTGATTAGAATCTTTGGGTGTGACATGGGGGAATGATAGTAGTACTTGGCATTTCAATAAATGGTTTGCCAGGTGTTGCTTTTCCACCACAGATGAAGTAACATACCCAGGCCAGGGCAGTTACAAATTTGTGGTATCTTAGAATCTGTGGTCTTAAGAACATGTAAACTCATATTGTAAGTACATGTCTGTTAAAGGGAAAGCAGTATTGAGAGCATGAGAATTAGCTATCTGATAGAATTATCCCAAACAAAGATCTGTGTATAAAAATGGAAGTTTAATACTGCTTTATCTAAATCTTGTCCAATTTCATTCTCTTCTTCCTGTCCCTTCTGTCTACATTATGATTCAGCTTCACGGCCTGCATAATGTGAATTTTCACTGCTTTCATAGATAGTATTTATCGCATTTTTAGAATAACTTTACCCGCTTTCTAGCACAGATTCAATTGCTTTGTAGAGCAAATATAAATGCTTTCGTAATCTAGTTTAAATTCATGCCAGTAGTTGTTAATCACTTTTCAAAACCATTGGAGCAATACGAATGGAAAATCTAGTAAAACGACGTGGGCCCTGCTTCTATCGCACATCCTCCAGTGAACGATCCGGTCTTACTATAAATTACAGCAATTTTTGACACCGTGCGCTTTCGGACCACAGTTTCTTAACACGAGTAATGAAAACATGACAACCTATAAATATATCCCTACTCACAACTCCGCCATCATAAATTGGTTTCATTAAATAAAACCTAAACCAGGATTATGATTTTTCGGAAAATACTCATGTAGTGGAAATCTGTCAAAAGTTTCATGGCAGGGAATCTCATGGCAAGAATTGATGAGAAGTATCATGGCACATATGCCGGGGACCCTCAGTGTGACAGGCTGAAGGTCAATCTATCCCGGCTGTACCATGAGATTTGTCAACAGTTTCATGATAGGGAGGACCACAGCGCCATTTGAAATTAAAGCACCACACTTGAGTAATAAAAAGAATAACAATCTTGATATATCCCTAAACCCCTTCCCGTGAATCATAACTCTTTTCATTTAATAAATTCAACTTGGGATATTTTAGAAAATACTCGTGTGGGAAATTGTCAAAAGTTTCATGGCGCCGTTGCCGGGGAGGATGCAGCGCCGTTTTATTAGAGAATTACATTCCTCATTGCTCCTAGTTAGCTTATACATATAAATATAAATATTCACCCCAAAACCGATTCTAACCTGGGGAATGTGCAGGTACTGTCATAGCTAAGACCTCTGTTCTATGCAAAAGAGGAAGGAGACTCCAGCCGAGATCCCGTTCAACGCAGAGATTGAGAAAACAGCTCGTCGTCTGAGGGCGGAAGCTAGACAAAGAAAGGAACGGGAAAGACAAGCTCTCCTCTCTCCGAGCACAAGCAGTGACATCTCAGACATGGAGGATAACCATGGCAATCCCCCAAACATTCCACTTAACCCACCACTCCAAAACATCCAAGAGGATCCAGAAGACGTTAACGTTGAGAACTTGGAGGATCTCCCACCTCAAGTCATTCAGGGAGGTGAGAATCCCCCAAATCTCGAGCAGCAACCCTTCGAGATGCCTCCACCCAACCCAAACCACCAAAACCCCCAAAACAACCCACTTAACCAGAATAATCCAAATGACCAAAATTTTCAGAATCCTCAATTTCCAAACCCCCAGTTTAACCAAAATCAGAATCATCCTAACCCTAACGATTTCAATGATCCCAGAAATTACTATCCGAATCAGAACTTTTACCCACAGCAATACCAAGGAGGGGCAGGGAACAATCAACAGGCAGCCGCAGCTGACTATATGCAACCCATTCTGGAACCATATTTGAACATTCCTGGACAAGCCCCATTTTTGGCCAGGAATTTCGAATTAAAGCCGGCTCTCATCAATCTTGTTCAGAGCAACCAGTTCGCAGGAGCAAATCGTGAAGATCCCCACGATCACCTGCAGACTTTCCTGGAACTGTGTGATACGATCAAAAACCAGAATGTATCTGCTAACACCATCCGATTGAGGTTGTTTCCTTTCTTTCTGACTAGCGGGGCAAGGACATGGTATAAATCTCTGCCCGTGAATCAGAAATCTGCATGGGAGGACGTGATCAGAAACTTCTTGACAAAGTACTTCCCGGAATCCAAGGTGGATGAATGCCGCTCTAAGATTGCGGAATTCAAGATGAAACCAGACGAATCCCTGTATGATGCAAAGGAACGGTTCTTCAACTTGCTCAGGAAGTGCCCCCAGCATGGTTTCCATGAGTGGGAGAAATTGAGAAAGTTCTATAGCGGTTTGACCCCAGCGTGGAAGAACATGCTTGATGCCGGTGGTGGTCAACACCTGCTATACATCCCCATGGATCAAGCTTGGGCCAAGATTGAAGCAATGAGTGTAACCAGAACTGTACTTTCTGATGATGTTAATTCCCCTCCCCCTCGTGGTTTATGTGCTGTAGGTACAGTAGGGAAATCTGAACTGGACAAACTGAAAGACCAAGTGGCCGTCTTGGGCTTGAATCAGGAAGCTGGGAGCTCTACGCAGGCTCAAAATGCTGAAGCTGTTTGCGGGACTTGCAAAGGCCCGCATCCCACCGAGTCCTGTCAGCAAGTGGCGAATGAAAGCTGTAACTATGCAGGTGGATTCCAAAACCGGCACCCGAACCTCTCATATTCCAACAACAATGCCTTGAATTCCCACCTGTTGACCCAGCCACAGCAGTTCAACCAACCAAGGCCCCAGCACTTTAACCCAGGCTTTCAGCCTCAGATTCTAGCTAGGCCACCCCAAAACCAAAATTTCCAAAACTTCCAGCAGCCACAGAATCAGTTTGTCCCAAATCAGAATCAGAATCAGTTTGGCCAAAACCAAGGTCAGAACCAGAATTGGAACCAGAACCAGCAGAAACCCCCTTCCAGATTGGAGACCCTCATGACTGACTTTATCACCAGTCAAAAGGAAATCAACACTCAGTTGCAGTCCTCTATCCGGAACGTGGAGACGCAGGTTGCACAAATGGCCAAGGAAATGCAGAAAAGAGACCAAGGAACTCTACCCAGTGCTGCTGAGAAAAATCCTCAGTGTAAGGCCATCACACTGAAGTCTGGTAAAGTTCTGGAAGGACCCAAGGGCAAAGAGAAACTGGTACAAGGAAATGAACTGGAAAGTGACGTTGAGGAGAATGAAAAGGAAGCCGAGAAAGAGACAGCTGATCTGCAGACCGATGCTGCACCTGAAACAGCTGAAACAGATAAGGGTACAGGTGGAGGTACAACTTCCTTCCCTTTACCACAAAAACAAGTAGATAATAACAAGCACATGCCTAGGATTCCTTATCCTGCACGTCTTAGAAATAAGGAACATGATCTTAAATTCAAGAAATTTCTGGAATGATTAAAGTCTGTAGAGATAACCATTCCTCTCACAGAAATGATTTCCGAAATGCCCATCTATGCTAAGTTCTTGAAAGAATTGATTTCAGGAAAAAGGCAGGTCGAGCAGGAGGAGGTGATTATTCTCAACAGCACATGCAGTGCCATAGTTCAGAGGAGATTGCCCGAAAAGAAAGAGGACCCCGGATGTTGCACACTTCCAGTACAATTCGGAAAGGCCAAAGTGAGTATGGGGCTTTGTGATCTAGGATCGAGCATCAATGTGATGCCACTAGCTATGGCAATCCGCCTTAAGCTTGGAGAGATTCAACCAATCAAGATGAGACTGCAGCTCGCAGACAGGTCAATCACTCAGCCCGTGGGAATCCTCAAGGATGTTGTGGTCAAAACCGTCCAGATTCTCTTCCCGGTTGACTTCATTATCCTCGACATTGAAGAAGACTCTGAAATGCCACTTATTCTTGGACGCCCATTCCTGGCCACTGGTGGTGCACTAATTGACGCTAAATCTGGAAAGGTCACATTGAGGGTCGATGGCGAGGAAATCACCTTTGATATGGAACAGCTGCAGAAGTTTCCAAATGAAGGAGCTTGTTCCATGTTTTCTGTAATAGATAGTGGAGAGGAAATTGATTGTGAGGAGAGAGAGCTTGACTCTGGATTTGATCATGAAATGATGCTGGATGAAATTTCAAAGCAGGTACTGAAGCCTGCTGGCGTGGAGCACAACGGATGCAACGCCGTTCACTTTGTCGATCCCGAAACAGGGGATTTGGAGGAGTTTGACGGCACAGACTTCCATGACGACGCCAATCAAGAGGAGGCGGATCCTGTACTGATGCAGGGTCCGGAAGGTAAAATTGATCTTCTCCCATCTAATTCTCGCAAATTACTCCCTTCCGTTGAATGCCCACCAGAGCTCGAACTTAAAACATTACCCGATCATCTCAAGTACGCGTTTCTCGCAGAACATAAAAAATTACCTGTGATTGTTTCGGCTAAGCTCTCCCAAGAGCAAGAAAATGCTCTGGTGGCCGTTCTTAAAAATTATGTGCGTGCAATCGGTTGGACCATTTCTGATATCAAAGGAATAAGCCCTTCTGTTTGTATGCACAGGATTTTAATGGAGGAGAATTTCAAGGCCTCTCGCCAGCCCCAACGAAGATTGAACCCACCCATGTAAGAAGTGGTAAGAAAGGAAGTGATCAAGCTGTTAGACGCCGGTATTATATACCCGATTTCTGATAGCAAATGGGTCAGTCATGTGCAGGTTGTTCCGAAGCGGGGTGGGATGTGCATTACGCAGAATGAAAAAGGGGAGGAAATTGCCACGCGCCCAGTCACCGGATGGAGAGTCTGCATAGACTACCGGAAGTTGAACGAGGCAACTCGCAAGGACCATTTCCCTTTACCTTTTATCGATCAAATGTTGGAACGATTGGCAGGAAGGGCATTTTATTGTTTTTTAAATGGCTAATCTGGGTACAATCAAATAGTGATCGCCAGTGAAGATCACGAAAAAACTACTTTTACATGCCCCTATGGCACTTCTGCTTATAGGCACATGCCTTTTGGTCTTTGCAATGCACCTGCTACTTTTCAAAGATGCATGATGTCTATATTCTCTGAATTTATCGAAAAATGCATTGAGGTCTTCATGGATGACTTCTCTGTATATGGAGATACGTTTGATGAATGTTTGACTAATCTTGCTAAGATTTTAAAGAGGTGTGAAGACACTAACTTGGTTTTAAATTGGGAAAAGTGCCATTTTATGGTCACTGAGGGCATAGTGTTAGGTCATCGCATTTCTCGTGCAGGCATTGAAGTTGATCCAGCCAAAGTTTCCATCATTTCCAATCTCCCTCTCCCTAACTCGATCAAATCAGTTAGGAGCTTCTTAGGGCATGCCGGTTTTACCGGCGATTCATTAAGGATTTCTCTAAAATTGCCAAGCCGCTCACTAACTTGCTTTGTAAAGAAAATCCTTTCTTAATAAATGAAGCGTGTGTCCAAGCCTTTGACACGCTCAAGAAGATGCTAGTTTCTGCACCGATAGTGCAACCACCCGATTGGTCAATACCTTCCGAGGTAATGTGCGATGCTAGTGGTCTCGCCGTAGGCGCAGTTCTTGGACAACATAAGGATGGGAGACACTGCGTAATTCATTACGCGAGTCATGCCCTGAATGAAGCCCAAATTAACTACACCACAACGGAGAAAGAGGTGTATGCTGTAATCTTCGCGTTTGATAAATTCAGACAGTATCTTATAGGTACGAAGACTATAGTATACACCGATCACTCTGCATTGAGATACTTGTTTAGCAAACAAGATGCCAAACCTCGATTAATCAGGTGGGTACTTCTGTTGCAAGAATTCGACATCATAATAAAAGATAGGCGAGGTCGAGATAATGGTGCTGCTGACCACTTATCTCGATTAGATAATGATAAAAAGGAAAAAGCTGTTAATGAAGAGTTTCCGGACGAACTGTTGTTCGCATTGCATCTGCATAATCAAGCTTGTCCTTGGTTTTCCGACATCGCTAACTTCTTGGCATGCGGAATAACCCCATAGTTTTCAAACTATCATCAGAGGAATAAGTTCAAACGAGATGTATTAAGTTACTTCCGGGAAGAACCTTATCTCTTCAAACACTGCGCCGATTCAATAATCAGGCGATGTGTGACCGAGCATGAAGCCTATCAAATTGTCAGAAAATGCCATGAATCAGAATATGGAGGTCACCATGGTCCCGCTCGAACGGCCCACAAGGTCCTCGAGTGTGGATTTTATTGGCCTCACATCTATGAGGATTGCAGGACATTTGTGAAAGGTTGCGACAAATGCCA
Source organism: Hygrophila difformis (assembly GCA_030278955.1). NCBI lineage: Eukaryota > Viridiplantae > Streptophyta > Magnoliopsida > Lamiales > Acanthaceae > Hygrophila > Hygrophila difformis. The sequence continues at coordinate 23,026,036 of JAOANR010000003.1, forward strand.
AAGATTAGGAAACATCTCCAAGAGGGATGAGATGCCTCAAAAGGGAATTCTCACACTTGAGATTTTCGATGTATGGGGCATTGACATCATGGGACTGTTTCCACCATCTGGTGGAAACTACTATATCTTGGTAGCTGTCGATTACGTGTCCAAATGGGTTGAGGCTGTCGCATTACCGACCAATGATGGTAGCCAAGTCATCAAGTTCCTCAAGAACAACATTTTCAGTCGATTTGGCGTACCTAGGGTGGTGATATCTGATGGAGGAACACACTTTATTAATAAAGCTTTTGAAACTTTAATGAGTAAAAATGAGATCCTCCATAAGATAGGCACGCCTTACCATCCTCAGACTAGTGGTCAAGTCGAAGTATCCAACCGCGAAATCAAACACATACTCGAAGCCACTGTCGGGATAACCCGTAAGGATTGGGCACGTAAGCTCAATGATGCTCTATGGGCATATCGCACAGCATTTAAGACTCCCATTGGGATGTCCCCTTACAGACTTGTCTTCGGAAAAGCCTGTCATCTGCCTGTAGAGTTAGAGCACAAGGCTTACTGGGCCGTCAAAACGCTTAACTTCGATCCGAAAGTTGCTCAAAGCAAACGCAAGTTGGACCTCAATGAAATTGAGGAAATACGAGCGCTAGCTTATGAAAGCTCTCGAATTTATAAGGAGCGGACCCAGAAGTTGCACGATCGCAGGATTAAGCCTAAGCATTTCTATGTTGGTCAAAATGTATTGTTGTTCAATTCTAGGTTGAAGCTGTTCCCTGGAAAGCTTAAATCCAGATGGGAAGGACCACATGAAGTGCTGGAAGTGTTTCAAAATGGAGCCGTCAGGATCCGAACTGACAAGGGCAACATAGTGGTGAATGGACAGCGATTGAAGGAGTACCTCGGACAGTTCGATCCGGAGAAAGAAAGCCAAGCAGTGGCAGACCCAGCTTACACCCAATAAGAAACAGCATTTAAATCATAAAAATTTCATTTCATATTACCTATTTATATATGCGTTATTTTGTCAGAAAATATCTAAAGATCAATTAAACATTTAGAGTACTAACACTCTAAATGTGAGGATGTTGATCTTTGGAGAAAATCTCATGCGTTTTAATCATTTGTCTTGCAGAAAGCTCGGAACCATAAAAAAGAAGGAGCAGATAAGAGTAACATGGAAAAACCAGGTTCTTGGTTGGATTAGTTCCATAAGTCTGAGAGAATGCTTTCGGAATTTGAAGAAATTCAATACCCGGAATAAAATTCACAGATAAATGGAACTGACCCAACCTAATTTTATGCAAGTGGATTATTTAATTTTTAGCCCAGCATTTTGAATTTATTTGGACTGAATTTATTCAGCCCAAATCAAATAAAATGGACGCAGGCCCAACATCACACTCGGGCCCAGTCCAAGAAAATTTGAAATTCAAAATTCTTTGTCGCGGAAGGTCCTTTGTCGCGATATCATGCATCGCGACCAGGCCCTGTTCCGCGACAAACCCTCTTCTGTCCTCAACTTTCTCTGATGATTGTCGCGATGCACCTTGTCGCGGAGCATGGCTCCACGACCAAGCCCTGCTCCGCGACACAACCCTTGTTGACTTTATCTCCATACTAAACTTTGTCGCTATGCCTTTGTCGCGATGCACCTTGTCGCGGAGCATGGCTCCACGACCAAGCCCTTGTTCTGCGACAAAGTTTAGGGTTCCGCGAGAAAAGTTCTAGTATTTATACCCCCCCACCCCCACCAGTTTTCTCCCACGTTCAGGTCTGTCATTTCAGTTTCTTCATCTTCTTCCCCCCATTTTCTTATTGTCCGAACGAACACCACGTATTCTTCGCAACCCTCATTCATTTTCTAAGGGGAAACTATGGACCGTTTGCTTAGAACCTTCCCAAACCTTGGACCTATGCCTAGACCCGAGCCATGGAGGGCAGGGTAAACCCATTTTCCCCCATTGTTCATGGCACCCGCTCGGACTCCTTTGTTCTTGTTTGAGTTTTTGATGTGTTTTTAGCATAATATGGCTTATTTGTGCGTGAGTTCTTCTGTTTTTGGGGTTTCTAAAGACTCTCGGTTATGAGCAGTGTGTTGAAATTTTTGAGAACCCAAGAACATGTGTTTTGAAATCTGTTAATGGTTTACAAATTTTGAAGTTTAAAACTGGAAAGAACAAACTGATGAACATTTGGGTATTGTTTTGAATATCTTGATGTTATTGGTTTGTTTGATCTTGATGTGACTTCTTGCAGTGTTGTTTTAGGGCAATAAAGATGGAAGATCTTTTTGGGCATATTTGTTCTCATGTTAGAAATCTCATGGGAATGAATGTTTGTTTGTTTATGGAAACATAGTACAAACACCCAATGAGAAGCTTCCACTTTTTAATAAAAGCAACCCTTTGGAAAAAAGACAAAAAGAGTTATTTTATTTAATGTTTGACTTGAAGTCTTTTGTTCCCAATGGAACACTAGTGTGAGTAAAATAGCAGTATTTTCGTCACCTAACTGCTATCCTTTTCAAAAATAAAAAATGGGACCACTCACATCCCACTTTTATTAAATAAAATGAGTCAACCATTTTAAAATTAAAAATAGTGTTTGCAAATTTTTGGATGTTTTGACTGTCCAAGACAGTCCAGACAGTCCAAAATAGCAAATCCATTCCGCCACGTCTCCACTGCACATTCCAATTTCGAGCACCCATCCCATTCGTATCATCTCATTCCATTTTCCAACAAGTGTCTCGGACTTGTTTAATAAAATTGAAAAAATTTTGGGCCCAATGGCCCATTAAAAAGATTTTAGGCCTAATGGCCAATTTTATTTTATTTTGGGCTCCTTAGCCCATTTAAAACCAAATTTATTTTACCTATGCTTTATATTAAAAATTCAAGTTGGAAATTTAATAACCTCACATCTAGAGTAAAGCTCTAAATGTGAGGATGTTGGTTTCTGAACTTGAATAATTTCTGAAAATTATATAAAAATTGGATTCATCACTTCTTATCTTTTCAGGGGCAATCTTCCAAATCCAGAACCAGTGCCCGGAGAAACCCAACTGCTGGACCTTCCACTAGAGCTGTTAGGAGAAATCCTCTCCCGAATCGGGGAGGATGAAATGAAAGAAGTGTTCAGGGCAAGGAGAACTTGCATGAAGCTGAGGGACGCAGGAAACCTCGCCATCGTCTACAGGCGATGCGAGATGGATGCGGCTCGGGTGAGGCACTGGCAGGAGGAGATACGATGGCAGAAAGAAAGATTTCGGCACACATGCACTGAGGCTGGAAATTTCAATCTCCAAATTGTTCCAGCACTCATGGCATTTGTAGAAGAGGACGAAGAGCGAGCATGTGAGCTGCTACGGCCAGGCATCGAAGACAATCATAAAGCGTCAATCCTCACCCGCGGACTGATGCTCATGAGCAAGATGGATGAAAGCCAGGTAAATCAGGGGATCGCAATGATCGAGAGGATGGTGACCAACCGAGAGGTTTTCAACTACACATCCACCAACACCCTCGCGTGGATGGCAGACAATGATGCCCCTTACCTGTTTGCAGGGCAACCACCCAGAGTTTTCTGCAGAAGAATGCATGCACCCCTGAGAAACCGCGACTGGTGCCTGCGTTGTGAGCTAACCAGCTACGTCCACTGGCTCCGATACATGTTCTGAGGAAGGAAGAAGGATGAATCCTAGTATGCTTTATTTTATTTTATTTTATTTTCCGTTTTAGTAGTAGTAATCTGCAAGGGATCTCTCCTTTTGTAAGTGCAGGTTTGTACTAACTGCACGAGAAACCCTTGCCTCAGATGTAATTTACTGCTTTCCCTAAAATGGAACTCAGCTTTTGAGACCACTGAACAGATCTTTACTTGCTTTCTTTTCGAAAAAGATGTCTGTACAGTCCAAGATGAATAAGTGACTGTCAGGCCAAAAATATGCTGTTGACACACTCCGTGTGTCAGCAGTGCCTCTTTACTGCTTTAAATTAATAACCAGCAAAAATGTGCATAAACCTGCTCTAAATTCACATGTTGAATTTAGGCTTGTGATTAAATTTTCAAACTTTTTAAATTGGGATAATATAATTGAAGACATGCATGAAATGAATTCCTAAGGTTTTGAGCTATAAAATTTAATGATGCGATCAGCTTATTGGGTAATAAATCTGCATGTTAGAGATTTCGATTGAATAAATTGTTAGAATTAAGCTTTGATTAAATTTAAGAATACTGTATGACATGAATCAACCCAACCTTGTGAGATTTGAGCCATGAGTCGCTTTTACTCATTTATTTTCTTTGATGTGTGAATCATTTTGATTAAAGGAAACTAGAACTTGCAATTGGGACCGATTCAAGACCATGCCATATTCCAAAAATCGATCATATGATCGAGGCACTTAGAAAAACCCAAAATTTTTGGCCTTCGTTTGAAATCCAAACCCAAAAATATTTTCCCTTTAGGATTAACCAATCTGAGTCTTAAGCCTAATTTTTCTTTGAAGCCCTCTATATTATTCCTGTCCTTACAAAAAGACCAAGAAATTCAAACCCAAGTGTGCAAGGATAAATTCTATCAAAGGCATTAAACTTATGATCATCAATCCATGTTAATCGGTATGTTATAAACCGATTCAAAAAAAAAAAAAGAGAGAGAAATTGTGTTGAGATCCATTCAACAACAATAAATTGCAAATGACAAAGCAAATTAGACATAGTCTAATGTCATGCAATATGAAAAGAAAAGCAAAAGAAACAAAAGAAAAATGTTGATGATCATAAATTTTAAATAAAAATATGCCAAGTCATGATGGAATGAATTCTTGTCACTTCTTAGCCCAATAATTCCTTTTCCTACCTAATGTTACAACCGTATGCCCCATTATAACCCTTGAATAAGACCTCATGGTCTCGATTTGAAGAAATGAGCCGGTGGCGAGTTGGTCCAAACTGCAAGCTTATGGGATAATTTAATTAAATTTGATTTTGAGCCGTCATGATAAACCCAATTGAGAGTGAGTGAAATTTCCGATTCTCTTATATGTGAGGCTCTGTCTTATTGCACATGTTCATGTCATGCCTTAATTCTAATTTTTAATCTTTGCATCTTTCAAACATGATATTCATGAAGGGTTGATAATAATGTTTGATTTATAGACCCGATTTAGTGAGCAAGTATCATTTTATTCAACACTGCAATCAAGGGAACTTAATACTTGTAGTTTTTGGTTGTCTTATCCCAATCCAAAAAGAATGTGATTTATGAAGCCACGAAAATGAATTGAATATAAAGAGTCCGTGTTCTTAGGAACATTGACTCTGACTGCTCGGGGACGATCAGTATTAAATGTGAGGATGTTGATAATGGCCAGAAATGACCATTATTTTCAATCCATTTCCGTGTCTTAAACGGGCATTTGATCGCATTCCGGTCTTACATTAAGTAAGAAAGCAGTTGAATTGGACTGATTTATGCATAATTGTAAAAATAATAAGCTGGTGTGAAAAAGGCATAAATATGTAATTTTATTACATATTTATGTTAGAAAAATCCAAAAACATGAGAAAAAGAAATGAAAAGAAAAAGGAATGAAAAAGATGGGAAAAAGAGAGAAAAGCCCACAAAAAGAACATTTTCGGCCCATCTGGCCCAATCCAGCAGGCCCAGGAACACCTTTGTCGCGGAAGCCCCTTTGTCGCGATGCATGGTTCCGCGACAAAGGAGGGTTCCGCGACCAAGCAAGATCAGATGAAGAAGGAAACCAGCCAAGCCCCTTTGTCGCGATACCTTTGTCGCGATGCCCTGTTCCGCGACCAAGGTCTATTCCGCGACAAAGATGCACTATTAGAGACACAAGACCCAGTCGAGAAGCTTTGCCACATGCAATGTGTTCCGCGACCAAACTTGATGCTCCGAGACAAAGCTGTGATGTGTGTGATGTCTTGAGACACAATGGGCTCGAATCAAGGCCCATGGGCTTAGGGTTACACTTCTATAAATATGAGGTGTTTCCCATGAGCTAGAGGTTGGAATTTTGTTGATTAGAGCTCTCTTGAAGACAAGCTCGGGTTCCAGCTTTAGGTAGTGTAGTTTAGTTTTTATTTTTTTGTATTATTTAATTCTTGTTCATAGTTTAGCATAGTTAAGTTTTTGTTTCCTGTTTTCTGTTTTTCCAGCAGCCTTAAGTAGCCACTTTTATACCATATTTTGGTTTCTAAACTCTTGTTTTAGGGTTTGTAATACCCAAATCATGGGTATTAACAACACCCCTTCAATAATATGGGAAAACATTCATCATTTGTGTCCCAAATCATGAAATGGGTCTCACACCCCATGGATTTATGCTTTCTTTTTCTTTTTGGGGTCATTTGACCCCCATTATGCTCCTATTTATGTTTACTGTTTGCATTTTATGGATGATGTTGTGTGTATGTGTGGTCAAACCCTAGATTAGGATGTATGCTTTATTTTTAAATTCTGTCCAGTTTTGTTTAAGCATGTTCTTCCATATTTTGAATGTTTCTTGTTTGTTTTTAGCTTAGAATAGCTTTTTGATCTGAAATAGGGTGAGATCACGCTGTTTGCATGCCACTGTTCATTTCTGCTTTTTCTGACTTTTGTCCTGAACCACCTTTGTCGCCAACCGCCTTTTGTCGCGGAACCACATTCCGCGACAAAATGGTTGTTTCGCGACAAAGGTGTCTAAAGACACTTGTCTTCATATTTTAAAACCCTTTGTCGCGAAACACTTTGTCGCGGAACCACGTTCCGCGACACAACCCTGTTTGGCGACAAAGGAGCCGAACTCTTGCATTTTGTCTGCATGGCTTTTTGTCGCGGAACAATCTTGTCGCGGAACCACGTTTCGCGACAAAATCTCATTCTGAGACAGAAAAATTATGCCATGCCCTTATTTCTTTGAAAACCCTTGTCGCGGAACACCTTGTCGCGGAACCACGTTCCGCGACAAAATTTTCCATGCATAGCGACAAGGACCAAATGTTTTAAAAATTTTCTGAAAATCCTTTGTCGCGGAACCCCGTTCCGCGACAAAATCCTGCTTAGCGACAAAGAAGCATTATGCTGCCAAAAATTCTAAAAACTTGTCGGGATACTCATGTCGCGGACCTCGGTCCGCGACAAAATTTATGATATCGCGACAAAGACTCCCTTCTCTCTATTTAATCTCAAACATTCTTCATTCTCTTCCTATATTATATTGCATCACTTACATCATAACCCCATGGGTTAAGGTGTAACATTCTGGAATTGCAATATAGGGTGTTATGCTGCCCAAATTTTGATTCTCCATTTTCATCGCTTAACTAATTGAACCCTTGAGTCATTAATGATTAAAGATTGAGATTAGCAATAATTAAACATCAATAATCATCATGATTAAAGGACCTTTGTTCAATTGCCATTAAAATACTCCTCTATAAATAAAATCTTGATGACTTAAGCAGATAATCCGGACTGTAATTAATTATGGTAGGAGGGATTATTTAAGATCATCAATTGTGGACCCAATCCACAACCTTGCAATGAGAAACCAATGTCTCTCATACAAGGAATCTTCTTTTATTTCTTGTTGATTTTGTCTTTGCGTGTTGTGTGTAACAATTAGTAAAGACTACATCAGACTAATGTTGGCGGGTATTCCCTCATGGATAACTACCTCGTATTCTGGGTATTAATTACTAAGTGTTATTTTGCATGGTCTGGATGACTGTCAGTGGAAGCCTTGGCGGTTCGTCCATCCAGGATTATAATAGCTGCTCGGCTGACTCCCATCCAGATACAGTTTATTTTTCTTATCTTAATTTCCAACCCAAATTCCAATCTGCAATAAAACTCTGCTAATGTCTGTCAACATTAGATGATAAGTACTGCAGAGAAGAAGCATGTAGGTTTTTATCCGAATTCACAGACAGTGAAGGCCCAACTGGCACTGACACTGCCATTACAGGACCTAAGATGTCTAAATTCGCTCCATCCGAGTGATTGGGAAATTGGACAGTAGATATTTACAGTCCACCCGATTATTCTGCCATTACTCTGGTCCTATGACCACTTCATATCTGTGTTTCATCTTCTGTCTAAACCCGCATCTATATTTTGGGTCAATTAATTTTACACTTCCCTATATCCTTATGCATGATAATATTATGTACTATTGTGGTCTGTAATTATTTTGGGATCCTTCCCTTGGACATCAGGAGTCTGCATTCAAACAAATATTGTGTATTAAATTTCCAACAAAAACTCCTTATTAAGTCCGGATCTGAGTAAGGGATAAATTCCTCAGTTATGACTAATTCATATTCCGTCGAGGGTTGTGTTTTGGGAAATTAGAAGCAGATTCAGCGATTAGGTCTCACCTAGACTGAAAGGGTCTGTGTTTTAACTGAGAGTCTAGTACCTGTTTAGGGAATGATTTTCAAATCCATTATTTTCCAAAATTGCTGTTTGTTGGGAATCTAAAATTAAATATTACACCGAGATGGGGTCCACTTGGACTCAAATACAGTGTGATAAATAATTTTAGAGGAACATCATCCAGGCCTTGGTTATTTTCTAAGATGGGGTTGAGTTTTCTTTCAACTGCTATCCTCTTCTGCCAAAGCCTATTTTTGAGTCCTGAGTGAGTACATCCGGAACAAACTAATTTATTAGTCTGTTTCATTAGTTTGTATCTCATAATCACCCGGAAAGAATTGAACACGCGAGTGGTTCACCAAGAGCCGGGAATTCTTGATCCATACCCCTTCACCCTGATGGGGAGCTGTCTTTTACTACCAGGGTTAGATTTTCAAAACCTCTGAGTGATAGGAATTTAAAATGCTTTCTTTACTGCTTTCTGTTAACCGCTTTCATTAGAGGTCACTCGGTTGTATTGAGAGTTGCGTAACTGCTACTAGGATTGACAGTTAAGGGATAGTTCAGAGCTTGATTAGAATCTTTGGGTGTGACATGGGGGAATGATAGTAGTACTTGGCATTTCAATAAATGGTTTGCCAGGTGTTGCTTTTCCACCACAGATGAAGTAACATACCCAGGCCAGGGCAGTTACAAATTTGTGGTATCTTAGAATCTGTGGTCTTAAGAACATGTAAACTCATATTGTAAGTACCTGTCTGTTAAAGGGAAAGCAGTATTGAGAGCATGAGAATTAGCTATCTGATAGAATTATCCCAAACAAAGATCTGTGTATAAAAATGGAAGTTTAATACTGCTTTATCTAAATCTTGTCCAATTTCATTCTCTTCTTCCTGTCCCTTCTGTCTACATTATGATTCAGCTTCACGGCCTGCATAATGTGAATTTTCACTGCTTTCATAGATAGTATCTATCGCATTTTTAGAATAACTTTACCCGCTTTCTAGCACAGATTCAATTGCTTTGTAGAGCAAATTTAAATGCTTTCGTAATCTAGTTTAAATTCATGCCAGTAGTTGTTAATCACTTTTCAAAACCATTGGAGCAATACGAATGGAAAATCTAGTAAAACGACGTGGGCCCTGCTTCTATCGCACATCCTCCAGTGAACAATCCGGTCTTACTATAAATTACAGCAATTTTTGACACCGTGCGCTTTCGGGCCACAGTTTCTTAACACGAGTAATAAAAACGTGACAACCTATAAATATATCCCTACTCACAACTCCGCCATCATAAATTGGTTTCATTAAATAAAACCTAAACCAGGATTATGATTTTTTCGGAAAATACTCATGTAGTGGAAATCTGTCAAAAGTTTCATGGCAGGGAATCTCATGGCAAGAATTGATGAGAAGTATCATGGCACATATGCCGGGGACCCTCAGTGTGACAGGCTGAAGGTCAATCTATCCCGGCTGTACCATGAGATTTGTCAACAGTTTCATGACAGGGAGGACCACAGTGCCATTTGAAATTAAAGCACCACACTTGAGTAATAAAAAGAATAACAATCTTGATATATCCCTAAACCCCTTCTCGTGAATCATAACTCTTTTCATTTAATAAATTCAACTTGGGATATTTTAGAAAATACTCGTGTGGGAAATTGTCAAAAGTTTCACTGACATGGAGCGATTTTCGGTTCATGATGCTCTCATGAGTCGAGGATGGATGAAATTTGCTGAGCATCCGAAAGGAGTTTACTCTTGGGAGCTTACTAGGCAATTCCTATGTAATGCTCGATATGATCACTATACTTCATGGATTAGGGGAGTGCCTGTGCCATATGGTCCCGCAGTAATTAATGAACTTTATGGTACTGTGGATGTCTCTTGCCCGGCTACAAAGAAGAAGCACTTTCATGACCCTATTCATGAAGAGGAAGGAGGACCAGAGTTGGAGAAAAGAATCTTGAGAGAGATGTTTGAAAAGCAAAAGGAAGTTGCCTACATAGGGGAGAAGAAGGAAAATGTTGTTGCCACTTCAATGGATGCACCGCTATACCAGATGTACTTGCTCTACAAGCATAAGGTGTTTCCTACTTCGCACACAGCACAACCGAATGTAGAGGAGCTGTATTTTGTGTACTGTGTGAAGAATGGGTTGCCTATTGACATTGGGGATATGGTGGCATATGAGTTGGATAAATTGGCTTCTGATGTAAAAAGGAAGATTCTTGGATTCCCTGCACTGATTTGGGCACTTTGCAAGAGAGCTGGAGTGGATCTAAGTGCCTATGCTCAAGATGTGAAGCCAAAACCCCCTATCTGCTTCAAGACTAATTATACCAAGCCTGGAGTAAGATGTGCAGAGCTAGCGTACCCGACTTCACCTCGTAGGGCACCCACTCATCACACTGATATGCCTAGTACATCTGGTACTAAGGCTGAGCCTGCAGAGAACGCAATCAATAGGATGACTTATGAAATTCATCAGCTTAGAGCCGAGATGAAGAAGGAGGAGGATAGTACACAGACACGGATTGCACGACTTTCCACCAGACTTGAGTACTTCATGTCTGAAAGTCTAGGTGATCGATATATTCCTCCTACCACTAGTTCGAGCTCTACAGGGAGTGATGATGTTCCTAGGGAAGATGGAGTAGGTGATTCGGATGGATCTTTAGAAATCTAGATTTTTGATTAGATAGGATTGCTTCCTTTTTGGTTTAATTTGTAATAGTTAGAATAATTTTGGCACTATTTCTCTTATTTAATTAGCATCTTTATGTAATAGTTGCTAGAACTTGTGGTATTTTGTTTTTGGTAAGTCTATGCAATTTAATATTTTATTTAAATCTGCCCATGTTTATTTAATTAATAAAAAGAGTTAATAAAAATTAAAAATCTGAAATTTATAAATTAAAATAATAAAAATCTGAATTAAATAAATTATGGATAGAATTTAATTATTTTAATCTATAAATTACCATGTGTTCTAATGATTACTTTTGTATGAGCAAATATCATATAAATATATAAAGAAGCAGGATATGCCATGAAGAAGCAAGCAAAAAGGGGACATCCGTATTGGTAAAGGGAAATTCTAGAGATCTACATACTCCAGGTGTGATCTTTTCATGTTATATGTTATCAATTTGCATGAAGTGTGTGGTAAGAGCTTGATTTAATTTTATTTTACTGTTTATTATGCTTTGAATAAAATGGTACATGCATGACTAGTTATTTTAAATTTAAAATTGTGTTTTCCCAGTGATGCTACTATTTGGAGATTACCACATCATTGCCAATCTAGAGAAAATCCAAATAAGTCTAAATGTTCTGCTTTAATCCGATTTTACAATTTAATGAGTGTTAGGTTTCTTAGTTTAAAGTCCTAGACTTTGTCAAATTGTTATGCAAGTTGTTTGAGCTATTGGTGACAATTCTATTTGTCTTGCTGAAAACTATTTGATTAATTAGACTAGTTATTTAAAATGTGGAGAGTTATCATTATTTATAAATAAATATGCTCGTTCTAAGTCTTTTTAAATGCTTAATTAAAATAAAGTCAGAGTGAAACCCCTATATTTAAAAAAATGATATTCAAATCTTGCAAACAGAAAAAGAAAAATTATTGAAGAATGCAAGATCAAAAAAAAGAAAAAAGAAGGGGATTAAATAAAAATTCATAAACTCTTGACTGGATGACTGGCACATATTCGGTGACACGAGTAGCTTTTGGAATTCAACCGTCTACAACTCAGCCAAAGTGTCTAGAATATAGTGAAACCTAGCCATAGATTGAGCATACTTAAAGACTGGAATAGAAAAGCATATTTACATTACTCACTTTCCCATATTAAGTGCTATGTATAATTAATCTGTTTTCTGTATTGTAAGTGTTTGGGTATTTGGTTCTAATAGCTGATGCATATCAATTTGCCTATTTCTAGTACATTAAACTTTGAACCCTTTTATTTCATTTTGTTGTTGAAATCTATGATTTGGCAGAACTATAGAGACTTTATCTTTATTATCTTGATTGGCAAGTTGATGTGTTAATTGATCTCATTGCTCAAGGGACGAGCAATATTTAAGTGTGAGGATGTTGATGCACCCTGTGAAACCACATTTAAATAAGCTTAAATTGTGTTAAAACGAACCTAAATTGCATGCATGAGACTCTATTATACTGCTTTTTAGTGTATATTTCATGTGATGTGTAAATATTAATAAGACCGGTTAAATTGAGCTTATCCGAGCCCAATTTACCTTGTTTTATGCTTTATAATAAGACTTTGGCAATTCTAATACATTGCAATGATGTTTCAGGCATTAAAATGAAGAGAGAAGATGTTCGGAGGTCAAAGGATGTAAAATTCGGAATTTTCGACACTGGAAAAGCTCCAGAATGCGCCACATAGGCATAGCGGCGCATAAAATCATGCTCGAGCGCCACATTATGCGCCACATCGACACTTAGGAAAATTTCGGATGGAAAAAGCTTCAGGATGCGCCGCATAAGCTTGGTGGCGCCGAAATCTACTCCGGAGCACCACAAAATGCGCCGCTGTTAAATTAAAAATTGGGAAATTGTCAGAATGCGCCGCATCTCCTTGGTGGCGCCTAAAACCACCTTGGAGCGCCACTTTTTGCGCCGCAGAGGAAAATTCGGAAAATCATCGCATGCGCCAGCTCTCCTTGGTGGCGCCTAAAACCTCTCCTGAGCGCCACTTTATGCGCCACCGTCGCAGTTGGGCAGTTTTCTAACCTCCCGAACTCAGTTTTAAATGCCGTTTCTCTTCATTCTTCATCATCCAGACTCATAATTTTCGAAGAAAACTCTCTGAAAACTTATTCCAATGGGCGAAGAAGGCCAGAAACACAAATCCATGCCGGAGGAATGCATCAGGAATGATTTTCTGGGCGTGTTCTTCCTATCATAGGTGTTGCCTCTCTTTTTCTTGCTTTGTATGAATGAATTGAAATTGCCTCTAAATGTAATTTGCTATCATGTTTTTAATTTGTAGACGGATTTCTGTATTGTTCGTGTTAGAAGTGTTCTAGGACGGGAGTTCAGAATCACTTTGAAGTATGAATTTATCTGTTTTATGGAAGCAATATAATTTATCGATGTTTTCTTACGTAATCTGGGTTAATCTGCAAAAAATTGTTGGAATCTGTGTTAGAATTATACGTTGGATGTTGTTGAATTGATCGGTATTCTGTGTTCTGTCAAATCTGCTCTTAAAATTATTACTCTGCTAAAGCCTTGAATTAATCGATCAATCTGCATTATCTATTTTTAGCAATCTGGCATTAATTCTAATCTATTTTCATTTTAATATTATTTATTGAATCCAATTTGCCATGTTTTATTATTATTCTACCATAATTGTTAAATTATTTACACTGTTCTGCATAATTAAATGTTAGAATCCAAATTCTGTGATTTCTGCTTTGCTATATCGGGAGATAAAAGTAGAATTAATATTTTAGTACCGGAATTGGGAATAAATTACATTATAAATGGATTTTGGCATGTGCACAATGATTTGGGAAATGAAAAGTGTCTTTTAATTGCTATAGAAAAATTTGTATGCTTGGGAAAGACTCAAATTTAGTCCTAGAATAATGATTGCAGAATGTTAGATAATTTAATCAGCTTCCATGAAATCCGTTTAAGCATAATTTGATTATTAGTAGATTACAATATTTTAAATCTTTATAAAATAATTAATTTTAAGAAATTGATCTTTTTAGACATTGGAAAATGCTAAATCAATATGCAATTTCTATTTTATATAAAGATGGCAATATTTAAAATATTACAAGCATCTCCCATCTATATTTTTATTAATTATAATTTTAACTTGCTTTATTTTAAATTTAATGTCACTATTTTTAATTTAATCACCATTAGAAGTAATCAAACTCTTCTAAAATATAATATGATTAATGAACTTAAAACAATTAAAATTTTCTCCAGAATGAATTAATATTCTAAATTCCCTTGGGTTCGACCCGGTATTCACCGGTATTTATTACTTGATGACAACCATCCGCTTGTGGTAAAATATGAGTAGTGAAAATCACCCATCAGGGGGAAGTGAAACTCTTACTCCGGTCTTCTAGCTCTGGGTGAGGGTGGCATCGGCCCCAAATTCGGGAAGAGTTGGAAAAATCTAGTCATAGTGTCCCCTTGGATTTGGGTGGAAAAGGTTGAGAAGAACTGTGCGTTCTTTCGTCGGAAAAGGGTTTGGAAATGAGAGTGTGAAGAGTGAAAATGGGGAAGAAGAAGGGTCGGGATATTTATAGGCGGGAAGAATTGCTGTTACGACGCTATACTTATCCTACGACGCTACACTAGCGTCATAGGGTGGGTTCAGCGTCGTAATTGAAATGGGGGGGTGGGGGGGGTGGAAGTCAACCACGACGTTATACTATTGGTACGAGCTAGTGTAGCGTCGTAGGATAAGTATAACGTCGTAGGTCGGGAGTGAGATGAAGGGGTACTACGGCGCTATCCATTTACTACGACGTTATACTAGGATAGCGTCGTAGTTGAGGACTGCGTCGTAACTGAGTTGAATCCCGTCAACACTCAGATTTCAGAATATTTCAAAATTTATGAGGCGGAATGGGCCCAAGAAGGTGAATTTGGGCCTCAGTTAAGTTTATTAGTTTTGGACTTGAAAATCTGTAGTCCAAAATATTCTCATGTATAAATGGGCTAAAATAATTAAATTTCTACTTGCATAAGATAGGTTGGATTAATTCCACTTGTTTGCAAAAATCATTCCGGATTTTCAATTGCTTTAATTTCCGGAATTATTTTCTTAAATTCATGGGATCAATCCAACCGGGAACCTGGTTTTCTGCTTTATTTTTCTGCCCGTTCTTTTTGGTGGTTCCATGGTTTTCTGCTTTATTTTTCTGCCCGTTCTTTTTGGTGGTTCCATGGTTTCTGCAAGACAAATAAATTACCCATGTTAGATTTTCTCCAATTATCAACATCCTCACATTTAGAGTCTTAGTACTCTAAATGTTTAATCGACTTTGGATACTTTCTGTTTTTGAATTAAAACAATGCATAAATACGCAGAATGAAATTTTTTATAATTTTAATGCTGTGTTTGTTGAATATAAGCCGGGTCTGCCACTGCTTGGCTCTCTTTCTCCGGTTCGTATTGTCCTATGTACTCCTTCAAACGTTGTCCATTTACCACCTGATTTCCTTTTTCAGTTCGGATCCTGACTGCACCGTTCTCAAACACCTCCAACACCTCATATGGCCCTTCCCATCTGGATCTTAGCTTTCCGGGGAACAACTTCAACCTAGTATTGAACAACAAGACATTTTGGCCAACATAGAAGTGTTTAGGCTTAATCCGGCGATCGTGCAACTTCTGGGTCCGCTCTTTGTAAATCCTTGAGCTTTCATAAGCTTGCGCATGTATTTCCTCAATTTCATTGAGGTCCAACTTGCGTTTGCCCTGAGCAACTCTTGGATCAAAATTAAGCGTTTTTACGGCCCAGTAAGCTTTATGCTCTAGTTCTACGGGCAAGTGACAAGCTTTTCCGAAGACAAGCCTATAAGGGGACATCCCGATTGGAGTCTTGAATGCAGTGCGGTATGCCCATAGAGCATCATTGAGCTTGCGTGCCCAATCCTTACGGGTTATCCCAACCGTGGCTTCGAGTATATGTTTGATCTCGCGATTTGATACCTCGACTTGTCCACTAGTTTGAGGATGATAAGGCGTGCCTATCTTATGGAGGATTCCATTTTTACTCATTAAAGTTTCAAAAGCTTTATTAATAAAGTGTGTTCCTCCATCAGATATCACCACCCTAGGTACGCCAAATCTACTAAAAATGTTGTTTTTGAGGAACTTGATGACTTGGCTACCATCATTGGTAGGTAATGCGACAGCCTCTACCCATTTGGACACGTAATCGACAGCTACCAAGAAATAGTAGTTTCCACCAGATGGTGGGAACGGTCCCATGAAGTCAATGCCCCATACATCAAAGATCTCAAGTGCGAGAATCCCCTTTTGAGGCATCTCATCCCTCTTGGAGATGTTTCCTAATCTTTGGCATCTGTCGCGGGCTTTTACATACACCTTGCAGTCCTCATAAATAGTAGGCCAGAAAAAGCCACACTCGAGTACCTTGTAGGAAGTTCGAGTGGGAGCGTGATGACCTCCATATTCAGATTCATGGCATTTCTTGGTGATCTGGTAAGCCTCAGACTCAGTCACACACCGTCTGATTATTGAATCAGCGCAGTGTTTGAACAAGAAGGGATCTTCCCAGAAGTAGTTTACTACTTCTTTGAAGAATTTTGCCCTTTTGTATTTCTGCTGGAATGGTGGAACTATCCCATATGCTAAAAAGTTAGCGATGTCGAAGAACCATGGACACGCTTGATCATGCAAATGTAGTGCGAACAACTGTTCATCCGGAAACTCTTCATTAACGGCTTTGTCATTTTTATCATTTTCTAATCGAGATAAGTGATCAGCAGCACCATTATCTCGACCTCGCCTATCTTTTATTACGATGTCAAACTCCTGTAACAACAGCACCCACCTGATTAAACGAGGCTTTCCATCTTGCTTGCTAAACAAGTATCTGAGTGCACTATGGTCAGTGTACACTACAATCTTTGTCCCAATCAGATATTGTCAGAACTTATCAAATGCAAAAACTACGGATACATCTCTTTTTCTGTAGTGGTGTAGTTTATTTGGGCTTCATTCAAGGCATGACTTGCGTAATGAATCACACAATGTCTCCCATCCTTATGTTGCCCTAAAACTGCACCTACTGCAAGACCACTTGCATCACACATTACCTCGAATGGCAGTGACCAATCGGGTGGTTGCACAATTGGAGCAGAAGCTAACATTGTTTTGAGCGTGTCAAAGGCTTGGACACACGCTCCACTTATTACAAAAGGATTTTCTTTACAAAGAAGGTTAGTGAGCGGCTTGGCAATTTTAGAGAAATCCTTAATGAATCTCCGGTAAAAACCGGCATGCCCTAAGAAGCTTCTAACCGACTTGATAGAGTTGGGGAGAGGGAGATTGGAAATGATGGAGACTTTGGCTGGATCGACCTCAATGCCTGCACGTGAAATGCGATGACCTAACACTATGCCCTCAGTGACCATAAAATGGCACTTTTCCCAGTTTAAAACCAAAGTAGTATCCTCACATCTCTTTAAAATCTTAGCAAGATTGGTCAAACAATCCTCAAAATTATCTCCATACACAGAGAAGTCATCCATGAAAACTTCAATGCATTTTTCAATAAATTCAGAAAATATTGACATCATGCAACGTTGAAAAGTGGCAGGTGCATTGCATAGTCCAAAAGGCATGCGCCTATAGGCAAAAGTGCCATAGGGGCATGTGAAAGTTGTTTTTTCGTGATCCTCACTGGCAATCACTATTTGATTATAACCTGAATAACCGTCTAAAAAGCAATAAAATTCCCTTCCCGCCAACCGTTCCAACATTTGATCGATAAAAGCTAAAGGGAAATGGTCCTTGCGAGTGGCCTCGTTCAACTTTCGGTAGTCTATGCAGACTCTCCATCCGGTGACCGGCCGTGTGGCAATTTCCTCCCCTTGTTCATTCTTGGTGATGCACATCCCACCCCGCTTGGGAACAACCTGCACAGGACTGACCCATTTGCTGTCAGAAATTGGGTATATAATACCGGCATCTAACAGCTTGATCACTTCCTTTCTTACCACTTCTTGCATGGGTGGGTTCAATCTTCGTTGGGGCTGGCGTGAAGGTTTGAAATTCTCCTCCATTAGAATCATGTGCATACAAACAGAAGGGCTAATTCCTTTGATATCAGAAATGGTCCAACCGATTGCGCGCACATGTTTTTTAAGCACACCTACTAGAGCATTTTCTTGATCTTGTGTTAGCTTAGCTGACACAATTACCGGTAGTTTTTTATGTTCTGCGAGAAACGCATACTTAAGATGTTCCGGTAAAACTTTTAGTTCAAGCTCTGGTGGGCATTCCACTGAAGGAAGTAATTTGCGAGAATTAGATGGGGGAAATTCAGATTTACCTGTCGGATCCTGCATCAGTACAGGATCCGCCTCCTCTTGGTCGGCGTCTTCATGGAATTCGGCGCCGTCAAACTCCTCCAAATCCCCAGTTTCGGGATCGGCGAAGTGAACGGCGCTACAACCTTCGTGCTTCGCGCCTGCAGGCTTTAGTACCTGCTTTGATGGGTCATTCAGCATCATTTCATCATCAAGTCCAGAGTCAAGCTCTCTCTCCTCCCTCCTAACTATTACATCATCAAATGAAAAACAAGAATTGTCATTTGGGAATTTTTGCAATTGAGCCATGTCGAAGATGACCTCATCTCCGTCCACTCGGAGCGTCACTTTTCCAGATTTGGCGTCGATCAAGGCTCCGCCTGTGGCCAAGAATGGCCAGCCTAAGATGAGAGGCATGTCGGAATCCTCTTCGATGTCCAGAATGATAAAATCCACTGGAAATGGCGTGCTGCCTACTTTAATGATTACGTCCTTCAGGATTCCGATTGGCTTTGTGATTGACCTATCTACCAGTTGGAGCCTCATTTTGATGGGTTCCACCACTCCGAGCTTGAGACGTTTAACCATGGTTAATGGCATGACGTTGATGCTGGAGCTGAGGTCACACAATCCTTGTCCAGCGCTGACTTGGCCAATTCTGATCGGCAGAGTATAGCATCCAGGGTCTTCTTTCTTCTTCCGGCAGCTTCTTTTGAATAATAGCACTACAAGTGCTGTTGAGTACCACTAATTCCTCCTGCTCAACCTTTCTTTTTCCTGAAACCATTTCTTTTAAGAACTTAGCATAGGTTGGCATTTTAGAGATCATTTCAATCAAAGGAATGGTAATCTCAACTTCTTGCAGTCTTTTCAGAAATTTTTCAAACTTCAAATCTTGTTGTTTATTTTTCAGCCTTGCTGGGTACGGGACCCTTGGCTATGAATTTGTTATTATCAAAAGCTTTTTGTGGTGAAGGGTCAGAAATTGTACCTTCACCTTTACCATTTTTAGCCTTGTCTTCTGCAGCTTCAGTCTACAAATTGGTTGTTTCTATTTCTGCATAATTTGCTTCTTCATCAGCAGCATTGTCCTTCCCATATTCATTTCCTTTGCCTAGCCTCTGCCCTCAGACGACGAGCTGTTTTTCCGATCTCTGCGTTGAACGGGATCTCGGCTGGGGTCTCCTTTCTCTTTTGCATAGAACAACGGTCTCAGCTATGACAGTACCTGCACATTCTCTAGGTTAGAATTGGTTCGGTCGTGTATACATATTTATAGATATAAGCTAACTATGAGCAATCAGGAATGTAGTTCTCTAATAAAACGGCGCTGCATCCTCCCCGGCAACGACGCCATGAAACTTTTGACAAATTTCCCACACGAGTATTTTCTTAAAAAGATAATAATCCCGGTTTGATTTATTATTCAATGAAACCAATTTATGTTGATGGAGTAGGGATTAGGAATATATTTATAGGTTGTCACGTTTTTATTTACTCGTGTTTAAGAAATTGTGCCCCCGAAAGCGCACGGAGTCAAAAATTGCAGTAATTTATAGTAAGAGCGGATCGTTCACTGGAGGATGTGCGATAGAAGCAGGTCCCACGTCGTTCTACTAGATTTTCCCCTCGTACTGCTCAAATCAGTTTTGAAGTTGGACTAACTACTACATGACTGAATTTAATCTACATTATGAAAGCAGTTAAATAAGCAAAAGAACATGCTAATATTGAATCTAAAGAGCAGATGGAATAATTCCACAAAAATAATAAAAGCTGTAAATCTATGCTATATTAGCTTATGAAGCTGATTCAATAGTGATTACAGAAAGGACAGGGAGTAAAGAATAAAGATTGGACAAGGTTTAGATAAAACATAATTAAACTTCCATTTTTTTTTACACAAATCTTTGTTTGGAATAATCCTGTCAGAAAGCTAGTTCTCATGCTCTCAGTACCATGTTCCCTTTAACAGACAGGTACTTACGGTGTGAGTTTACATGTTCTTAAGACCACAAATTCTAAGATACCACAGATTCATAACTGCCCCGGCCAGGGTATGATATTTCATCTGTGGTGGTCAAGCAACACCTGACAAATTATTAGTTGAAATGCCAAGTACTGCTATCATTCCCCCATGTCACACCCAAAGTCTAAAATTAAATCTGAACTATCCCTTAACTCTCAGTCCTAGTAGCAGTTAGAAGATCTAGTGACACATCCGAGTGACCTCTACGAAAGCATTTAAAAGAAAGCAGTAAAGAAAGCATTTTAAAATCCTATCACTCGGAAGTTTCAAAAGCTTCGTACTGGTAGTAAAAGAAAGCCCCCAGTCAAGATGACCAGATGTGGATCAAGAACTCCCGGAGCTCAGTGAACCGCTCGCAGTGTTCGCTTCTTTTCGGGTGGTTATGAGATACAAACTAATGAAACGGACTAATAAATTAGTTCGTTTCGGATGCACTCACTCGGGACTCAAAGATAGGCTTTGGCAGAAGAGGATAGCAGTTGAAAGGAATTCAACCCTATCTTAGAAAGTAACCAAGGCCTATGTATTGTTCCTCTAGAATTATCCGTCACACTGTATTTGAATCCAAGTGGACCCCATCTCAGTGTGATGGTTAAGACTAAATTCCCAATACACAGCAATTTCGGAAAATAAAAAGTGTGAAAACCATTCCCTAAACAGGTACTAGACTCTCAATAAGAACACAGACCCTTTCGGTCTAGAAGAGACCTAATCGCTGACTCTGCTTCTAATTTCCCAAAAATTAACCCTTGACAGAATGTGAATTAGTCATAACTGTGGAGTTTATCCCTTACAAAGATCCGGATTTTATAAATAAATTTTTGTTGGAGGTTTAATATGCGATATCTGTTTTAAATCCAGACTTCTAATGTCCAAGGGAATGATCCCAAAATATTATGGACCACAGTAGCTACATAATAATATCATGCATAAGGATATATGGAAGTGTAAAATTAATCAACCCAAAATATAATGGTGGGTTTAGACAGAACGCGTGACACAGATATGAGGTAGCCGTGAGGCCAAAAGTGGTGGCAGAGTAATTAGGTGGAATGCAAACATCTGCTTTCCAACTTCTCAATTACTCGGATTGAGCGAATTTTAAACAGCAGAAACCCTAAAATGGTAGTGTCGCCACCAGTTGGGCCCCTACTGTCTGCGAATTCTGATAAAAACCTACATGCCTCCTCACAGTAATGCTTATTAGCTAATATTGACAGATATTGGCTGACTCACATCACAGATTAGAATTTGGGTTTTGGAAATTAAGATAAAGAGAATAAAACTGTATTTGGACAATAATTAACCGAGTGGCTACTTCATTTCCCGGTGAAAGGACCGTTCGCCTGACCTCGTTAGTCATTATCCAAACCATGCAAAATAACAAACAGTAATTAATATACAGACTATGGGCTACTTCATTTCCCGGTGAAGGGACCGTTCGCCGACATTATTCTGTAATATCTCTCACTGTTTATTCATAGATCACGAAAAAGATAAGATAAAATAAAACAAAAATAAAGACAGTGCCTTGTATGAGAGACATTGGTTTCTCATGCAAGGTTATGGAATTAATCCATAATTAATGTCTTAAATAATCCTTCATACCATAATTAATTACAGTTCGGATTATCTACTTAAGGCATTAAGCTTTTGTTTATAGAAAAATATTTTAGGGAGAATTGAACAAAGATCCTTTGATCAAGGTAATTATCGATCTCAATCATTGCCAATCTTGATCTTTAATTATTGACTTAAGGGTTAAATTACTTAATGAAGAAAATGGAGAAATGGAAAATCTGGCAGAAACTGCCAATTACGACGCTAAACACATTTTACGATGCTATCCTAGGATAGCGTCGTGGGGACAGCGTCGTCATGGATTGGTGAAAGGGATGAAAAATTTTGGAGTTAAAAGGGTTATGCACAACGCAGCAAATGATTACGACGCTATACAATGTTCCACGTCGCAGTGATGATGTCGTGCATGAGAGTTTTAGAAATGAGGGACTACGACGCTATGCATGTCCTACGACGTTAAACATGATTTACGTCGTAGGGTCTAACGTCGTAGTAAGGAGAGATGGTTTTGAAAAAGAGAGAAGTGCTACGACGCTATACACACTAAATTACGACGTTATCCTAGGATAGTGTCGTAGGTGTGGCGTCGTAGGTGGGATTTTCTGAAGAGTTTATAAAATGGGGGTTTACGACGTTATGCACTAAATTACGACGCTATCCTAAGATAATGTCGTGGTCATAGCGTCGTAAATCGGGTTTTATGAAAATGACGAGTTTTGGGGTCCTACGACCTTTAGACAAAAATTACGACGCTATCCAAGGATAGCGTCGTAGGTCTAGTGTCGTAGGGCAAATTTTCTTGAGTTTGAAGCAACTACGACGTCAACCCTCCCCTACGTCGCTATCCTTAGATAGCGTCGTAGGGCGGTTAGCGTCGTAGCTATCCCAGAATATGTTGTTGGTCGGGTAATGCAATCTCTGCGATTGCAAACCCTGTTTTCAAGTTCATGGTTCATCAATGCAAGAACAGTAATGAAATAAGATGAAAACAGTAAGCCAAAATGCATAAAAACATGATAATATAAGCTAAAAGCACACACCCATGAACCACAAACCCAAATGAGGGTTTTCAACCATAAAAACATGCATAGGAACCCAAAAAGAAAAAGAAGACAGAAAGCTCACATTTTAAACCAAAAATAAGATGACCAAATGGTCATTTAAGCAAAATCAAAGCAAGTAAATTCATGGACTCATGTCCATTTCATGTTTTGGGACTCTTTTGAAGCTTAACTTCCCATTTTATATCAAATGGTTTGATAATATCCATCATTTGGGTATTTCAAACCTAAACAAAGAGTTTAACAAAACTGAAACAGTATGAAAATGGCTATCCTAAGCTGAACCAGAAGGAAAAACACTAAGCTATGCAAGAAATTAAACTAAGCTAGATGCATAAATTAAATAATACATAAAAATAATAACTAACTACTCTAACTAACCTAGCTACACTTCTCAAGAACTGAGGTTGTCTTCAAGTTGGAGAATGTATGAAGTGACAAGACCTGGGAGTCAACACCTCTATATATAGGCGAGAAACCCTAGGGCCCATGGGCCCCCAGGCCCTTGAATTTGAATTCTGCAGCTTGGTACGACGCTAAGCATGACTTCGTCACTATCCATTACTACGACGCTATAGGTGTAACGTCGTAGTCTTCCACTTCGAATACACTTCTTTGTCTCTAAGTGAACAGCCTACGACGCTATACTCTGTTACGTCGCTACACTTGGTCTACGACGCTATACTCGTTTGGCGTCGTAGTTCTTCCTTCATAGTCCTGCCTCATTTTCTGCCTACGACGCTATACTCGGCCTACGACGCTATACATGGTTAACGTCGTAGTTGAGTGTAGCGTCGTAATTTCCTGAAAAAATCGACTTTTTGTGGGTTTTTATTTCTTTTCTCATCTTTTTGTTTCCTTTTTCTTTTCTTTTCTTTTTCTCATGTTTTTTGATTTTTCTAGCATAAATGTGTAACAAAATTACATATTTATGCATTTTTCATACCAGCTCAATATTTTTACAAATATGCATAAATCAGTCTAATTCTACTGCTTTCTTATTTAATATAAGACCGGAATGCGATCAAATGCCCGTTTTAGACACGGAAATGGATTGAAAATAATGGACATTTCTGGCCATTATCATACTGCGTAAGTTAATATATAGCACAACCGAATTTCAAAAGTTCGAGAAGAGTACATGAAATATAGGATTTTTAATTTAAAAGGAAGGAAGAGTAAAAATAATTTCCCGACGTCTCTTACACTTGCCACATG
Organism: Hygrophila difformis; assembly: GCA_030278955.1. Classification (NCBI taxonomy): domain Eukaryota; kingdom Viridiplantae; phylum Streptophyta; class Magnoliopsida; order Lamiales; family Acanthaceae; genus Hygrophila; species Hygrophila difformis. Next base: position 23,050,400 of record JAOANR010000003.1, read on the forward strand.
AATAATTTACCATTGTTCATTTTGATCCAGGACACCACCCATGCCCTTTGGGACTAACACCCACAAGGACTCCAAATCATAATAAAGATTCTAGGGACGTACCCTTGGAATCAACCCACCTCTGGGACTTGTACCCACAAGGGATGTGAAAGCAGTGACCCTATACAGACCGCTCCCGGAGCCCTAGATAACCCATACGGATACATCTAGGAGTATAGACTCTTACAATCACGAAAGCATAACAACCATAATCGCCATTTTGGCTTACAAGAGGGGGCGGCCCAACGAGCTCCACCAAGTGCACTTACCCTCTAAAACATTGGGCATCCCACTCGATCAAAACTTACAAATGGGATGTTTGGGAGTCAGTGGATCTGCTAGCAGATAGCAGATTCGAAGAGAGAATTGTGAGAGAATATGCTCTTGTAATCCGTTATATGCTACCCAATATGCTAACATCCAAACATACTCAAAGTTTTAAAACCACATTTTTAACATTTCATAATACCACCACATTTTTAGAATTCATACACTTAAAAAATGAGTAACATTCGACTCATAGCTCATCAACATACGCAAGATAGAATTTACCGACAAAAGTAATACTGTGGCAGTTTACAAAATCGCATTTGGAAATATAGTAAATCATTTTCAAAAATTCCCAAAATTTTACAGGAACTAGAACACACCAAGATGAACATTTTTTTATAGAAATAAGCATCTTCAAATTCGGACTCTAAATGACCTATAAAAATTGATTTCAGAACCTACTGTTCCATGGATCTTAAACACTTCGGTTCATCCGACCGCAGTATATTCAAAAATTCATAACTATTTTGAACGTGTTCCTAAAATCATAAAATTTTACAGGGATGTTCTAGATACAAAATGAAACAAATCTTATGAAGATATTAAGCACGAATAACTATCATCGGCGGAACTAAATCGAGCAACAAAATCGGACTCCATGAAAACAACAGTTCTGACAGCATCTTAAAACAGATTACCAGATCTGATTTCGGGGTTCAAATCTTGTTCAAAAATTCTGAAAATTTGTAGAGATCATATTTAGGGTGTTAGGAACATTTTTTGTTTAGAAAAGGTTTTCCAAAAATGCACGGATCCAAGTCAAAATCGTGAAACTTCAAAAACTAGTCATGGAGAAAACCCTAATGACAGATTTACTAAGGAAAGGAGATTGGACTATAACTCGATTGGATCTCAACCAAATCTTCTAAAAAATGACGTGCACAATACTAACTTACCTTCCAACAGATTGAGATAAAAAATCCTCGTATTCGAATCGTCCAAAAGTGATCCCAACCACGCAACAGCCTACTATCCCCGAATGAACCTATAATGAAGATGTTGGGAGAGTTTCTCATTTCTAAGGCCTGAAATATGAATCTAAGGGCAAGGAATCGATGTGAAACTCTTATCTAACTGAAGGAGAACAGATTGCAATCTTCCAACTCGACCAAGGCCTTAGGAACAAGAAGAACAACCCTCCACTCTTACCAACACTCAAGTGAATTCCTGATTTTCGGACTTAGGGTATGAGGGTGGTTTTGGGGCTGGTTAATCCACTAATATTGATGGGTTTAAGGTTCCAAAGGTGCCTAAATGCATCTAGGAAAGATGAGAGTGACTCAATGCAGTCAATACTCGAAAATACCACTCATCTACCCTCATTCATCCACTTTACTCAACCATAGTGTATTTACTTCATTCTTGGTCCATAAATCCATTTGATTCCAACCATGTAGGGGAGTTAATATACTCAAATTTTATCCCAAAGGGTCTAGAAACATCACTTAATGACTGAGTAGAGAAATTGGATCGATTGGAATCACTTGTGCTGGAAAAAGAGCAAAAACGCGTTGGGACGCGTTTGGAACGCCACCCCTGTAGGGTGGCGCACTGGTGGCGCGCCACCGCGCGGCCACCAGGCTTTGGCCACTTTCTTATTTTTTTTTAATAAATTATTATGATTTTTATTTCTAAAAATCATAAGATGGAATTATCCGAGATCGTTGGGATAATTCGATAACTCACTTCGAGTTTCTATCGTCCGAAAATATTTAATTCCGCTCTCTCGGAATTATTTCGATTTCGATAATTAAATCCGGTTCTTTAAATTTGGATTTGAATCTCGATGTCAATTTCTCGGGTATTACAGTTTACCCTCCTTAGAAATCAACTTCGCCCTCGAAGTTGGGTCGCACTTCGGAAAGATAAACGATGCAGATAATTGGCACGTAGGAATTATTGAGGCTTGAAAATTAAATTCTTATCTCGACGCGTGACGACTCTGTGTGGGGTGTCACAGCCTCTCCCAAAGCAGAATTCTGCATACACGAAGGCTTGAACCTGAGACCTTTATTTAAACTGCCAGAGCCCCATACCACTCAGGTCAACTGCGTTTGGTATCATATTATAGTGTTGATCAAACCAAGGTTGTTAAGTTTGTGATCCTATATGGGATTGTTTTTCTCTTTGCAAGACCGAAATCGTAGGATCGAATCGGAATCCTAAGATCTTATGAAATTCCAATAGTAGATAAACTCAATTATGAATACTAACAAGTAAATGCATTAATTCGTGCGTTTATGATTCTTGCAAGTTAATTAATACAATACAATACAAAATCCTACCAAAATTAAAGAAAATAAGTTACTTTGATCACAAATCATAAAATCCTACAAAAATTTTATGCATTTAAGAGGGTATAATAAGATCTTAATATTCTACAATCAGAATCGGGATCTTATACAGATCTTACTAATTTTAAGACCCTACAAGAATCGGGATCGTTTTAGAGACGTATGATCGTAAAATTGTAAGATTCTAATATCAGGATTCAGATTTTAACAACTATGGATCAAACAATGAGATGCAAATAATATAATGACATTATATTTTAAATGTATTCGATAAAATACTTCATCCATTTTTCAAAAATTGAAACGGACCCACAGTGTACGCAGTCCAATGCACACTTTATTAAATCATTAATAACTCAAGTTCGGTACAAGTAAAAATTATAAAAGTTCGATATTTAAAAACTACTCGACAAGACAAATCTAACAAGATCGCACTTAACTATGTTTTAACTTGTATCTATATAATAAATCCTGAATACTTTTTGGCATATGCAGACTGTATTGCCCTTATTAAATATATTCCATCATTTTTTTAATTTTAAGGGTTATATTGTAATTATGCATTGGGTTTCCACGTAAGCGCTGATTAATCATCCAGAAACATACAATCATCCAAATTAATTACACGTTAGCCCTGAATCATGCTACTTGCCAAGTCAATCAATCTTTTAAATCTTATATTTAGGTAATAAATCTATTTATTAGTATAAGAAAATCTTGAAAAAATCTTTTCATATATTTGAAAAGGATATAAATTAGAAATAAATTATAATATATTTGATATTATGATAGATTTAGTTAAACCAATATATATTCTTTTGCTCGACATATATTATTTAATTGAATATGTTATATTTTCAAATATATTATATTAATTATATAAAAATTTTCACTTAAAATATTAAACTCCATCAATATAATAAATTAAAAAATTAATTAATAATAACCATAATTCAGTTAATTTATCAAACTATATAGTTAATAAGAAATTAAAATCCGTTATAAAAAATATAATCATATTTTAATTTTAATTTTTGATATCAGGTTTAATTTTTAAATATAATTTTTAACATAAAATATTTTTAATAAACAACATAATATAAATAAAAACAATTATTGATTTTTTTAAAATTATAGGTATAAATATAATTATAATTTTGATATTAACAATTAACATATTCCCCATGCTCAAGTATCGACAGTTAAATTGGGTAAATTGCATTCACATATGGCTAATTTTTAATTTAGTTTGGCTTTAAAAATTTTGGTAACAATTGTTCTAGATAATTTCTTCCATCTTTCATATAAACATAATAATAGTACTATTAACATATATATATATATACTGTCTTCATTTCTCTTATGTCTCAAATACAAATACTTATGAACATAATAGTGATTTTGTATAAGTAAAAATTGTAAGAATCTAACAAAACTACGTAATTAGACAAATCTAACAACATCTCACTTGACTATATTTTCTCTTATATAACTATGTTAAACTTTTGATTAAAATGACTTAATGAATAGTTGATACTATGCAAATTGATCGCTTAAAAGAGAACGGAGGAAGTAATTTACAAGAGGGTATTGTGAATTATAGTCCATGTTTTAATATGCCTACCATCATTTTCCATTGTTCGGTGAACTCCACCCACTATAAGTGTTTGTGTATATGTGTTCTCTCTTATACATATCATATATCGAAGAAAATCCATTGTTCACTGGTTGTGGAATATATCATGTTCCAATCTTAATGTCACTCAAGAAACACAATTAAAAAGTAGACAAATGAGGATCCTACCAGATCATTTAGATTCATACTGTAAAATAAATAATTAATAGTTGAACTATAAATTGTAGATACTATCTTATGGAAATCAATGTTGGTAGCAGATAACATGTGCAATATATCTATACTGTTCACTTTAACCTAATTATATTTTTGCTTACAAATTGTATCTACAGAGAAAATATCTCAGTTAAAAACTAAGGACTACACATTATGCACTAGGGATGGATGAGAAAATACATCCACAACAAGCAGCAACATGCCTAAATGTTTTCGATCTTAATAAAAGATAGAATGTCTCCACAACAAATAGCAACATGCCTAAATATTTTCGATCTTAATAAAAGATAGAATGTCTCCCCAACAAGCAGCAACATGCCTAAGGGTTTTTGATCTTAATAAAAGATAGATGATATCTTTTGTGAACATTCTGATTGCACAATACATCATACGCTTATTCTTATATATTTTAACTATCTGAACTGAAATTTCACATGTAATGTTGTTGCATATTGATTTGAGATATTGAAGAGATCATTCAGAGCTCTATAGTTGTTCCATTCATAATTTTATTGACCACGAGAAAATGAAATTAAGAGGAATACATATTTTTAACTTCAAAGGGAATCGCTTTCATTATTTGATGTGCAATATTGATTTCCCCCCGTGGCTTTTTATCTTGGTGCTATATTGAATTCTGATGAAATGTATAATTATATTTTGGTATTTGAAAAGAGCTCACATCCATAATACTCCCTCCGTCCCACGAATTGTGGCTCGTATTCCTCTTTGGGTTGTCCCACGAATTGTGACCACTTTCCCTTTTTAGATAAATTTAACTAATTTAAATATGATTAGAATCTTAATGGTTTCTAAATCCCATTAAAAGTAATCACTTTTACTATTCTGCACAACTTCCAATACACTTTTATTTTTCTACATAAAGCCCCTTGCATTTCTTTAATTCTTCATATTTTAAAATTGGTACAAATAAAAATTATATAAAATATATATTCTAAATCTAGACGTCTAGACGATTCTAACAAGACCACACTTGAATATTTTTCTATAATTAAATCATTACAATAATATTTTGTCAAAGTTAAACAATAAAGAAAGACAAAATTCATTAAAATTTTAAACACAAATACCCACATCACTTTAACCACTAAACCTCACCACACCCCACCACATAAATTACCGTGCCCAAAAAAGAAACGAGCCACAATTCGCGGGACGGAGGGAGTATTTATTTAGATCTCATCCTTCTCCTTTTCATATATGTTACTTGAACCTGTAAAACTACATCCATCAAAGTTCCTCTAGCTTCTCTTATATATGTTGTTTTTTTTAGATCTAATAAATAAGTTAAGGTGTTTGAACTCTGGTATGTTATAAACGGTGCACCTAAGCACTTTTAACTATAACAATGCCATAAAATTCTTGAATTTGTTTATCTAAAAAGTTATGAACAAACTGCCCGTGCGTAGCGGGCAAAAAATCTTAGTACTAGTAACTATAATAAAACTTTAAGTCAAAGTGTGTGTGTGAACAGTACCGAATTTCCAAATATTCCAATATTTCAAGAACGGAGGGAGTATATTTTAAAAAATATTTAACAAAATATATATTTGTTAAATACTTTTATCATTTCAAATTATATAGTACTAGTATATATTTATACGGATTTTATTCCATCCATTTTTAAGGCACCCAAAAGTCAGTAATTTAATTGTGATAGTAATAAATTTCACAAAATAATTTACATATATCGGCAAATGTGAGATAAATTCCCCAACATAAAATACACAACTTATGCTCCCCGTATACCATTATACTCCACTCAAACACCCCATCCCATATTATAGGATTTGTTTTGAAATGTAAAAAAGGAAAAGACTCATCTACCCTTCTGGAACAAAAAATTGTAACACATGAGCAAGGGGTGAAAAAGTTATTCCACAATGGGGCTGTCACGTCAGGGCTCAGTTTTGAAACCGTCCCTCCACCTCTGCAACTCTCTGCAACTCCCAATCTCCCATGAGCAGTAACCGGCTCCCCCCCGCCCACAACTGCCCCCTCACACCGGAGTATTGAAGTCCATTTCCATATCCACAGTGTGCTGCGGAAGAGAAGAAAACAGGCTCTGAGCTTGAGTTGGAGGGCTCTGAGTTCGGTGGCGAGGGCAGCGATTACAGGGGCAAAAGCTTCAGTTTTTGCAAGGTTGAAGAAGAAAGGTATTCCACCCCATGACTCGAAAATAAAATGTGTTTCGATTTAGGGTGCGATTCATGTGCTTAGAGCCTCGATTATATTATTTTGGCTTGGATTTTAGGTGTTTGGAAGTTTTCTTGTGGATGCGAATTTGGGGATTAGGGTTTATGAAATACCAATAGAAATTGAAAAGGGTTTCGGTTTAGTTGTTAATGTTTGTTGTTTTTTGGGCAAAAAATGGTGTTCGTCCTTCTTTGAGTGTTGCGAAAATGGCATAATTGATGGGGCAACAAGAGTTTTGGTTTCACAGATGTATGAGTGTTGTTTTTTGCTTATAAAATTCACTTGAAACTGTTGATTTTGTACAGACCTGTGTTTTTTTTATGTATGTTGTGTTTTATTGCGATTAATGGTATTTTTGGAGTTGATACCTATGCTTTTGTAGTTTTTTTCTAGGGAAGGCTCATTTTTTGTTCAGACCTGTGTTGAAAAGTGTATGTATTGTTTTATGTTGTGATTAATGGATTTTGTGAGGTACTCACAGTGATGTGGTGTTTATTTGTATCATCCATGTTGTTTATTATAGATATACTTGTGTTCATAAATGTATTGTTTCCATGTGTGCTATGTTGTTTTCTAGATAGAAAAAGTTGTTATTTGCTCATAGTCTGTTGTTTTCTTGTGTGTAATGATATGAATGGGTATTGTCTGCAGTGAAAAAGAATGGCCCCGAAGAAAAAAAGCAGTGCAACAAAAAAGGAGAAAAATAATGAAGCGCAAGAAAATGTAACAAAAGAGAGAAAGGAAACACAGGGAAAAAGGGAGCTTGCTGACCTGGTAACCCGGTGCTCAATTTCTGTACTTCAAGATGCAATGGCATAGATTAATGGCCGCATCACTGAGCAGCAACAAATGGCAATAGGGGGAAACCCTTCCACCACTTTTCAAGGGCAGATGGTGTATATACAAGCAACACGCGGCTGCAAGCACTGATAGAGTGCTTCAACGTTGAAAAGTGTGTATTCATGGTGGGAGATGGCATAGTACTTCCGTTCAAGTCATGGGAATTCTCGGTTGTGTTGGGCCTCCATGACAAAGGTGTGTACGTACACCCCAAGTGTTACCAGCGATCAGTGTTCAAAGAGAAGTATTTTGGGGAAAAGGCAAGCGACATCAAAGGAAACAATTGATAGATGTGATGACAAACTTGGCAGGGACAGAAAATGCTGAAGACTTCGCTCGGGCCTTTGTGTTGGTTGTATTCAATACTGTGTTGTTTCCCACATCCTCTGGCATACTCCCTGAATTCCTTGTCCATCACGTGGAAAAGTTAAATAGATTGGGGGAGTATGCTTGGGGCAATGTCGTCTATCGTTATGTGGTGGAGGCAATGAGAAATTATGTCGCCCGCGGGAAAGTATACGTTAATGGCTGCACGATAGGGGTACTGGTAAGTATTTTGAAAATATTCTTCATCATGATTTACATTAGTGTCCCTTATAAAAACACACATGTTATGCTAAAAAACACAACACTGTTGGGCAGGCCTTAAAAGAAGTATACCTTCGTAATGTTTTATTTCTATGCAGGCCTGGTTCTACGAGAGATTTCCCCTCATGACCACTCCAGTGTCTGAACCGATCATCCCTCGAATGGTCCGTTGGCAATGTAAGCACGGTCGGTTGGAGCAGTGTAGGGAGGATCTGAAAAACTGAGGGATTACGATCTAGTGCAATTCAGCATCACACCTCGGGAGCAGAAGTTTACTATCGACATGGTGGAGACACCAGCAGAGGTGGTGGTGGCGCATGCAGAAGGGTTGGTGGATGAGCTGCCATTACGGCGAAAACGGCGAAGGCAACCCCGGAAGAAAGGAGATGAAGAGGCTGAAGAAAAGAAGTTTGATGAAGAGACGGATATAGATGCAAACCGAGGAGAACCAACACAGTCGGAGGTAATGTGTAATGACCTGTAGTGTTTTATGTGAATATTGTTTTGTTAAAGTATGTGGTTTTGTTGTTTTTGGTTTAATACACAAGTGTCATTTAAATGGAATGTGGTGTTTTGTGAACACTTGAGTAGACAGAACTGTGTTGTTTCATGTGAATGTGGGTTGGGTTAAAGTGTGTTGTTTCCTGTGAATGTGGTGTTTCATGTGAATGCGAATGTGGGTTGGGTTGTGAACACTAGGTGTTTTGTTTGTAGTTTAATACACAAGTGTCATTTACTAAAGTGTGTTGTTTCCTGTGCATGTTTGTAGTGTTAATTTATTGTAAACTTGTGTTTTATTGCATGTGCGTTAGAGCAAACAGCCAGCACCAAGTAATGTGGATGAGAAGAGCTTTGACAGCGAGTCAACAGCAAGCAGTGAGGGACCAGATCTTGCTGGAAATGAAGATGATGATGTGGAAGCTGCAACCCCAACGGTGAGCGAGAAAGAAAAGGAAAAAGTAGATAAGTCGGAGGAAAGTGGTGGGAGCATTGATCCGGATGATACAGATTTAATGGTTGGACAAGCTGTGAAGTATGGATTAAACGAAACGGCGAGGAAGGAGAAACACGGAAAAGGTATTATAGCACATGTTATTTGATAATAAAATAGTTTACAAGCACCCTAATCAAGTTACTCCATGTGCAGCGGCGCAACAGGGGAAACAGAAAAAGGATCCCCCAAAGGACTCTTCGCTTGCACGTAATGTAAGGCAACGTACAGATCGAAAGGCAAAAGAAAAGGGACCTGATTACGTGACCCCAGTATCCAGCCAGAAACCTGCCAAAAAGACAACCAAGAAGGGAAAAGATGTTAAGGGGAAAAAACAGGGAAAGGAGACGAAAGAGGTATGTGTTCAGTGTTAGAAAAAAATTGTGTAATGCAGCTGTTTGTTTCTTGCTTACGCGGCTGACTTTTGTGTTTTTTTGCATCAGACTGTTGTTGATGCAGATGAGCAGAAAACACCTGCGAAAGACCTCGAACTTGAAAAGTAAAGAAGGTATGTTGGACGGATAGACTATGCTTGGAGGAAAGGTCTCTCCTCCGACAATTGGAAACTTGTGGAGGATTTCATCGACCACCCGAGGGGCAGGTAAATGAACCTCGTTTTGTGTTGTAGTGTGGTGTTGATGATTCGAATTTATGTGTTTGATTCAGCTTATGTCGTGTGTTTTATGGTGTTCTCAAAACCAGAATCTGTGTTTTGTTCATATGGTGTTGTGTTTTTTATACACCTTTCTCGTGTTTTGACTATGATGATCCGTGTTGTATTCAGTAAACATGTATGGAGCAAGGGTATGTGTGCAGTCATGCCATCGAGTATTTTGGAACTACTTTTTCATGGAGCCTTAGACAATGATCTTGTTAGTTCCTACTGTGCACTATTATGCAGTGATGAGTTTCGGGCTGAAAATGGAATTATTGAGGAGATGGGATTCTTCAGCGCGTATACAGCGGTAACCATTTGTCTTAGGTTATTTTACCTATTTATCTAAACACAGACAATTATAGTCATAAATTTTCTTTTGGTTTTACTACTCCAGTCACGGATTTTAGAACTGTATACCGAAAAGAACCAGAAAACCACGATGCCAGCTGCTCAATATGAGAAACAGTTCGAGAAATTGTGGACGCCGGGGAAGACAAAGCTTGAATCATTAGGGTCCGTACAGTTTGTCGCACTGCCTATCACCGTAAAGTACCACTGGTTCCTCCTAATTCTTGACCTGGATGCAAAGGAAATGTTGATTTACAATTCCATGTGGGCGTCAAAGTTTCAAACTGCGGGACTTAGAGTGGTAAGTTCAAACACCATCCATATGTCCTGGTTCTGTTAAAATGATTTTCAGTTTCTCTGTTGTCGTGTTTTTCAACATTAATCATGTGTTTTGATCCGCAGAGTGTGTTGTTATTTATCGTGTTTAATAAACAAGTTGTGGTATTCACAGGCCAACTTCCTCCGGTACTACATGAGCACTAGACACGAGATTGAATTTTCCAAACACATCGTGCAGAAAAAAAATGTGTCGGCAGCAACTGGAAACCTCGATGGAATGTGGGGTGCATGTGTTGTGGTGGGTGGAGGTCTTTCTATGAGATACCGATGAGTTTTGGGATACGGAGGCGACAGCGGACATTGAAAAATATCGTGCCGAAATTGCTCTCAGATTTCTCCGGGGTGCAGGGTCCCATGCTCAGGATCATGCCCAGGATCATACTCAGGCCACTGCTCAGACCCATGCTCCAGCGGATCCAACATCCCCGAAAACTACCGCTGTCCAGTTACAAGCACCCGTCGATTGTGGACCGTCAAATGTTGTTGCTGCCCCTGCACAGGCCCCTGCTCCACCTGAAAAGTCCCCAAACAAAGCTGACCCCCCTCCACCTGATGTAGCTGAAAAGTCTCCAACCAAAGATGATCCTCCACCTAAGGATGTTGGTGAAAAGTCTCCAACCAAAGTTGATCCCCCTCCAAAGGATGTCGGTGAAAAGTCTCCTACCAAAGAGGATCCCCCTCGACCTGATGTGATCGAAACGGCATGTACTGCCCCCTTCATAAACATTGAATTTAAGTGTTGACTGTGTTGTTTTTGATTGACTGCACTATTTTGTATGTTGATTGAATTTTCAGGAACAATACATTTATATTTTGAGTGTGTTGTTTTGCTGAGCCATGTCTGTGTTATTCTGGTCAGATGTGGTGTTACACTCAACACTAGAACACCTGTGGTTTCACAACATCTTTTGTTATGTGAATGATTGTATCGTTTTGTCTGCTCAAGTGAAGTGTTTCTGGATATAATTATAGATTTGGTTTTTAATCGTGTCCAATGAAGCAATGAGTTTCTATAGAAACAAAAGAGTAGTTTAGTGAAATCCCAAAAACGCATTGTGGACAAAATTAGTAACCAAAAAGAGTGATGATTGTAGTTGTTTGCATGGCAAAACCCATGTTTACAACTGTGGTGCTCATCATTTCTGGAGAACCCCAACTTTTTCATTGTTTACAACTCTAGTGTTTTAGGATAAAGGTGTGTTGTTCTTCGATGGTATGGTAGTGTCATCAACAGTGTTTGTATGTTGCTGTTGATTCCAACTGGGTATTTCATCCCATGAATCAAACACGTTGTAGTTCAAGGTGAACCCAACTCATCGTGTTTAAGCATTGATCTTCCTTCAAAGTTGGAAATAGCTTAGGATCTTACTAGATGAACAATCCCATTTCAAAAACCCTTTTCATTGGAGTTCAATGTGAAACTGATTCATAACATTTAAGCATTGATCTTCCGGTACTACAATTTTGCATGGCTTCACACTTTAGGTTTCATCGCTGTGATCCACTAGATGAACCTTCCCATTTCTAAAACCAAGTGCAAACACGTTGTAGTTCAAGGTGAACCCGATTCATCGTGTTTAAGCATTGATCTTCCTCCAAAGTTTGAAATAGCTTAGGATTGTATGTTTCATCGATTCCAGCTACTAGATGAACAATCCCATTTCCACTCACTGACCCTTCCCGTTTCCAAAACCCTATTACTTGTAGTTCAAGGCCAGCCCTATTCATAATATTTAAGCATTGATCTTCCTCCAAAGTGAGTTATAGCTTAAATGTGTTGGTTTCATCGATTTCATCCTATAGATGAACCTTCCCGTTTCCATTTACCTATTAGTTGTAGTTCAAGGTGAACCCGATTCTATGGAAATAGATATGTTATATCTGTTACATCCAAAAGTTGCTAATCATATACGACTACTGAAAACACGCGAACAACACATTTCAGTTATATTAACACTACATACTTGCAGGTTGAACACCACTGTTAAAACCACCAACATCACTGTGCCAACTGAGTATGTTGCACAGTTTCACACACAATTACTCGAACAATGATACCGTATAAATATCATCTTTCCATACAACAAAATAACCACATTCCATATCAAAAAAACATTTCATACATAATATTACACCCACACACAGCTGTCCACTTAACAGTACATCATTCAACTGTTATATCAAATTGGTATCACATCTTGAAACAATCCAGAACACGGACCGTTTCAAACAATGAAACCAGCCAAAAATAATACCACTCCAGTCAGCGTAAAACACCACACTAGCTCAAAAAGGTGCAAAAGTGCAGCGTGTGTGCAAAAACTGTGCAGTGCAACTGTCATTCAGGCAAAGAACTTGTATGCCTCTTTGCACGTCGCGCGGTTATGCCCCCGTCGTCGGCATAGGCCACATTTAACCTTGCTTGTCTGGACTTGGGATGGTATACGCTTTTTCTTCCTACGGCCCGGTTGCACCCTCACATCCCAGGGCAGCACATACTCACTGTCATCGTCATTATCCTCTTCGCAATTTCTAGTGGACGTCATGAGAGGATATATCACACCATCGTAGGTTCTCTTATAATATTCCACGGAGTAATATGGGTCACAATAGTCATAAATATTACCTTGCATTCCCTCGATAGCGGCACATCCATGTTTGCATGGCAACTTCAGCATTTGCCAGTAACCACATGAACAAGTCCTCCTCTCAACATCCACAGCATGTATTTTATTATTTACACGTACTTCGAACAACGTTCCACCAGCCCGCTGAATCTCTAGCGCATCAGATCCCATGTAAAATTGGCTCAACAACTTTTCCGGGTTCGGACACAATTTTCCTTCCATTTTAGCACCCTCCTCTCTCTTTTCATTCATCATCTTCATCACTTGCTTCCGAATTGTATCAAGCATTGAATATGGAGGCAGGTTCCTCGGTTTCACCACCCAGGAGTTCCAGCTCTCAATTAAGTTTGTGGTCATCACTCCCCATCTATTGCCCGGGAACACAACATTTGCCGAACGTCGCGGTTCCGAATTTGCAATGAAAGTTGAAGATAGAGGCATTGCTTGGAGGATAGAATTCAGGTGTTCACACATCTCTTCATAGGTAGCAGCGTAAGCGGCAGCCTTCAATACCCCTGTCCATTTCGTTTTATCCTTATAAGGGTACATTTTCAATACCTGCAATCACACAAAATTAAAGCCTTTAAACACGACACTAAGTCAGAAAAACACAACTCATGATAAGCGTGACACTGAATAACAGCACTAATTCTCATACCGAATAACAAACATACAACTATATGAAACAACTATCACCTCCGTTTTGAAGTTGTCCTCAAGGTGCCGTATGCATATGGTAGGGCTGGGGAAAAATACCGAATATACCGCATACCGCACATACCGTATCGAAAAAATACCGAGAATGCCGAAATTTTCGGTATACCGTAATTTTCGGTACGGCATCATACCGTACCGTAAGATTTCGGTACGGTAACGGTATAAGTTTCTTGATACCGCGGTATACCGTTACCGTACCGAACTTCGGTATATACCGCGGTATCGGTATATCGGTATATACCGATTGTTCGGTATGTCGGTATATTCCATGATACCATTATATACCGTAATACCAGTATGCTGGTATGTATCTAAAGTTCAGTATGTCAGTATATACCGCAATACCGGTATGTCGGTATGTAATAAATGTTCGGTAAGTCGGTATATACCGCGATACCGGTATGTCAGTATGTACCGAATGTTCGGTATAGCAGTATATACCGAACTTACCGAAATATCGGTATGGCACGGTATTGAAATATTTCATACCGAAACTTTCGGTATACCGAAAGGTTCGGTATGGCAACGGTATGAAATTTTTCATACCGTAAAGTTCGGTACGGTATACGATACGGAGAAATTTTTTCGGTATACCGTACCGACCCACCCCTACATATGGAGTGATGACACCCGTTAAACATGCTTGGAATTGCTTTCATCAGTCCGGAGTGACGATCACTAAAAAACATGAACTATCCCCATTGATCACGTTCATTGCCGCTGTCAATTGCACTCCTCAGTTTTTGACAGAACCAGTCCCAATTTTCATCAGTCTCTCCCCCCCCCCCCCCCCCCCCCCCCGCAACTATAAACCAAGAAATTCAGCCAGAAAAAACAAAAACAACTAATTCAGGGTATAACAAACACAAGACTGCATCTTTAAACACCAAAGTACACGTTTAAAATACCAAACCACGATCGTAATACAATAAACTACAAACAGAATGTCAGTGGGTACCTGCATATGCAATTGTTATGAACCCACCGTTTGCTCTTTGCCCACAGCGCCCAATATTGAACCTTTCCACTTGGACTTAATGTGTGTCGCATCAAGCTCGACAAGCGGCCGACAACCTCTTTTGAACCCATCGAGGCACGCTGCCATTGCTATGAAAACCCGTCTAAACTTCCCGGTATCCTCATGCACCTCCAAATCTGCAACGCTGCCAGGGTTTGTCGACTTTAACCTAGTGCAGAATCCCCTAATCTTGTCAAAAGCATCAAAATCAGCTCCATCTATTTCCTTCAATGCAATCTCCTTCGCGTTCCAAGCCGTGCGATAGCTAATTTGAATTTTGAAAGCTGCCTGAAAGTGGTCCACAACTGTGTTGGGTGTATAGTTTGGATCTCGCCTCACTTTCTCCTTGATGATGGATGCAACCCATGTTGCATTTGCCTCAGGATGTACCCTCGCTTGTAGATTGTTCACATCACAACCATGATTCAAATTGCACTTGCGAATAGCGAATGAATCATCTGATTTATGGTGGGAAGTATAAATTCGCCATCCACATTCTTCCATCGAACATATCACGATCACCTTCTCGCTATCATTCTTCACAAATTGGAACCCACGTCGGACTGCAATACAGTGGTTTTTGAGCACCCTACGAAACTGATCCGCATTTTTAAACTTTTGACCTTCCCCTTTAAAAGCATGAACCCACAGCACTGTTTCATCCTCGGTGTCTTCCTCGTCAAAGTCGTTATCGCATTCATCAACATCTTCCATATCTGTCCTGCAATCAACAATTCACCACTCACTGCCACTACACATACCAACTGAATACAATATTGACTCACAAAAAACATCGCATTTCTCAATGTCTGCACGAATATACAGTGTGCAATAAATATTCCAATACAACATTACCATGCAAAAAACAACTTCCTCCACTAAAACACGACACAGTACGTAAACATGTATAACATCGCGCAAATACCTATTAAATACAAATGCACTTTACTAAATCACTATTCCATATATAAAACAGTAGAAACACTCGTGATCGTTGCATGCGAAAGAAAAATATACATTTACTTCCAAACACAAATATTTCCCGTAATGCATACATGCACCAATGTGCATTTATAAAATAAAACACTACTATCATAGGTTTGGACACCACATTTACTCTGGTTTAGCACCACACGTACCTCATTCTCTTGCTGCCAGCTTCCTTGTTCATCACATTCATCTTGCCAAAGGACAGTGATTAAGGTGAAAAAGCTTCAGAATGCACCGCACCTTCTTGGCGGTGCATAAAAACACCTTTCAGCGCCACTTTTTGCACCGCAGGGTAAATTTTAGGAAATTGTCAGAATGCACCGTTTCTTCTTGGCGGCGCCTAAAACCACCTTGGAGCGCCGTTTTATGCGCCATTTGCTGAAATTATGGAAAATCGTCAGGATGCGCCGACTCTTCTTGGTGGCGCCTAAAACCCCTTCCGAGCGCCGTTTTGGGCGCCACGGTCGCGGTTTGGAGGTTTTCTAACCTCCCGAACACGGTTTTAAAGCCCGTTTCTTCCTCATTTTCGTCGGGCACACTCATAATTTCGACAGAAACACTCTGCAACTTTGGAGAAGAAGGCCGATAACACCGAATCATGCCGGAGGAAGTGATCAGAGCGTCTTCTCTGACTGTGTTCTTCGCATTCTAGGTGTTGTTTTCCTTTTTCTTGCTTTGTAATGTCTAGGATTTGCTTTTAAACATAATTTCCTACTGTTTTCATGTTTGTAAATGGATTTCTATGTTCTTCGTGTTAGAAGTGTTCTAGAACGGGAGTTCGGAATTACTTTGAAGTACGAATCTATCTTTTATGGGAGTAATATAAATGTCGCTGTTTTATGTTGTAATTTGGAGTAATCTGCAAAGATGTTAGAATCTGTATTAGGATTGTTAATCTGCTGCACAAGTTTGATCGATAAATCTATTTAGGCAAAAATCTGATGTTTTATATTTTTATCTGCTAAATCTTAATTGATCGATCAATCTGCAATTTCTACTTTTGGCAATCTGAAAATAATTCTAATCTGTCTACATCTTAAAATTAATAATCTAATCCATTTTACCATGTTTTATTGTTATTTTACCATAATTGTTAGATTATTTACACTATTCTGCATAATTAAATGTTAGAATCTAATCTGTTTGATTTCTGCTTTGCTAAATCGGGAGATAAAAAGTGGAAATTAGATTTTAGTACCGGTCTTGGGAATAAATCACATTAAAATAGATTCTGGCATGTACACGCTGATTTGGGAAATGAAATGTGTCGTTTAATCACAATAGGAAAATTTGTATGCTTGGGAAAGACTCAAATTTATGCCTAGACTGATGATTGCAGAATGTTAGATAATTTAATTTGCTTCCATGAAGTCTGTTTTTACAAATTGTGAAAATTAGGAAATTGGCATATTTTTAATCTTTATAAAATCATTAATTATGCTGAAATTGATCTTTTTAGACATTGAGAAATGCTAAATCATTATGCAATTTCACTTTTATATAAAGATGGCATGTTCTAAATCATTACAAGCATATATCTTATTTTTATTTTTATTATTTTAAATTTTTAACTTGCTTTATTTTAAATTTAATGCTATCATTTTAATTTAATCACCATTAGAATTAAACAAACTCTTTTCATATTATAATATACATTATTAATGAACTTAAAATGACTAAGTTTTCTCCAGAATGAAATAATATTCTGAATTCCCTTGGGTTCGACCCGGTATTCGCCGGTTTTTATTACTTGATGACAACCATCCGCTTGTGGTAAAATATGAGTAGTGAAAATCACCCATCAAGTTTTTGGCGCCGTTGCCGGGGAATAGTTGTGAAAATTATGTTGTTTTTAGTTCATTTAAATATATTTATATTATTTCTACTTTTTAAATATTGTTATAACTTTTTGCTATTCTATGTCGTGCAAGGGCATCGAGCTAAATCAGTGTGTGGTCCTGAAATTTGAAAGAATATTGGGTTTCTCATCTAAAAAAAGAGGAAGATTTGCAGGAGAACAAGTGTGAGGATAACGGCGAGTTGTATGCAGCATATATAATTAAGGATTTCAAGTGGATAGCCTCGATTGAAAAGCCACCTACACTTCATTTAAAGGTATTAGCACCACACTTGAGGTACGTATTTCTCAATAAATTAGATTACTTTTAATTAAATGCATTACATCAAGTAATGATATTGGATGCTAGAAAATTTGAGATTAAATTCCACTTCTTGACAACATTACAACTTTAATGAGTTTTTTTGAGGGAATGCTGATATATTAGAATGTTAATCAATAATTTTCTTATGATTGCATTACCTTTATTTAAATTGTTGTATAAAGATGTGCAATTTGACCTTATAACTCATGAATGACAGGATCATGGAAGTGCACCCACCATTTAGACCTTTAATTTAGAAAATGGTGCATTTGTCTTTGAAAGCTAATTAGGAAAGGGAATTCGCATACTGCCGCTTAGCAATAGTTATTTATGTCTTTTGCTTAATATATTTGATTTTCTATTATTTTAGTTTATATGTTTTACTTACAACTAAAAAAATATAAAAATGATTCTTGCATGATTTTCATTATATGTAATTTTGGAGTGACTCTTAAGAATTAGAGTGATCAATAACTGAAAGACTTTTGTGGTGATTTAAGTAGAATAGGAGAAAGACTGAAGTAAATTGATAGAGGGGTTGACGAAAACGAACAGAATTTCATAGATATTTATAGGGGATGATTAGAACTAATTAGGATAATTTTTCTTAAGATGAATAGGATAATGGATGGAATATTATGTTTCGATTAAGCAAATCACACCCTATTTTTGCTACAAGATTTGTAAAAAAACTGAGTTTTAGATGCCACTCTTCGTAAATGGTTTTCAAAAACTCAGTTAAGCACCGAAAGTAGCACAAACAAGGCATTTTGGGTTTCATTCATACTAATAATGCGTAAAAACTTGTTTGAGCACCACATGTAGTATTAAATGGAATCGTTGGGTTTGTGCCAAACTTGAATTTTTACAAAAGTCCATTCTAATTCATCTCCAATTAGTTCAAATTTAATCACAGATCTTCTAATTAGGCTTAAAAACCTACCCATTTAATGTAAACCTGAAAAAATAATAATAAATAAATAAATAAAATAAAAAAATAAAAGAAAATAATAATAAAATAAATAGTCATCTCCCTCATTTTCTCTCTTTCACATTCCTCTCTCTATTGAATCTCACAACCGCAGTCATCATCCTCAATTTCTCTGCCACCACAGTTCTTTAAAAAAATATATATATATAAAATAAAAATAAAATAATAATAATAATAATCTATTTTTTTTGTTTGTCTTTATTATCATATTTATGGTTTATGCATGTCTTTATTTTCATTTTATGTCACGTTATGCTTATTTGTTTAGGTTATTAATTTTGTTAATAAAATATGCCCACCATATTTCTAATTTAATAATTAAGTAGTAAATGTTATGTGGTGAAAGTAGAAGCTGAAATGTACTCGATAATTGAAGCTGAAATTGAGGCTCAAGAACCCTAATTTCTCAAATTTGAGGATTCTTGTTCCAAGTGCTTCCAAAGCTTCACTTATGGTAAGAATATCTATCCTAGTCAATAATTCATTCAATTTTGTAATTGAGAATGCATTATTGTTGGTATTTGTGTTGTTGCTTTGATTTTGGGTTTATTAGAATGTGGGATTAAAACTTGGTTTAAGTGCATGAATGTTAGGTTGAAGTGAACAATATGGTATTAGAACATGTTTTCAAGCTCAACTTCAAAAGTTTCAAATTATTTATCAAAATTTTAGAATTGCCGTGTTCTAAAAACTGAAATTACAGCTTGGGAATTCTGAAAATTTGTTTAAAATGAGTTAAAATAACATGTTTAATCTTTTAAGTTGATCTATAAATATTGTTAACCATGTTGTTTTAATCTACATTAATAACTTTTGGTAACATTAAAGCTTGAAACTTCATGTTTTCTCTAATTTATGAAAAAGAAACAATTTTATTATAAAAACTCATCCTATGAATTTTTAACTAAAAAGGCAAACTTATGTTATTTTAAAAAAACAATAAACTAAAAGTTCTTGATCATTATTTCAAATCATTAATAAGAACTAGTTTGCTAATTTGGTTAGCTTTAAGCATTAAATCTGAAATTTTTAACAAAAATGGAGTTTTTATAACTTAAAAATGTTTCTTTTTAATAATAAGTTTTAAGTTCTAGAAAGTGATTTTCTTAAATTTGTAAGAGACTTAGAACTTATAGCTTGTAAAATAAAATATATTGGTGTTGTTTAGATCCCACATTCTAGGTTGGTATATGTTTGCTTTATATATTGCACTTAAGTTAAACTTTTGGTTTAAACTTAAGTGTGAGGATGGGGAGCAATGCATATATTTAACACTAACCCGAAGTTTTTGTGTAACCAGGTTCCACAAATAATGTATAAGAAATACCTTTGTTACTTAGTTGGATGGTTTTGCTATGAATATTGGTTTGCGCTGCTATGCACTACTTAGGTGTTTTATTTATAGTGAATATGGTAAGCATGTGGTTAAGTTTATATTTATGTTTAAGTTATGTTTATGCATGTTTTTAATTCTAATAAAATAGCTCTTACTTGAATCATGTTAAACTGGAATGTTGTGAGCTATTGATTTGTAAAAGGAAAGTAAATAACCATGATAATTGATGAAGAAGCGGGATTAATGTTGTTGAAGTGTCGAATCTTTATGATTTTACACAATGCATGCATTAAAATCAATAAATTATGATGTATCGATCATATTAAAAAAAGCTTAAAATTTTTATCTATTTAAAAAAGTATGATCTAATTCAGTCTAACTTTTTAAATGCATGCTATATTCTTATTTTTGAAATTAAAAAATTTTAATCCCATATTTTAAATCTTCCATTATGCACTTAAACTAAACTGGTAGTTCAGTTTAAGTGTGAGGATGGAGGAGTTTCTATTATGATCACATTCCCGAAATTCTTCATCAACAGGTCCATTTAGTTATTCAATGTATAAACCATTTATTTAATACATCATACAGGGTTGAGTTATCATAAAGAATGAGGATATATTTTGTTATAGCTGTTGGCATTTTGCTGTAAATTCTGCTCTAGAACTTATGATGTTTTGCTTTTGGTGAATTCTGAAAATTATTCTCGATCAAATCTGTCCATACTTATTAAAGTTGCTGGAAATTGTTGTTAAATGTTATAATTTGAATTACGGATGGTGTTTTATGATTCTGATTACTTAAGGAATTCTCATATGCACTAACAATCATATTTTCTTGAGTAATTGTTATATAAATATATTAAAAGTAGGATATGCCAACAAAGGAGCAAGATGACAGCCGTGATGATGAAGTGAAATTCAGAGTCCTAAACATTCCAGGTGTGATCTTTTCATGTTTTATGTTTACTAATTTGCATGAGAATAAATTGGTAAGAGCTTAGTTATGTTTTAAATATTTCCTATTGCTTTAGAATAAATATGGTAAATGCTTTAGGTTGGATATATTGAATATGTTAGATTAAATTGTGTTTTCACAGTGTGCTATTATTTGAATTACCACATCACAGCCAATCTTAAGAGAAATCTGAATAAGTCTAACTGTTCTGCTTAGATCCGATTTTACAACTTAATGAGCATTATGATTCTTAGTTTAAAGTCCTAGACTTTGTTAAATTGTCATGCTAGTTGTTCAAACTTTGGTGACAATTCTATTTACTTTGCAGAAAGCTTTTTGATTAATTAGACTGGTTTACTTGTCATGTGGAGAGTTATCATTATTTATATATGAATATGCTCGTTCGAAGTCTTCCTAAATGCTTAATTACACATAAAGTCAGAGTAAAACCCCTATATAAAAATAAAAATCAACAATTAAATCTTGCAAAAAGAAAAAGAAAAGAAAAATGAGAAAATGCAAGATAAAAAAAATTAAAAAAAAAAGAAAAAAAAATCCGAATAAAGGGGTATTAAACAGAATATTTATAAACTCTTGGCTATATGACTGGCACATATTCTTAGACATGAGTAGCTTTTGGAATTCAACCGTCTACAACTCAGCCAAAGTGTCTAGAATAATTGTGAAACCGAGTCATTAATTGAGCAAATTTGAAGACAGGAATAGAAAAGCATATTTACATTATTCACTCTCCCATTTCGAGTTGCTATGTGTGATTGATCTGCCTTTTGTACTGTAAGTGCTTTGGATACCTGGTTTTGACAACTGATGCATGACAATTTACATTGTTCTAGCACATTAAACTTTGAACCCTTTTACCTCATTGCGTTGTTGAAATCTATGATTTGGCATAACTGTAGTGACTTTATCCTTATTATCTTGATTGGCAAGTGATGTGTTAATTGATTTCATTGCTCAAGGGACGAGCAATATTTAAGTGTGAGGATGTTGATGCACCCTGTGAAACCACATTTAAATGAGCTTAAATTATACTAAAATATGTCCAAAATGAGTGCATTTTACCTTAATTTATTGCACTTTTAGGTGTATTTCATGTGTTTTTATTTTTCAAGTGATCATGGTTAGATTTGGCTTATTTAGGTTAAATTTACCATGTTTTTATGTGTTTTTAATAAGACTTTGGCAAACCTAATGCATTGCAATGTTGTTTCAGGCATTTAAATGATGAAGAGCGATGTTCGGAAGCTTGATTTTTGAAAATAAGGAATATTTAATGTGATATGTGCCAAGATTCAGACTTAGAAAAAAAAAAAAAAAAAAAAGAAGAAGAAAGTTGAAATCTTCCCAGAATGCTCCGCACAGGCATGGCGGAGCCTAAACTGCCTTCCGAGCACTGCATTAGGCACCGCTTCAACACTTAGAAAAATTTCAGAGGTGAAAAAGCTTCAGAATGCACCGCACCTTCTTGGCGGTGCATAAAAACACCTTTCAGCGCCACTTTTTGCACCGCAGGGTAAATTTTAGGAAATTGTCAGAATGCACCGTTTCTTCTTGGCGGCGCCTAAAACCACCTTGGAGCGCCGTTTTATGCGCCATTTGCTGAAATTATGGAAAATCGTCAGGATGCGCCGACTCTTCTTGGTGGCGCCTAAAACCCCTTCCGAGCGCCGTTTTGGGCGCCACAGTCGCGGTTTGGAGGTTTTCTAACCTCCCGAACACGGTTTTAAAGCCCGTTTCTTCCTCATTTTCGTCGGGCACACTCATAATTTCGACAGAAACACTCTGCAACTTTGGAGAAGAAGGCCGATAACACCGAATCATGCCGGAGGAAGTGATCAGAGCATCTTCTCTGACTGTGTTCTTCGCATTCTAGGTGTTGTTTTCCTTTTTCTTGCTTTGTAATGTCTAGGATTTGCTTTTAAACATAATTTCCTACTGTTTTCATGTTTGTAAATGGATTTCTATGTTCTTCGTGTTAGAAGTGTTCTAGAACGGGAGTTCGGAATTACTTTGAAGTACGAATCTATCTTTTATGGGAGTAATATAAATGTCGCTGTTTTATGTTGTAATTTGGAGTAATCTGCAAAGATGTTAGAATCTGTATTAGGATTGTTAATCTGCTGCATAAGTTTGATCGATAAATCTATTTAGGCAAAAATCTGATGTTTTATATTTTTATCTGCTAAATCTTAATTGATCGATCAATCTGCAATTTCTACTTTTAGCAATCTGAAAATAATTCTAATCTGTCTACATCTTAAAATTAATAATCTAATCCATTTTACCATGTTTTATTGTTATTTTACCATAATTGTTAGATTATTTACACTATTCTGCATAATTAAATGTTAGAATCTAATCTGTTTGATTTCTGCTTTGCTAAATCGGGAGATAAAAAGTGGAAATTAGATTTTAGTACCGGTCTTGGGAATAAATCACATTAAAATAGATTCTGGCATGTACACGCTGATTTGGGAAATGAAATGTGTCGTTTAATCACAATAGGAAAATTTGTATGCTTGGGAAAGACTCAAATTTATGCCTAGACTGATGATTGCAGAATGTTAGATAATTTAATTTGCTTCCATGAAGTCTGTTTTTACAAATTGTGAAAATTAGGAAATTGACATATTTTTAATCTTTATAAAATCATTAATTATGCTGAAATTGATCTTTTTAGACATTGGGAAATGCTAAATCATTATGCAATTTCACTTTTATATAAAGATGGCATGTTCTAAATCATTACAAGCATATATCTTTTTTTTTTTTATTATTTTAAATTTTTAACTTGCTTTATTTTAAATTTAATGCTATCATTTTAATTTAATCACCATTAGAATTAAACAAACTCTTTTCATATTATAATATACATTATTAATGAACTTAAAATGACTAAGTTTTCTCCAGAATGAAATAATATTCTGAATTCCCTTGGGTTCGACCCGGTATTCACCGGTTTTTATTACTTGATGACAACCATCCGCTTGTGGTAAAATATGAGTAGTGAAAATCACCCATCAGACAGCCCCCTAGCATTGTTCAACCTTGCCATCCTCATTACATCTGCGTCGTTGATGAGTTCCATTGAGTATCCTCCATCGTCTTCCTCATAGTGTAAGCTATTTCTTGTTGCACATATGTCGGGCCATTTTCCCCTCAACTTTTCATACACTTCCGGAAGAAGATCCACGGCCTTAAATCGCACAAGATGCACCTCCGATTTGTAATGACAGAAAAGCATTATCTCTTCCCCATGGTTTGGCTCTTGACCTGTGCTCACCATCATTCTTCCACTCCAAGGAACCCTCTCTCCCGCGATCAGTAGCTCTCCTCGGAGTGAAGAGTGTCGCCAGAATCTTCTCCAGAACCCCTGCCCTTACCCTCGTCTCTTCCCTCTCAAAGCACGCAGAAACCCACTCCCTATTCCATCTATGATCTCTATGATCGCCTGGAAACGTGGTAACTAACCCTAACCTTTTCCATCTCCAAAACCGAGCTCCTCACCGTCGTTCTTGGGTTGAACACCGTCTTCCCACACACGAATTTGGCGCGAACAAAGCTTCCCAAAGAAGGCAGAAAACCGACCTAATGCATTGTAACAAGATGCAGCGGAAGAAAAGAGCGGGAACAATGGGTGGGGTGCTGCTGCCACGTATTACGGACTGCCCGAAATACGCTAAGGCTAGAATAAAAACTGCAGCTGAATGTATATGCTAACCACATTCCGGACAAGCTAGCATATAATTCGCAAAGAAGCTTATAATACTGTAAAAGTATAAAATAAGCTTAAAATTGTTTGGTATAGCGTAACCAAACGGAGGAAAGCATTCCTCAAATGAGCTCAATGATAGAAATGGAATAAATCCATGGAAATTTTATTTTAAAAGAGGTTGTACCTCGCACTTGAAAATATTATAGAAAGGGGATGTCAAACTCGCATTTCAAAAATAATACTGTTAAACGCGCAATGTATTGTTTAAAACAGTAGGGCACATAAAAATTCATAATGGGGTAGAACCCAAAATATTTGTTTATGCTTATCTATGCCAAGTAGTATACTTTTATCCGAAAAGGGATTTAAAAATATACAATTTCTTTTTTGTAAATGATACCCCCAAATCCGTGCCCGTGCAAATGATGCCTTGTAGATCCGTAAACCTGAAATGAAATGGTGAAAAGTGTAGAGTCAGCGAAAACAATCGCTGAGTAAGTAGACGTTTACTCCCGGAGGAGGTAGGGTAGCAGAAATAATTTAAAGACAACAGTTATGGTAATGGTATGCTAAAACGAGAATAATTTATACATAAAGACAATATTAATCTAAATCCCGGGAAAAGATGATACAGCAATATGCGTTACCGAAATTTAAGTATTTCAGCCACCGTGTGTGGGGTTCCGCTCTAGGGCTCTAGTCCCACTCGAAGGTGGGGTCCCTGTTTTGTCAGACTCAAGTCCCACATGCACTCAAGGGTGTGGGGGGAGGTAAGAAATTTCCTCAAGCCCACTATGAGAGAAGACCATAGCACTGAGCTGTGAGTCCCAATAGTCCCCGTGTGGCGATTAAGTGCACAACAACGTGGGAGTTGGGCAGCTGCGACCCATGGCACCTCGCTCATCCCCGTAACAATGAGCTCAAAAATCCGTAGGATTTTGTGAATAGTTGCGAACATTATAAAGCACAGTAAAATGGCATACCAATAATCCAAAAACAGTATGAAGCTATAAGCATAAATTTTTAAAAAAAAAATAAGAAAACGGTATTTAAAATTTATGCTTAAGCTAAATAAATTAAGGCTTACTCCAAGAGTAAAAATCTACTTACAGTCACCGTGGGTGGGATGAACACGACACGCGCACAGGCTACGAGCAGATATCTTTTACAGCTATTTGACTAGCAAAAATTCTAATATTAACATCGTATGCTATAATAGTAATTTCTAATAATAATTAAAAAAATTTCCAACTTAATAAATCTTACCAGAGCACTATCACGAACTAGCTGTCTGTAATAACTCTTTCCAAGTTCTAATACTCATTTGGATCAAGCAGCAAAAATCCCACTTGAAGTCTCGATTACTATAAATTACTTTTAACAATACTACTACAATCCTACAACACTATACTAACACTATACTAAACCGAAACAAATAATGGAAATAGCATAAAGGAGAAAAAGAAATTGGACATGGAATGGCGTGAGATTGGGAAGGGAAATGGGTGAGTTTATATAGAACTGTGTAGGCTGAATAAAACAAATTGTTCCCCATATCATCCTTTGCAGACGCGCCTTCCCTCAAATGTGCCTCTGCCCGCATTAATTGTTTTTCTGTAACACCCACTGACCGTCCTTCCCCTCCCCATTTTAGAAAATTTTGTCTCATCTCTAGGGAGCTCTATAGACCTCTCTACACTCCCACCCTTGTTGTCCCTTCCATTAGCTTTACTTTCTTCCCCCGGCGGCGGCGCAGCAGCGGCAATGACTGGCGACGGGAAGGCCGGCTTTCCCCTTCCTCTCTTCTCCTTCTTCTCTCCCTCCTCATTTTTGTTTTGATTTCAGTTTCATGGTTCGATCCTTTGCTTCCACTTTCTGTTGTGGATTCAAGGATGAAGGAGGGGTGGCGGATGGGTGCGGGATTGGAGGAGGGCAGCGGTGGCTCGGTGGTGGAGAAGGCAAGAGGCCGCCGGATCTGGGGTTGGGAGATGGTGGTGGTGGTGGCGATAGTTATGAGGATGGAGCCGGAGGTGAAGGTGGAGGCCGGATTTGGTGGCGGCAGTGGGGGTATTGTGGTTGGAATGGCCGGGACACCGGAGCTTGGTGGTGGTGGTATGGTGGTGGCGGTGAGAGCCCTGGCTCCCTCTCTCTTCTTCTTCTTCTTCTTCTTCTTCTTCTTCTTATTTCTTTTTTTGTTGTTTTGGTTTTGAATCGGAGTGGATGTGGTGGTGGAGGATGGAGGCGCGGTGGTGGTGGCTCCGCGATGGTTGTGGTGGCGACACGAGCGGCCGCGGGAGGGAGATGGTGTTGACAGATCCATGGAGGTGGTGGAGATGGCGAATCTCGGTGGCTGCGGCCACGGTGGCTGCGAAGGGCGGCAGTGGTGGTGACTATTGTGGTGAAAAGGGGGCGGAATTGAGGAGGGCGGTGGTGACTGGCCGTCGGAGGTCTCGCCGGAAAGGCGGCGGCTGCCCCCTCCAAAGTAGGGTTAGGTTTTTGTTTTGTTGGGCTTAGGGTTAGGGTTTTGTTTAGGGCTTGGGCTTGGGATCTTGGGCCACTTCCTTTGGGCTGGATTTCTTTTGGACCTAACTTAATTCTTTTAATTGATTGGTCCGTCTCATAGTTAATTAAAGGCCCAAATGCACTTGTCTAACTCATGAACTTAATTAAGCTTATGAAGTTCCATAACCCTAAGCCAATCCAAGGACTTAATTTATCTAATAATCCGGTACCGTTAGTCAAATAATTCAAGACTCCCAATTCTCCAATTCGGAACTATTGTTAATTAAAACTCGAACTACTCCCAACAATTAAATGAGTTAAGTATTTTAATTTAATTAAAGGACTTAAGTTCACCATTTGATCCATGTTAATGTTATTTCATCGAATATTTATAAAGAACTATTGAACTATTTCACCTAGTAGTGGGTTTCCTTGTCGAAATAATCAAGGTGTAATAATACTTAATCCAATCACTTATAAACAGTTCAATGGATTTAACTAACTTAATAATTAGTCTCTCTAGCCAACTTGGTCGAAGTCTTGGAAACTAATAATTGAATGATTTGTTAATTAAGAATTTGGGTTGTCCATGAATTCCGTAACTTAATTGGCTAAGTGTTTTATTCCAACTATTATTATTTATTCCATCACTTAACTCATGTTCAATATTTATTTTATTTATTCAAAAGCTTTTTAACTTAACGGACCTAAATTTTAAAATATTTCAATGGATATTTCGCGATTAGGGATTTTTTATTGTGCTAAAATATTGGTCGAAGTTTAGGTTTAAACATGGCTAATTAATTTATAATAAAATTCGACTAAATAGTCGTTGTATCATTTTTTCATTCCTTAGATTATTTAACGATTAAATTTTGAAGACGCTTTTATTTTTAGAAAATTTCAAATACTATTAATTAAAATTTAATATTTTATTCAAAACTTTACGAAGTGTTATATGCATTGTGTGTGTGGAGGATTTAAAACCCATTTTTACATAAGGAAAGGAGGAGGGAGAAAGGTAATAAGTACATGTCATGTTCAGTTTTTTGCTCAAAAAGGTGAGGTAGTAAGGTAAATTTATTACTCTTTTCTTATTCTTTTCTTTATTGCAACGAGGATTAAAGTGGAATATATTTCACTATTAGGTATTAATACATGAAAGAAAAGGTACGTGTGGATTTAATAAAAATAAGTTAAATGAGGGAATTAACTATAAAACCCCTAAATATATACTGTACTATTATTTGGAAATTTGGAAGGGTTTTAAGCAGGCAAACGTGAGAAGGTTTTATTTTGTACGGACGAGAGGGAAATGAGCGGTGATACGAAGAAGACCGGCAATGGGACGGGAGCGGCAGCCGGAGGAGGGGGCTTTAGGGCTAAAATTGACAACTTTTTATACAGTGGTGACAAGAAGCACGTCGTGGCGGGGATCGCCATTATCGGAGTTCTATTTGGTGTACCCTGGTACCTCATGAATCGGGGTAAGAATTTCTTTTAATTTGTTAGTTGTTTGGATTTTACGCATTAATTGTCCTGTTGAATTTGGGTTAATCGATATTTATAGATGTGTTAACTGATTGAATTTGGATTGTGGATAAAACAGGACTTGGTTTTTTATTTTTAGCTTAATTGTTTAAATCCTAGCTGGAAATTTAAGAGATTGAATATGGTTGCTCTTGAATTTGACTTTGATGAATGAGTTTTCACAACCCTAGGAGACAGGTTGTTTTCTTGATCGTTTTCCTTTGCTGTATGTCATTTCACAACCCTACAGTTGGGGTCTAATTTTCCTGTCGTTTCTGGTTAGTTTCTGTGAATGTGCTCGAGCTGGAAAGGAAGGGGATTTGAATGCTTGAGCTAATGAATTTTAAAATGAGAATTTAATATTATTGAAACTGGTGTTACACATGTAGTTTCTGCAGGTATATGTGTGTGTGTGTGGTTACATGTTTTCAATGGTGCACTTGGAATTGTTGGGAACTTGATCTGGAAAAGGTTATTCATCATTGGCGGTGGTCCGTCGTCAGTTTCCGAATCACAAGAACTTTAAATTAAATCTATAGACCTATTTTTATCAATTATACAGTTTATACTGATTATGCGACAATTTACAGTTAACACCTTAAGTTGGGCAATGTGTAGCGTTTGGGTGTGGTGTGTGAGTGTTACTTCTTATGCTCATGGAAATAATGAAAAAAGAAAAGACAGTGCACTGTGCCTGGTGTGTCTAACTGTGAATGCTAATGGTGGTAATTTTATCTTGACACGCGTGTGTGTGTGTCATTGTGTGTAATCTTTATTACATCAGTGTAACATATTGCATGCTAATAATCTAGTGGGATAAACGCTAATGTTCATGATGTTTGTGTAATATAATTTGTCTTTGCAAATTCAGAAGCTTAAGATTAAATCATTAAATCAAAATTTGGCAAAAACCTTAAGAATATTTTTCCTGAAACTCATGCTTAAAATTGCTTACACTTGGATTGGTTTTTTGTCAGCATATTCCAAGGGGGACAGTTAATTAGAAATTTCTAATAACCACAGAAT
This sequence comes from Hygrophila difformis, assembly GCA_030278955.1. Taxonomy (NCBI): domain Eukaryota; kingdom Viridiplantae; phylum Streptophyta; class Magnoliopsida; order Lamiales; family Acanthaceae; genus Hygrophila; species Hygrophila difformis. The sequence goes on from JAOANR010000003.1 coordinate 23,080,488, forward strand.
CTTTTATTAAGGCACTGTTAGTGGACTAGTGGTAGATCCCAGTACTCAATACATCAATTAGGAAAATGTAGTTACCAGCTACCACACTTTGAGCCTCATTGTTTGACACTATATTAGTTGGCCCATTCTTATGACTTCATATTACTTTAGCAACACATAAACAGACACACACACACACACAAAGAAGAGAGAGAGAGAGAGAGAGAGAGAGAGAGAGAGAAGATTGAAGGAAGCCACATTGTTCAAGCGATTCATATTCAAAAAGTGTAATTTTTCTGTTCAAGTTGACTTCTAAGAATGTGATATGTTTTGCATATTGTAGAGAACTTGGAAAGCTTTATCAATAATCATAGTTAGCTTCTCTCTTTTCTCCACTATTCTCTATATATCTCCGCCAATAGCTGCGATGCTTTGCTACTCTTCATTTATCAATGTGAGAATTAACCAATCAATTAAAATTAATTATTGATAAAGAAAAAAACTTACTCCCTTGCTCCAGCAGTCGGCATCCATTTTGATATTTTATTTATTAATTCTTATCCCTTTTTTATTTACTCTCTGTCTCATTTGAATAGGCAAGATGCAAGTTTTCTTTTTTCATTTATCTTAACTTGAACCACATTCTAATTAAAGTAGGCAGTAAGCTTTACATTTTCTAAAATATCTCATTTAGTAAGGTGGTTTTTATAATTAGGAGTGTGCATTCACTTCAAACTGACAACTGAAAGTTCTGAGAAAAAAATACAAATCAAACTAAAATGGTGCTTATTAGTATCCTTAACTTTTGGTTTGTCTTGGTCTTGGAATTTATTTTGATCTTTTTCTTTCGAATGTAAATTGAGTTTTCCAACATCAGCAATTGAGAAAAAACTTCAGTTGCCAACTTCATTTTCTGACTGTATGAACCATGGAATATAAGCATAGCATGCCATCTTTGCTTCATTGAAATATGCTTTTGCAGTGAAATAGGATTGCATTCTAAACGAATGATAATAGCCGGTAGAAATAAAATTTCTTGAGTGAAATTTGTGGAAGCAGAGGCCAAATTGCATTTCCTTCTGTACAATCATATTAAAATAGACAGTTGAATTCTGAAAAAAACTTTATATGTATATCGAAGGCTCGAAGCATCAATCTCATCAAGATTACTTGGAGCGAGCTGACAAAGCTAGGAGCGAAAGACTTTCTACTGGTTCAACCTCAACTAGATGAAGAAAACCACGAACAATGTTTTGAAGACAATAATCTTTGCTATTCTCCATTAAGTTAACAGTTTTGTTACAACAGAACTCTAGAGTTACATTTTGATGGTGATGGTGTTGCCTTCCCATATACTGTATTATTTATATGCCATCAAATATGCGACGACATGTAGAATTGACTGTTGATTCAGATATTGCCTTGGTACTCTAAATAAAGAAATGTTGTGGCTCTACAAATGATGGGTTGCTTGTAAATCGGAAACGTATTATGTCACTAGTTAGGTCCATGTCTAATGCAAAAGGCAGCTTCCAGTGAAGCGGTTTGAAGCAAGGTTATTAAGATCGAGATCTTACATGGGATCATTTTTGTATTTGTAAGATCGGAATAGTAGGATCGAAATTAGATCCTAAGATTTTACCAAATTGCGACAAAAGATAAAATAATTATATATATTAACAAATAAAATCATAATATAGAATATTATTAAGTAAATGAAGCAATAAAGCACTATAAATAGTTGAAAATGACATTTAGTACCGGTTTTATGAAAAACATGAAATTATGAGAGCATATTTCAAATTTTAGTAAGATCGGATCGTATAGGATCGTAAGATTCTACCATTAAGATCGGGATTTTACAATCAAAATCGGGATCAAAATCGAGATCTTGCTAAATTTAAGATTCTACATAGATCTAGATCGTTTTTAAATAGTGGGATCTTAAAATATTGCCTTTTTTTTTTCTTTTTTTCTTTTCTTTGCCAGGAAACGAAAAGAAAATCGTTTATTTGGTTAAAAGATTGGAGGAAAATAAGGGAAAAATTTATAAGTATTTTCAAAATTACTAGCAACCATTTCAAATAATTTAATGGAGATGAGGCTGGTCAAGTTGGTCATATAAAGATCCATCGCAATTCCGCACAATACCCTGATTATACTCTTAACTTGCCTTATAAACTAGGCCACTTTTCGGAGGTGCCCGTGAGTGAGTGAATAAAATTACCTATAAAATACATGTAAATTCACAAGAATGAATGTATAATGTATTCAACTTATGGTTACCAATCAAAAACTGCAAACAAACAAAACCAAAATTCATCTTGTACTACTACTTATTTCATGAACTCCTGAGGCTTCAGTGTGTCAACTATAAACAATAACGGGCTGCACAAAAATAAATGAAGTTGCAAAACACCAAACCGCTGCTACAAAATCTTGTATGATATTCACTTATTATTGTGATAGTAAACTCAAGAAAAGACAGAAGAAACTTCATTTTTATGTTTCCTAATATTTTTTCTTATTGAACAATATGTGAAAGATATGAAATCTGCTGTATCATCCAATTTTCTACAAAGGCATTAGTCTTCTGTGCTTTAAAAACCACAAAAATGCACAAAAAAAGGAGCTCCCAACGACTCCCGTGATTACCAGGACCCACCTGAATGCGTTAGGGTATTCGAATATTGCTACATCAAAATTCATGCCGAATATCCCAGCTACCACTCCAAATATCGACACAACAAATGTTGCAGTAGTTAGCAACAACTCAAATTGTATGAGCTGGTTTCGAACGTTGTCCTGCAAAGTAGGTTATACTATTTTTCACTGTGAGAAGAATGAAGGCTAACAAAACATAAATCGATGAAAGATCTGAACATCAAACCATTAATCTTATATAGATTAAAAGAAGTGACACATTCACTGAAACACCCACTTTATATTGGGCCAAAAGCTTAAAAATTTTCCACCATCCCAACATTTACAACTTATAAACTTTTGTAGTAAAAGCAAACTCAATGAAACATACCAACTTCACATATTCCACTTAGATTAATGCTCGTGTCCTACACATAGGCTGACCAGGGCACTCGAGTCATTGACAGCTTAAAATACAATGATCAAGACTACCCCAAAGAATTAGAGAGAGAATTGAATTCTGTTGTGGACTTTAAAAACTGAAATACTTTTTAATTAACTCATATGCAGGGCACAAACATCAACTGAGCCAATATATTCCAACATCTCCATTTCAATGAGGTGAGGGGTTGTTGGGGGTTTCAAGTTTTTTGCCCTTTTTTCATTTTACACCAACTCTGCTGTGTCCAGTGACACCACTAGTCCCAATTATTGAAAATTGTCAATTTTAAAATGTGGATCCATATGGTTGTTGGCTTGTTGCAGCATATAGGAAGTACCACAGTCCCCACTTTAATGAGACATCACAGATTTCTATTGTGCATCTTGGCAACACAAACTTAATGTGATACAAAATATACTAGAGTCCTCAATAATTAGACTCTAGTGCATTTTACAAAGTAGAATTGGCCTTAGATGAGAATGGCAATGATTTTCAATTTCACTCTGAAATTTTTCTACACAATAATCATGCTTTTTAGCATAAGTTATCCAAACGCAGTATGTTTTCTATACTCAAGAGAGCTTCAATCAAAACCTTCTTTCGTAGATTATATAATGAGAAACATATTTGACAGTTGACACCTCTAAGAATGGTACACCTTGAATTCTAATTTTCTGACTTCATACTTTTGGAGAGTAACTAAGAGTTATCTAGGATTCACCGAGGATTGTGATAAAAATACAAAACACGCTTCTCTAATTCACGCCAAAGTAGTGGTATCAATAAACAAGAAAATGAAACATTAAATAGAAAAAGACGGGATCCATACCAGTTGTATGTTGATGAAGTCCTCTGTATCATCTATATACTCCTTTAGCTGCAATTAGACAATAAATCTCTTAAGACTATGTTGGTTTAGGGATTTCAAGAAGGAAAACAGAAGAAATGTTGAACATAAATTTTTTGAATGGTTAAGTGGAAAACAGGGAAAAAAGAAAAATGAAAGAAGGTATATACAAGGTGGAGGAAAACCAAGGGTGAGGAAAACGATGAAATCCTCCCCCTCTTCCCCATCTATCACAGTCAAAATAATGTCACAAAAATTTTAATGCATAAATATTTCTTCATTGTTCTCTATCCTACCAAACATATTTAATATTTTTATTAATTTCTATCAATTTCCTTTTTTTCCTTTTGAAGCTTTCATTCCTCATATTCCAATAATCAAACATAGGGCTACGTTTGGATCTTATAATTTACTGAGAGATGAAAAATATGAAGAAAAAAAATAGAAAAAGGAAAAATAATAGAAAATAAAAAATATCTAGATATATTTGGTTAAAAAGAAAACAATCAGACCAGTTGATCGTAATTTGTATGGGTAGACAGATTTTAATATGAAAAACAATAAAATATATATTACACCAGATAAAATGTATCCAAATATTTTCATTAATAGGTGAGGAGGGGAAGATTTTGCATCATCTTCATCACCAATGGTTAGAAATGAGACTTCCCCCCCCCCCCCCCCACGTTGTATATTTTCATTAATTTTTCTTCTGATGTTCTTCCATACCATTTCCATTTAACCACACCTAAAACAGTTGTATTTTCTTTCCTTTTTCCTTCTTAAAATTCATAAACCAACATAACCTTAGGGGGCTGTATTCAACTGGAATTTTAGATTTTCTTTGCATTCTTGAAATAAGAACGTATTCAGTTCGGATTTTAAATAATCCTTTAAAATCTTAAGGTATTTAATTCATATTATAAACCAAACCATACTTTCAATTCTGCATGTACACAAATAAGATTTTAAAATATGCTTTAAAATCTGCCGGCATTCAATTTGGCTTCTAAATTATCAATGAAAATATGAAGGTAAATATTAATAACTCACATATTTTAACGGATTTTGACAAATTTATATATATTATGCAGCATGAAATCTGATACTACATGAAAACATTTCATTGGATTTAAAAGAATCCAAATGAATTCTATATGCAATTAGAGTAATCCATTGATTTAAAAAATCAAGCAGAAAAGATCCATTAAAATTTCAATTGAATAAAACTCCCCTTAATGTACTGTTTTAAGGGACAGAAATAATCACACAGAATTGAAAATCATTGGTTAAAGGATCATACCGATGTCAATTTGTTGAGAGTGCTATCAATGACCACAAAGTAGGCCTCCAACAACATCTCGAGCACTTCTATGTTTTCTATACTGCTCTCTGAACTCCTAACACTCTCGTGTCTACTTCGTGTGCTGAAACTTTTCTCAAGCCTTCTGCTGCTATCAGGAGGAGATGAGACTGGAGTAACAGGAGCAGACAAAGCATATGCACCATCGTTTGATCTGTATCCCATGAACGATTCTTCACCATAAGTGTTTGCTTCCATGCGTGCCTTCTTCTCACTAAGGTACATTTCAGCCATGTCACCATCATCATCCATTAGTTGTTCTATCTCATCTCTCACCTATAAAATAAAAATATCACTTTATTGGAAGCAGTAGCTAGAGAGAAACCACGCTGTGATATGTGAGCATATCACACTTGAATACCTTCTGAACTCTCCGAGTCAGTGCAACCAGTCTGCTTTTTAATCTCCGAACACGTTCTAAGTTCAGTGTACTGATCTTTGATGTAAGCTCATCCAATAGTGGATATGCCTCAATCTCTAATTCTGCTGCCTGATAAGGAAAGGTTTTCATAAATGCAAGCAGGACTGTTTGGTAGTAACCAGTTCGTCAAAGGGTTCAATTTCCTGTCAATCAGTTTAGGGTTCATACAAATAATAGTAGTACTCCGATTGTTAAAGGTGATCCACATCAGTATATGAAAACAAACAATTCAAATGTGTGATATTTTAATCTGAACTCGCAAACCCCAAGTTCATTGCCAAAATTATGCAAGTCATTTTGGTTTTTTAAGTGGTCAATGTCAAGATATACAACAACACACCCTCTTTTTTATTTATTTCCAAAAGGTGGTAGGTTGTTGGTGACAAGATAAGAAGAAATTGAGGGAGTGTTATTAAGAGCAACAGATTATGTACAAAGAAAGCTTCTAAATGCAACAACTGGGCAGACATTCACATGGATTATCAATCTGATGGTGGATGTGTAACAGAGAAACAGCTCTAACACTTAGAATGTCTTGATAAATATTCACATGAAAATATCCACAAATATTTGCATCTCAAATGAATACTGGAAATTGAACCGGTGAGGATGCTGCACTTAGTTAGGTTGATTGATTGATTTTCTGGCAATGATAACCAGTTAACTTAGAATATTAACTTCTAGTAGTCAAGCATAAGGTTTATGATTATGCAAACACAAGGCTATTAGCGACATGCCTATATATTTCTAATGCAATATTTTGTTCAATCTGACCAGAACATCTACGGGCCAAGTAGAAGAAAAATATGAGGAATGCAATAAAAACAATATCGCAAGTTCTAACCTGATTCATCTTGAATTTGGAAGTTCTTGGAATTCCATATAAATTATAGAAACTGTACAATATAAACTGTGCAGTGCAAGAAAGATAATTTGGCAGTTATCATTACAAGTGTTTTGTAAAATGTCAAAGGTCATCACACTCAAACAACTGACGAGGGAAAGGGAAATGTGCAAGAAACTCTTCTATTGCATGTACCTGTGAATCCAAAAAAGTACAGGCAGACTCCAAAGCAACTTCAAGCGCTCTGAACTCAAATGGCAAGTAATCAGGGGATGTGTTTCCAAACAGACTATCAAAATTCCTACTTCCTCTCCTCCTGCTTATTTCTGGACTCTCCGATCGCCAAACATCACTTTCTCTTGCAGTGTGCAATCGCTTCTGCAGCTCTGCTACATACTGTAACACATAACCGTCAAGGCAGTTTAACAACAAAACCTCGTCTGCAGTGATGATGCACCGAATCTGCTCAAGATTTACTACAATTGCCTTTTCTCGTCCAAGAATAGTTGAGGGGTAAACAAATAGCGGGTCCAATAATCTAAGATCACGCGCAGGAAGATCACAACGACGCATCATTGAAAATTTGTCAACCTCAATCACTTGGGAATTCCCATATACATCAACGCGTATCCATGATCGAGTGCCTTGCCCACGCTTTTTCAGGTCTGAAACATCTACTCCCTGAAGCCGACCAGCAGTGGTTGGCCTTTGTGAAACATCTCTCACAGATATAGTTACTGTAGATGTTGACGGGAGTAGACGCTCTTTGAAACTTGCCATTTCCAAAGACGAACCCTCAACTGTAGGAAAGAAAAATCAATAATGAAACATGTGTCTGAATATTACATACGAACCTCATGGAACAACAGGATGTTCTATGTAATTGCAGAAAACAAAATTCTTACTCTTGTAGCACTTTCTCAGTTTCTCTGAAGACCTTCTACAGCTGTTCACGGAGTGAGGTTGGCACGTTCCTTGGTAAAGTATAACTGTAAATCAAAATTTTATGTAATGAACTAATGATTTCAGACATTTTTTAGTATTATCATCTATTCCAGAATATATACGCGTATATATACAAGAAAATGCACTGATCCATTCCATTGCTTTTGAGAGAATTTCCTCTCACTTTCACATGTTCCATCACAGATAGTATAAAAATTGAACTCTTTATTCCAATTCATCAAAAATCTCATCAAGGACAGCAAGATATGTAAATATCCCATCCTTAAAAACCAAACCACCTATAAACAAGAAACGCCAATCTCTGGCGTCGGCAGACAGAATCTTTGCAAAAATAAAATATTTGCGGCAAGATTTGACGTGAAATAGAACTGGAGTCAATAAAGCTGCCAAGAACACTCATTTTCCACTCTTCCCCTTTTACCTCCTCAAATGCGCCACCCAAAAGAGCAGAGTTCAATGAATGCAGAATTTCCGCCATCCAGGAGCACATAAAATTAAATTATCCAAAAAACAAGGTAAACAGTATATACGCCATTATAACGATTCCTTCAACGAACCACCACAATCCACAAACAAATTCTAAAAAATTACCACTGCATCCATGAAATCTGCGGAGTGTACCAAAGATCAAGTCATTGAAACATAAAACTAACAAACATACACATAAGACACCGCCATACGCAATCAGCAACAGCCTACAAGATTATACGGGTAAAAACAGGGGAAGGGTGTGGGATTAACAATGCACCTAAAGAATAGAAGCAAATCGTGAATCGGTGGACGGCGGTGCGACAACATGCAGCGGAGAAGGAGAAATCTGAAGGGCAAGAATGAATTGGAAATGGGGAATTGGCAAATGGTTATGCGTCTCGTCTGCTCCGAGCAGAGTTGCAGTTTAGACAACCGAAGATTGAAGAGAACCACCGTAATAGTATAATCGCAAGCGGAACAAACAAATCCCAAGTGTCGCTTTCAGTCCCATCAATTTTCATTATTTTGTTAGTGGTCCCTGAAAAAATTACTACTACTACTATTCTATTCGGAAAAACCCAAAAATTTTTCTTAGGTAAATGAATCAAATATTTTTCTTTGATCTGTAACTCAATTCTGAATTAACCGAAAATTTGATATTTATGTTCGATTTAATTTAATATTTTTTTAGGTGAATATCTGGGTATTTCAAGTCTCGTTGGACCCAAGACTAATCCCTCGAGAATTCGGGTGGGAGAACCAATCCGACATTTGATTAAGCTGTTAGAGTCTCATACCACCCAGACGAACTGCATTTGGTGAGTCGATTTGATATTTAAATTTTTTTTCTTTTAAAACATTGATACTAAGTGTCGGCAAATGGTGTATAAAGTTGTTATCACCCAAAAATATTTAAGCCCACAATAAAGGCCCAATACGCATCGGCCCAAGTTGTTAAGCCCAACCCACATTGCTGCATAGGAATTATCGAGCAAAAATAAGAAGGCGGATAAGGACTGAGGGCAGTTTCCCCGAGATTGAAGGTGGAGGAACGTGACATTATAGGGAGTTTGGCAGTCTGGCTTGAAGCATTAACCACGCTAGCAAGAGAAGGGCGCCACCATCCGGAGAAGATCGTGGTGACATTAAGACAGAGCGTCATTGGTGGGACGGTTCCTTGGAGCAGATTGGGGTAACGTCTGGAGTAGGGCTGGAGAGGTGACTCCTTATAAATACTAGATGCAGCAACCAAGGAAGGGAGCCTCAACTCTTCTCAAAAGAAGCCGCACTTATATTTTTTAGCTTTCTGCACTTTCTTTTCTGCAAATTCCTTTATGTCATTTTTCCATTCCGCACTTTAATTTCTTTATAGCTTTCTTTAAACTCTGTAATTCGTTTTAGTAATTCCTTGTAATTCTCTTGATATTCATCAATCAAACAGAGGTCTTATTCCTCAAACATTTTTATGGTTAACAAATTGGCACGCCCAGTGGGATACGAGTGGAAACCATATCTGCTTAGGAGTGTATGCTACTTAGATCTGGACGAGTAGTAAGGGACTTAACACAAAAATTTGAAGAGATGTCGCTGCATGATGAAACACCAGTAAGGACACCTTCTGAGAACACCGATAATGCGGTGACTACTTCTCAACCTCCACAAGAGATAATGCAAGTCCCAACCCTTTCGGAGCAGATGCGACTATCGATAACAGAATCGATGGCCGAATTCATGCCTTTACTTACAAGGCACCTTATGGACGTGTTGCGGCCTGCTATGGCCGATCAGACTGACAAGATATGTGGATCCCTGCGTACTTCGCAAGAGGGCTCCATTCCAGCAAATGGCACGAATGTGCCATCAAGCATCACAGGGCCGTATGGCGGCCCGCAGAGGACTTGGGGGACTGCTTTTGGCCAGCCGCCACTCTCGGAGTTTGGAGGACTGGCGAGTCTGCCCCCATTTCCTTCCACTCATACTTTTACTCCTGCGGCACCTAACATGCCGAATGTTTGTTATGCGGCGCCTCCCATGATGTATGCTTCATCGGGATACTTGATGGCGTCCAACGCTGTACCAATGGCGATTCCTTGTGCATCTGGCATAACACCACGTCAGCCAACGGCACAACCATTTGGAGTATCGGCTCCCATCCCACCGGCCGCCATCACTACTCTAGGTGCTGGAGGAGGACACATGCCACAGGTGGCTGCAACACCACTAGCCGCCATATACCATCATCAGGGCGCCAACACACAAGCAACCATGAAACATCATGCCGCCAACCCTCTTCCGGTCGCCAACCCTCTCCCGGCCGCCAACCCGCATCCGGCCGCCATGGCTCAAGTCGCCAACCTACACCCGGCCGCCATGACTGCTCAGGCTGCCAACCCTCTCCCGGCCGCCATGTATCCTCAAGCCGCCATGCCTCCTACACAGGCACCCGCGGTGTCACCCGAGTTGTTGGCAGATATGATGCAAGAACACTTCGAGATTCAATTAAGGTCGATGGAACGGCCCACGTACAGGAAACCATACCCGGATTGGGTAGACACTATGCAGCCTTACCCTAGAGGCTTCAAAATGCCCGAGTTCACCACGTTCTCGGGAGACGATGGCAAATCAACAGTAGAACACATGGGCAGGTTTACTGCTCAATGTGGCGAAGCAGCGACCACCGATTGGCCGAAGCTAAGGTTGTTCAGCTCATCTCTGACTGGGCCTGCCTTTGCTTGGCTTGCGTCCTTGCGGCCTAATTCTATTCAAAATTGGGTTGATCTCGAGCGGGCGTTTCATGACAGATTCTACACTCCTCTATCACAGGTTAGTCTTGCAGATCTCACTAATGCCAAACAATTTTCCGATGAGGCGGCAAGTGCTTTTATTAATAGATTGCAGCACCTTAAAAGCCGATGTACTATGGCAATCCCGGATAAAGAAATAGCCAATATAGCAGTGGCTAACATGTTACCGAGATTAAAAGAGCATTTAATTGTGCAGGATTCCACTGATCTTGCCCAACTGGCCGAGAAAGCGGCCTGCTTGGAAAAGTTCCTTGAGAACAAAACGAGAAGCGTCTACCTACACACGAGACTCGTTTTGAGAAATTGAAACACGATAAAGGGGAAGACGAACCAACAGTGGTGGCCAATGCAATAACCTTGGGTCGTAAAAACCCTGGATAGTGTCCCTGGAACGCCATCAACAGCGGCCTTGGAGGCCGAGTAGTTGGTGAATTAGGACGGCGGCCTGACCAAGGATGGCGGCCCGGTTCGTGGCTGAGGTGGCAGCCTTCAGCAAGATAGGTGGCGACGCTGCTTGGTGATGGTGGCGGCCTGCAAGTGAGTAGCGGCCGAGGGTAATGGCGGCGTTCGTGTTGACTGGCAGCCCTAGACCAAGGTGGCGGCACCTCTGCTCGATGATGAAGGCGGCTCCCGGATGCTCTTCAATGGCGGCACAATAGGGATGGCGGCACTCCGGGCTGGCTGGCGGCTCTTGGGACCGAAGCTGGCGGCGCTCGCGATCAAGGCTGGCGGCCAAGGGCAGGCTGGCGGCTCGCAAGGTTGGCGGCCTGTGGGGGAGCTGGCGGCGGACGAAGACGATGGCGGCGTGTCCCTCGGGTTGGTGGCTCCCTTGTTGGCGGCAGGCAGGCGATGGCGGCACTCAGGGAGCTGCTGGCGGCGCTCCTCATGATGGCGGCCTCCGCGATGCTGACGGCTGTGTTCGAGGCTGACAGCTCAGGAGGTGGTTGGCGGCCCGCAAGATGTTGGCGGCCGAAAAGGAGCTTGAATGGCGGATGCTTCACGAGGGATGACAACGTGACCTTGGAAAGGACGAATGACGAAGCAGCGGGCGTTGATGATGGTTGCTCACTCCAAAGGCGGCTGAGCAGGGAGTGCTAACGGCGTCCGGAGCGAGGCTGATTGGCGCCGGAAAGATGGCGGCTGAGACACTCAAATAGTGCCTGGAGTGATAGGAATGGTGCCTGGTGCGATGTGTGGTGCCTTGATGTGAAAGGTGCTTGAGGGATACAAATATTGCCTGAAAGGAGGTGAATGATGTCAGTCGTAATGCATGTGGCGGCTTGATTGGGTTAATACACAAACAATCCAATGGCGGCTTGAATTTTAAAATAAACAAATTAAAAAAAAGAAGAAAGAGTATTGTGGCGGCTTGCATGAAGATAAAAAAAAAAAAAAAAAAAAAAAAGACAAAGGTGGCGGCTTCAGAGGTTGCAAGTGGCGGCATGCCAATTTATTTTGCCATGACATGCCAAGGTGGCGGCTTGCCATGACAAAGGTGGCAGCTTGTCATGGCATGGCAATTTATTTTATTCTGGCGGCGGCATGCTTTTATTATAATATATATATATACTATAAATAAAATAAAATTAAGACCGATATGCATGGTTTCTCAATTTCGAGTGCCGACGGTGCCATTAACAAAATATGTGTGCATTTTCAGTCTCAGTTCCATCGACTGAAAGTGCAAGGGGGCATCTGTTATCACCCAAAAATATTTAAGCCCACAATAAAGGCCCAATATGCATCGGCCCAAGTTGTTAAGTCCAACCCACATTGTTGCATAGGAATTATCGATCAAAAATAAGAAGGCGGATAAGGACTGAGGGCAGTTTCCCCGAGATTGAAGGTGGAGGAACGTGACATTATAGGGAGTTTGGCAGTCTGGCTTGAAGCATTAACCACGCTAGCAAGAGAAGGGCGCCACCATCCGGAGAAGATCATGGTGACATTAAGACAGAGCGTCATTGGTGGGACGGTTCCTTGGAGCAGATTGGGGTAACGTCTGGAGTAAGGCTGGAGAGGTGACTCCTTATAAATACTAGATGCAGCAACCAAGGAAGGGAGCCTCAACTCTTCTCTGGAGTAAGGCTGGAGAGGTGACTCCTTATAAATACTAGATGCAGCAACCAAGGAAGGGAGCCTCAACTCTTCTCAAAAGAAGCCGCACTTATATTTTTTAGCTTTCTGCACTTTCTTTTCTGCAAATTCCTTTATGTCATTTTTCCATTCCGCACTTTAATTTCTATATAGCTTTCTTTAAATTCTGTAATTCGTTTTAGTAATTCCTTGTAATTCTCTTGATATTCATCAATCAAACAGAGATCTTATTCCTCAAACATTTTTACGGTTAACAAAAGTATATGAAAAAAATTTAATTTTAATGACTATATTTACTAATTAATTAACTGGGGATGATGACATAGCCCAAGTGGTTAAGTCACCTGACTTCTAACGGAAGGTTGGAGGTTCGATACCTACCGGCCCCTATCCCTCCCTTTTATTCCCCTTTATAATTGTGTGGCATGGGCTCCCACGACCCATTTCCAGGTCTTCAATGGCTCCTCCAAAAAAAATTAATTAATATAGATATATTTATAAAGTATTTAAGTTTAACCATGAAAAATTAATTCTATTAGGTACTACCTCTGTTGTTAATAATTGCTCAATTTTTGTATTAATTCGGAGATACATATTTAAATTTTAATAACTCAAATTTTATACAAGTAAAAATTATTTTAAAAAAATGATATTCTAAACCTACATTATTAGATGAATACAACAATATATCACTTGACAATTTTTTTAACCTTATATAGCTATATAAAAAATTTGATTTAAGTTACTCGATGAATAGTAAATACTATGTAAAATTGTGTAATTGTATCAAAACAGAAGAAGTATTAAATTAGCTTATAGAATAGTTCAATTTGATTTGATAATATTAGAAAATTTTAACAAATCAAATCAAATACTATGGGTCTGTTCTGCACGCATGCAGCGTTTGGAAGCTTTTGAGAGCTTTAGCTTTTATTTCAAAACAATAGCCCTGTCCTGCACGCTAGCTTTTGAAGGCTTTAGTTATGAATTGCAGCTCTGAAAAGCTCTACAATCGGAAGTTACGCTCAGTAGCTTTTGGGAGCTTTCGAAAGCTAGTTTGCAAATTTAATTAATTTTTCTCTTCAAATTATAATTTATAACATCTACAGCTACTTGTACATAATACTTATGTAAAAACTAATAGCTACAGCTCCTAAAGCTCCTAACAACTACAACTCACAGCTACAGCCTGCAGTTATAACTCTATGTGCAGAACGAACACTATATTATTAAAAACCATTAGCTTACAACGTTGGACCTACCCAACGTGTTAAAAAGAATACATATCATCTTGGACTCGGATTAGGTTAGTAGGGTTTGAGTATTTAATTTTAAATTTAATTAGAAATTTTGAAATTGGAAATGCGCGAAATTAGTGGTTAACTGTTAACTTATTATGTGAGTAATAATTAGTTTAAATTAGCTGCTTGACAATTTCGAGAGTCGAAACTAATTTTTTGCCAAGAATAAGCTAAAATCCGAAATGCTGCTATTTGCAGCGGTTTCAAAAAGAGCTGATTAAATACCGTTTAAAGTTATTTTATCTCTTTAAATAAGCTAATTTATCTTAAATTCTCTTATAAAACAGCTGATTGGTTTAGCTGATTTGGCAAACAGGGCCAATAATTCCTAAACTTCCAAACTAAATATCTAAATTGTAGATATATATTCCCCATGTTCTCATAAAATTGAAACATATACATAGTTATTATTTTTTGAGTAACTTTGGTTCAATTTTTTAACACATTTATATAAGATAAAACACAATCAAGTGTGATCTTGTTAGATTCGTTTAATCGCGCAGTTTTAGAATTTATATATTTTTTTAATACTCCCTCCGTCCCATTACAATTGTCTTATTACTGTTGGACACAAAAATTAAGGTAGAGTTGATATGTGAGTATATGATGGGGTCCACATAGTTGTTGGAGGGGAAAATTATTACATTTGTGATCGGACATCCAAAAATAGTAAGTAGGACATTTCAGTTGGGACGGAGGGAGTAATTTTTACTTTTACACAAATTTAGATGTATTAAGCGTTAAAAATGTGTATTGAATTGCGTGAAATACAGAAATATTTTCATTTTTGGAAAAGCCGAGGGAGTATTATTTTTAAATTAGATTGATCCGTCTCAAAGAAATAGTAATATATCTGTTAACCCAATAAAATAAATGTTGAGGCCCATCAATTTCTGGCCCAAATTGCTAAATTGCTCGACCCAGTCCATAAAGATATATCCGGTAGAAGAGGCTGAAGAAGGATACAATCTAGAGAGGATCACAGAGTCAGCAAGATGAGGCGCCATGGAAGGAAAGAAAATCGCGATGGAGTGCCACCCAAGGAAAGAGAATCACGAAGAAGCTTGGGGGAAGATGTCATGGGCCCTGAGGAAACCCTAGGTTCCCCACCCCTATATAAGGTGAATGTGGCACCAAGGCAAAGCATCTCCAACACTCTTTAAAGAGCCACATTTACTTATTTTACTTTCTTTACAGCTTTCTGCAATTTTACTGCTTTCTGTTTTCAATTCCTTTACTGCTTTCTTTCAATTCCTGTATTTTCCTTTCAGCAGTTTTGTAATTCCTTCAACATTCATCAATCATAGAGAGGTTCTATTCCTCCAATATTTCACTGTTAACAAAGTGGCAGGCCCAGTGGGACCCGAAGTGGAAACCATATCCGCTCTGAATAGTGTATGCGTCTCAGATCGAAAAGTTGTTGATTTGACAGAACAATTTGAGGATATGTCTCTACAAGAGAAGACGTCGGTGCGAACGCCATTTGAGGACGCCATTGAGACGGCGAGCTCCTCTCAACCGCTACAGGGGATTATGCAGGCCCCTACATTGTCCGAGCAAATACGGCTATCGATAACTGAATCGATGGCCGAGTTTATGCCTTTACTCACGAGGCACCTAATGGATGTTTTGCAGCCTGCCATGGCCGACCAAACTGACCGAATATGCGGTTCCTTGCGTGTTCAGCAAGATGGAGTTGTTCCGTCAAACGGCACTACTGTGCCACCAAGCACCCCATACCCGGGGTCGTCAGGAGGCCAACATCGGATTTGGGGAACCACACCTGGCCAGCCGCAACTCCAGGAGTCCGGAGGCGTGACCAGTATGTTCCCATACTCCTATCAGACTGCTTATGCCTTTGCAGCACCAAGCATGCCGAACCTGGGTTACGCGGCACCTCTCGTGCCGATCTATGCTCCATCGAGTCCTTTGATGGCAACCAGCGCTACACTAGGGCTGTACGACGGTCGGACCTAACACGGCGCCACGACATGCGGCACCTCATGTGCCGAACATTCCAACCACACCCTATGTGGCGGCGCCTCTAAACCGTGGTTGGATGCCACCAACCCTAGGGGGGCAGGCGCCACAGTCATGTGGAGTGGCGGCGGCAACCATTGCACCAGCCGCCATACCTACTCAAGCTGCCATAGGAGGGCAGGCACCACAACCATGTGGAGTACCCGCGACACCTGCCGCTCAAGCCGCCATACCCCCTACGCAGGCACCAGTGATCTCACCCGAGTTACTCGCGGATATGATGCAGCAGCACTTCGGGATTCTGTTGAAGCCGATGGAGCGGCCCATGTATAGGAACCATATCCTGACTGGGTGGACACCATGCAGCCCTACCCAAGGGGTTTCAAGATACCTGAATTCACCACCTTTTTGGGAGATGATGGCAAGTCCACTGTAGAGCATGTGGGAAGGTTCACGGCTCAGTGCGGGGAAGCAGCAACCGATGACTGGCTGAAAGTAAGACTGTTCAGCTCGTCCCTCACCGGACCTGCCTTCGCATGGTTTGCTTCTTTGCGGCCTAACTCAATTCAAAATTGGGCCGACCTCGAACGGGCATTCCATGATAGATTCTACACTCCATTGTCACAGGTAAGCCTTGCAGACCTTATTAATGCCAAACAATATGCCGATGAGGCGGCAAGTACTTTTATCCGTAGATTACAATGGCTCAAAGGCCGATGCCCCATAGCAATCCCGGATAGGGAAATAGCCAATATAACAGTGGCTAATATGTTTCCGAGACTAAAAGAACATTTAATTGTGCAGGATTCCACTGATCTTGCCCAGCTGGCCGAGAAAGCGGCCTGCTTGGAAAAGTTCTTTGAGGAACGACATGAGAAGCGTCTACCTATGCACCGGACTCGTTTTGAGGAATTGAAACACGATAAAGAGGAAGACGAACCAAGGATGGTGGCCAAGGCAATAACCTTGGGTGGTAAAAACCCTGGATAGTGGCCCTGGGACGCCGTCGACAGCGGCCTTGGAGGCCGAGTAGTCGGTGACTGAGGATGGCGCCTGGCTGAGTATGGCGGCCTGACTGAGGATGTCACCCTGGCTGATACTCGAATAGCGGCCCGGAGTGGAGCAGCGGCGGCTGACAACCCTAGAGCGGCGGCGGAGCCAGCCCCGAGGCACGGCGGAGCCCCGAGGCACGGTCGATGAGCTCCGAGGCACGGCGGATGAGCTCCTAGGCACGGCGGAGCCCCGAGGCACCAGATGAGCTCCGAAGCGCGGCGGAACCCCGTGACACGGCGGCCTGGGAGGCGAGGCGGCCCCCGAGGCTTGCGGATGGCGGCCCTCGGATGGTAACGGCGGCCCTCGGGAGGATGGAGGCTGGCACCAAGCATCCGGATGGCGTCTCGCGAAGTAGGGATGGCGGCGGCTTGATGGCGACCCAGCTCCGGAATGAACGCGGCGGCGCTCCTCAACGCGGATGGCGGCCCTCTCAAGGAATGATGGCGGCGGCCTCCGGAAGCGATGAGGCTGGCGGCTGGGGCCCTGATGGCGGCTCCCCGGGTGATGATGGCGGACGGAGAGGATCTTGATGGCGGCCCAAACCCTCCTTGGCGATGGCGGCTCTAGCGGATGGCAGCGGCCCTCGGGTGGCGGCCGGGAATTGGCTGGCGGCCCTAGGCAGGGCAAGTGGCGGCTTGGAGCAGAGGGATTGCGGCCTGCCAAGTGGATGGCGGCAATGCTCGGATGGCGGCCTACCCCGGGTGGCGGCCGTGCACTGGTGATGGCGGCCTCCGAGAAAAGTCTGGATGGCGGCTCCCCCGGCTATGGATGGCGGCGCTCGAGGTGTCCGAGGCAAGGAGGGTGGCGGCCCAAGAATCCGGGTGGCGGCTCGTGCAAGGAGATGGCGGCTCTCTTGAGAACGGTTGGCGGCCCTAGGAGAGATCCGGATGGCGGCGATGGTGAACTCGGAGACGGCGGCTGGCTGCGCTCACCAACTCCCGGAAGGGTCTTGATGGCGGCTCAGGAATAGAGACGCGATGACGGCGGCGGCCTGTGCCGGATATGCGATGACGGCGGCCTGACTTCTGAGGGAAGGTGGCGGCAGGGAGCTGACTCGTTGATGAAGGCGATGGAGTAGACACGGATAGGCTCGTGGATGGCGGCACTGTGTGGAGCACCCTGAGCAAGTGGCGGCACACCTGAGACCGAGTGGGGAGGCCGGAGAAGGAAAAAGAGAAGAGAAGATTTGGAAAGTGAGTCAAAATTTTGGAAAATTGCCAAAATTTGGGGGAAGTGGCTTTTATAGGGCTAGGCTTAATGGGCCAAAACTCAAACCCTAAGTTTAAAGCGCACAAATTTGTCTTAAATCAGACAAAATGCGCGAGGGGGCATCTGTTAACCCAATAAAATAAATGTTGAGGCCCATCAATATCTGGCTCAAATTGCTAAATTGCTCGACCCAGTCCATAAAGATATATCCGGTAGAAGAGGCTGAAGAAGGATACAATCTAGAGAGGATCACGAAGTCAACAAGATGAGGCGCCATGGAAGGAAAGAAAATCGCGATGGAGTGCCACCCAAGGAAAGAGAATCACGAAGAAGCTTGGGGGAAGATGACATGGGCCTTGAGGAAACCCTAGGT
The DNA here is from genome assembly GCA_030278955.1 of Hygrophila difformis. Lineage (NCBI taxonomy): Eukaryota > Viridiplantae > Streptophyta > Magnoliopsida > Lamiales > Acanthaceae > Hygrophila > Hygrophila difformis. Next base: position 23,099,281 of record JAOANR010000003.1, read on the forward strand.
TCTCCACTCCTATATAAGCTGAATGTGGCACCAAGGCAAAGCATCTCCAACACTCTTCAAAGAACCGCATTTACTTATTTTACTTTCTTTACAACTTTCTGCAATTTTACTACTTTCTGTTTTCAATTCCCTTTCTGCTTTCTTTCAAGTCCTGTATTTTTCTTTCTGCAATTTTGTAATTCCTTCAACATTCATCAATCAAAGAGAGGTTCTATTCTATTCCTCCAATATTTCACTGTTAACAATATCAAAAGAAATGAAAGAGAATTTTTAAAAAGCCATAAAATGCTGGCCACCTTGGCCGAAGCATGGGGAGTATTTCTAAGTCTTCAACTTGCATGAGTTAGCGGTTTTCGTAAGGTAGCAGTCGAAGTGGATAACAGAGAGGAGGTAGTAGTGGATATCATTATCATTAACGGTGACCTCTATCGGATGGGAATGCTGACGAGATGATTAGGAATGGAGTGTACGACTCATAATATTTTGTGCATACTCGATCGACTTATATCTCTATATAGTTGAGCTTTGGAGAGAGAAAATTTAGTATCAACTTTCGAATGCTATTTGGATAACTTAGATGTCTGCATAATAAGGTTTATCTAGAATTGTAATTAAATGGGTTTTAGTTTCTTACTAGTACAATTTATCATGTACTCTCAATATAGTTGGATAATTGTTTAGTCTTGTCCTTGAGCACTTAACTTTTTTGGCTGTGAGTAAGAAAAGATGAATCTTTTGTCTGGTAACATTTTCAATCGGGGACCGTCCAGAAATCACACCAGTCCAAATAAAATGAATGTGATGTTCTTTTCCACCATAGATTTTCAGAACAAAATAAAATTTATTCCACTCCACAAATTACAGGTGCCATGGATGAAATTAACATTGGTAAAATTTCATTACCATTTGTACTCTACCAACAGGCAGACGATACAGAAAACGTCCATAAAGAAGACACTTCATAACATCTGCTGCACTGCACATCCTCTATCAACAATTTTCAGACAATGCATGATTTTGCATCAATTACATACTGTAATAATGTACATACTACATAGTACTAGTATTATATATACATATAAGGGATATCAACCAACACATGTTGAAGAATTGATATCATCAGCATTGATTGATGGCCAGTTAGTTAGATGTAAGGATTGATATGAGATGAGTAGTCGCGAATACCGGCTCCTTCCCACCCCATCCACTCCTCCCACATGTCCCAATCCTCATCACACATTCCCCTCATCGTGTCGTCCGCCGCCCCCACATTGTAATTGTAATCCTCATACATAGGAGGAGTATCTATTTGCTGCGTCTCGCCTCTCAAATTGCTCATCACCGCCTGCATTGTTCCATTTTTGTTTGTTTTGAGTTAAAACTCCAAGCAACATGAACAAGTTTGATGATTCATTAGATATGACTAGTCTTTGACGCCTAAGCGATGAATCTACGTCTTTTTCTTACACATTTTGTTCTTAAATCCTAAAATATATGCTATCAAGAGACAAGACTCTCATTTCTCTCCTATTTTCTGAGACCATCATCATCTACATTGTGTTTCTCCGACAAATTAAAAAAGACTCAACATTTGGTTCAAACTTCTACCAGATAGGATGATTCCACACAGCAATTCTATTTGAATCATATATAATAACAAACTCTTGATGCTTAAAATTAAAATCAACAAATTAAAAAAAAAATAAATAAAAGCACTTTCATAGCCCTTATTGCACAATGCAAACAAATGATGAAATGAAGATATTTAGCATTTGAAGCAACATAATACTTACATCATATGCTTCATTGATTTGGTGAAATTGGACAACACAATTGCTCCCTCTGCACACATCTGGATGATACTGCAGTCAAGAAATCCAAAACGTAGTGAATAAAAAGGGCATCAACAACCAGAACAGAGACTCTATGAAACAAATTACAGAGAAATGTCTTCAAAATGTAGCAAAAAGGATTATTACCTTGAGAGCAAGTTGTCTAAACGCCTTCTTAACCTCGGATTCAGATGCACCAGGAGCGATCCTCAAAGTTCTGTAAGAATCATCAACAGCAGTCGAAATACAAGAAACCCTAAATCCATCTTTCTTGTTCTTATTGTTCCTCACATTTCTCATTGAGGAGGAAGAATCCTTAAATTGTATCCAAGAGCCGGACGCAGACCCACAACCCACGACAGCAGCTGCCATTTTTCTCTTCTTTCCCTTAAAACAAGAAGGCCCAAATCTGTAAAAATCCCCAAATTGAATCGTAGAGGCAAGAAAGTCTAGATCTTTATGAAATCCCACAAACAATTGAGCAAAGTCAGGACCCAAATTCCAACGATTATGTGAGGACAGTAGGTTGAAAATTTTCACGATTCAAAGAGATGGGAGACTAGGTGAAATCAGAAGCGCAGAAATGATTCGGTAAGGCAATGATGATATGGAAAAGGGCAGACAAGGAACCCCTTAAATAACTAAATTAAAACAGATAATTCAAAGATCGATGTGGCGTCGCGAAATGTAAGACGTGTGGCGTTTTTTGAATTGTAAAGGTGACACCTTTTGAAGCATTCTTGGAAAGTGATGAAATAGAAAACGGGGAAATTGGACGCTTATGGAGGGAATTCGAACACGTGTATTTGGTGGCGTCAAGCTGATGCGGACATGGGGGAGCTTATGCTTATCCGAAGGAGGAGGTGGGTGTCGACCCGTCGAGCTTATCCGTCCGAGTCAGCCACTGTACTACTTGGGGATACCTTATAGGGACCTTAGGAACAATTATATTTAAGCATAATTAGATTCTTCCGGTAACTTTTGTCTGTGACTGGATCTATGCATGTCTCTTTCCTTTTTCATTGGTAATAGACTAATAGTATACGTATTGTTATATAATACTCCCTCCGTCCTGCGAAAGTTGACGCGTTTCTTTTGGGCACGGTAATTTATGTAGTGGGGTTTAATGGTTAAAGTGTTGTGGGTATTTGTGTTTAAAATTTTAATGAATTTTCACTTTACTTATTGTTTAACTTTGACTTAATATTATGGTAATGATTTAATTAGAAAAAATTATTCAAGTTTGGTCTTGTTAGAATCGTCTAGGTGTCTAGTTTTAGAATATATATTTTATATAATTTTTATTTGTACCTATTTTGAGATATGAAGAATTAAAGAAATGTAAGGGATTTGTATAGAAAAATAAAAGTGTATTAGGAGTTGTGCAGAATAGTTAAAGTAATTACTTTTAATGGGTTTTTAGAAACCATTAAGATTCTAATTATATTTATATTAATTTAATTTATCTAAAAAAGGAAACGTGTCAAATTTCGTGGGACAGCTCAAAAAGGAATACGCGTCAACTTTCGTGGGACGGAGGGAGTAGTATTAGTATTACCCCAAATGAGCGAAAATGGTATATGATAGCCATATTTGACGAATAAGAAATACTACACATTCAAAGTTACTTGAATTTTATATGAAATAATTATTATTCGCCAAATATTTGTACTACCTCCGTCTCAGTATATTTGTTACGAATGGTTTTTTGACACTATTCACTGTTTAACTTTTATTTGAATTTTTATCATAGCTATGTAATAAAAAACATAGTCAAGTGAGATCTTGTTAGATTCGTCTAATCTTGTAGTTTTAGACAATTAAATTTTTATAACTTTTCGTTGTACACAATTTAAGTTATTAACCGTTAAAAATGTGTATCGGCATACGTGCTGGGTGGGTCCGTAACAAAAATAGTGAGACGGAGGAAGTATATAATTAATTCACCAATAATATAACATAAAATATTAATTGTTCAAATTTTGGTTATTAACACCAATAGTTTAATGTTTAACCAGTAGTGTATTATTTAAATATATACTCTAATATTTATCCAATATGTTGACCAAATAATGTATTTAAATTACTAAAAATTACGACATTACGTAAATTAATTATCACACATATTTTTGGATAATATCTTTTCATTAGATGTAGATAATTGTATTAAATAGATATACTATTTACATCTATAAAATTATGTAAATAATTCTTTTAAGTATACAATATTTAGTAATCTACAGTTTAACCCAAAATTTAAGTAAAAAGTAATACCCGGTATACGTCCAAAAATTTTAAGTAAAAAGTGTCTTTAGACCGAAAAAATAATAATCAAATAAAAAAATAGTAGTATATAAAACTTCTAATTCAAAAATATCATAAATAAATAAATTAATTATATTACATAATTAATGGACATATAAGATTAATTCAACAAATTAATGTTAAGCCCAAGTCTGCCCATTATTAACTAAAAAAAGATCTTCAAAAAAACTCAAAAAATTAAATGTCAAGCCCATTATTAGCCCATCACTATTCATAGCATCAGGAGGCTTTATATAGTATAGATAACCTATTAGCTATGGATATACTCCCTCCGTATCAAAATATTTTTGACATTGGAATAGTTGATACTATTCACATACAAACTTCACTTAACGTTTTATCATAGTCATATAAGTTAAAATATAGCCAAGCGAGATCTTGTTAGATTCGCCTCGTCGTGTAGTTTTTAAATATTAAACTTTTCGAATTTTTACTTGTACTAAATTTGAGTTATTAGTGGTTAAAAATATGCATTGATTTGAGTGAAAGTAGGAATGTCAAAAATATTTTTACTGAGGGAGTAATATATTATGTTAAAATTGCAATGAACTTTAAACAGCTCTAACTTCAAAACATCGCTGAGATGACAAAATAATGTCGCTGAATTGCATTGGCTCCGTCGCTGAATTATGTATGTCATGTCGCTGAATTGTATAACATAGGTAAAATTACGAAACTAACCCTACAAATGATATCAACCGTTGGATGATGAAAATGATCAACAGCTGCGGACGGAGTCCGCACATCCGTACCTCCATTTATCCGCATCATAAACTTACCCTTTATGTGATTATATATAATAAGCTATGTATAGGGCAAGTATATCTAGATTTATAGTATAATTTAGTAATAGCAAATAGAATAACAAAGAGCAAATGTATAAAAGGGAAGAAAAGCTAGCACAATAGTAGTAACTTGATTCTTTTATTTCTACTCCAGAATGCATACAATGAAGTTAAATATATAGCCATTTAAACCGCCTTACTGAAGGACAATTTTACTAATTAAAACAATTACTTAACATCCTACTAACAGAAGTTGGCTTGAGTGGATGGGGCTCTAGTCGCTTAAGCATGGTCTCGGGTTCGAGTCTGATATTCACCTAAAAAAGGAGTTGTGTGTATTTCAACGATGAGTTGTGTGTATTTCAGCGATATACCATTTACAACCTTTTTTTTTTTTTTAGAGAGAAACAACAATATGAATTCAACTAACTATACCGAAGTTCCATATCAAGGGTTTCCTTTTATCAGTCCACCATGACAGGCAACCCCGAAAACCACTTGTGGATAGAGCCTTCTTCAACGACATTACAATCCCTCAAATTAACATCATGCTGAGGCAACAAATTCAACTCTGTAAGCGAGTATTCATTTCTAGTCCAGTTTGTATACCAAAAGGATGAAAATCCATCACCAACTTGGAAATGGATTCTGTCCTATATATAATAACTTCCCAGCTTTAATAATAGACCTCCAAATGATTGAACTTGTCAATTTCTGAGGATTTTTTTTTTTTTTTTGGTTAAAGCCGAAGCCAGTAAAATAGAAGAGGAAAATTGAAAGGGAAAAAATACAAGGAAAGGAAAAAGCAAAGAGACCAACACTAGACCCTCGGGAACCAAGTTCCCGCTGCGTCGGCACCTAAAGCACTACGAACAAAATCCGGGGATGCGCCCAGGTGGTAAAAAAACTTCTCACCCGAGGCTCCACGATTAGCTAAGCAATCCGCAACTGAATTTCCTTCCCTGAGGACATGAACAATGGTGCAGGAGTCGAATGATTCCCAAATGGATTTCACATGCAGCAGCAGAGGAGCTAGGGGATGAAGGGAGTCCCATCTATCCAGTGTATCAATAATAGCCAAAGAGTCTGAGTAGTAGGTTATCTCCTTGAGTCCCATCTTCTGAGCATATTCCAAGCCATAAACCATACCTGCTAGTTCAGCAAAAACATTGGTAGCAAGTCTGAGGTAGCCACAACCACCAATGCCCCTTACTGTTACGAATAACGAAGCCGTAGGTCCCCAATGAGCTACCATTCACATTGAGAATATGGCCCTGACAGTTCCTCATATTCCATTTGACAAAGCGGGTCTCCTTCTGGGGTGTGATCTGCCTGGAAGCGGTTCTCTTCATTTCATTAGCAAAGAGGTGGATATCCCTCTTAATTCTCCAGGGAGGTTTGATTTTTCCATTGAAGATCCTGGAGTTACGTTCGATCCATATACTCCAAATTGCACTATGAAAGTAATATCATACCTGGACACCATTGTCTGTAGAAACTTCCTCAATTTCTTCTTTGGAATTTGATCACAATCATTAGGTATTTAATGTTCACCAATCGCCAGACCTGGGCAGTCCAGACACAGGAGAAAAGACTGTGGCTCCATACATCAATATCATTACCACATAGTGAACACGGGGGGAGGATGCAAGGTTTCTTTGAAATCGGATGTCATTGACCGGCAAAGAGTTATGGCAAATAAGCCATAAAAGCAGGCAGATCTTTTCTGGGAATCCAATGTGCCAAATCCACTTCCATCCTCCCCGGACTCACTTCTGGAATTGAGAAATTTATATGCTGATTTAACAGAGTAATGGCCCTGGCGCTGTCTGCCAAAATCCAGAGATCAGGCATGCCATCCTACAGCACGGGGGGAGGTTCGGATGTAATCTGTTCCAGGAGTGCTGTTGGAGGGTTAGAGTATATCCCATGCCTTTTCCAGCCGTCCCCCTCAACAACATCTTTTACTCTCAATTCACTATCATGTATATCAATGAATGGTAGCAAGGGACCAATCCGTATACCTTTCCATCAAGGTGAGAACCAAAGTGAAGAGTTCCCATTACCAAGTCTAAAAGAGAAGCCTTCCCTAATGTGAGGGAGGACTTTATTTACTACCTTAAGCACATTGGACCGATTATAATGGCAGGAAGTGAACTGAAGAGATTGAGAACTATAGGTACCCTCTAGGAGTTTAACTGAAGGCTTGGTGGGGGTGTGAAGTAGTCCCCAAATGAGTTTGCCTAGCATAGCAATGATCATAGTACGGGCCCGACGCAGCCCCAGACCTCCCATCATTCGCGGCATTGTCACAGCTTCCCAATTGACTAGAAATAGGCCTTTGTAGTGCATGTCTTTCCATAGGAATCGTCTTACCCTTTAATCAATGGCTTGGCATATGGTTTCCGGGACCCAATGAAGTTGCATATAAGATGCTGGGATGGCCGAAAGAACCGAACGACAAAGGGTGAGCCTCCCGGCCTTGTTAAGGAGCTTGTAAGCCCATCCTTCCATTTAGGAATCCAACTTATCCAGGATAAATGAAAAATTAGAGTATTTTTATCTTCCTGATAGCATAGGAAATTCAAGGTAGTTCCCCAATTGATTGACAGCAGGAATACCAAGTGTGGAGGAGATCCACTGCTTGTCCATCTCAGATGTGTGGTGAGAAACAAACAGTGAGGATTTGTGCGGGTTTAGGTTGAGCCCAGACATTCTCTCAAACTCTTTCAGAATATTAGTGATACAATTGATACAAGATTTATCAGTAAATGAGCATATGATCAAATCATCAGCAAATAGGAGGTCTGAAATCCCCTCACCTCCACTGTGTAGCCGAATGGGCCTCCAAAGAGCAGTGTTGACAGCATGAAGAATCATAATAGATAACTTTTCCATGACTATTAGAAATAAGTAAGGTGAGAGAGCTTGCCCGGGGCAAAGTTTTCTGAGGGCTGGTCGTTCCATAATACCGAATAGACAGGGGGAGGTCATGCATGATATAATGAGCTTTATAGCCATCTCAGGGAAGTCCATTTCACACAAGCATGATTTGAGAAATTCCCAATTGACGTTGTCGTACGCCTTCTCAATATCAATCTTTAGAATAATGCCATATATTTCGATTTTTAATTTTGACATGTGCCCCAAAAGCTCTTGAAGAGTTACGGAATTATCTATGGTTCCACGCCCCAGGAGGACGGCCTAAAATGTTTGAAGGAATGGGGAGGCGTGACTTTGGGGATGAGGCAGATCTGGGCCTTAACAATAGATTTCTGAAATTCCAGCCGAGAAAAAGCATTGCGAACAAGATCAACTACATCATTTCCAATGATGTCCCAATACAACTTGTAGAAAAGTCCCGGGAATCCGTCCGGCCCCGGAGCGGAGAATGCATTAATGTCATTGACCACAGTAGCAACTTCTTCTGCAGTCACTTCTCTGCATAAACTCGCAGACTCTACCACTGTCATGGATGGAAGAATAGGAGGCTGTATGTTATTGTCCGAGCCAACATTGGAGTCAGGCTGAACAGGCTGAAGCTCAGATGACTTAAACAGGTCCATAAAGAATGTCCGGGCATGTCCCTTAAGTGAATTTTCATCCTCACACCACGTCCCATCCGCAAGGAAAAGACCATGAATTCTTTCCCTGTGTTTCCTATTTTTTGCTTTAGCATGGAAGCAAGGTTTTAAATATTGGTATCGCTGTCGATTTTGGACATATAAATTTATGGAAATTTCAAAAATATTTAAAATTTCGGGAGAAATTTTGGAGATATTTGCAATTTTTTAGAAAACCACATCGAGTTCCCGAGAGGATGAAAATGAAGATATTCCAAAATAACTCATCTCTGTTGCTATATAAACTAGCGATATGCTGAAAATACTCATTTCATGATATACTATATTCATAATATTGTTGATATCATGAAACATATTGATTGACTTAAAATCGATGACATAATCAACATGTGTAGAAGAATAAGTTTTATTTTTTTAAATTTTTTTAAAAAAAGATATTTTTAAAATTTAGAAAAAAAATATTTTTTTTTTAAAAAAAAAGTAAAAATTTCGGGAAATATCGGTTAAATTTCGGGTTTCGGGAAAAATTTCCGGAATTTCCTCCGGAAATTTTGCAAAAAATATTGTAGGCAAAATTTCGCTTTGAGGTGTCCCGAAACCCGAAATTTCGACCGAAATTTCGGGATTTCGGTTGAAATTTAAAACACTGCAAGGAAGTATTTTACAACCTTATATGTATTTCAGCGAGAGACTATTATATATATTTTCTTGGACAACTTTATCCTTCTCCATTTACAATCCTTGGATGTAAATGAACGGTTGTGATTGATGCCTTAATATGCTGCGGATTCCATGATTGCAACATAACCGAACCCTAGCATTAATCAATACAATACATTATAATATAATACACCCACATTAAATAATATAATACAGTACATCATAATATAATACAGTGTCCCAAATATGCCCTAAACATACTCGAGAAACACAAAATTTAGTAATTTACTATAAAAAATGATCTAACCTGAAAACTCAAAATTCAAATAATCTTTAGACACTAGAAATCCAAACTATATGAAACTCAAACAAACTTAAAAAATAAAGTCCGTTATCACTTCTGTCGCATTTGAATAATTGACATTGAATAAAATTTGCAAAAGTATACGATAAACATTAAACGATATCACGTAAATAAAAAAATATAGAAAATTAGATTTTAACATCTAACTTTATATTCTCAAGTTAACAAATATATAGTGAAATAAGATTATTGGATTATTGTGTTCGAGTTATTAGGCGAGTTCAAAATTAACACCCCTATCTCTGATATACCACATAGTCTGTTTATTTTGACTTATTTTTTCACCTTTTGACTTCTGCTTCGTTCAAAATTCCTTTCGAATTTTTTGTATAACTGTTTGTTTTGACTTTTTATAAAAGGAGAAACAAAAATTAAAATTCTATATTTTTTTTAAAAGTAGGTAGGAGGTTACTTTTAAAAAAGGAGAAGTCATTTTATGAATAAAACTATAAAAATATCCCTATTCAAAAAGGAAATAAAATAAATTCTAAACATCCTTACAATATTTATGTCAATTTTAGTGATTTTAATATATCAAAAGTCTTTCTACGTACAATTCATCAAAATATATTTCCGTTGAAAAACAACTTTAATAATATTCATCCAAATAAATATTTGAGCTGCTTTTGCTTTTGAATTCTCCTTTTTTTTTTCTTTACTTACTTCTCATTTTTCTCAAAAATCAAAACAAACAGGCCATAATCTAATTTTTAGAGATTTTTTCTTTTTAACTAGAACGGACTAATTGGAGGATCCTTGTCCATTAATTGAATACATAAGGACACAAAATATACAAATTTGATAAATAGACTAGCAAAATTTAATGGGTCTTGGAATGCCAACGGAAGCACTGAATATACTCCCTCTGTTTTTTTTTTTTTTTTTTTTTTTTTTTGAGGGGCAAAATTTGAGATTTTTTTATTGTTCACATATGCACACTTTGACATAAAGTTTTATAATTGTTATACAAATTAAAATATAGCCAAGTGAGATCTTGTTAGATTTGTTTTGTCTTATAGTTTTTAAATATCGAACTTTTAGAATTTTTATTTGTATCGAATTTAAATTAATAATGATTTAAAATATGTATTGAACTGTGTACAATATAGGTTGAATAACAAGTTTAAAAAAAAAGGGAGGGAGTATATGTTATTGAAAGGTTTGGTGCATTGACCTATCCATTTGGCCTATGTTTGGTGGATCCATCCACCCCCCTTTGGTTTTTTTTCTTTTTTTTTTTTCCATCAGGTCTTGTCTTGGTTTGTGTCTCATCTTTTTTTGATGTTTTGTGTTGTTTCATCCTCGTTCGTTTCTTGGGTTTCGATTTTTGTTTTTGTTGATAAAGAAACGAGAAAGGGTAACAGAAGAAACATGGAGGATCGGAGGGTTATGTTGGGTAGAGAGTTGGAGTTGCGTCATTGATGAAGAGCATGAAATTAAAGACACTCCGATCCGATTGAAGACTAGATAAAAATATTTCAAAGAAGAAGAATCAGCGCCCGCCCACTTTAGCAAGCCAGTCTGCAATTTCGATCCAGAGGATTTTTAGGCAAACTTGTCAGAAGATTCAGCATGAAGATAGATGAGCATGAATCAAATACTATAGTATATTTCATATGGGATAAATTTCATCATAGAGCTGACTACTGTATAACAACGAGAGATCCCCCAGGTGACTTTATTAGAGAGGACATCCTTAACTTCAAAATTGGCATCATTCATTATCATATATGGACGGAACTGAAAGACCCAAAAACCAGTGACCTAGCTAATGCTAGAATACAGAAACCAGAGCTACTGAAGACGTCTGCGTGTTTGAAGAAACAGGCATAGGCTTAGTTCTGCTGTTAGTCTATCAGGGCTATATTGTCATTTCCTTTTTAGTTGCTATTAGTGAATAACAAAAAGCGCAACAACGCTTTCTTCTCAATTGTATTTAAACACTTTCATCCTTGTGTAACCCGCCAATTCCCCAATCAATAACCACCTCCGTTTATCAATTCTCTGTGTTTGCTCCTCTGTTATCGCTCTCAACATGGTATCAGAGCCTAGCTAATCGTCCCTCTTCGCTCTTGATTTTTCAACTTCTGCTTGATTGTTTACCTCTTACGTCCTTCAATGTCGACCGATCTACAATCGAACACCGCAAACACTGGAAACACAGATGCTCAACAAGTGCTTGATGAATTGCTTCTCACTTATGACGATCAGCCACATCTTCAACTAACTACCTCTCTGTTAGATGGAACGAACTGGTCTACATGGAAAGTTGCGGTAGAAACCGCACTTAATATTAAGGTAAATGATTGTTTTATTGATGGATCCTTTCCTGCTCCTCTTGTTATCGATCCTTTGTTTAAATCGTGGAAGCGCGTTGATAATTTGGTGCTTTCCTGACTATGGGTGAACACGGTTTGGGTTGGTGCGGTTTCGTACCAAACCCAAACCAAACCGCAAAAAAACGGTTTGGGAAAAAATCAAAACAAACCAAACCATTTTAGCATTTCAAACCAAACCAAACCCAAAAAAACGGTTTTGTGCGGTTTGGTTACGATTTTAACTGAAATTTTAAAAAAGAAAAAATCCTATGAATTACAGTCATAAGTATAACAGTCCAAACTCTAAAATGCTAATTAACAGTTTAAAAAAATATAAATTCACTGTTTACAAGCCAAATACTTAATAAAACTAGAACTATTAGAAGCTCTTGGAATAAAATAAAACTACAGTTATAAATACATAGACAATGATTCGAAAGCTAGTAAATTGAATCTTGATCTTGTTTGATTTTGTTACTCAAAGCTAAATAACCTATAGAATAAGAAAACAACAAATTATATAATTGATATTAAATATATAACAATGAAACAAAAAAAATAAATCAAGGGTTCAAGACACTTGAAGTGAAGTTGAAAAGCAAAGAAAGGAAGGGAGGAAAAAACAGAAACGACGAAAAAAAACTAAAGAAGTGATTTGAATATATATATATAAATATATTTTTATTAAATATATATAATACGGTTTGTAGTTTGGTTTGATTAAATTTTTTTCCAAACCAAACCTAAATCGCAAACCACGATTTTTTTTTAAAAAACCAAACCATAAATTTTAAACCGCAAACCAAACCAAACCTTCAAATTATGGTTTGGTTTACGGTTTGGTCTGGTCTAGACCGCACTCTGAACAACCCTATTCCTGACTGCGTAATTCTATGACTGTAGAGCTCTCTCGTCAGTTTATGCACAATTATAGTGCTTTTTCGTTTTGGACTGTTTTGAATAATTGCTATGAAAGAGTGAGTGGACCTTAGATTGTTATGCTTATGAGGAAATTGGTGAACTTCACTCAAGGATCCAAGTCTGTAACTAGTTACTTTACTGAGTTGAACATGATGTGGAGTGAATATCGTGTTCTCAAACCTTTTTCAATTGACAATCAAGAGTTGTTGACGCTTCTAACCAAGGAAGACGACAATGATCTATTGGTGCAATTTATCATTTGATTAAATGATCAGTATACTCACACTGGTAATCAAATTCTGATCATGAATCTGTTGCCTTCAACTAGCACATCATATGAAATGGTTTGTAGTGTAGAAACTCAAAAAGGTAGTCAAGGTATTGATGTGCCTGCTGGCCTTGCTTTAGCAGTCAATGGGAGAACTGGACCTAATTCCGCAAACAGAAGAAATGGCGTGTTATGTAGTTATTGCAAAAAGGCAGGTCATACGAGGGAGAAATGCTACCAACAAAACAACTATTTGTCAGCACTGTAAGAAATCAGGTCATGTAAAGGTTTTCAAGTCACAGGGATTATTCCAGACTGGTATAAGAATATGAGTGATAAAAGAAAGGGAAAGTCAGTGGTTGGAGCAGCATTCACCGCTTCTAATCCTGACTCTGAAGGAAACAACAAATCTGCAGATACTTCAAATGGTTCTTCTGATGCCAGGATTAAAAAAATTAGTAGAGATGATCATTTCCTCCAACAACATGATTAAAGAGCTAATGAAAGCTCAGACTGGAGTTCGTTGGTGGTGTTAGGTGTGTATAACTTTGCAGGTAGTTCCTCTACTTCTTTTTTCCTTGGCCGTCAGTGGTTGTTGGATAGTGGTGCAAGTTGTCATTTATGTGCTCACATATCCATCTTAATTGACCCTCAGCCCTTTGTTTTATCTCATCCTATAATTCTACCAGATGATACTCTTAAATCTCCTTCACATATAGGTTCAATAAGGCTGACAGATAAACTTATTGTCCCTCATGTCTTTTTGTTCCTGGAGTTGTCCTAATCTATTGTGCATCGGTCAATTGACAAGGAATTATACTGTGTAGCCATATTTGATGCAACTTCTTGTATGTTGCAGGACCTGACTTCTAAAAGGACTTTGCTCAAAGGAACATTACATAATAAACTCTATACATATGGTTGTAAGTCAAATAAATCCACTTCTCTTAATTGTGATTCTACCATTGCCTGTAATTCTGATACTTCTGTCGCTTGGCATATATAGCTGGGACATCCATCTACTTTAATCATGTCTAAACTTGGTCTCTGATAATAGTCATTTATGACTGTCACACTCGTCCAAATTTGTGTCCAAAGTGACAAAATCTGATCAGTTTTCCTTAAGAAAAGAACAAAAGATGAAAAAGATTGCCTGAAATTAGGAAAAGATTAAGATCAGAGTAAGAGTACAAAATATGAGAAAATAGTAGTGAAATGGTGAAAAATGAGAAAGAATTATCTTACGCCATAATTCTTCTCAGGAACTGACCTACGCTTTGTTATCAAGCAGGAAAATGCAATGTGAAAGAAGGAAATAACATCACGAGGAATGGAGCTGGAAAGAAGAATAAAGGTTGGAAAGATTACCTACGCCGTGAGCGAAGAAAAAGGAAATATCGCGAGGAGTGTAGGAAGTAACTGGGCAAAGTTTGTGAAGAATGTTGAAGACTGAAAACTCTATGCTATCATCATTCCACAAAGCGTGAGAGAAAAGTCGGAACTGGAAAACAAAGTGAATAAGCTGAAGGATGGAAGCAAAAGGAGATGGGACGAAAAAGAAGTAATGTTCATGCTTTAAACCGAAAAAGAATAGGAAAGTCAATTGACAAAGCGCAGGAACAAGAAAAGGAAATTGAAGGAAAAGAAGACCACGCTATATCAGAACGAAGAATTCTAACAAAGCGTAAGGCGAGGAAATAAGTCCAATTGAAGAAGCAGCGAGAGTGACAGTTATTTTCAAGATGACGGAAGGCGGTTAGCTACAAATATCTATAAATAGGAGCCCAGAGTTCAGCTCTAGGCATCGGATACACACTTCATAGTTCTCCCGATCAAATTACAGCTTTCAGTAGGTAGGTTAGATTAGTTTCATTCCAATTTCGTATTTCCAATTCCATCTTACAATTCTGTAATTGTTCTTCAAATTCATTCTTTGTAATTCATAGATTAGATTTAATATCGCATTAATAAAAGTAGATTATGAATCTCCTGGAGAAGAATTCTGCAATCAGAAAGTATTTCGATTCAATCCAAATGCCGATCGATTCATCATCTTGCTTACTTCATGTTCATCGATTCAATGTCGCATTTTCTGATGAAATTTAGATTTCCAGGTGTATTTAATTCTTTTACTGTTTTCATTTCCTTATGTTTGAAGGTGAATCATGCTTCAGATAATCTGTTCTTATTCTGAATCTTAATTTTTCTATCGTAGTAGTTGAATGACTTTTTAAACAATTGAATTTGAGATAGATATCATCAAAAATATTAAACTCCTGAAAAACTTAAGGCTGATCGTAGATTTTTGTTCTACTTAATAGGATTGACGAGTCCTGCATCCAGGGATGAAATTTCTCATTGCCTTTATTAAAACCATAAACTTGAGTGATTTAAGAAATCTGGTTCTGAATCTCTTGTTCAAACTCTTTATTTTGCTAAGAGATGGTAGAATGACTGGTAAAATTCTGGAAATTGAACTTTATGGAAATTAGCAGATCGCATCATTAATTCAGTCATGTTATTTTTCTAATCATAATCGTTTCCACAATCCATTTTTTTTAGAATTTCAGGATCTGCATTTCAAGCATGCTACTGTTCTCAGTAAAATGTTTAAGAAATTAGTCTGAGTAGCTGCTACTTTAGTTGAGTTTTGATTACTTTTATGATTGCTATTGATTAAGCGAAATGACCCTCACCATGTTCTTGAAAGACCTACGCTGTGTTAATCATAGCGTGACAATTTTTCAGAACGAAAACTGAAATTCACATGCTGAATCAAGATGATTTCAAGATAAATCTCTCTATATTCTTAAACAAATATTGTGGGAGGATCTTACCTATGAACACTACATTTTATAATATGTTTCTCCAAAACTCACGCTCTGATTCATTTAAAAAGAGCGAGAGAATCCTCTAAACAGCACCAGAATAGGTTTGGTTTCAACATTGGGTTCTTTAAGAAATTCTGGGCAGAAATAAAAGGTGACCTGCTCGATATATTTAGGAGGATGGAGATGGAGGGTACACTTCCTACATAGATTGGTAAATCGTTTATATCTTTAATTCCGAAAGTTGAAAATCCTTTGGACTTGGGAGAGTATAGGCCGATATCGTTGGTGGGTAGTATTTACAAAATAGTGGCAAAGGTGTTGGCGAGGAGATTGAAGGAAGTTCTGGACAATTTGGTTGGTGCCTCTCAGATGGCTTTTGTCAATGGGAGACAAACTACGGATGGGGTCTTAGTTACTGCGGAAGTGATTCATTCAACCAAAGCTTCAGGAAAGCGGGGTTTGTTATAAAGTTAGATTTTGCAAAGGCCTATGATAGCGTTTCGTGGAATGCACTGTTAAGAGTGTTAGAAGTGATGAATTTTGATTCAAAATGGATTGGGTGGATCAAGGAGTGCATCTCTATTGTCTCCGCAGCATTGTTCATTAATGGGTCTCCTCATTTATTCAAGATGGAAAAGGGACTTCGACAAGGAGATCCTATCTCTCCTTATTTGTTTGTATTGGTTGCAGAGATATTAAACAGACTATTGAAGAGAGCTGCAGAATTGGGTCTATTTAGAGGACTGGATGCAGGGGGTGGAGGTCCGATTGTCTCCCATTTACAATACCCTGATGATACGATATTGTTCTGTGAAGGAGAGTTGGACCAGGTTTTACTAATGAAAAGAATTCTAAGGTGCCTTGCTCTTACCACGTGTTTGAGGATAAATTATGGAAAGTGCAACTTAATAGGGATCAACAGTCCACAGGCCATGGTGGTGGAAGCGGCTGAGCTTCTTGGATGCTGTGCGGGAGACTGGCCATTGAAATACCTTGGTGTGCCTATTGGTCGTCGGATTAATGGGGCTGAAATATGGAAACCAGTGTTGGACAAGGTTGAAAAACGTTTGCCAGGGTGGAAAGGGCGTATGTTATCACAAGCAGGGAGGCTTTGTCTGATCAAGTCGGTAGTAAGTTGCTTACCGACCTATTTTCTTTCAATCTATAAGGTGCCGAGAGTGATATCAGAAAGAATTGAACTCCTGAAAAGAAGATTTTTTTGGAACGAGTGGGAAGGGAGGAGGAGGATTCACACAGCTTGTTGGGAATCTATTTGTTCACATAAGGAGGATGGGGGGGTTAAATATTTGGCAAGCACAGTGCTACAATGAGGCTTTACAAATGAAGTGGAAGTGGCGGTTTGAGAGGGAAAATGGGCTATGGAAAGAAATCATCGATGCAAAATATTACGGGAATAGTTCTCCTTTGATCCCGGCGATGAGGTCTGATAGGTCTGTCTGGGGGAGGATCTGCAGTGCATGGGAGAGTTCGGGTCGGTGGGGCAGGATAATAAATTTTCCATACAAGTAGGTGATGGCAGTCGCACGAAATTTTTGCTCGACAAATGGGTGGAGGGAGGCCTGACTTCGAAGGATTTATTTCCCAGAATCTTTGCCCTTGCATTGAATAAAGATGGGGCGATCGCGGATTTCGGGAACTGGAGTGGGTTGGAATGGGAATAGAAAGTTGATCTGAGACGGCCGTTGTTTGAGTGGGAGTTAGAAGTATGGAATGGTATGTTGCAAGTACTGAGAGGTCAGGTTGTGAATTGCTTTATGGTTGATAGAACTTGCTGGTTAAAAGAAGGGAATGCGTGCTTTACAATTAGATCATGCTGATTCCGTAAAGAGGGTGAAGCAGATATAGGGAGAAGATGGTTTTGAAACCATTTGTGGAAGATAAAGTGCCCGATAAAAGCTAAACTATTGGTGTGGAAAGCGGTAATTTGCGCATTGCCTGTTCGTGACGTCTTGGTATGGAGAGGCTGCTCTCAGGTAACAAATATACTTTGTCCATGTTGTGGTAGAGAGATTGAGACAGTGGATCATCTTCTGTGTAAGTGTGAAATGGAATGTTCATTATGGTATAAAGGAATGGCTTATTTTGGAGTAGTGGGGGTGGTGCCTGGCAAGGTCGGGTTATTA
Organism: Hygrophila difformis; assembly: GCA_030278955.1. Taxonomy (NCBI): domain Eukaryota; kingdom Viridiplantae; phylum Streptophyta; class Magnoliopsida; order Lamiales; family Acanthaceae; genus Hygrophila; species Hygrophila difformis. The sequence continues at coordinate 23,117,313 of JAOANR010000003.1, forward strand.
ATGGAATGGTGGGTTGATGTAAATTCATGTCATGGCCGCAGGGAAGCTTGGTGCATGATGGGAGTTGCAATTGTGTGGACGGTGTGGAAGATGAGAAATGAGACTGTATTTAAGGGCCAACTTTTCATATGAAATTGACAGAAGATGTAATAAGGTGGAGTGCTGGAAGTTGGTGGCAAATGGTGAGTGGAGGATTCCATGTTAACACGGCCAATCTTGATACGAGTTTTTCAGGGATTCTGATTCAATCAACTAGCAGACGTTCAAAAGAAAAATGTCACGGCTTAGTTTGGGAACGTCCTAGAAGGGAATGGTGGAAAATTAATACGAATGGTTCATCCCTGGAGAACCCCGGTCCGGCGGGCGTTGGAGAAATGATCGGAGATGAGAATGGTGAGGTGATTTTTATACTATCTGTGTAACACCCCGGTTTTTGATAACCCAGGTCGGGGTGCCACCGCCACACCTCCCTAGTAAGACACGGTTTCTCCGGCTTACTAAAGAGATGCAAGGCTAGGTATTGCAGTATTTAAAACATTTAAAGCATTCAAACAGCCCATACAATATAGTTCGAAAATAGTAATATCATAGCGCAGCGGAAATAATATTTAAGTATAGTATTGCAGCGGAAAATGTAAATAGGGCCGACATGGCCAAAACACGGGTTAAACAGACCCGTTCATAATATGGTCTAAAGTACGAATTTAAAAACAAAATATTGTTTCCCCAAAATCCCATGCATGAATCGTGCTCATACATGCTCATTCCACATAATCGGTAAGAAAAAGGAATAAAAATGGTTTGGTCAGCACAACTTGCTGAGTAAGTTAACACAAGCATGATCGTAGGGTTTAAAAGCCATTAATTTAATAAAAGCATGATAATAACATAGTATTCAGTTTAATCTAAGAAACTATCCAATTGCATAATTTATTTCAGGGCTTTATTTAACAACACATTTCGCATGATTTAAACTAATAGCCATAATTTAAATAAAGCATTTAAATAATTTAATTGGACATAATTTAATCTAATTTAATTTGATTTAATATCCCCATTACATCCCAGATTTGGTATTTCAAAGTTTCACGATAGCATCGCGATGTCAACAAGTTTAGCCGGTAGCCCGGCGGCCGCAACCGTATCAGCCATACCCAGTACCACTCCGGAGCCTCGGGAAACCCATGTGGATATTCTCGAGAGTGTAGGCTCTATATTTCGCCGTTTTGGCAATATCATATTTCAAGTTTAGCGCGCGGGGTCACCATCGTCCGTTAAGGCACGAAGTGAATCGTTAGGGGGCACCCTGCAGAGCACTCACCCCTAATTTTAATTTATCAAGTTTGTAAGGGGATTTAATTTTCAAAATCTGATTTAAAATTCATTTATTTAAGAATAATATTTCAACTTATTTCAACCCTAAAGGTTAATTCCATGTTTCAACAAGATTTCAAGATTTGATTTCCGGTAAACCACAGTTTACTCTAAAATTCGTCTAAAATCAGATTTAATTCCAAAAATTCCAAAATTTCACGGCTGATACAGAAACGTCGAGATCTACAACTTTCGTGTTTTAACTTTCTCAATCCGAGATACCGAAATAGGTCAGAAATACCAATTTTCACAGAAGCATAATTCTGTCCGAATTTCCTATGTCACAGTTTAAAGATTTCGAATTCTCCCATAGCAATTCAACTCCAAATTTGATGAAATTTTACAGAGACCATCTTAAGACATTTATCTACAACTTTCATGTTCGGTCAAAGATCTAAATCGGTCTGGAACCTATGTCAAAAACGTGATCAAGATCAAACCTAAGTTCTGTCAAGAATTTCAAGATCTAGATTCAAGCAGTTCGGTTTCGGTTGGTTTTCAAATATCAAATCATCTCTAAAAATTCTGAAAATTTTACAGTAGATAGATTTAAGACTTAGAAACGTTTTTCATGTTTTAAGTTTTTCCGTTTGAAGTCGTTTTAAGGTTCGGAAAAATTAGACAAAACTGTTGCGCTGGTAGAAAACATAATTTGACAGATTTTCGATTCCTTGTTTAATCTTTTAGTTTGGAGCGTTTTAATTCATCCCAAAACCATGTAAGAGTTAACTTACAGATTAATCGTCATCCGGGGTCGTCTATTTCGGAGGCGTGGCTTCCAGTCCACCGTTTCTCCTCTCCGTTCGTCGGGTTCTACGATCTAGATTCAATTCGAGGTGTAGAAGGGAAAAGGAGAAGATTAGGATTCGTTTTCGAATCATATATTGAACATGGATTGGATCGGGACTTACCACAACGTCGGAGATCTTTGAAATTTTGTCCAACAGTCCAAGCTTTGGTTTCGTGCCTCCGACGACTCCGAATTTAGGGTTTCGAATGTGTAGAGAGTTGTAGGGTTTTGTAAAAGTGTTCGGAGCTTTCACGGGGGTTTATTTATAGATATCTAAGACTTAGGGCGTCCAAGATCTGACCCTAAGGGTCTTGAGTCGAGAGACGTTCAACCGAAAGTCGAAAAATCCGCGTTCGGGCGAGAGATTCGCGCAACGGGCGAATCTGTCAAGTGGCGCGGGGTTGGCGCGCCTTTCGCCTAAAAACCGCGCGGCCAGCGCGCGACTTATGCCTGGACTTCGGTCCGGGCGGGTCGTGCGATCCGTCGTGCTTTTCCGCCTCTCTTTCGGGTTTCTATCCCTCTATGTTCCCGGATTCCAATTTCCGGACTCTCTTCGGGTTTACGAAATAGGAACCCCGTATAATTTATGGTTGGACTCGAGTTCTCGAGTTCATTTATATCGGATACCCGTGTAACGACTTATTTAACTTTATTTAATTTTAATTTTTTTTGTTTATTTAAATCTCTTTTAATTTCATTTCCTATTTCCTCTATATTTATTTATTTAATGTATTTGCTGACTTATTTGCTTATTTATTTATTATATTTATTTATTATATTTATTTATTTCTTTATTTATTTATGTTGTAAAATTCTCAGGTATTACAGTCTACCCTCCTTAAGAATCAACTTCGTCCTCGAAGTTGTGTTTCGGCTTTTCTCGTGCTAAGGTCTTTTGTTTATTTTATTATTTTGCGACTGAACTTAGAATTAAGACTTCCAAGCTGCCTACGTACCCGGTGAAGGGATCATGCCATAACGTAGTTCAAAAGTGTACGAAGATGCACGAAAAAATAGGTGGGGTATGACGTCCTCTCTCCCTTAGGATTGCAGTTATGTCCCCATAACTGTGTCGGTATCGGTTTGGAACAATGTCGGGTAGCGTTCTCTCATGTCGGATTCTACTTCCCAAGTTGCCGTCTCACTTTCTGATTCGACCAAAGAACCTTGATCATTTTGACGGTTTTGCTTCTCGTTACTCGTTCCTTAGTGTCGAGAATACGCACTGGGACTTCTTCATAAGTCAAATCCTCATCGAGCTCAATTATCTCCGGTTGAAGTACATGTGTCGGGACCGGCACATACTTCTTTAGTTGTGAGACATGGAAGACATTATGAACTCGATCTAATTGTGGCGGTAAAGCCAGTCGGTAAGCTAAATTCCCGACTCGTTCTAGAATTTCGTAAGGTCCTATATATCGAGGACTTAACTTTCCTCGCTTGCCAAAGCGCATCACCCCCTTCGTGGGTGATATCTTTAGCATGACCCTATCTCCCACTTGAAATTCTAGGTCTCGTCGTCTCACGTCGGCATAACTCTTTTGACGGTCTTGAGCGGCTTTCATCTTCCCTTGAATCACTTTGATTTGTTGAGCCATGTCTTCGATAAGTTGTGGTCCCACTACCACGGACTTATCGTTTTCTTCCCAGCTCAACGGGCTTCGGCACTTTCGTCCATACAACGCCTCGAAAGGTGCCATGCCAATGCTAGCATGGTAGCTATTATTATAGGAGAACTCAATTAAGGGTAAATGAGATTCCCAATTCCCTTTGAATTCCAACACGCATGCCCTCAGCATGTCTTCTAGTGTTTGAATTGTCCTCTCGGTTTGTCCATCCGTCATCGGGTGGAATGCGGTGCTCATTTTGATTTGAGTACCGAGAGCTTTTTGTAACTCCGTCCAGAAATGAGAGACAAATCTACTGTCTCTATCGGAAATGATATCATGTGGTACCCCATGTCGTCGTACCACATTATCAATGTAGGCTCGGGCCAATTGGTCCATAGTCCATGTGTCCTTCATCGGGATAAATATGGCTGTCTTCGTTAGCCTATCCACAATCACCCAAATCCTGTTTATGCCTTTAGGTGATCGGGGTAATCCCGAGACAAAGTCCATCGAGATGCTATCCCACTTCCAACTTGGAATCTCTAGTGGTTGCATCAATCCTAAGAGTTTATGTCGCACTGCCTTGACCTTTTGGCAGGTGAGACATTTCGCCATGAAGTTCGTCACTTCCTTCTTCATTCCCGGCCACCAATAGATCTTCTTCAGATCTTTGTATAGCTTTTCACCTCCGGGATGTACGGAATATGGCGTGTTGTGCCCTTCCTCCATCAACCTTTGCTTCAACTCGGCACATTTAAGGGGCACACAACATCTCCCTTTAAAACGGATGCTTCCATCCTCGTGGACAGCAAATCCTATTGCCTTTCCTTCGGCAATATACCCTTTTATCTTTTCGAGTTTCGGGTCGCCCGGTTGGGCGAGTCGAATCTCGTCCAGTATTGGAGTTTCTACGACCATGGCATTGATCGTTTCTCTCACTGTGCCAGGATGCACAAGTTCTAACTCCAATCTTGCCAACTCCATGTACAATGCCTGCGGAATTACCAACGAGTTCGTCACGTGTTGGGTTTTCCGACTTAGGGCATCGGCTACCACATTCGCCTTCCCCTCGTGGTAGGCTATCTCTAAATCGTAGTCTTTAATAAGTTCCAACCACCTTCGCTGTCTCAAATTCAACTCCTTCTGAGTGAATATATATTTCAAGCTCTTGTGGTTGGTGAACATTCGACACTTCCGCCCATAAAGATAATGTCTCCATATCTTTAGAGCGAAAACGACCGCTGCCAACTCCAGGTCATGTGTCGGATAGTTCTCCTCGTGAGGTTTTAATTGGCGTGATGCATACGCTACGACTCTCGAGTCTTGCATCAAGACGCAACCTAAACCTTCATTCGAAGCATCACTGTAAACTTCAAAGTCACCATTCTCTGATGGTAGTGTTAATACGGGTGTGGTTGTGAGTCGTTTCTTCAGCTCTTGAAACACAGTCTCACAAGCCTCTGTCCACACGTATTTTACTCCCTTCTTAAGTAGCTGGGTCAAAGGTCGTGCGATTTTAGAAAAATCCTTCACAAATCATCTATAGTACCCGGCTAAGCCAAGGAAACTCCTTATCTCGGTTTGGCTCTTGGGAGTTGCCCATTCAGTTACGGCAGAGACTTTTGCCGGATCCACTGAAACTCCATAAGCGGATACTATATGTCCAAGAAATGCTACATCCTTCAACCAAAAATCACATTTGGACAGTTTGCCGTATAGCTGATTCTTTCGCAAGGTTCCTAACACTTGGTGCAAGTGCTGGGCATGCTCCTCCTCGTTTTTCGAGTAGATCAGGATGTCATCAATGAATACCACTACGCACTGATCTAACAGCTCTCGAAATACATTGTTCATGAGGTTCATGAACATTGCCGGAGCATATGTTAACCCAAAGGATAACACTGTGAACTCGTAGTGACCATATCGAGTCCGAAACGCCGTCTTCGGAATGTCTTTCTCGGCAATTCTCAACTGGTGATACCCAGATCGTAAGTCGATCTTCGAGAATACTGAAGCTCCCTTCAGTTGATCAAATAGATCCTCAATTCTCGGCAAAGGGTATTTATTCTTGATGGTCACTTGGTTTAATCCTCGGTAATCTATGCAAAGACGTAGTCCTCCGTCTTTCTTCTTGACAAATAAAACAGGTGCTCCCCAAGGGGACGTACTCGGTCTTATATACCCCTTTCCTAACAGCTCATCGAGTTGGTCTTTTAACTCCTTCATTTCCACTGGTGCCATCCGGTACGGAGCTTTTGAGACAGGCTCTGTCCTCGGAATGAGATCTATAGTAAACTCAAGATCTCTCTCAGGTGGCATGCCCGGAACGTCCTCAGGGAACACGTCCGGGTATTCTCTTACCACTGGTATGCTATCAACCTTGTTCTCTTCCGCCTCAAGGTTGTGCACATAGCACGCATATAGTTCATACCCCTTACGCATCAAGTTACTTAGTTTAAGTGCACTAACGATTTTGTTACTCTTCTTAGGGGGCTGAGAGTAAAAGATAACTCTCTTTCCCCTACTTTTTGACAAGGTGATCTTTTGCTTTTGGCATTCGATCACCGCCTTATACTGGGATAACCAATCCATCCCCAGTATGATGTCAAAGTCTCTTAAGTTAAATTCTACTAAGTTCGCGAAGAATTCTACGTTCTTTATCACTATAGGAATTCCGTTATATCGTTTAGAGCAAGATACTACTTCTCCAGAAGGTAATTGAATTCCTAAGCTAATTCTCTCGCACTTAGGTAGATCTAACTCAGGCACTATTCTTGATGCTATAATTGAGCAACTAGCTCCAGAATCAAACAGAACTCTAAGGGGCGCATTCAAAACATAAAATGTACCTGCCATCACTTCTCCTTGAGCAGGCACGTCCGCTTGATTAACCACGTTAAGCCTCCCCATAGGGCGTCCCTGATTGCCCTGCTGGTTCGCATTCGGCTGCTGATTTTGTTGTTGGTTTTGATTCTGAGGGGGCGGAGGTCGTTGGTTCTGGTTCTGGTTCTGCGGCCTATTTTGAGGGGGTCTGTACCCTTGGTTGTTCCCGTTTCGCCCGTTTTGATTTTGAGGCTGTTCTTGCCCCGTGACCAAATCGTCCCTTTTTGTTATGTTTTCGATCCTGGTTCGGCAATCCCGTCAAACGTGACCCATTCGACCACATCGGAAACAGGCGCCCTGTTGCGGGCATCCCCTTGCCAGATGGGGTCGTCCACATCTCGGGCAAGGTGGTACCGGATCTTCTTGGTTGAACCTTCTCCCAGTGTTGTTTTGTTGGGGCCTATTCGACCCTCTGCGCTGTTCGTTCCTTCCATTGTTGTTCTCACTTCTCGAGTCCCGGTTTCTCTTGTCTTGGGGACCCCTGCTGGACTCCCCACTCACCCTTCTCTTCAGTTGCTGCACACGTGCTACCGCCACAGCGCGGTCGTACACAGCTTGCAAATCGAGGTAGTGTACCCCCGCGATCACCTCGCGAACCGACAGGTTCAATCCCATCTCGAACTTCTGTGCCTTTTCCGCGTCAGTAGGCACTAGCCTTGGTGCGAACCTCACAGCTCCTTGAAACGTGTGTAGTATTCCTGCACAGTTTGGCCTCCTTGCTTCAGCGACAGGAACTCTTCGTACATCGCTGATTTGGTACACAGGGGATAGAATCGATCCCTGAGCATCTCCATCATTTCCGCCCATGAGAAGGGCTCGTCATCCTCCGTCAGTTTGGCTTGCGTCGCCTGCCACCAGTCGTCAGCTTCGCCTCCCAAGTAGTATGAGGCGACATGCACTCTTTCTCCCTCCGGACATTTAACTGCTCCCAGCAGCTTGTCGAAGGTCCGGATCCACTCCTCTAGTTTAGCTGGATCCTCCTCACCAGCGTAGTGGGGCGGCTGGTAAGGATTCACCATCACCAGGTAGTTAGGACGAGCTTGGGGCGGAGGTACCGCCGCAGCTTGACCCTGGTTGACTTGCGCGTTTCCGAGCGCAATCAACACCTCCTCTATCGTCCTAAGACGATCGCCCACATTGTTCGGTGCGGGGGCGTCCTGCGCACCTTGGGGTTGTTCCTCTACAGGTGGGGCCGGTTCCGTGACATTTGGAGGTATTTCGGTAGGTGTTTCAGTAGTGGTTTGGGGAGTGGGTTGAGTTCTTCCTCTTCCTCTTCCTCTGGGTGCCATTCTGGTACAAATAGGGTGGATTAGGACTTGTGAATTTAACATATAGTCTAAGCAATTTCTATAAATGTATATGTGTTTTGTAATTTAGCACGTGGTGCTCGATCGAACTAAGAAGCGTCGTACGCCTCGGGGTTTTATTTTAATTTGTTTTATTTCGAATTTTTTTTTTCGATTTATTATAAATAAATCAGGCATTTTATTATCTCAAAAGAAATTTTAGTACAAAGGTAGAAATATTTTCCTAGCAAAATAGTATCTAAAAATAGAATCTCTAGCGTCTCAAGACGTCCTCCGGTGGGGTAGCAGGATCCTCCTCCGGGTCTTCCTTCTCCGAACTCGGCGGCAGTAGATCGTCAAAGATAGTGTTCAAGTCTTGCCCATGGGCATCGATGTGTTCCTTCAGTATTAAGTTTTGTGTAGTGAGGGTTTGGACTTGGCGTTCGAGTTGGTTTATGCGGTAATGATCCGCCTCTCTCAAGTTGCCCATGTGGTGTAAATTGGCCTCCAATTGAGCCATACGGTACTTCATTTGCTCTAGGGTTTGGTGGGAATCAAGATGAACGCTCATCATCCTGATCATCAACTGCATCACGTCTTGACTAGCCATCTAGCGCAAGCAAGAGATCTAAGTTAATATTCGCCAAGATTCTAAGTTCAATTTCGCAAAGATTCTAAGTTCAACGTTGCCAAGATTCTAGGTTCAAATTCGCCAAGATTCTAAGTTCAATTTCGCCAAGATTCTAAGTTCAAGTTTTGCCAAGATTCTAAGTTCATAGAAGAGATGCAATATACAAATGCAAATGATAATCCCCCCCAAAAATAATTTAATGCACCATATATATATATTTTTTTTCCATGGGTTTTAAAATAAAAATTTTCCATGGAAATAATACTTTAAGATTTGAATAATAGTCAAAATATTAATAGTAGTTTAAAATAATAAAGGTTTAAAAATAATAGTTTAAAAGTAATAATGGTTGAAAAAAATAATAGTTTAAAAATATTAATGGTTTAAAATAATACTTTAAAAATAGCCGGCTCTGATACCAACTTGTAACACCCCGGTTTTTGATAACCCAGGTCGGGGTGCCACCGCCATACCTTCCTAGTAAGACACGGTTTCTCCGGCTTACTAAAGAGATGCAAGGCTAGGTATTGCAGTATTTAAAACATTTAAAGCATTCAAACAACCCATACAATATAGTTCGAAAATAGTAATATCATAGCGCAGCGGAAATAATATTTAAGTATAGTATTGCAGCGGAAAATGTAAATAGGGCCGACATGGCCAAAACACGGGTTAAACAGGCCCGTTCATAATATGGTCTAAAGTACGAATTTAAAAACAAAATAATGTTTCCCCAAAATCCCATGCATGAATCGTGCTCATACATGCTCATTCCACATACTCTGTAAGAAAAAGGAATAAAAATGGTTTGGTCAACACAACTTGCTGAGTAAGTTAACACAAGCATGATCGTAGGGTTTAAAAGCCATTAATTTAATAAAAGCATGAAATAACATAGTATTCAGTTTAATCTAAGCAACTATCCAATGCATAATTTATTTCAGGGCTTTATTTAACAACACATTTCGCATGATTTAAACTAATAGCCATAATTTAAATAAAGCATTTAAATAATTTAATTGGACATAATTTAATCTAATTTAATTTGATTTAATATCCCCATTACATCCCAGATTTGGTATTTCAAAGTTTCATGATAGCATCGCGATGTCAACAAGTTTAGCCGGTAGCCCGGCGGCCGCAACCGTATCAGCCATACCCAGTACCACTCCGGAGCCTCGGGAAACCCATGTGGATATTCTCGAGAGTGTAGGCTCTATATTTCGCCGTTTTGGCAATATCATATTTCAAGTTTAGCGCGCGGGGTCACCATCGTCCATTAAGGCACGAAGTGAATCGTTAGAGGGCACCCTGCAGAGCACTCACCCCTAATTTTAATTTATCAAGTTTGTAAGGGGATTTAATTTTCAAAATCTGATTTAAAATTCATTTATTTAAGAATAATATTTCAACTTATTTCAATCCTAAAGGTTAATTCCATGTTTCAACAAGATTTCAAGATTTGATTTCCGGTAAACCACAGTTTACTCTAAAATTCGTCTAAAATCAAATTTAATTCCAAAAATTCCAAAATTTCACAACTGACTCAGAAACGTCGAGATCTACAACTTTCGTGTTTTAACTTTCTCAATCCGAGATACCGAAATAGGTCAAAAACACCAATTTTCACAGAAGCATAATTCTGTCCGAATTTCCTATGTCACAGTTTAAAGATTTCGAATTCTCCCATAGCAATTCAACTCCAAATTTGATGAAATTTTACAGAGACCATCTTAAGACATTTATCTACAACTTTCATGTTCGGCCAAAGATCTAAATCGGTCTGGAACCTATGTCAAAAACGTGATCAAGATCAAACCTAAGTTCTGTCAAGAATTTCAAGATCTAGATTCAAGCAGTTCGGTTTCGGTTGGTTTTCACATATCAAATCGTCTCTAAAAATTCTGAAAATTTTACAGTACATAGACCTAAGACTTAGGAACGTTTTTCATGTTTTAAGTTTTTCCGTTTGAAGTCGTTTTAAGGTTCGGAAAAATTAGACAAAACTGTTGCGCCGATAGAAAACATAATTTGACAGATTTTCGATTCCTTATTTAATCCTTTAGTTTCGAGCATTTTAATTCATCCCAAAACCATGTAAGAGTTAACTTACAGATTAATCATCGTCCGGGGTCGTCTATTTCGGAGGTGTGGCTTCCAGTCCACCGTTTCTCCTCTCCGTTCGTCGGGTTCTACGATCTAGATTCAATTCGAGGTGTAGAAGGGAAAAGGAGAAGATTAGGATTCGTTTTCGAATCATATATTGAACATGGATTGGATCGGGACTTACCACAACGTCGGAGATCTTTGAAATTTTGTCCAACAGTCCAAGCTTTGGTTTCGTGCCTCCGACGACTCCGAATTTAGGGTTTCGAATGTGTAGAGAGTTGTAGGGTTTTGTAAAAGTGTTCGAAGCTTCCACGGGGGTTTATTTATAGATATCTAAGACCTAGGGCGTCCAAGATCTGACCCTAAGGGACTTGAGTCGAGAGACGTTCAACCGAAAGTCGAAAAATCCGCGTTCGGGCGAGAGATTCGCGCAACGGGCGAATCTGTCAAGTGGCGCGGGGTTGGCGCGCCTTTCGCCTAAAAACCGCGCGGCCAGCGCGCGACTTACGCCTGGACTTCGGTCCGGGCGGGTCGTGCGATTCGTCGTGCTTTTCCGCCTCTCTTTCGGGTTTCTATCCCTCTATGTTCCCGGATTCCAATTTCCGGACTCTCTTCGGGTTTACGAAATAGGAACCCCGTATAATTTATGGTTGGACTCGAGTTCTCGAGTTCATTTATATCGGATACCCGTGTAACGACTTATTTAACTTTACTTAATTTTAATTTCTTTTGTTTAATTAAATCTCTTTTAATTTCATTTCCTATTTCCTCTATATTTATTTATTTAATGTATTTGCTGACTTATTTGCTTATTTATTTATTTATTATATTTATTTATTTCTTTATTTATTTATGTTGTAAAATTCTCGGGTATTACAATCTGATTCAATTGGAACAACAGACTCGAACGAGGCAGAAGTAAGTGCTATAAGTAGAGTCTGCTTGGCGTTGATAAGAGATCAAGGTTTTCCACTTCCTCAATTAATTTCCGAGAGCGAATTGCAAAACTTGGTAGGCTGGTTGAGAGCTCCTTTGAGATTTCAGAAGCAGTTGATCCCCGTGATGGCAATCCTTGGATGCTGTAGAGTAGTGAGGGTGCAACATATACTAAGGGAACATAACAAACTTGCCGATTATTGGGCTAGGCGAGGAGCAGCGTGTGAAAGCCGAGTTGAAGACTGGAATGAAATTGTGTGCTTTTAAGACTGAAAGAGGTCGGAAGAGACATGAGAGGCTGCTTGCTTTCGGTTTTCAGGAAATGTTTTGTCATTTTTTGTTGTTTTAAACAGAATTGGCGCATTCCTATTTGTATGACTTTGGACGGTAAGTTTTTTCTTTGAAAGGAATTAATGAAACTCATTCACAAAAAAAAGGTTTCTTTCTAAAAAGAAACCAAATAAAATTTCTCGCTATATACGTATACCACCTACTTCCTCCGTCTCACTATTTTTGTTACGGATCCACCCAGCACGTATGCCGATACATATTTTTAACGGTTAATAACTTAAATTGTGTACAACGAAAAGTTATAAAAAGTTAATTGTCTAAAACTATACGATTAGACGAATCTAACAAGATCTCACTTGACTATGTTTTTTCTTACATAGCTATGATAAAAATTCGAATCAAAGTTAAACAGTGAATAGTGCCAAAAAACCATCCGTCACAAATATACTGAGACGGAGGTAGTAGTTTATAAAAGGGGATTGAACAAGCATGCCGTATTCTTAAGAATTTCATAGCGTGAAGTTTCTATCTCCCTGTATTACTTTAAACCTGAGGAACACTCTATGAAGAACAACTCCCTCCATGCTGTTCAGACATAGCACGTGGAAAATTCTCAAATTCTCAAATTCTTTTTAAGGGAATAATCCCCCTTCATTCTGTCTAGTCCCTGCCTTATATTTTTGGGGCATCCTAGCATTTTACTGAGAGGATTCAGACCCCTAACCATTTCTCTATACATATACTACCTATCTATATTCATATTATTTTGGGACTTTTCCCAAATTGAGCAAAGTACACCAGCTTTATATAGTTCATAAATCCACTGCACACAAATCCTTATGAATACCAATTCAAACATGCACACAATAAAATTGAGATAAGGATATGAGTTTGTTAAGTCATTATTTACTTAGGAATAATGCTAAACAAACTTGCTTTATAGTTGGACATCAAGTACTTGTCGTTTAAAAGGGAAAGATGTTTCAAAATCATCTTTTGTGCTTACAAATTAATGAAAGTTTATAATGAATAACTTCCGGGGGTTATAGACAGTTGTGAGATACAAAATCACTTGCTATGAGTAGGAGGCTATCCAATATAAAAATTCATTGATACTGAATCAAGTCATGAGACATTGTGATTATTTACAGGGAATTCTCTTGCCAACCACATATTTACAAATCTGAGTAGTCTAGACGAGTCAATGATTTTGATTAGCAAATTCATCTTGATATACTCACAAGACTACTATTTCTTAGAGATACTTATTGGAATTATTTTGAGAGATTTGAGTCTCATAAAACCCCTTGAGTGACAGATTTAAATACCAGCTTTTAATCTTTGTAGAGGTCAAGATAGGAGTATGAGACTCATTCTAAAATAAATAATACAATGTCAACAATAAGTTCAGACTAGTTCTAGAATTTTCCACTAAAAAAATTCAAAATCAACAAAAGAATGGTTGGGCGTGGCTTAATCTGGATGCGAAAGAAACAGATTTAGTGGTATTCAGAAAAGCTTATATTATGAGATGAGTCTGACCGATCGTCTTATAGTATTAAATATCCCATGATTTCTGAGCTAACATTGTTATGACACTGAATCACAAGTACTCGTCTTGGGAAAGTGATTTAAGACATAAAGAATTTATCAGCAAACCTTGATAAATGAATTATCCAAATTCATTGAACCTACACACTAATCAATTCATCATAAAGCGCGGTTTACTATTAGCTCAATTGTATTTTCTTCTATGTCATTCTGTCCGCATTATTCATTAACCCGCAAATTTTCACCATATCAACTCATTGTTCTCTTTTGCTTTACCTTTGAAATTCGTTTACAGCTTTCATTTAAATGTTTTTGCATTTCAATTTACAGCATTAGGATTTAGATGAAACTTGCTAATAATTGAGTAACCAGGAACACTAATGTTTTAATATCATTGCGGTATTAAATGATTCTACCGCATAACCCTCTAGAGAACGATCCCGACAAATTAAATAAATATTGCTAGCTTGACATCGTGCGCTTTCGGTACACGATGTTCTTAAAACACCACCCTTTCCTCTATACCAACATCTTAATAAAGGTTAATCAATCATAAGAAAGAAATTCACAGATAACCATTGTCGTGGGGAGGGGTGGTGAGAGATTTTTCGCAAAAGCTTCAGTCTATTGGACAATGCTAAGACTGATGTTCCCTGTGATGTGTGTCATATGTCCAAGTTACATAGACTTCTGGAGTGCTTACTTCTTACTTCTGGAGTAAATATCATAAATAGATGCCCTTCTTGCCTCTGCTCATATCATAAATAGATTGTCAACTAAGCTCTTATTTTGGGAATCACCATGTGAGATACTCAAGGGTAGTAAACCTGATTTGTCTACTATACTCTTTTGGTTGCCTTAGCTATGTTAGGATCTAAATCTTTCATTAGGTAAACTTGATCCTAGAGGGCTTAAAGGGGTTAACCTAGGGGTTGCCCCAAATAAAAAAGGGTATAAAATCCTTGTCCTTCAGTCCAAGAAGATCATTGTGTCAAGAGATGTATTGTTCTATGACACAATCTTTCCCTTCAAAGACTCTACCCCTCAACCAGCTCAGTCATCCCAGAGTAACCTACATGAATTCTCTGGTTCACCCACTGTGGTCCAGGCATATATACCTATCACTGATGTCCCCACTGGACCTCAGATAAATGTTCTCATGTAACTTCTGCTACTCATCCCACTGATGAGGAAGCATTACATAACTCTAAGGAATCTCTCAGAGATGATTCATCTTCAGGTTCATCATCCACTATGGTGAACCAGCCTTCTGACTCTTTGAGCATAGAAGTGACTGAAACTTTTGACAATTTCCTACACGAGTATTTTCTAAAATATCCCAAGTTTGAATTTATTAAATGAAAAGAGTTATGATTCGTAGGAAAGGGGTTTAAGGATATATTTCACTTTTTATTACTCATGTGGAAAACTTTGATTTCAAACGGCGCTGTAGTGCTCCCCGGCATGAGACTTTTGACAATTTCCTGCCATGAAAATCCTTGCCATGAAACTTTTGACAAGTTCCCACTATATGAGTATTTTGTGAAAATAATAATCCCGGTTTTCAATTTTTATTTAATGAAACCAATTTATGAAGATGGAGTTGGGATTAGGGATATATTTATAGGTTGTCACGTTTTTATTACTCGTGTTAAGAAACTGTGCCCCCGAAAGCGCACGGTGTAAAAAATTGCAGTAATTTATAGTAAGACCGGATCGTTCACTGGAGGATGTGCGATAGAAGCAGGGCCCACATCGTTTACTAAGATTTTTCACTCGGTTACTCGATTCAAGTTTTGCAATGGTTTCTAACAACTACTTGACAATAAATTAAACTAGATTATGAAAGCAGTAAAATTATTCTACAAAGCATGGTAAATTTAGTCTAAAAAGCGATTAAATCTATTCTAAGAAAGCAATAAGAATTATGCTAAGAAAGCAGATAAAATTATTCTACGAAAGCAGATTTAAAATGTGACAGAAGGGACATGGAGAAAATAATAAAGATTGGACAAGATTTAGATGAAACGCAATTAAACTTCCATTTTAATACACAAATCTTTGTTTGGGATAATCCATCAGTTAGCTAACTCTCATGCTTTCTAGACTATGTTCCCTTTAGCAGACAGGTACTTACAGTCAGAATTTACATGCTCTTAAGACCTCAACATCTAAGATACCACAGATTAATAACTGCCCCTGCCGAGGTATGTTATTCCTCCATGGGGGATAAGCAACACCTAACACATCATTAGTTGACATGCCAAGTACTCCTATCATCCCCCTTGTCACACCCAAAGTCCAAATCTAATCCCGAACTAATCCATAACTCTTAAACCTTACAACCGGCGGCCAACCTCTAATTCTTCCGAGTGACCTCTACGAAAGCATTTTAAAGAAAGCAGTAAAGAAAGCATTTAAAACCTATCACTCGGAAGTCTTGAAAGATCATCACATTCCGTTAGTATAAAAGAGCCCCCGGTCTTGGTGACCAGGTGCAGATTTAGAACTTCCCAAATATCAGTAAGCCACAGGGCTTATGACATCCAGTTAGTTACGAGATACATACATGAGTGGAACAGACCTATGAAGATCTATTCCGAATGTACTCACTCGAGACTCAATTTTAGGCTTTGGCGGGAGAAGATAGTAGTTGAAAGAATACTCAACCCTACCTTAGAAATTAACCAAGGCCTATATGTTGTTCCTCTAATATTAATTATCACATCTTATCCGACACTGATTCGATGCAACACTTAATAAAAGATTTCCAACACACAGCAATTTTTAGAAACAAATAGATGTTTGAAAATCATTCCCTAAACAGGTACTAAACACTCAATTAAAACACAGATCCTTTCAGTCTAGGAGAGACCTAATCGCTGACTCTGCGTCTAAGTTTCTCAAAATCAACCCCCAGTAGAATATGAGTTAGTCATAACTGTCGATTTATCCCTTACTTAGATCTGGATTTTATAAAGGAATTTTTATTGGAAATTTATTGTGCAGCATCTGATTTAAATAAAGACTTCTATGTCCAAGGAGAAGGATCTCCAAAATATTAAAGACCACAATATCTACATAGTAATATCATGCATACATGTATATAAGGAGTAAAATAAAATATCCCAAAATATATGGTGGGGTTAGACAGAACTTGGTACACAAAGATGGATTAGCCCGAGACAAGAAGAATTTGGCTAAAAAGAGTTCCAGAAATAATTGGGGTTATCCGGACTGCAAACATCTGCTATCCGGTTCCCAAGTATTCCAGATGGAATGATTGTTAGACAGTAGGGATCCCTTAATGATAGTGATCGCTATCATCGAGAGTCCTACTGTCTATGAGTGAGGAAAAACCTACACGTTTTCTTACTACAGTAATGCTATAACAGTGTTGATCGACACTATCTAACAGTACTGTAACTCGAAATTCGGGTTTGAAACTAAGATAAAGAAAAGGAAACTGTATCCGGATAGGAGTCAGCTGAGCAGCTATTATAATTCCGGATGGACGAACCGCTTCCACCGACCACTATCCGGACCCTGCAAAATAACAACTAATAATTAATATTCAGACTACGAGCTAGTTTATCCGTGTGGTAATACCCGCCAACATTAGTCTGATATATTCCTTACTAGCTGTTTCACACAACACGATAAAAAGAAAAGATGAAATTAAAAGAATATTTTTGTTACTGTGTGAGTGCTAATCACACAATAATTTAGACACTAATGCATTGAGGTGTGTAATGGATAAAGTGGATGTAATGGGCCTAAGCTCAATACACCTATGCAGCTTACACAACTCAGGAAGATAAAATGTTTTTGAGGTTTTAAAATAGAAGGAAGAAAGCAATTCGATCTATTGGGCAAAATGCAAATTAGACCGAATTGAGGATGCATGAGGTATGAAATAATACCGTACCCAGTTAGTCCTTGTAAAGTCATGAAGCATCCTCTAATTCGAATTATCAAAGCAATTCGGTCTAAACCGAATTGGACAATTCGAATTGATGAAGTCATTCCTTCACTCAAATTTGGCTAAGGCATTTACCCCAAAATGAGGGTAATTCGAATTGCCAATTGAATTCGGTCTAGACCGAATTGGCAGTTCGAATTGGTAAGAGACATAAAATAAACTAAGGCATGAAGGGATGGAATGCATACAATATGGTGTACAAGGTCAATTCGATCTATGGGAGCAATTCGGTCTAAACCGAATTCGCACAGACCGAATTGCTTGTGCACCATATGAGAAGAATTTTTGCTATGTAATTCGGTCTCATGGGCAATTCGGTTTAAACAAACCGAATTGCCTAGACCGAATTGCATATAGATTTCAGATAAGGCATTCAACAAATATTTTTGCCATGCAATTCCATCCTCATGGGCAATTCGGTTTAGACCGAATTGCCTAAATCGAATTGCCTCAAATCGAATTGCATGTCTTTTCTCACATACAAGATATTTTGAGCTCACAAGTACATGTTCGGTTTACACTGTGTGGTTCATGATGGATAAGATTTACCAAAACCTTCATCTCACATCAGTGTCACCTCACAGCCACACTAATGAGTGTTTTAAGGAAAATAGGCATAATAGGTTACGTGTCTAGCATGTATTGGCATGAAATAAACCTTAATTCTACAAACAAGCAATCAAAGGTTAAAGAACCTAACATATTAAGAAAATAAGAACAGCATGCATGAAGGCAAGAACACCTAAATTATCTAAGACAACAATAAACTAATAAAAGAGACGAAGGACAGCAGCAAAAAAAATATTGAAAATAAATTCTAACAACCCTAAAATTATCTAAAACCTAAGAACACTCATTTGAAGCACTAAGGTATAAGAACAAGCCAAAAACCCACTACACATGCATTTATTGAGAATGTAAGTCAACTAAGACATAATAAATGTAACCTAGTTGAAACAAACAAACATTCTAACATTTATTGCTAAGGAAAGCATTAAATAAGTGCCAAACACTTGAAATAAAAACCCATTTCTGGATTTCTTCTTGTATTGACACTTGAAAGCAAATAAATAACCCTAAAACCATCATTAGCTTGAAGGTAGGGTTCATTCTAACTACAAAGCATTTAAAGTTTATGGTAATGGCTACACTAAAGGTCGTAACAAGCTTCTATAAAAATAAACTAAGATCAAAAGCATTAAAACTACACTACAAGCATAAAAAAAAATAAACTAACTAACTAAACTACCTACCTAACCCTTAAGGGGTGGAGAACCTTCTGCTCTTTCTTTTTGTCTCCCAGCCAATGTCAAACTGTGTAAGTGTTCGGATTTTTTTTTTTTTTTTTGTGTTGAGGAAGGTCAGCTTTTATACTTCTTCTCAGAACCCTAGGCCCATCAGGGCCCATCCACAGTGCCATGCATTTCTCACGTGCTCAAAGCTGCAATTTTGAATGTGATTCGGTCTCCTCAAGCAGTTCGGTTTAGACCGAATTGGTGAAATGAGGTCTTTCTTCTTGATCTTGAGCATGGAATGTGGTGATTCGGTCTATGAGTAGACCGAATTGGCCTTGTCGAACTGATGATGGCTCCTGCTTGGCTTCCTTGTTTTGAGGCAATTCGATCTATGCAATCAATTCGGGCTAGACCGAATTGCATATATCGAACTCCATCTTTTCTTTTCTGCTCAGGGTCTTCTTCTTTTCAAAGTGCAATTCGGTCTAGGGGTCAATTCGGTTTAGACCGAATTGCCACAAACCGAATTGGTTGCTTTTCTCTTCTTCAACACTTCTCGTTTTCTTCTTCTTTTCTTCAGCAGTTCGGTCTAATAAGCAATTCGGTTTAGGTCGAATTGCGTATAGACCGAATTGATCTTCAACACTTAACCAAAATTTCAGTTTGTGGGATTTTCATTCTTTTTCCCATCTTTTTGATTTTTGTGGGCTATTTTATTCTTTTGCCCATCTTTTCATTCTTTTTTCTTTTCTTTTTCCTTTTTTCATGTTTTTTGGATTTTTCTAACACAAATGCAATTAAAATTGCATATTTTTGTGTCTTTCGTTACCAGCTTATTTTTCTTACAAACTTGCATTAATCTGTCGAATTCAACTGCTTTCTTATTGAAATAAGATGGGAATACGGTCAAAATGTCCGTCTCAGACACGGAAATGGATTGGAAATAATGGACAATTTTGGCCATTATCAACATCCTCACATTTAATACGGATCGTCCCCGAGCAGTCAGAGTCGGTGCTCCTAGGAGCATGGACTCTGCACATTCAATCCATTTGCGTGGCTTCAAAAATTTCATTCTTATTATATTGGGATAATACAATCAAAATTACAAGTATTAAACTCTTTTGATTGCAGTGTTTAATGAAATGATACTTCTCACTTAGAGGATATGCAAATCACTCATTATTGTTAATTCTTCTTGAATATATGTATAGAAAATTTCATTGGTTTAATTCTTGAATTAAAGCATGACATGAGCATTAATCAATCAAAGCAGAGCCTCACATATAGTAGAATCGAAAATTTCACTCACTCTCAAAGTTGGCTTTTAGACAATTCTCTCATAATCAAATTCAAATAAATTCTCCCATAAGCTTGCAATTAGACCAACTCGCCACCTACTCATTTCCTCAAATCGAGATCCCGAGGTCTTATTCAAGGGTTATAATGGGGCATACGGTTGTAACATCAGTATGGAAGGAATTCATTGGCTAAAAGTGACACAATTCCATTCCACCTTAACTTGGCATGTTTTTATTTAGAGTCTATGATCATCAACAATTCTTTCTTTCTTTTGTTTTTCTTTTCTAATGCATGACATTAGACTTTGTCTAATTTGCTTTGTCAATTGCAACTTTTTTTTTTGACCGGTTCATGGATACCGATTGATACATTTTGATGATCATAACCTATAATGCCTTGATGGAATTGGTTTGTGCACACTTGGGTTCGATTTTCTTGGTCTTTTTATAAGGCTAGAAAAATATAGTGGTTTCAAAGAAAAATTAGGCTTAAAGGCTCAAAGTGGTTAATCTTAAAGAGAAAATATTTTTGGGTTTGGAATTCAAACGAAGGCCAAAATTTTGGGTTTTTCTAAGTGCCTCGATCATATGCTCGGTTTCGGGAATATGGCATGGTCTTGAATCGGTCCCAATTGCAAGTTCTAGTATCCTCTAATCGAATTGATTTTCACACAACCAAAGAAATAATGAGTAAAAATGACTCGGCTCAGACCTCACATGGTATGGTTTGATCATATCACACCTTTATTCTTAAATTTAGCCTTTGAAAGATTCTTGCATTTTATTCAATCAAATTCTCAACATGAAAATTTTGTTTTTCTTCCAAGTGATCATATCATTGGATTTTTATAGCTCAAAACCTCAAGAATTTATATCATGCATATTTTTAATTGTTTTATCCCAATTTAATAGTTTGAAAATTTCATCCTTAGCCTAAATTCAACATGTGAATTTAGGTGACAGATTTATGCTCGTTTCATGCCGGTTATTAAAGTGAAAGCAGTAAAGAGATACTGTGAACATGCAAGCATGTTACAGCTTTGTTTTTGGCGTGACAATCACTTATTCATCTTGGACTGTCACACATCTTTTTCAAAAATATTTTTGAGAATTCAAGACGAAATTCTCTTGTGAAAAGCAGTAAATGATTAATACCAAAATACAGCTTCTAACCACCACATCGAGTGGTTTCAAGGTTCGTCTTAAAGCTACGACCCTACATACAGAAACCCATTAATACATTAATTACAGGAGATGCTATACACTTGGGTAAAGTTTTCACAAGGAGCATTTCAAAAGATCTCCTAATTGAGGTTTCAGTTTAAATTACTCATAAATGACTCTATACAGCTGAGTCTGTCTTCCACATCCTTCTTCCCTTATCCTTGGAAGAAAATCCTGCTCCAGTGGACAAAGTTTGTCAGGCTGCAGGGCAAGCAGTAATCACCCTCGTCATCCTGATTCTCCAGCACTTTCTGGCAGTAGATCCTGGGTCCTTGGAAAATGAATAGATCAGGAGTCTCCAGGCTTTCCATCAACCATGCAAAGACGTTGTTGCCCACGTATGCCATGACTGATTCGTCCGTCACCATCTTGTTGATCATTGCTATTCCGTGATCGACCTGTTCCTTGTCCAGCTTGCTAAGCAGCATGAATCCCCTGACAAAGATTGATGCCTTGTGATTGTCATCAATCCCTGGCTTCAGCAGTTCACAGGCCCTTTCCTCATTGCCTGCTCCGAATGCTTGTAGGGCTGGCACGAACTGGAGGTAGTAGTTGCCTGCGTTGACACACTTCTGCATGAGTTCCTCCTTTTCCGCCTCGACTCCTATCTCCCACATCTTAACGATTGTGGTTTCCAGTTCGCACTCTTGTACACAACGGGGAGATCCCCAGCTGCTTTGAACTTCTTGCACACCCTTCTGGCAGCGAAAACCTTTTTGAGGTCATCCTCTCCTATGCGGGAGAGGATTTCTCCTAGAAGTTCCATTGGCAGGTCCAGTAGTTCGAGCCTGTCCTGTTCTAGAGCTGGTCCTGGCAGGATGATGTCCCTGGCGAAGAGAAATTGGAACTATTTTTAACAAGTTTTTGATAACAGTATTCAAGTTGCAAAATCAACATCCTCACATTTTGAGCTATGCTCTAAATGTGAGTTAATTGGTTTTACTTGAATTTATTGAGCTATACCACTTATTAAAAGACAGTGAGTTAGATTACAGACTCCAACTGTTATTACAACTAAAAAGTAAAGGAAATAAGAGAAGTAAGGGTCTTGGGCCCTTACCAATTTTTCTTAGACTAAAAATAGTCTAAAGATTTTTGAATGGTCAAAGGACCAAAAGAAAGAGTTTTATAGGCTATTGAGCCTACAAAAGAGAAGTGTATATTTTTGATCACTATAAGAGTAATCAAAAGCATATAAAAAAGGAAGATAGATATTTAATAATGAAGAATTCAATACATAAGAAGAGTTATGCAATTACTAGGACAAGGTGATGGACTAAGAGAAAAGAATAAATGAAAATAGAAACAAGCATACACATGCAAAAAGGTTATTTTTGGATTTTATGGAAAGTGTTGACTTGTTTATTTAATGAAATTGAGGGTGTGAGTGGTCCCCCATTTGAGTTTTTGTTTTGGAAAATGGGTGTTAATGGGTGAGCAAAGTTGCTACCCTTGTTTATTCCCCACATATCCCAATAATAAACATGTCAACTACTTGAATAAAAACAAAATTCTGTCAACCATTTGTCTTTTTAGGCAAAAGTGCCATGCCAATAGTGTTTGAAAAACACTTGTCGGGAAAAATTTTGGCATGGTTTCCTCTGTAATACCATGTTTCCAGTGTATGCAAACATCAACTTTTCAGTTGAGTTTGTAAGTGGTGGTAACAGGTACCCCACAGGAGCATTTATTCAGAGGGATGCATAATTCAGTACATGCAAACAACAAAACAACATATGAAAATAGTCCATTCACACCAGTATCATGCAAAACTTTGCCAATAAATCATGCTTCAAAAACATAGATTCGGCAACATCATCAACATGCATATCCAACAACATTATCAAATATCCAGTAAACAAAATAACACAGTGGTTGCAGGGGAAAATAAACCACTGTGTTTTCCCATTTTCATATCCTCAAAGATTAAACAAGCAACACGGTATATGCAAGCACTAACAATAGCAACACAAAATCACAAAGATGAGACAAAAACAGATTTTTATGGGTTTTGAAGCCCAAAGTTTTCAAAATTGAAGCATCCCCTACACCACAAAAAGCTTAAAACATCAACAATGGTGGTTCGAACTCAAGCAAGAAAAAGCCCTAGTTCGGACTACTCTGTTAAAGCCTATTCCGACCACACCCAACTCATTCCGACCACTTTCCGACCACGCTCAACACGAAAACAGTCCTCATTCCCCTCCCCATGACCGATTTCGCAAAAACGAAGGAAAACCAAAACTGGAATCGCGAAAATGAGAGTGCGAAATCGAAAACAGGACACTTACCCGACACTCTCAGTAGGATTAGACGAATAAGACGCCATTTTGAAAGCTTTGGACGGAGTCGAACGAGGTCAATCACTGGCTCGAGCTCTGGTTTCGTGAGGAAGATGAAGTTCGCGAAAGGGGGTTTGGAAAATATCGAAGTGTGGGAGAGTGAAAGTGAGGGAAAAGAGGGGGAAAATGGAATATATAGGGTTTGGGATAGGGGAGCAATTCGGTCTTATGGGAGACCGAATCATCAATTCGGTCTAGACCGAATTGATGTGGTCTCCAAGTGCTTGTGAGAGATTCGGTCTCTTAGGCCAATTCGGTCTAGACCGAATTGGCATGGAGACCGAATTGAGAGAAAACAAGCAAATACTTACTGCAATGCATTTTTTGAAGTCAATTCGGTCTAGACCGAATTGGGCTAGAGACCGAATTACAGCAAGAAGACCGAATTTGGGTACTTAGGAAAAAGAATGGGAGATGCTCTCTTGTGAGGCAATACGGTCTATATGGGCAATTCGGTCTAAACTGAATTGCCTTATAGATCGAATTGCTCACTTGCAAGAATAAAACTAAGGAATCAAAATGACTTTTGTAAGCCAATTCGGTCTATTCAAGGTCAATTCGGTGTAAACCGAATTGATATAGACCGAATTACTTACTTGGCCCAACTTACACCAGGATGGAGCATGCGTCTTGGGTAGTCAATTCGGTCTCCTAGGCCAATTCGATCTAGACCGAATTGGCTTGGAGATCGAATTGGTTAAAATTCCCAAGGCACACCTCCAATGCGATCTGTTTCAAACAATTCGATGTAGACCGAATTGATCTGAGATACAAAGAAGATCGCATTCAACACTTAGATAATTTTTTTTTACCATTTTCTGAAATTATGGATTTTCTTAAAAATTAGCATACTGAAAACACCTATTTAAACAGAAATATTACTCTATTATAAATTGCTTGCATAAATTAGGCTGGATTAACACCCTCATTTTACGGATTTATTCCGGATTTTAAATTTCTCTAAATTCCGAAATTACTTTCCAATAGATGTAGTATTAATCCAACCGGGAACCTGGTTTTTGGAGCTTTATCTTTCTTTTTGTTGGTTCCATGAATCCCTGCAAGACAGACATAAGAAAATTATTAAATTTTCTCCAAATATCAACATCCTCACATTTAGAGTCTTAGTACTCTAAATGTTTAGTTGATTTTTGGATACTTGTCGTTCGAGACGAATAAATATGTAATAAATAATTATATAGGTCTATATATATTTATTGAGCATAGGCCGGCTCTGATGTCATTTGGACTTCTTTTTCGGGGTCGAACTGTCCTAGATACTCCTTCAGTCTCTGTCCGTTCACCACCAGCTCTCCTTTGTCAGTTCGAATCCTGACAGCTCCACTTTCAAACACGTGCACCACTTCGTATGGCCCTTCCCATCTGGATTTAAGCTTTCCGGGGAACAGCTTCAACCTAGAATTGAATAACAAGACATTTTGGCCAACATAGAAGTGTTTAGATTTTATACGACGATCGTGTAACTTCTGGGTTTGCTCTTTGTAAATCCTCGAGCTTTCATAAGCTTGCGCACGTATTACCTCAATTTCATTAAGGTCAAACTTGCGTTTACTCTGAGCAACTCGTGGGTCAAAATTAAGCGTTTTTACGGCCCAGTAAGCCTTGTGCTCTAGTTCTACCGGCAGATGACAGGCTTTTCCAAAGACAAGCCTGTATGGGGACATCCCAATGGGAGTCTTGAATGCAGTGCGGTATGCCCATAGAGCGTCATTGAGTTTACGCGACCAGTCTTTGCGGGTTATCCCCACAGTGGCCTCGAGTATGTGTTTGATTTCACGGTTAGATACCTCGACTTGGCCACTGGTTTGGGGATGATAAGGCGTGCCGATCTTGTGGAGAATCCCACTTCTGCTCATGAGATTTGCAAAAGCTTTGTTGACAAAGTGGGTTCCTCCATCAGATATGATTACCCTAGGTACACCAAATCTATTGAAAATGTTATTTTTAAAAAATTTGATGACTAGGTGACCATCGTTGGTTGGCAGCGCAACTGCCTCGACCCACTTGGACACGTAATCGACAGCTACCAAGATGTAGTGATTCCCATCAGATGTCGGGAATGGTCCCATGAAGTCAATACCCCATACATCGAAAATCTCAAGGATGAGAATTCCTTTTTGAGACATTTCATCCCTCTTGGAGATATTCCCTAATCTTTGGCATCTGTCGCAAGCTTTAACAAACGCCTTGCAATCCTCGTAAATGGTAGGCCAATAGAAACCACACTCGAGCACCTTGTGAGCTGTTCGAGTGGGGCCGTGGTGACCTCCATATTCCGATTCATGACATTTTTTAGCGATTTGATAAGCCTCGTGCTCAGTTACACATCGTCTAATAATAGAATCTGCACAATGCTTAAAGAGATAAGGGTCTTCCCAGAAGTAGTCAACTACATCTTGGTTGAACCTTGCTTTCTGTTTCTTGTTCTGGAATGGTGGGGTTATTCCACATGCTAAAAAGTTAGCAATGTCGGAAAACCATGGACAAGCTTGATCATGAAGGTGCAAGGCAAACAGTTGCTCATCCGGAAAATTTTCATTGACGGCTATCTCTTTTTTATCATTTTCTATTCGAGACAAGTGGTCAGCAGCACCATTGTCTCTTCCTTTTCTATCTTTTATTATGATGTCAAATTCCTGCAACAAAAGTACCCACCTGATTAATCGAGGTTTGGCATCTTGTTTGCTGAACAAGTATCTCAGTGCAGAGTGATCGGTGTATACTATGGTTTTCGTACCAATGAGGTATTGTCTGAATTTATCAAACGCGAAAACCACAACATACATCTCTTTCTCCGTGGTGGTGTAATTGACTTGGGCTTCAGTCAGGGCATGGCTGGCGTAATGAATCACGCAGTGCCTTCCTTCCTTATGTTGCCCAAGAACTGCACCCACGGCGAGATCACTTGCATCGCACATTACCTCGAAAGGCATTGACCAATCGGGTGGTTGCACTATTGGAGCAGAAATCAACATCTTCTTGAGCGTGTCAAAGGCTCGAACACACGCTTCATTTATTACGAAAGAATTTTCTTTACAAAGCAAATTAGTGAGCGGCTTGGCAATTTTAGAGAAGTCTTTAATGAATCTCCGGTAAAAACCGGCATGCCCTAAGAAACTCCTAACTGCTTTTATTGAGTTTGGTAACGGAAGGTTGGATATGACTGAGACTTTGGCCCTATCGACTTCGATACCTGCGCGCGAGATGCGGTGACCCAACACTATTCCTTCGGTGACCATGAAATGGCACTTCACCCAGTTCAAAACTAGGTTAGTGTCCTCGCATCTTTTTAAAATTTTTGCAAGATTTGTCAGACATTCATCAAAAGTATCTCCATACACAGAGAAGTCATCCATGAAAACTTCAATGCATTTTTCGATAAATTCTGAGAAGATAGACAACATGCATCGCTGAAAAGTGGCAGGCGCATTGCAAAGTCCAAAAGGCATGCGCCTGTACGCAAAAGTTCCATACGGGCACGTGAAAGTGGTCTTATCATGATCTTCACTAGCTATTACAATCTGATTGTAACCAGAGTACCCATCCAAAAAGCAGTAATACTCCCTCCGGGCCAACCTCTCCAGCATCTGATCAATGAATGGCAAGGGAAAATGATCCTTCCGCGTAGCGGTGTTAAGCTTCCGGTAGTCGATGCAGACTCTCCAACCGGTTACTGGACGTGTCGCCACTTCTTCTCCTTGCTCATTAGTCGTTATGCACATCCCCCCACATTAGGTACTACCTGCACTGGGCTAACCCATTTGCTGTCAGATATAGGATAGATGATACCAGCATCTAAGAGCTTGATAACTTCTTTCCTTACCACTTCTTGCATGTGGGGGTTCAGACGCCTTTGTGGTTGCCTAGAGGGCTTGTACTCATCTTCCATTAAAATTCTGTGCATGCAAACAGAGGGGCTTATTCCTTTTACATCAGAAATGGTCCATCCAATTGCATGTACTTATTTCTTTAGAATGTCTATCAGAGCTTTTTCTTTTTCTTGTGTCAGCTTGGCTGACACAATTACCGGTAATTTTTTATGTTCAGCGAGAAAACGTACTTAAGATGATCCGGAAGTATTTTAAGTTCAAGCTCTGGCGGACATTCAACGGAAGGCAGTAATTTGCGAGAAATGGTTGGGGGTGAAAGATCAGATTTACCTTCAGGACCCTGTGTCAGTACGGGGTCCACTTCCTCTTCCATGGTGCTCTCTTCCTCCTCCGGAGTGAATTCAACACCGTCGAACTCTTCAAGATCCCCAGTGATAGGGTCTTCGAAGTGAACAGCGTTGCAGCTTCTTTGTTGCTCAGCACCTCCAGGCGTCAGTACCTGTTTTGAAACTTTGTCCGTCACCACAGTCATAGAGTCTATGCTCTCATCCTCACACCTACTTTCTATTACATCAAACATGGAACAAGATCCCTCATTCGGGAATTTCTGCAGCTCCTCCATGTCAAAAGAGACTTCTCTGTTGTCGACCCTCAGTGTGACTCTTCCAGATGTGGCATCAATCAGTGCACCGCCAGTGGCCCGAAACGGGCGTCCCAGGATAAGCGGCATTTCAGAGTCCTCTTCAATGTCAAGGATGATGAAGTCAACCGGGAAAAGAACTTGGCCGGTTTTGACTACCACATCCTTGAGGATTCCTACGGGCTTAGTGATTGATCTGTCTTCCAGTTGCAGTTTCATCTTGACCGGTTCAATCTCTCCGAGCCTTAGGCGAATTGCCATGGCTAGAGGCATCACGTTGATGCTGGATCCCAGATCACATAACCGCATGCTCACTTTGGCCTTTCCAATCTGTACTGGTAGCGTGCAACATCCAGGGTCCTCTTTCTTTTCGGGCAGTTTCCTCTGAACTATGGCACTGCATGTGCTGTTGAGAATGATCACCTCCTCCTGCTCTACCTGCCTTTTCCCTGAAATCAATTCTTTCAAGAACTTAGCATAGGTGGGCATTTCTGAAATCATTTCCACGAGAGGAATGGTTATCTCTACAGACTTTAATCGTTCCAGAAATTTCTTGAATTTAAGGTCATGTTCCTTATTTTTAAGACGTACAGGGTATGGCACCCTTGGCATGTACTTATTATTATCAATTTTTGGTGGTAAAGAGAAGGAAGTTGTACCTTCACCCATACCCTTTTCAGCTTCATTTGCAGCTTCAGCCTGCGTGTTTGCTGTATCTGATTTATCCTTTACCAGCTCAACACCTTCATCTCCTTCAACCTTTTCCTTTTCCTTTTCCACCTCCAATGAAACCTTTACTTTCATACCTTTCTTCTTTGCAGATCCAACATTTCCCTTCAGAGTCTTGCCTCCCCACAATGTGATTGCCTTGCATTGCGGGTTGGCTTCAGTGCTGCTCGGCAGTGTTCCTTTTCCTCTGTTCTGCAATTCCTTAGCCAACTGGGTGACCTGCGTCTCCACATTTTTGATTGATGACTGCAACTGCTGGTTTATCTCCCTTTGATTGGAAATAAACTCAGTCATCAAATTCTCCAGGCGAGATGGTGGCTTTTAGTTGTATTGCTGATTCTTATCAGGTTGGGCTTGGAAGTTTTGGAAATTCTGGCCTTTGTTTTGGTTGGGCCTCTGTTGGATATGGGGTTGAAAGTTCTGATTCTGATTCTGGAAGTTCTGCACTCTCTGTTGAACGAATCCTTAGATCTGAGGTCTGAAGTTCTGCTGAGGGTTTTGGTTTGCAAACTGGTTAGGCTGATTTGGCTGTGTCAACAAATGCGCATTGAGTGCATTGTTGTTGGAATAGGAGAGGTTGGAGTGGCGGTTTTGGTAGTTCCCTGCGTAATTGCAGCTTTCGGTAGCTAGTTGTTGGCATATGTCAGTTGGATGTGGTCCCTGACACAGGCCACAGATTGCTCCCGATTGCTGTGCTTGTACTTGGCTAGATGAGGCTCCTGCCTGAGGAGTACCTGCTCCCTTTCCTTTCTCCATCTGTTTTTCCTTCACTCACAGCAAAAACTTTTCTAGGGGGGTCCACCTTCTTGTCACTGCTGTTCAATACAGATCTATTGACAGACATTGTCTCAATCTTTTCCCAGGCTTGATCCATGGGCAAATGGAGTAAATGTCTTCCGCCTGCAGCGTCCAACATCATTCTCCATGGATGGGTGAGCCCTCCATAGAATTTCCTCATTTGCTCCCATGGTTGATATCCGTGTTGGGGGCATCGCCTCAAGAGGCTGGAGAACCTCTCCTTTGCATCATACAATGACTCGTCCGGCTTCATCTTGAACTCTCCAATTTTCTCTCGTCCCTCGTCTATCTTAGATTCAGGAAAGTACTTCAACAGAAAGCTCCTCACCAAATCTGCCCAGGTGCTCCTCTGATTTATGGGCAATGATTTATACCAATCCCTGGCACCACTAAACAAAGAAAAGGGAAACAACATTAGTCTTATAGCATCAGGTGAGACTCCCTGATTTTTGATTGTATCGCAGAGCTCCAGGAAGGTTTGGAGATGATCATGGGGATCCTCATGATTTGCACCGCAAAATTGGTTGTTTTGCACCAAGTTGATGAGTGCCGGTTTGAGCTCAAAATTGCGTGCAGGAAATTGTGCTCTCCCAGGCCTATCCAGATAGGGCTCCACGATGGGCTGCATAAAATCAGCTGTTGCTTGCTGCTATTGATTTCCTTGCTCTGCTTGGTTTTGATACTGTTGGTGGTAGTTGGGATTCTGTTGGAAAATATTATCGGGATCATGAGGGTTGTTTTGGAACTGGTCCTGATTGAAGGCTTGATTCTGGTATTGCTGGTTTGGTATATTTTGGTTTTGTTGGTTATATTGGTTAGGGGGTGGTGGTTGTTGGTGGAATTGCTGGTACTGTTGCTGATTTGGATTAGGTAGATTTTCCTCCTCGTTGGCACGATTTAGGTGTTCTACCATACCCCCATCAGCTCCATTACCAGGGTTATTGGGTGGTTGGTCTATTGGTAAGATCGGGGGAATGTCCTGGTTTTCTGCCATATCAGATATTTCACTGCTTGTGGTTTCGGGTGAGGTACGAGTCCGGGCTTCCTGCTTTTTCCTTCATCTGGCTTACGCCCTCAGTTGGCGAGCGGTCCTTTCTATTTCTAGATCGAACGGTAGCTCAGGCAACGTGTCCTTTCTCCTTTGCATAAGCAGTTTGTATCAAGATTTGACAGCACCTGCACAACAGGTTAGTAATCGTTCAAGAATATATACAAAAACCCTCTATGAGTAAATCAGGAGTGTAGTTCTCTTAATAAACGGCGCTGCATCCACCCCGGCAACGGCGCCATGAAACTTTTGACAATTTCCTACACGAGTATTTTCTAAAATATCCCAAGTTTGAATTTATTAAATGAAAAGAGTTATGATTCGTGGGAAAGGGGTTTAAGGATATATTTCACTTTTTATTACTCATGTGGGAAACTTTGATTTCAAACGGCGCTGTAGTACTCCCCGGCATGAGACTTTTGACAATTTCCTGCCATGAAAATCCTTGCCATGAAACTTTTGACAAGTTCCCACTATATGAGTATTTTCTTAAAATAATAATCCCGGTTTTCAATTTTTATTTAATGAAACCAATTTATGAAGATGGAGTTGGGATTAGGGATATACTTATAGGTTGTCACGTTTTTATTACTTGTGTTAAGAAACTGTGCCCCCGAAAGCGCACGGTGTCAAAAATTGCAGTAATTTATAGTAAGACCGGATCGTTCACTGGAGGATGTGCGATAGAAGCAGGGCCCACGTCGTTTACTAAGATTTTCCACTCGGTTACTCGATTCAAGTTTTGCAATGGTTTCTAACAACTACTTGACAATAAATTAAACTAGATTATGAAAGCAGTAAAATTATTCTACAAAGCATGGTAAATTTAGTCTAAAAAGCGATTAAATCTATTCTAAGAAAGCAATAAGAATTATGCTAAGAAAGCAGATAAAATTATTCTACGAAAGCAGATTAAAAATATGACAGAAGGGACAGGGAGAAAATAATAAAGATTGGACAAGATTTAGATGAAACACAATTAAACTTCCATTTTAATACACAAATCTTTGTTTGGGATAATCCATCAGTTAGCTAACTCTCATGCTTTCTAGACTATGTTCCCTTTAGCAGACAGGTACTTACAGTCAGAATTTACATACTCTTAAGACCTCAACTTCTAAGATACCACATATTAATAACTGCCCCTGCCGAGGTATGTTATTCCTCCATGGTGGATAAGCAACACCTAACACATCATTAGTTGACATGCCAAGTACTCCTATCATCCCCCTTGTCACACCCAAAGTCCAAATCTAATCCCGAACTAATCCATAACTCTTAAACCTTACAACCGGCGGCCAACCTCTAATTCTTCC
Organism: Hygrophila difformis; assembly: GCA_030278955.1. NCBI lineage: Eukaryota > Viridiplantae > Streptophyta > Magnoliopsida > Lamiales > Acanthaceae > Hygrophila > Hygrophila difformis. Next base: position 23,149,240 of record JAOANR010000003.1, read on the forward strand.
GAGTGACCTCTACGAAAGCATTTTAAAGAAAGCGATAAAGAAAGCAGTAAAGAAAGCATTTAAAACCTATCACTCGGAAGTCTTGAAAGATCATCACATTCCGTTAGTATAAAAGAGCCCCCGGTCTTGGTGACCAGGTGCAGATTTAGAACTTCCCAAATATCAGTAAGCCACAGGGCTTATGACATCCGGTTAGTTACGAGATACATACATGAGTGGAACAGACCTATGAAGATCTATTCCGAATGTACTCACTCGAGACTCAATTTTAGGCTTTGGCGGGAGAAGATAGTAGTTGAAAGAATACTCAACCCTACCTTAGAAATTAACCAAGGCCTATATGTTATTCCTCTAATATTATTTATCACATCTTATCCGAATCCAAGCGGACACTGATTCGATGCAACACTTAATAAAAGATTTCCAACACACAGCAATTTATAGAAACAAATAGATGTTTGAAAATCATTCCCTAAACAGGTACTAAACTCTCAATTAAAACACAGATCCTTTCAGTCTAGGTGAGACCTAATCGCTGACTCTGCTTCTAAGTTTCTCAAAATTAACCCCCAGTAGAATATGAGTTAGTCATAACTGTCGACTTATCCCTTACTTAGATCCGGATTTTATAAAGGAATTTTTATTGGAAATTTATTGTGCAGCATCTGATTTAAATCAAGACTTCTATGTCCAAGGAGAAGGATCTCCAAAATATTAAAGACCACAATATCTACATAGTAATATCATGCATACATGTATATGAGGAGTAAAATAAAATACCCCAAAATATATGGTGGGGTTAGATAGAACTTGGTACACAAAGATGGATTAGCCCGAGACAAGAAGAATTTGGCTAAAAAGAGTGCCAGAAATAATTGGGGTTATCCGGACTGCAAACATCTGCTATCCGGTTCCCAAGTATTCCAGATGGAATGATTGTTAGACAGTAGGGATCCCTTAATGATAGTGATCGCTATCATCGAGAGTCCTACTGTCTATGAGTGAGGAAAAACCTACACGTTTTCTTACTACAGTAATGCTATAACAGTGTTGATCGACACTATCTAACAGTACTGTAACTCGAAATTCGGGTTTGAAATTAAGATAAAGAAAAGGAAACTGTATCCGGATAGGAGTCAGCTGAGCAGCTATTATAATCCCGGATGGACGAACCGCCAAGGCTTCCACCGACCACTATCCGGACCATGCAAAATAACAACTAATAATTAATATTCAGACTACGAGCTAGTTTATCCGTGTGGGAATACCCGCCAACATTAGTCTGATATATTCCTTACTAGCTATTTCACACAACACGATAAAAAGAAAAGATGAAATTAAAAGAATATTTTTGTTACTGTGTGAGTGTTAATCACATAATAATTTAGACACTAATGCATTGAGGTGTGTAATGGATAAAGTGGATGTAATGGGCCTAAGCCCAATACACCTATGCAGCTTACACAACTCAGGAAGATAAAATATTTTTGAGGTTTTAAAATAGAAGGAAGAAAGCAATTCGATTTATTGGGCAAAATGCAAATTAGACCGAATTGAGAATGCATGAGGTATGAAATAATACCGTACCCAGTTAGTCCTTGTAAAGTCATGAAGCATCCTCTAATTCGAATTGTCAAAGCAATTCGGTCTAAACTGAATTGGACAATTCGAATTGATGAAGTCATTCCTTCACTCAAATTTGGCTAAGGCATTTACCCCAAAATGAGGGTAATTCGAATTGCCAATTGAATTCGGTTTAGACCGAATTGGCAGTTCGAATTGGTAAGAGACATAAAATAAACTAAGGCATGAAGGGATGGAATGCATACAATATGGTGTACAAGGTCAATTCGATCTATGGGAGCAATTCGGTCTAAACCGAATTCGCACAGACCGAATTGCTTGTGCACCATATGAGAAGAATTTTTGCTATGTAATTCGGTCTCATGGGCAATTCGGTTTAGACCGAATTACCTAGACCGAATTGCATATAGATTTCAGATAAGGCATTCAACAAATATTTTTGCCAAGCAATTCCATCCTCATGGGCAATTCGGTTTAGACCGAATTGCATATAGACCGAATTGCCTCAAATCGAATTGCATGTCTTTTCTCACATACAAGATATTTTGAGCTCACAAGTACAGGTTCGGTTTACACCGTGTGGTTCATGATGGATAAGATTTACCAAATACTTTATCTCACATCAGTGTCACCTCACAGCCACACTAATGAGTGTTTTAAGGAAAATAGGCATAATAGGTTACGTGTCTAGCAGGTATTGGCATGAAATAAACCTTAATTCTACAAACAAGCAATCAAAGGTTAAAGAACCTAACATATTAAGAAAATAAGAACAGCATGCATGGAGGCAAGAACACCTACATTATCTAAGACAACAATAAACTAATAAAAGAGACGAAGGACAGCAGCAAAAAAATATTGAAAATAAATTCTAACAACCCTAAAATTATCTAAAACCTAAGAACACTCATTTGAAGCACTAAGGTATAAGAACAAGCCAAAAACCCACTACACATGCATTTATTGAGAATGTAAGTCAACTAAGACATAATAAATGTAACCTAGTTGAAACAAACAAACATTCTAACATTTATTGCTAAGGAAAGCATTAAATAAGTGCCAAACACTTGAAATAAAAACCCATTTCTGGATTTCTTCTTGTACTGATACTTGAAAGCAAATAAATAACCCTAAAACCATCATTAGCTTGAAGGTAGGGTTCATTCTAACTACAAAGCATTTAAAGTTTATGGTAATGACTACACTAAAGGTAGTAACAAGCTTCTATAAAAATAAACTAAGATCAAAAGCATTAAAACTACACTACAAGCATAAAAAAAATAAACTAACTAACTAAACTACCTACCTAACCCTTAAGGGGTGGAGAACCTTCTGCTCCTTCTTTTTGTCTCCCAGCCAATGTCAAACTGTGTAAGTGTTCGGATTTTTTTTTTTTTTTTTGTGTTGAGAAAGGTCAGCTTTTATACTTCTTCTCAGAACCCTAGGCCCATCAGGGCCCATCCACAGTGCCATGCATTTCTCACGTGCTCAAAGCTGCAATTTTGAATGTGATTCGGTCTCCTCAAGCAGTTCGGTTTAGACCGAATTGGTGAAATGAGGTCTTTTTTCTTGATCTTGAGCATGGAATGTGGTGATTCGGTCTATGGGTAGACCGAATTGGCCTTGTCGAACTGATGATGGCTCCTGCTTGGCTTCCTTGTTTTGAGGCAATTCGATCTATGCAATCAATTCGGTCTAGACCGAATTGCATATATCGAACTCCTTCTTTTCTTTTCTGCTCAGGGTCTTCTTCTTTTCAAAGTGCATTTCGGTCTAGGGGTCAATTCGGTTTAGACCGAATTGCCACAAACCGAATTGGTTGCTTTTCTCTTCTTCAACACTTCTCTTTTTCTTCTTCTTTTCTTCAGCAGTTCGGTCTAATAAGCAATTCGGTTTAGGTCGAATTGCATATAGACCGAATTGATCTTCAACACTTAACCAAAATTTCAGTTTGTGGGATTTTCATTCTTTTTCCCATCTTTTTGATTTTTGTGGGCTATTTTATTCTTTTGCCCATCTTCTCATTCCTTTTTCTTTTCTTTTTCCTTTTTTCATGTTTTTTGGATTTTTCTAACACAAATGCAATTAAAATTGCATATTTTTGTGTCTTTCATTACCAGCTTATTTTTCTTACAAACTTGCATTAATCTGTCGAATTCAACTGCTTTCTTATTGAAATAAGATGGGAATACGGTCAAAATGTCCATCTCAGACACGGAAATGGATTGGAAATAATGGACAATTTTGGCCATTATCAGTGACCAATGCACAGGCTCCTGACTTACCATCTCGATCAAGAAGGATAACAAGAAGACCTGCTAAGTTCAATAGTTATGTATGCTCTTCAATGCCTGATCATGAGTTTTTGCCAATGAATTTTGGTCAAGCACAAGGAATTCCACATTGGGAAACAACAGTAGAAGCTGAACTCAGGGCATTGGAGCTTAATGATATATGGGAATTGGTGAAAATTCCATCTGGTAAAAGGCCCTTTGGTTGTAAATGGGTGTTTAGGATTAAACATAATCCTAGTAGCACTTTTAATAAGGCACGTCTTGTTGCCAAAGGTTTTCATCAGAGATTAGGAGAAAACTACCAAGATTCATTTGCACCTTTTGCCAAGACAAAAAGTGCCAGTTTGCTATTTGCTATTGCTGCTTCATTTCATTGGTCATTATTCCAGCTTGATATCAATAATGCCTTTCTACACGGTGATTTAGATGAAGAGATTTACATCCGCCTCCTGGACTGCCATCATCTCCAGGAATGGCTTGTAAGTTGAAAAAGTCACTCTATGGGCTTAAACAAGCTCCTAGACAGTGGTATATAGCCCTTGCTACTTTCTTGGTTCAGTCTGGATTCTCTTCTCTTTATAGTGACCCTTGTGTCTTTACTAAGTTCACCTCATATGGAATAACCATTTTGGTGGTTTATATAGATGACATCTTATTAACAGTGAATGATGAACATGAACTTACTGAGGTTAAGACTGGGCTATACAAGAAGTTGTAACCAGACTGAGGTCAAGGGCTACACATGAACTTATTTCCTCGGATTAGAGATCTCATCCACTGATAAGGGCTACTCTATTACTCAAGTAAAATATGCATAAGATCTTCTTATTGAAGTCAATGCGCCATACAATACCAAAATTCATTCACCATGTCTGCCCAGCAACACACTCATTCCTGAAGGTCCATTATTTGAGAATCCATATCTATAAAGAAAAATGGTGGGTAAATTGCTTTACCTTGGCTTCTCAAGACCAGATATATGTTATAGTGTGCAACAACTTAGTCAGTTTATGCATGCTCCCACCACTAAGCACTGGTCTGTTGTGATTCATGTTTACATTATCTACAAAACTTTTTACATATTGGTCATTTTTTATCCTTTTGGGCTTCCAATTGCATTAAAGAATATTGTGACTCCGATTGGGGAAGTTGTCCTGTTACAAGAAAATCTCTTACAAGTTATTGTGTGTTTCTTGGAGACTGTCTGATTGCTTGGAAAACGAAGAAACAAGACATAGTATCTAAAAGCACTACTGAAGCAGAGTTCAGAAGTCAGGGGTCTCTTGCTCAAGAAAGCTGTGCGTTGGCTCTTTCTTCAAAGAATTGAGACTGCCTCTTCCTGTTCCCTTCCCAATCTACTGTGGTAATATATCTATCATTTAGTTGGTCAGGAATCCAGTTCACCACAAGCGCAGCAAGCATATCGATATTGGCTGCAAGTTTGTAAGGTATTACTATCAACATCTTATAGATCCCCTTCATGTGTCTTCTTCAAACAATTGGAGGATATGTTCACGAAAGGCTTGTCTCCTAAGTTGTTCTAGTTAAATTGCTCCAAGCTGAAGCTTTGGCAAGCTCCGGCTTGCAGGGGTGGGAATGCTAGAATACAGAAACCAGAGCTATTGAACACGTCTGCGTGTTTGAAGAAACAAGGCATAGGCTAAGTTCTGTTGTTAGTCTGTCAGGGCTGTATTGTCATTTCCTTTTTAGTTGCTATTAGTGAATAATGGAAAGCGCAACAACGGTTTCTTCTCAATTGTATTTAAACACTTTCACCCTTGTGTAACCCGCCAATTCCCCAATCAATAACATCCTCCGTTTACCAATTCTATGTGTTTGCTCCTCTGCTATCGCTCTAAACAGCTAGCTAATTTCCAATCGAGTTTACCAATATCAGGAGACACCATTGCATGCCCATTGCCCAAGCTCCAGTAGATAGATCGCTCTTTGAGTTGATAACAAACATGTTTGATACTCTTCCTGTTGAGGTCACGATGCAAAATCATGAGACATTTTTTTTTTTTTGGGTAAGCAAATCATGAGACATTTACGTGCAAATCACTTGAATAATAATAATATCAAGTAATGGTAGATGTACGGAAAAAATACCAAAATGGTGCCATAACTTTGCCCATTTTCTAATTTGATGCCATAAGTTTGGAGTTTTCTAATTTGGTGCTATAACTTTGTTAATGTTCTCTAAAATGGTCCCATCAGGCCTTAATCACTCATATTTACTGACGTGGTACGAGATTACTGTAAATAATTAATTTAATTGTACTATTTAAGTGTCATTAAGGCATTGATTGAGTTTAATCTACACATGTGCATACTTTCTAGCCCATTTGGTGCGTACTTGCAGAGTGTGAAGGACACCTTTATATTAGAAATAGGGTCAGAAAGTGTCCACATCTGTATGTCAAACTCAGTCAATGCCTGCATGACACCTACATGGTACAATTAAATTAATTATCTACACTAATCTTGTACCACATCAGTAAATATGAGTGATTAAGGCCGGATGGGACCATGTTAGAGAATATTAGCAAAGTTAAGGCACCAAATTAGAAAACTCAAAACTCAAATTAGAAAACTCAAAACTTATGGCACCAAATTGGAAAGTGGGCAAAGTTATGACACTTTTTTGGCATTTTCCCGGTAGATGTACCTAGATTAGTAAGTACTACTATATATATTGCTATGAGCGAAAATAATAACACTAATAAAAATGATTAGGTCATGAACTTACAATCACAAACATATGAATAGATAATACAATCACTAACATATGAATATATAAATCTATATATGTGTATACATCAAAAATAGTATAAGATATAAGAACCGTAAATATATTTTAAATTATTTATCCTATATAGCTAAGCATCAAACGTTCCCTTTCCAAAAATTAATTATTCTTTCCGTCCTACTAAATGTGTCCCAAAACTTTTGAGCACAGTATTTTATATGAGAATGATTAGTATTTAATGTAGGGGTAGATTAGTGTTTAAAATGGGGGTAAATTATGAATTGATGTAATGTGATTGTAATGAATTTGAATTTTTAATTGATTTAATTATGTGCCATGTGATAGTTTTTTTTAGGGAACTGAAATTTATATCATTGGTCTATAAAGAGTCAACCCAACAAGGTTCAATTACACCTACACAGTACAAAATCTAAGACACAATGGCACGCAGGCCATTACCATTACCAGACTTCAAAATTAAGAATTCACCAACGACATGAGAACATTGTAAATATTCCCAAGAAACCGGACCGGTCCACAAAGAAACAAGCCAAATTCCATGGACCGAAATCCTCCAACACTGAGGCTAACCCGCACGACAGCATCAAACAAAATGAGACAGTGAATCCAGATCTGCGGCAGCATCAAACAGCAATCAGCAATCTTTTACGAAAACCTTTCTTCTATCCCAATTTGCAATAGAGATCTCAAATGACACATCAAGGTGACACTCCCAGTATCTTACTTCATAGTCACATCCCCGCTGCTTATAATAATCACATCCAATGCATCGAAACTATGGGGCAAAGAAAAGATTAAAACCAGGGACATGCTAGAGGTAGAAATTTGGGTAAGATGGTTAAGGGGGAATGAGGAATGAAAGGAGTTACTGGATCAATCATCCTGAGAAGACAGACGTGCTACAAATATGAGAAACTAAGCAAAAGAGTTGGTCCAAGATAAACAACAGGAGCAGATAACCATGACCAGAAGCTATAACAACACTCAACCCCATCAATCCAAAAGATGTCAAAAAATGAAACCACCAGCTAAGGGCCAAACCTTCCATGACTTCTTATTACATATCTATAGGCCCGCATGATTCTAATTCATTTTTCTACATTACCCTTTTTTTTTCTTTTTATTTATTTATTTATTTATTTATTTTTTTACTATTTCTTTTTTTTTCTTTTTTTTTTCGGGGGTTTCCCAAATACCAAAAACAAGAGCGAAGAAGTCATAATAACACCATTTCATTCTGCTTTCCGATCATAATGACCAAAATAATAGCCATCCGTCCTCAAACCAAAAAGCAATGAGACTGAAGCAATAAAGAACTTTCTACTCCCCTAAGGTTCCCACCACCATGGTTTCAATATCGAGGAAATTTTATGTGGAGAGACAGAAACAGCTCCTGAAGAAACTCAGCAGAACATAGAAGCAATGGGACTGACACATGGAGAAGGATAATACTACAAAGCAATTAAGGATAATTTTATGTGCCATGTGATAGTTGTATTTTTGAAATTTTAGTATATTTATTTGTTGATGTGATGTGATGGGAGTGGGTTTAGTGATTAAAATATTTAATTATTTTCTAAAAAGAAAATGTGACAATTGTAATGAGGCGGACAAAAAATTAAAGTGAGACTGAATTAATGGGACGGATTAAGTAATAAAGTACTACTCTGTATATGGGATTGCACTTTTTATTAATAAAAATAAAAACTAAACTAATTTTAAAATAGTAACTGTTATTATTTTAAGTTTTAACATAGTTTTTTTTTATTTTATTTTTGGTAAACTTGATACTTTTGTGTCGGTAAAAGTGTGTAGGAGACCAATCTACATAAATTACAAAAAGTGGTAAATGGGAGGGATATGAGCTGAGTGTGAATCGAACCCCAACCATAAAGTTGGAAGTAAGGGATACATATGAAAAAGAAATTGTGAAATTACGGACGGACATGGATTTTCACACATTTTAGGTAAAGTGTTTTTACTTTTAAGACCCCAATTATGACCAACAACTGGATTGAGGCTTTAGTCGTTTAAATAAAGTCTTCGTTCAAGCATTGTGTATGCAAACAACTGTTTTGGGAGAGGTGACACGAACAGTCCTGTCAAATACGTAAATGATTAGTCTTAAGTGGAATATGGCCTGAGGATACCGGTTATTAAAAAAGAATACCCCAATTATGATAGATATGAATAATTTTAGAGTGAAAGTACATTTATACCTAAAATTTAATATTGTGATAATTGGAATGAGAATTTGAAAAGATTAATGAAAAAAGAATATAATAAAACTAAAACATTACCATAGTAATTAAATAGTACTACTACATACTGTATTTGATTATATCCAATTTTTGACCAAAAAGTACCTGGCGGCCGCTTGTAAATTTCAGACATCTATCTATGTTCATGTAAGTTCCACATGGTAGGCCAATATTGTTTCCCTTCATACTACTTGCATATGGGAATCGCTATGGTGCTACGGCTGCACCTACAATTATCATTTTCGGATACGTAACTATGATTTTCAAATATATTTATAAAACCATTACAGTCCGGATGCATGTACAAAGATTCTTATGATCTGGATACGCAATCATCACTTCTGGATATGTAAGCATCACTTCCAAATACACAACCATCATTCTGTACCTGCAGATGTTTGGAGTACTGCATCGGAACCAGACTGCTTACATATTACTAGTTATTACTACACCATTATTGGTCCGCATAATGAAAATTAAAATGGCATACACTTTATAGGAAATGTCTTCCCGCGCATAAACTTTTTTTTTTAATCAATAAATTTTGTTATTGCATGGCAAAATTGAGAAAGAGGGCCCGGCCGGCTTCGTTCATACTCGGGGTTTTGGCACCACTGCTTATTGTAACCGACTCACAGCTGCAAGTTATTGCACCACTACGAGATACTCCCATCCGCCGCTACCACCGTTTTCCTCACGTACGCTTTCCTCTGCTAATCACATTTTAATTTTCAAATTTTAATATATTTTTTTTTAACTTTGATTACGGATTTCAGTCTGTCTGAACGTCTCGTCACACGAGCAACAACCAATAATTCGGCCGGCGCCATGAAAATCAAGGTGATGTCGTCGACCATGGTGCAGCCGTTAGGGGCGACGCTGTGCGTCTGCTTGTGGATTTCCAGCGTCGATCTCGTGGTTCCTGAGTTCCACACCCCAAGCGTGTACTTCTACCGACCGACCGGCGCAGATTACTTCTTCGACCTAGAGGTGTTGAAGTCGGCACTATATCGCGCGCTGGTGCCTTTCTACCCGGTGGCGGGGAGGCTTAAGAGAGACAAGGACGGCTGAATCGAGATAAACTGCAATGGAGAGGGAGTGTTGTTTGTGGAGGCTAAGGCCATCTCCAACCCATTCCTCTATTTTACAGTTACACAATCTCTATTTTACAGTTAGATTTACAGTTTTCCACTATCCCCCTCCAACCCACAACTCTAAATTTCACTCTACAATAGAAGATTCCATTTTGATTCCCTTTACTATTCATATAATATTTTATTTATCAGTTAATATTAATACATATTTTGAATATATATTATATTTAATTTTTATATTTTAATTATTTAATTAAAAATGATAGTTACTGTTTGTATTTATATTTATGTACATTAATAATTATTTTCATATTAAAATTATTTTCTTAATATTTAATTCAATTTCTTAATAATGAATAAAATTTAAAACTATATTATAAATAAACAATTTTAAAAACAAACAATTTATTAAAACACATTTCCATAATTCATAATACATTAAACATCATAATTCATGCGTTCTTCCGACAAATGATCAATCAAAGCATTACGAAGTGATATATGCATCTTTGTCCTTAATTTTCTTAAAATGGGCAAGACATATCTAGAATTGATCGAGTCCTTCATTCACAATTTCAACATATGGGATCGAAACTTCTCTTGCTTCATCGATGGGTGCCATGGATCGACAAGTGTCTAAAATCGAAAATGAAAGATCGAGCAAACCAAAAAGCAAAGAGTTGGCCAAGTGGCCGTGGGAACACAAGAAAAGGAAGGAGAAATACTTAGATGAAGATGATGGAAGATGTGCCTTGATCATCCAAGGAGTGACTCGATGCGACCCCGACCCTTCTACGCCCGAACCGTACGCCGCCGCGCCTTGAACTTCTAAGATGACCCCGTGAAGCCTCCTCCAAAGCCTCCCGTGTCACGACCCCTTGAAGCTAAGTCCAAAGAACCAATTGAATGCTCTCCTTTCCATGGTGCTCTCGGCCAAGGGCGGTGGAAGTGGTGGTTGGCCGATGGCTTTTGGTGGTGGAAGGAAAGAACAAGGATAACTCTCTTGAGAGAATCTATCTTTCACTCAAGAAAGGGATAAGAGAAGAACACTTCTCAAAATTGGAAGAACACTTCTTCAGAAAGGAAAAATTGATCTCAATCGAAAACTTAGTGTTACAAGTGATGGAGAGGAGCTATTTAAAGACCCATGGGCGTCCATTACACCCCCAATATCATGGGAATGGAAGCCAAACACACCCCTAAGTAACTAGCAAGTAACCCTCTCCTCTCAACTCCTCACAAACATAACCCCCATTAAGACATGAACCTAGGACACACTAAACTAACCTAGTATTAGGATGTCTCCACATATTTGTCTTAGTAGACAATCACAAGTATGGAAGCATAAGTCATATCCTAAACTAGATTGTTTTTAAACATGTCATAAAAACATTGGTGAACATGCCCCAAAACATGTCTTTTCTTCCTTGAAGCCTCTTTCAACCTCTTTGCTTGTCCAAACTTGCTCATCTCTTCCATCTAACTTCTTGATGCCTTCATCAAACTCGGATCCCGCCATGTCATCATGTGCCACATCATCCCGTGCCATGTCATCACATGCCTTGGATGCTTCTTCATGCCCTTAAGCTCCTTTTAAATGGCTTCCAAGTGTGCTTGCATCCTTCTCATTTGCGTTTGATTCGATCGAAAGTATAATCTCTTGTTTGGACAAGTTGATCGGATTTGACATCCTTGTCACACTCTCCCCCTTGAAAAGCTTTGGACCCCAAAGCTTCCTTTGTTTTATTCCTACAAAAGAAACAACAAAAGTAAGAGAGCGAGAAAAATGTATGAAACATATCTCGTAAGCGATAACCTCGATATCGAGTGACACTTCAAACATCTTTACACGTCTATGCTTGCAATATAGTAATAGAAGTATGCATAGAATATAGCATAATACCCTAACATATGAAGATCTTCTAGTAGTAAGAATCATAGGGTATGTAGTAAATACTATTGATCCTAAGAAATTTACTAAGTAAACTTACTTCATCACAACTATTATGATATATAAAAGGACCTATACAATGGTGCTCAAGCAATCTAGCATGCATATCAAAATTCCTCAAGTAAACCTCATAAGGCATAAAATGATCTACAAAATGATTCTTAAGTAATCTAGCGTGTGTATCCAAGTTCTTCAAGTAATGCTCATAAGACATAAAAGGATCTATATAGCAATGTTCAAACAATCTAGCATACCAATCATCAATTCTCAAGCAATGCTCATGCTTCATGCTAGAATGTAAAGAATATGACAAAGGATTCATATAGTGATGTTCAATCATTCTAGCATGCCTATCATCAATTCTCAAATAATCCACATGCTTTATGCTAGAATGTAAAATAGGTAGTAAAGGATTTTCTACCTCAAGCTCATCAACATCAAATCTAAAAGAATAAACCTCAATTGAGCTCTCATCCACAAGATCTTCATGATCTTTCTCAAGTTCTTCTTCAAATGCTTTGGTGTCATCCTCATGATTCTCTTCAAGTGCCTTGGTGTTGTTCTCACTCCTACAAGCAAGGTTAGGTGCAAACATTTCATTGGCAACATATAAAAGTGTTCTAAACCTATCAAAGCTTGCATGTGGTCTACCCAAGTACCACTTAACAAGTACACCAAAGTCCTTAATGTCCATGTACAAGAAATCAACACGATTTAATCCAAAATTATTTACAACACATTGAAAAACAAAGAATTGGCCAAGTGGCCGAATGCACATCAAAAGAAAAGGAAAGGAAAGAATTTCTTGGATGATGATAAGGGAGAATGTGTCTTGATCATCCAAAGAGTGACTCGATGCGACCCCGACCCTTCTACGCCGGAACCGTACGCCGCCCCGCCTTGAACGTCCAAGATGGACCCCGTGAAGCCTCCTCCAAAGCCTCCCGTGTCACGACCCCTTGAAGCTAAGTACAAAGAACCGATTTGCCTTCCTCTCTTTCGGATGTCTCGGCCATAAGTGGTGGTGGATGGTGGTCGGCCGATGACTTTGGAAGAGATTGATGGTGGTTACCTCCTTTTTGGGAGAACTATCTTTCTCTCAAAAAGTAAAAGAAGTAGAATCTCTAACTTCCCTTTTACCCATACCATAGGAAATTAACAACTTTGAACCTTGAAGCTCATCCTCTTTATTATGGCTAACTTCCTTTTCTTTCTCAGATCCGCCCTTAGTAGTCTTCTTGTATCCCTCTTCATCTTCTTTCATCATTTTCTTCAAGTTCACTTGATCATTGTACACTTCCTTCAAAGATAAAGAAGAGATTACAATCTTAATATCATCATGGTAAAAAGTAATAGAATTTAAAAGACCATTATATTGGATAGCCTTGTCGGATTTCCAAGGTCTTCCAAGCAACAAGTGACCTGCACTCATAGGAGCGACATCACACAAAACATCCTCCTTGTAGATTCAAATCTCAATTGGAACTTTAGCTTGTTGATGCACGTTTTGCTCTCCACTTTCATTCATCCATGGAAGCTTATATGGGGTAGGATGTTTGAAGGTGGGTAATGAGAGCTTCCTCACAGCATAGGTAGAAATGACATTGGTGCAATTCCCATTGTCCACTATGACACTTGCATTTCTCCATTGAATCTTGCATCTACAATGAAACAAGTTGTTCCTTTGTTCCTTCGCTCGATCAAGCTCATGGTCCTCCTTTGGAATGATTCCAAGCATCCTCATAGTCACCAAGGATAAGGAGATGCTTCACCATCATCTCCTTCATAGTGTCACACGGCTTTGCCCTTCTCATCCTCCTCTTCACTTGAGCTTGTATCACCTACATTGTCATCATCAACATACTCATAAACACCATCTTCATGCAAAATCAAAGTTTTCTTAGCTGTACAATTAGAAGCATAGTGTCCTTTTTGATGACATTTAAAACAAGTAATATTCTTGAGCTTATCTAAATTGGGTTTAGAAACCTCCCCTTTTGCTTTACATGCTCCTTTTCTTTAGGTGGATCTTCCTTCTTTGATGATGCTTGCCACGGTTTGGATGAGGTTTTGAACTCCTTTTGATAGCCTTGCTTTGGAAATGCCCTTTGCACCTTGCTCTTGTTTTGATGCTCCACTTTGATGGCAAGTGAACCATCTCATCCAAGGAATCAAATCTTTGCAAGGTGACCACTTCAAAGATGTCACGCCTAAGCCCCTTCTTGAAACGAGCTCGGGTCACACTATCCTTCTAATCCCTTTGAGTCCTCATCATCAATAGCTCAATCTCCTTGGCATACTCCTCCACCTATCGGTTGCCTTGGTACAGAGATTGCAATTTGAGCTCTTGATCCTCCAAGTAAAATGGTGCACAAATCTAGCTTCCATGGCTCTAAGAAGTCCTCTCCATATGTCCACGGGTCTAGCTCCCATTCGATCAATGTCCTTCTTGAATTTCTCCCACCAAGTGATAGCATATTCTTTAAACTCTACCACGGCCACTTGAACTTTTTTGAACTCGGAGTAGTTTTGGCAATCAAATAGAACCTTCATCTTGCTTTTCCACTCCCAGAACTCGTAGATCACTTGAACCCTTGAAACTTGGAATTTGGAACTTGATGCTTTTGAGCTCATCATCACGATTTAGCCCTCTCAATCTTTGGCCTACTTCCTCATAATCACCTTCGGACTCACTACCATCAAGTTCATCTTGCCTAGGAGCTCGCCTAGGGTGCCTCGGTTTAAGCCCTTGGTCTCGGCCTCGGTTTTGGCCTTGGTTCCGTGCATGCTCATGGACTCGATCCTTTGGTGGTTGGCTCCCATGTGGTGTTCGGCTTCCACTAGATCGGGTGCCTCTCCTATGCCCTCTTGGATCCTCATGTCCACGGTCCATCCCTAGCTCATCATAGACTCCTTCAAGCTTCCGATCCATCATTCTTTCCAATTGAGCAGTCAAAGTCGCCCCATGCACACGTGCATTGGCCTCCAACTCTTGGAACCGCCTATCCGTGTCTTCCTTTTGTTTTTTCAAAAGTGCTATCACATCCTCCAAAGTAGCCATACCTATACAATTCAAAGACAGGGAAAAACTACAAATATATGTATAGAATGTTAGAAACAAAAAAAAAAAAACAAAAACAAAGTGGATCTCATTCAAGTGATGTAGGTACTTTCAGGGTCACTAGATCACTCCATCAAGTCCCTTAGATTAGCAATAAGGTATCTTTCACAAGAACTCCAATTCAGCCCCACAATGCTCCTCTTGGTCGATCAAGTAGATGGCGTCGGAACTCGAATGATGTACGCTTTAGAGTAGGAATGCAATTACTCTAACTCGACTCAATCAACAACCGTTAAGAAGATCATGTATGAAACACACATTAAGCATGTAAAGAACAAGTGTATCCAATCTTCCAAATTGCCTCACCAATTCAAACAACAACCCTACTAGAATCAACAATCCAACAAGAGAAAACCCTACACACAATCCCAAGCAATAAGAAGTGAACTCACAACACACAATCCCAAAATCATCAATGCAAGCCTCGGCCTTGCTCCCTAAACCGAACCAAAAGTCAAAAATGCAAGAAACAACTTTCAACAACCAATTCGGCTTTCAACAAGTAGTGCAACAATCCTAAGGCCTCCCGCGATGCTATTTTTCTTTTTTTTTTAAACAGATATATTTTTTTATATAACTCTCGGATTTTACTTGAGTTTGAGAGTGCCTTTTTTGCCAAAATTTTCAACAATGCAATTTTACTAGGCCTTCTACAAAATTCAACAAGCCGACTAGCAAATTCAACAATCCCGAAAATTCAACTAGTGAAAAGAAAAGGGAATCAAGATACCAAGCTAGCAACACTAACCAACATGTAATAAAATTGGGGAAACATATAACCATCCATGTAGTGAAATGGGTAAACATTTAGGTATGTCCTAATTTTGGAGAGATATCCTAAATTGTCCTAATTAGCATAACTTCCCAACTAAAACCCATGTGATCCCATGTGCATTCTAACTCCCTAATTTCAACAAAACCCTCCCTTGTTTATTCCCACTCTCGGCCCACACAAAAAAATTGGAAGAAATTCAATAATTTTCCCGAGTTGCTAAAATATGCAATTCCATACAATCAAGATTAGGAAAAAGTGAAAACTAGCACCAACGGCAGTCAAAAAGTCTTCGAGAGTCCAAATTACAAGGAAATTTAAAAAAACAAATTACATGGGAATTTCAACAAGCAAAATACAAGGGATTAATGCCATAGAATCAAACATACATGGAATTCAACAAAAAGCAAAAATCAAGATCAACAAGTACAACGAAACCCCCACAAGAGCAAGCAAATATGGCGTCCAAAATCCTATCAATTCTAACTTGGAAATTTCGAAATTTAGACTATGGCTTTGATACCAAAAATTAATGCCATGGATCAACAAGTGTCCAAAATAAAAAATGAGAGATCGAGCAAACCAAAAACTAAAGAGTTGGCCAAGTGGCCGAGGGAACACAAGAAAAGGAAGGAGAAATACTTGGATGAAGATGATGGAAGATGTGCCTTGATCATCCAAGGAGTGACTCGATGCGACCCCGACCCTTCTACGCCGGAACCGTACGCCGCCGTGCCTTGAACTTCTAAGATGACCCCGTGAAGCCTCCTCCAAAGCCTCCCGTGTCACGACCCCTTGAAGCTAAGTCCAAAGAACCGATTTGAATACTCTCCATTCCATGGTGCTCTCGGCCAAGGGTAGTGGAAGTGGTGGTTGACTTCTGGCTTTTGGTGGTGGAAGGGAAGAACAAGGATAACTCTCTTGAGAGAATCTATCTTTCACTCAAGAAAGGGATAAGAGAAGAACACTTCTCAAAATTGGAAGAACACTTCTTCAGAAAGGGAAAATTCATCTCAATCGAAAACTTAGTGTTACAAGTGATGGAGATGGGCTATTTAAGACCCATGGGCGTCCATAACACCCCCAATATCTTGGGAATGGAAGCCAAACACACCCCTAAGTAACTAGCAAGTAACTCCCTCCTCTCAACTCACAAACATAACCCCCATTAAGACATGAACCTAGGACACACTAAACTAACCTAGTATTAGGATGTCTCCACATATTTGTCTTAGGTAGACAATCACAAGTATGGAAACATAATTCATATCCTAAACTAGGTTGTTTTTGAACATGTCATAAAAACATTGGTGAACATGCCCCAAAACATATCTTTTCTTCCTTGAAGCCTCTTTCAACCTCTTTGCTTGTCCAAACTTGCTCATATCTTCCATCTAAATTCTTGATGCCTTAATGGAACTCGGATCCCGCCATGTCATCATGTGCCACATCATCCCGTGCCATGTCAACATATGCCTTGGATGCTTCTTCATGCCCTTAAGCTCCTCTTAAATGGCTTCCAAGTGTGCTTGCATCTTTCTCATTTGCATTTGATCCGACCGAAAGTATAATTTATTGTTTGGACAAATTGATCGGATTTGACATCCTTGCCAATGGGTATATTAAGATCCCACTCATCCTCAATTATCATATTGTGCATGATAATACACACAGACATTATATCATGCAAATCATCCTTGTTCCAATATCGGGAATTATTTGAAACAATGGCAAACCGGGTTTGAAGAACTCCAAACGCCCGCTCGACATCCTTCTTACGAGACTCTTGTTTCATTGCGAAATACCTCTTTTTTATGTGCGGGGATCATGAATAGTTTGAAGAACAACTGTTGCCCACTTTGGATATATTCCATCCGCGAGATAATAACCCATATCGTATACTTTTTCTTGGATGACATAATGTGCTGGTGGAGCGATGCCTCTAGCGATATCTGCGAAAAGATGAGATCTTTCCAAAACATTTATATCATTATTGGATCCTCGCATACCAAAGTACGCATGCCATATCCAAAGATCGTAATCATCAATAATTTCAAGGATTATTGTCGGTTTCCACTGCACCCCGTATTGCCCTGCCCAAGCAGTTGGACAATTTTTCCACCTCCAAATCATGCAATCTAGAGAGTCTAACATCCCTGGAAATCCACCTTGTTTACCAATATACAATAGTCTATCAACATCATTCAGATTAGGAGATCTCATATATTGGTTGGAAAATATTTCAACGATTGCACGGTAGAAACCTTTTCACACACTCAATTGTAGTTGACTCACCATTTTATGTATTCGTTGACTGCATCCGCCGGCATTCTGTACGCCAACACCCGAAAGGCAGCTATAACCTTTTGTAGAGTGGACAAACCCGGTCTCCCAAGTGCATCTATACGTTGAACGAAGTACTCGTCGTGGCTTCTTAAAGCTTCAACAATACGAAGAAATAAATTTCGAGACATCCGAAAACGTCTGCGAAACATCTCTTCATTGAAGGTTGGAGTTTCAGAAAAGTAGTCATTGAAAATTCGTTCAGCAACTCTTTCTCGATCACGATGGATTACTCTACGCCCACGAACTGAACCTCCATGAACATTTGTTGAATTTTGGGATGCTAGTAATTCCCCTATTGCAAGATTGTTGTTATGCATTTGTTGAAGTAATCTTTGTTGGAGCTCTTCAAGGTTATCATCGTCGTCGAAGATGTGATTCATTTTCCTAAGATTTTTTTTTATTTCTAAATCAAAATACAATGAAAATTGTGGTGGTGTGCAATTCTTAACAAGATATCTACCTTAAATAGAGAAATTGAATGTTATCTAGAAAGAATATGACCCATTGGTTTCATGCTTTCAATCTGAACCATTAGATGTGTCAGTAGGATCTTGACCGTTAATATGGAATATTATTTAAAAAGACTTAATCCAAACCATTGGATGTGTCGGTAGAATCTGGACCGTTGATGTGGAATAATATTCAAACGAGTTGATCTTAACCAACGGATGTATCGGTAGGATCTTGACCGTTGATGTGGAATAATATTCAAAAGGGTTGATCTAAAACTTTGGATTTATTCTTTAATATTTTAAATTAAAAGATTTTAAATTATATTAAAAATAATAATAAAATTCAAAAATATAATTTCAAATAAAAAAATGTTATGAAATAAGATAAAACAAAAATAAAAAAATCAAATAAGTATAAATTAAATGAAAAATGCAAAAAAAAGGGATAACGGGATAAATAGTGCACTGCAAAAACTCGCGGTGCGCTGTTGGGAATCGCCATTTTTGGCGATGGCGGCCTCCATTTGTGCGGGCGCGTTGGAGCGCCCACAACCTTCATTCTCCCGTCCAACGCCATTTTGCAGTAGGCGTTGGAGTTGGTCTGAATCAGACGGATCAGTGGATGGTTTTGGCGATTTTGTGCCGATGCTGGAGCTCCGGCATCTTATTCCGGCTGTGGATTATAGTGAGGGAATTGCCGCGTTTTCGCTTCTGGTTTTGCAGGTTCGTTTGTTATTCTATTCTATGAGTTCTTGGTATTGTTTATGTTAGAAAGAAGATGGACCTAGGGCTTCAACCTAAAACCAATTGGTAGTAGGTAGAGTGGTCCATGTCCATATAAACAGGGGATAACCCAACATATAACCGATGTGGGACTCTAACACCCCTCATTGAGATAATATTCATCTCGAAGAAATCTGATACTATGTTAGAAAGAAGATGGACCTAGGGCTTCAACCTAAAACCAATTAGTAGTAGGTACAGTGGTTCATGTCCATATAAACAGGGGATAACCCAACATATAATCGATGTGGGACTTTAACAGTTTAAATACAAGTTTACAGTTCTGGCGATTATTTTTTTTTATGAATTACTCTGATAAAGAAGTTTATAAATAATAAATAAACCACTCCTATAGTCCTATTATAAATTTGTTGTTTAAAAAATCTATTGTTTATGGGATGGGGACTTTAGCTCATCTTTCCTAATTTCCAACCTTATGGTTGGGAGTTCGATTCTCACTTGGCTCCCTGTCCGTTCACTCCAAATATATGATTTTTTTTTAAGAAGCCGAAGCCATAAATCAAATATGAAAAATAGAAGAAAGCAAGAAAGAGTTCAAACGAGAAAATAAGAATCTAATGCCTGGGGAACCGAACATATGATTGAAATAGTGATAAGTGTAATAGGTATATCTTATATAAATACAAGATAAATTATAGTACTTAATTCTTTAAATTGTACGCCCTTCGTTTTTTTATAAGTTCACCATTTGTGTAGTTAGTACTATTCATTGAGTAATTTTAATTCAATTTTTTTTCGCATAGTTATATAGGATAAAACATAGTCAAGTAAGATGTTGTTAGATTCGTCTAATCGCGTTGTTTTATAATATCAAATTTTTATAATTTCTAATTATATATAATTTGAGTTATTAATAGTTTAAAATTTGTATTGGATTGCATGCAGAGAAGAAGTGGAGAGGATAAATAAACACAGGGAGTATTCCTCAGTTATATATAAATTAGACGGAAGTAGTATTATGTACCAAAAAAGCTAGCTAGTTGCAAGATAAAGCTCTTATGATTGAGGTTGATTGGTTAATGTTATAAGCTCAAGTTTTAATTTTCCCCAAGTAGTTCGGTTGTGTTAGAAATAAGATTGACCTAGGGATTCCAATTCAAAACCAATTGGTAATCGGTAGAGTAGCCCATGCCCATATAAATAGAGGATATCCCAACATATAACCGATGTCGGACATTATAACACCCCTCCTCGAGATTATTTTCCTATCGAAAACAAAGAAGACCCAAACGGATACTCATGGCTCTGATACCATGTCAGAAAGAAGATGTATCTAGGGGCTCCAATCCAAAACAAATTGATAATAGGTAAAGTGGTCATATCCATATAAACATGGGATATACTAACATATAACCAATGTTAGACATTATAACAACTTGTAAGAATCCTCTCCCTTCAATAAAAAATGAAAGTAATATTATTGAGAGCATAAAAAATGAAAGTAATATTATTGAGAGCATGCATGATGCATGACAAAACAACTTATGCTTAATCTAGTTTCTTGTTAAAGCAATGAAAGGATCATATTGTTCTTAGTCACCTTTCATCGTTGTTAATTCATTACAACTTACAAACGGATCAAGTTGGAATATAACTTTATCAGATTCTTTGCATGCTATCGTACAATTAGTCTTTCAACATCGTGATATTAAACTATCGCAGGTGACATATTTCAAATGAGGAGACATTTCTTTTAGGTGTTGGAATGTAACACCAAGTCGCCGATGGATTTTCCGGCCTTTATTTCATTAACACATGGTGCAACATGGCTCAGGGCCTTGACCTCGCTCTGCCCCCTTTTCTTGACCGTACCTTTCTCCGTCGTCGTGACACGCCCCAACCTCACTTCAAACATATCGAATATGACCCCCCTCCTTCCATGCCATATCACAACCACCCTCTCCCTGAATCCACGGTTTCCATGATCAAGCTTAGCCGGGATCATCTAAACAGACTCAAAGCCAAGGCGAATGAGGAGGATGGGAACACGGTCACGTAAGCTCCTACAAGGTGGTGGCTGCCCACATCTGGCGCAGTGTGTGCAAGGCACGTGGGTCGCCACATCAACAGGAGACGAAGCTGTTTGTTGCCATGGATGGACGATCCAGGCTAAGGCCATTGTAACACCCCCATTTTCCTACTCTTAGTTCCGCGGCGGAAGCCTCAACTAGGAACCCGGGGTTGTTACCGCCACGCCCCTTAATTAAGCTCGCTTAGGCCTAGCCCTGGCTAACTTAATTAATTGGCGCTAAGGCTAATTAAATAAATCACTATCACATGCTTAAAACAATAACTTTATTATTTACAAAATAATATATCAGAGTTTGCAAAATATGACGACTAAGGCCCGTCGCCCCCAAAGATATTCGACATGATATTAAAATTTAAAAACAATAGTTAATTAATAATATATATATATATATATATATTTTGCACAAAAGGTTTAATACCCATGCCCGTGCCCACGCGTCTAGTCATCTCCAAATATGTCAAATCCTGAAAAGAGTGCACATATAATTTATCAGCACACTGGTTGAGTAAATACATTAATACTCATGGGACAAAAATTAAATATAATGACTCAAGCAGTAAAATGGCATGTCAAACCGTTAAAATTCTAATTCTTTGTATCATGTTGCTCGACTATGACGTCTACACCCGGGGTATCCCATAGGACCTAACATGCTTTCATAGTTACTGAAATCAAGACTATGAGTATACAAGGGCGGCCCTCCCTTGCAACTAGAACTGACTGTGAGACCCTTGGCCTAACACAATTCTCTTTATAATGCTCTTACGAAGATAACCCCAATTGGAGTATATCCCGAATAATAATATCATCTCAATAATTTACATACCATACACTGGAAATAAAATTTTCACATGCATGGCCTAGCCCAAAAAATATTTAAACTCATACTAGATCATTTCCTCTGCATAAAATCATTTGCATAAATAATTCTAAATTATTTAAAGCAATGAGGAATTAAACATGCAAAAATTAAATTTTGGGACAATGCCTGCATAATATAAATTTACTTACAATCTCCCTACCGATAGCCTACTGAAATTCTGGACTGCTACTACTCCAACACTTCCCGTACTACTCCACTCACTATTACCTTCTACCACTATTATCTCTATCCCGATCTCTCTACTACTATTTTTCTCAAATAAACTCTCTCTCTATTACTGCACACAACTCACAGCCATGATCACTCACTCAAAACTCACTATGCTCTCTATTGCATTTGGTGTGAATAAATGCGTTGCTACCTCCTCTATTTATAGGCAAGATGCCCACCTCTGTTGCCATTATTTTATCATTTTACTATTTTTAACAATTATTTCTATCTACTGATCAGATTCTCCTATTGCCTTCTACACGACATGCATCACGTCAACTTATCTCTTGTTTCTTTTTTATTATTTTTTTACGACGTTGCTCCCAATTGCATGTAATGGGTCAATTAGTGTATTTCTATTTTTTTCCATTTTTTTCTTTTTCTCTCTCTTTTTTTTAATTATATATATATATATATTTTTTCCTATTACTCTCTTATATATTATGTTAGTTCTTTTCAAGGTAAAAATAAATGTGTAACAAGTGGGTTTTGTCTAACCAATTGGTTATGGAAATCTCTATGATATATCTTAATTTTAACTAAATTTACTTTTAGAGATGTTAAAACCCTCTTGTTAACAAATAGCCCTATTAATTATTTTTATCCATCTATATCTTTAAATCGAATCTCATTTCTCTAAAATTTTACTCTTCCAAATACTTATAACTTTTCCCTACTAGATAATATTTTCATATCATTCTCTTTTAAACTTGGGAAAATAATTTTTCACTCACAACATTCTATTAATTGTAACACACTTCCTATTAAATTTTAATTCATAGAAGACAACTCTTCTATTATATCTCGCTATTTTTCTTAGGAAAATATTATAACTAAATTTAAGGGGTATTACAATCTATTATCCTTAAAAACAAACTTCGTCCTCGAAGTTTATTTTAAATCAAATAATTATTCAGGAAAAGTAAAGCAAGAATTTTATAACAAAATTTTTTTTCTAACCTTGACATAGTTTTCTAACCTTACTTGACATGGGCTGTGACATTCTCCCCCACTTAGTTTCACAGCTATGTTCCCATAGCTGTATCGTATTGAAGGAACAACTCTGGATACTTGGCTTGTATTTCGGCCTCAGTTTCCCACGTAGCATCATTCTCATCATGGTTAGACCATTGTACTTTGACCATGCGAATGACCTTGCGTCTCGTGGCTGGTTCTTTAGTATCCAAGATCTTGACCGGTCTTTCCTCTTAAGTAAGGTCCTCGTTGAGTTCGATAAGGTCTGGTTGAACTTCCCTTTTTGAATCATGCTGGTATTTCTTAAGTTATGACACATGGAATACGTTATGGACTCAAGAAAAGTCTCCTGGTAAGTCCAATTGGTATGCCAAGGTACCAACTCGGGCGATGATGTCAAAGGGTCCGATATAACGGGGACAGTTTACCTCATTTTCCGAACCGCGTTACGCCTCTTTTGATCGGCATATGTCTTTTGTCGATCTTGAGCAGCTTTCATCTTAAGTCGAATTCGCTCCACTATTCCTATCGTTTCCTCGATCAGTTGCGGCAGTATAGGAATCGGATCTTCATTTTTAGTCCAACAGAGTGGACTCCGATATTTCCTACCATATAGTGCCTCAAATGGGGCCATGCCAATACCAGTATGATATCTATAATTATAGCTAAATTCTATAAGCGGTAGGTAGTTTTCCCAACTACCCTTGAAATCCAAGACACAGGCTCTCAACATGTCTTCAAGTGTCTGGACCGTCCTTTCAGTTTGGCCGTCGGTTGTTGGATGAAATGCTGTGCTCATTTTTATTTTTGTTCCGAAAACCTGTTGGAGTTTCGTCCAAAATGTAGAGACAAATCGGCTGTCTCTATCTGAGACGATATCTTGAGGAATTCTATGCCTTCGGACCACATTCTCAATGTAAGATCTTGCCAACTGATCCGTACTCCACGTCTCTTTCATCGGTATGAATATGGCTGCTTTAGTTAATCGATCAACGATTACCCAGATCTTATCATTGCCTTTTGGTGTTTTTGGCAATCCTGACACAAAGTCCATAGAAATGCTATCCCATTTCCATTCTGGAACTTCTAGTAGTTTTACCAACCCAAGTGGTTTTCTTCGGTCAGCTTTGACCTTTTGGCACGTCAGACACTTTTCCACGAATTTCGCTACCTCTCGCTATATTCGTGGCCACCAAAAGACTTTACTTAAGTCCTTGTATAATGTATCCCCACCAGGATGCACAGAATACAAAGTTTCGTATACTTTTTCTAATATGCGCCTTTTAAGATCCTCGCAGGCCTTTGGCACGCACCATCGACCCTTAAATTGGATAGTGCCATCTTCGTGGATTTGGAAACCTGTAGCTCCACCTTGAGCTATTTTTGTCTTAATCCTTTCTAATTTGACATCACCGGGTTGTCCATTTCGAATCTCGTCAAATATAGTCGGTTGTTTTGTCATGGCATGAATCTGTTGAGCAGGTGTACCTTTATGTACCAACTCAATACCTAACCGAGCCAATTCCATATATAAAGCTGGTGGCAAGATTCGTGTATTATATAAGGGTCTTGTCTTTCGACTTAGTGCATCGGCCACTTTATTCGCTTTACCCTCATGATAGGTGATACCTAAGTCGTAGTCCTTCATCAACTCTAACTATCGTCTCTGGCGCATGTTGAGCTCTTTTTAAGTGTAGATATACTTCAGACTCTTATGGTCTGTGTATATATTACATTTATGCCCGTACAGGTAATGCCTCCATATTTTTAGGGCGAAGACAACTGCAGCCAATTCTAAATCATGAGTCGGGTAATTCTCCTCACGTGGCTTTAGTTGTCGAGAAGCATATGCTATAACCTTCCCTTATTGCATTAGCACGCATCCACAGCCAAATTCGGAAGCATCGCTATAAACTTCAAAATCGCCATCTTCAGTGGGTAAGGTTAGTATTGGTGCCGTTGTCAACTTTTCTTTCAAAGTTTAGAATGCAATTTCGCATCTAGGTGTCCATATCACTTTTGATCCCTTCTTAAGATTCTGCGTTAATGGCCGTGCAATTTTTAAAAAATCCTTAACAAATCTCCTGTAATAGCCAGCTAGACCGAGAAAACTCTTTATCTCTGTTTGCGAAGTTGGTACAGGCCAGTCTTTTACTGCGGATACCTTGGCTTGGTCAACTAAAATTCCTTCAGCCGAGACGATATGACCAAGAAATACAACCATTTCTAGCCACAAATCACACTTTGACAACTTAGCGTATAACTTGTGATTCCTTAACATCATCAATACTTGGTGTAGATGTTGCTCATGCCTCTCCTTATATTTGGAATACATCAATATATCGTCAATGAAGACTACTACACATTTATCCAACAGTTCTCAAAAAACATTATTCACGAGACTCATAAATACTGCTGCGGCGTTGGTCAGTCCAAACGACATCACGGTGAACTCGTAATGTCCATATTGTGTACAAAATGTCGTCTTGGGGATATCTTCTTTAGCTATCCTATCCAGACCTTAGACCAATCTTTGAAAACACCTTTGCAGGAGGATTTGCAGGATTGCATCCATCTTGCCACCACTTTCTATGAACAAATGAGGCAAGAGAAACGCGAACCAAACACTGGTTCTAGTTCACAAAAATAGTGGCATTCCAAGCCTGGAGCTGATAAGCATAAATCCTACCACAAGGATGATTGAGCTGGTACATATTCCGATTGAGCCAAGATGATTGAGCAGGTGACCTCCATATTCCGATTCATGACATTTTTTAGTGATTTGATAAGCCTCGTGCTCGGTTACACAACGTCTAATGATTGAATCCGCACAATGCTTAAAGAGATAAGGATCTTCCCAGAAGTAGTTGACTACATCTTGGCTGAACCTTGCTTTTTGCTTCTTACTCTGGAATGGTGGAGTTATTCCACATGCTAGAAAATTAGCAATGTCGGAAAACCATGGACAAGCTTGATCATGAAGATGCAAGGCAAACAGCTGCTCGTCCGAAAAATTTTCATTGACGGCTATCTCATTTTTATCATTTTCTATTCGAGACAAATGGTCAGCAACACCATTGTCTTTGCCTTTTCTATCTTTTATTATGATGTCAAATTCTTGCAACAAAAGTACCCACCTGATTAATCGAGGTTTGGCGTCTTGTTTGCTAAACAAGTATCTCAGTGCTGAGTGATCGGTGTATACTATGGTTTTCGTACCAATGAGGTATTGTCTGAATTTATCAAACGCAAAAACCACAGCATACATTTCTCTCTCCGTGGTGGTGTAATTGACTTGGGCTTCAGTCAGGGCATGGCTGGCGTAATGAATTACGCAATGCCTTCCTTCTTTATGTTGCCCAAGAACTGCACCCACGGCGAGATCACTCGCATCGCACATGAC
Source organism: Hygrophila difformis (assembly GCA_030278955.1). NCBI lineage: Eukaryota > Viridiplantae > Streptophyta > Magnoliopsida > Lamiales > Acanthaceae > Hygrophila > Hygrophila difformis. Next base: position 23,176,192 of record JAOANR010000003.1, read on the forward strand.
CTCGAAAGGCATTGACCAATCGGGTGGTTGCACTATTGGAGCAGAAATCAACATCTTCTTGAGCGTGTCAAAGGCTTGAACACACGCTTCACTTATTACGAAAGAATTTTCTTTACAAAGCAAATTAGTGAGCGGCTTGGCAATTTTAGAAAAATCTTTAATGAATCTCCGGTAAAAACCGGCATGCCCTAAGAAACTCCTAACTGCTTTTATTGAGTTTGGTAATGGAAGGTTGGATAAGACTGAGACTTTGGCTCTATCGACTTCGATGCCTGCGCGCGAGATGCGGTGACCCAACACTATTCCTTCGGTGACCATGAAATGGCACTTCTCCCAATTCAAAACTAGGTTAGTGTCCTCGCATCTTTTTAAAATTTTTGCAAGATTTGTCAAACATTCATCAAAAGTATCTCCGTACACAGAGAAGTCATCCATGAAAACTTCAATGCATTTTTCGATAAATTCTGAGAAAATAGACATCATGCATCGCTGAAAAGTGGCAGGCGCATTGCAAAGTCCAAAAGGCATGCGCCTGTACGCAAAAGTTCCATATGGGCACGTGAAAGTGGTCTTATCGTGATCTTCACTAGCTATTACAATCTGATTGTAACCAGAGTACCCATCCAAAAAGCAGTAGTACTCCCTCCCGGCCAACCTCTCCAGCATCTGATCAATGAATGGCAAGGGAAAATGATCCTTCCGCGTAGCGGTGTTAAGCTTCCGGTAGTCGATGCAGACTCTCCAACCGGTCACTGGACGTGTCGCCACTTCTTCTCCTTGCTCATTAGTCGTTACGCACATTCCCCCACGCTTAGGTACTACCTGCACTGGGCTAACCCATTTGCTGTCAGATATAGGATAGATGATACCAGCATCTAAGAGCTTGATAACTTCTTTCCTTACCACTTCTTGCATATGGGGGTTCAGACGCCTTTGTGGTTGCCTTGAGGGCTTGTACTCCTCTTCCATTAAAATTCTGTGCATGCAAACAGAGGGGCTTATTCCTTTTATATCAGAAATGGTCCATCCAATTGCATGTACATATTTCTTTAGAATGTCTACCAGAGCTTTTTCTTGTTCTTGTGTCAGCTTGGCTGACACAATTACCTGTAATCTTTTATGTTCAGCGAGAAAGACGTACTTAAGATGATCCGGAAGTATTTTAAGTTCAAGCTCTGGCGGACATTCAACGGAAGGTATTAATTTGCGAGAATTGGTTGGGGGTGAGAGATCAGATTTACCTTCAGGACCCTGTGTCAGTACAGGGTCCACTTCCTCTTCCGTGGTGCTCTCTTCCTCCTCCGGAGTGAATTCAACACCGTCAAACTCTTCAAGATCCCCTGTGATAGGGTCTTCGAAGTGAACAGCGTTGCAGCTTCTTTGTTGCTCAACACCTCCAGGCGTCAGTACCTGTTTTGAAATTTTGTCCGTCATCACAGTCATAGAGTCTATGCTCTCATCCTCACACCTACTTTCTATTACATAAAACATGGAACAAGATCCCTCATTCGGGAATTTCTGCAGCTCTTCCATGTCAAAAGAGATTTCCCGATTGTCCACCCTCAATGTGACTCTTCCAGATGTGGCGTCAATCAGTGCACCGCCAGTGGCAAAAAACGGGCGTCCCAGGATAAGTGGCATTTCAGAGTCCTCTTCAATGTCAAGGATGATGAAGTCAACCGGGAAAAGAACTTGGCCGGTTTTGACTACTACATCCTTAAGGATTCCTACGGGCTTGGTGATTGATCTGTCAACCAGTTGCAGTTTCATCTTGACTGGTTCAATCTCTCCGAGCCTTAGGCGAATTGCCATGGCTAGAGGCATCACGTTGATGCTGGATCCCAGATCACATAGCCCCATGCTCACTTTGGCCTTTTCGATCTGTACTGGTAGCGTGCAACACCCAGGGTCCTCTTTCTTTTCGGGTAGCTTCCTTTGAACTATGGCACTGCATGTGCTGTTGAGAATGATCACCTCCTCCTGCTCTACCTGTCTTTTCCCTGAAATCAATTCTTTCAAGAACTTAGCATATGTGGGCATTTCTGAAATCATTTCCACGAGAGGAATGGTTATCTCTACAGACTTTAACCGTTCTAGAAATTTCTTGAATTTAAGGTCATGTTTCTTATTTTTAAGACGTGCAGGGTACGGCACCCTTGGCATGTACTTATTATTATCTATTTTTGGTGGTAAAGAGAAGGAAGTTGTACCTTCACCCATACCCTCTTCAGCTTCATTTGCAGCTTCAGCCTGCGAGTTAGTTGTATCTGTTTTATCCCTTACCAGCTCAACACTTTCATCTCCTTCAACCTTTTCCTTTTCCTTTTCCACCTCCAATGAAACCTTTACTTTCATGGCTTTCTTCTTTGCAGATCCAACATTTCCCTTCAGAGTCTTGCCTCCCCGCAATATGATTGCCTTGCATTGCGGGTTGGCTTCAGTGCTGCTCGGCAGTGTTCCTTTCCCTCTGTTCTGCAATTCCTTAGCCAATTGGGTAACCTGCGTCTCCACATTTTTGATTGATGACTGCAACTGCTGGTTTATCTCCCTTTGATTGGAAATAAACTCGGTCATCAAATTCTCCAGGCGAGATGGTGGCTTTTGGTTGTTTTGCTGATTCTGATCAGATTGGGATTGGAAGTTTTGGAAATTCTGGCCTTAGTTTTGATTGGGCCTCTGTTGGATATGGGGTTGAAAGTTCTGGTTCTGGTTCTGGAAGTTCTGAACTCTCTGCTGAACGAATCCTTGATTCTAAGGTCTGAAGTTCTGCTGAAGGTTCTGGTTTGCAAACTGGTTAGGCTGGTTTGGCTGTGTCAACAAATGCGCATTGAGTGCATTGTTGTTGGAATAGGAGAGGTTGGGGTGGCGGTTCTGGTAGTTCCCTGCGTAATTGAAGCTTTCGGTAGCTAGTTGTTGGCATGTGTCAGTTGGATGTGGTCCCTGACATAGCCCACAAATTGCTCCCGATTGCTGTGCTTGCATTTGGCCAGATGAGGCTCCTACCTGAGAAGTACCCGCTCCCTTTCCTTTCTCCTGTCCTAGCTGTATCGCAGCTACCTGTTCCTGCAATTTTTCGAAATCTGTTTTTCCTTCACTTACAGCAAAAACTTTTCTAGGAGGGTCCGCCTTCTTATCACTGCTGTTCAACACAGATCTGTTGACAGACATTGTCTCAATCTTTTCCCAGGCTTGATCCATGGGCAAATGGAGTAAATGTCTTCCGCCTGCAGTGTCCAACATCATTCTCCATGGATGGGTGAGTCCTCCATAGAATTTCCTCAGTTGCTCCCACGGTTGGTATCCGTGTTGGGGGCATCGCCTCAAAAGGCTGGCGAATCTTTCCTTTGCGTCATACAATGACTCGTCCGGCTTCATCTTGAACTCTCCGATTTTCTCTCATCCTTCGTCTATCTTAGATTCAGGAAAATACTTTAACAGAAAACTCCTCACCAAATCTGTCCAGGTACTCCTCTGATTTATGGGCAATGATTTATACCAATCCCTGGCACCACTAAACAAAGAAAAGGGAAACAACATTAGTCTTATAGCATCAGGTGAGACTCCCTGATTTTTGATTGTGTCGCAGAGCTCCGGGAAAGTTTGGAGATGATCATGGGGATCCTCATGATTTGCACCGCAAAATTGATTGTTTTGCACCAAGTTGATGAGTGCCGGTTTGAGCTCAAAATTGCGTGCAGGGAATTGTGCTCTCCCAGGCCTATCCAAGTAGGGCTCCACGATGGGCTGCATAAAATCAGCTGCTGCTTGCTGCTGTTGATTTCCTTGCTCTGCTTGGTTTTGATACTGCTGGTGGTAGTTGGGATTCTGTTGAAAAATATTATCGGGATCATGAGGGTTGTTTTGGAATTGGTCCTGATTGAAGGCTTGGTTCTGGTATTGCTGGTTTGGCATATTTTGGTTTTGTTGGTTATATTGGTTAGGGGGTGGTGGTTGTTGGTGGAACTGCTGATATTGTTGCTGATTTGGATTAGGTAGATCTTCCTCCTCGTTTGCACGATTCGGGTGTTCTACCATACCCCCATCAGCTCCATTACCAGGATTATTGGGTGGTTGATCTAATGGCAAGACCGGGGGAATGTCTTGGTTCTCTGCCATATCAGATATGTCACTGCTTGTGGTTTCGGGTGAGGTACGAGTCCGGGCTTCCTGCTCTTTCCTTCGTCTGGCTTGCGCCCTCAGTTGGCGAGCGGTCCTTTCTATTTCTAGATCGAACGGTAGCTCAGGCAATGTGGCCTTTCTCCTTTGCATAAGCAGTTTATATCAAGACTTCACAGCACCTGCATAACCCCCAGGTTAGTAATGGTTCAAGAATATATATTCAAAGACTATCTATGAGTAAATCAGGAGTGTAGTTCTCTTAACAAACGACGCTGCAACCTCCCCGGCAACGGCGCCATGAAACTTTTGACGAGCTTCGTCAACGCGAGTAATTTTTCTAAAATATATCGAGTTAAATTGATTAAAGGAAAAAGAGTTATGATTCCTGGGAAAGGGGTTTAAGGATATATTTCACTTTTTATTACTCATGTGGGGTACTCTGATTTCAAACGGCGCTGCATCCTCCCCGGCATGAAACTTTTGACTACTTTCATGGTGCAGCCGGGATAGACAGTTCAATCTTGACCCTCAGTCTGTCACACTGAAGGTCCCCGGCAATTGGCATCATAAAACTTATCATAGTGAAGATCTTTGCCATGAAACTTTTAACACATTCCCACTATATGAGTATTTTCTGAAAAATCATAATCCTGGTTTTCAATTTTATTCAGCGAAACCAATTTATGAAGATGGAATTGGGATTAGGGATATATTATAGGATGTCACGTTTTTATTACTCGTGTTAAGAAACTGTGCCCCCGAAAGCGCACGGTGTCAAAAATTGCAGTAATTTATAGTAAGACCGGATCGTTCACAGGAGGATGTGCGATAGAAGCTGTAACACCCCGGTTTTTGGTCACCCAGGTCGGGATGTCACCGCCACATCTCCCTAGTAAGACACGGTTTCTCCGAGCTTACTAAAGAGATGCAAAGCTAGGTATTGCAGTATTTAAAACATTTAAAGCATTCAAAATAGCCCATACAATATAATTCGAAAATAATAATAGCATAGCGCAGCGGAAATATTTAGTTTAGTACAATATCGCAGCGGAAAATATAAAAGGGGCCGACATGGCCAAAACACGGGTTAAACAGGTCCGTTCATAATATGGTCTAAGTACGAAATTTAAAAGCAAAATAAGTGTTCCCCAAAATCCCATGCATGAATCGTGCTCACACATGCTCATTCCACATATTCTGTAAGGAAAGGAATAAAAATGGTTTTGGTCAGCAAAATTGCTGAGTAAGTTAACACATGCATGATCGTAGGGTTTTAAAGCCATAAATTTAATAATTTAACAAAGCATGATAATAACATAATATTTAATTTCATCTAATCCATATCCAATAGCATAATTTATCTCAGGGCTTTATTTAATGACACATATCACATGATTTAATCATAAAAGCCATAATTTAAATAAAGCATTTAAATAATTTAATTGGACAACAACATAATTTAATCTAATTTAATTTAGTTTAGAATCCCCATTACATTCCCGATTTTGCATTTCAAGGTTTCACGATAAAATCGCGATGTCAACAAGTTTAGCCGGTAGCCCGGCGGCCGCAACCGTATCAGCCATACCCAGTACCACTCCGGAGCCTCGGGAAACCCATACGGATATTCACGAGAGTGTAGGCTCTATATTTCGCCGTTTAGGCAATCCATATCTCAAGTTTAGCGCGCGGGGTCACCATCGTCCATTAAGGCACGAAGTGAATCGTTAGGGGGCACCCTGCAGAGCACTCACCCCTAATTTTAATTTATCAAGTTTGTAAGGGGATTTAATTTTTAAAATCTGACTTCAATTGTATTTATTTAGAAATAATATCTCAACTCGTTTCAACCCTAAAGGTTAATTCCATGTTTCAACAAGATTTCAAGATTTCGTTTCGGTAAATCACAGTTTACTCTAAAATTCGTCTAAAATCAGATTTAATTCCAAAAATTCCAAAATTTCATATCTGACTCGGAAACATCAAGATCTACAACTTTTGTGTTTTAACGTTTTCAATCCGAGATACCTAAGTAGGTCAAAATCGCTAATTTTCGCATAAGAACAAATCTGTCCGAGTTTAATGCATCACAGTTTAAAGATTTCGAATTCTACCATAGCAATTCAACTCCAAATTTAATGAAATTTGACAGAGATCATCTTAAGACATTTATCTACAACTTTCATGTTTGGCCAAAGATCTAAAACAGCCTAGATCCAATGTCAAAAACGTGATCAAGATCATTCCTAAGTTCTGTCCAAGATTTAAACAGCTCGGTTTCAATGGGTTTTCACATATCAAATCAATTCCAAAATTCTCAAAAATTTACAGTAGCTAGATCTAAGTCTTAGGAACGTTTTTCGTGTTTTAAGTTTTTCCGTTTGAGTTCGTTTTAAGGTTCGGAAAAATTCAACAAATTTGTTGCGCCGATAGAAAGTAATAGTTGACATATTTTCGGTTTCTTGTTAATCTTTTAGTTTTGAATGTTTTAATTCATCCCAAAACCATGTAAGAGTTAACTTACAGTGTCTATGAATGTCGGGGATGTCTAGTTCGGAGGCGTGGCTTCCAGATCACCGTTTCTCCTCTCCGTTCGTCGGGTTCTACGATCTAGATTCAATACGGGGTGTAGAAAGAAAAGAATCGAAGTTAGAATCCGTTTTCGGATTGAAACGTGAAGAGATTTATCGGACTAGAGCTTACCACAACGTTTGGAGATCCTTGGATTTTCGTCCAAAGCTGCTGCCTCCGTTTGGTGCTTTCCGTCGACTCCGAATTTAGGGTTTCGAACGTATAGAAGGTTGTAGGGTTTCGTAAACTTGTTTGGGGCTCCCAAGGGGTTTATTTATAGATTTCTCAATCCCTAGGGCGTCCAACATCTGACCTAAAGGTCTTGGGTCGAGAGATGTTCAACCGAAAGTCGAAAAATCCGCGTTCGGGCGAGAGATTCACGCAACAAACGAATCTGTGGGGTGGCGCGGTCGTGGCGCGCTGTTTCCCCTTCCACCGCGCGGCCACCGCGCGACTCTCGCCTGGACTTCGGTCCGGGCGGGTCGTGCGATCCGTCGTGCTTTTCCGCCTCTCTTTCGGGTTTCTATCCCTCTATGCTCCCGAATTCCGATTCCCGGGGTATATTCGGGTTTCTACTTTCTCTCTAAATTTATTCTCAGTCTAATTGGATGTTTTGGACTCGAATCCTCGAGTTCATTAGTGTCGGGTTTTGGTGTACCATTTATTTACCTTTAATCCATCCTTTTATTTAATTAAATTCCTTTAATTCCTTTTTAAGTAAAAATCTCATTTCTCATTTCCTTATCTTTATTTACTTCTTTTATTTGCTGGATTTATTTATTTATTTATGGTATTTATTTTATCTATTATCTATTTATTTAATTATTTTTTTATTTTATGATGGAAAATTCTCGGGTATTACAGTCTACCCTCCTTAAGAATCAACTTCGTCCTCGAAGTTGTGTTTCGGCTTTTCTCGTGCTAAGGTCTTGTGTTTGTTTTATTGTTTTGTGACTGAACTTAGAATTAAAACTTCTAAGCTGCCTACGTACCCGGTAAAGGGATCAAGCCATAACGTAGTTCAAAAGTTTACAAAAATGCACGAAAAGTAGGTGGTATCACATCCTCTCCCCCTTAAGATTGCAGTTATGTCCCCATAACTGTGTCGGTATCGGTTTGGAACAATGTCGGGTATCGTTCTCTCATGTCGGATTCTACTTCCCAAGTTGCCGTCTCACTTTCGTGGTTTGACCAAAGAACCTTGATCATTTTGACGGTTTTGTTCCTCGTTACTCGTTCCTTAGTATCGAGAATACGCACTGGGACTTCCTCGTAAGTCAAATCTTCATCGAGCTCAATTATCTCCGGTTGAAGTACATGTGTCGGGTCCGGCACATACTTCTTTAGTTGCGAGACATGGAAGACATTATGAACTCTATCTAAGTGTGGCGGTAAAGCCAATCGGTAGGCTAGAGTTCCGACTCGTTCTAGAATTTCGTAAGGTCCTATGTATCGAGGACTTAACTTCCCTCGTTTGCCAAAGCGCATCACCCCCTTCATGGGTGATATCTTTAGCATGACCCTATCTCCCACTTGAAATTCTAGGTCTCGTCGTCTCACGTCGGCATAACTCTTTTGACGGTCTTGTGCGGCTTTCATCTTCCCTTGAATCACTTTGATTTGTTGAGCCATGTCTTCGATAAGTTGTGGTCCCACTACCACGGACTTATCGTTTTCTTCCCAGCTCAATGGGCTTCGGCACTTTCGTCCATACAACGCCTCGAAAGGTGCCATGCCGATACTAGCATGGTAGCTATTATTATAGGGAAACTCAATCAAGGGTAAATGAGATTCCCAATTTCCTTTGATTTCCAACACACATGCTCTCAGCATGTCCTCTAGTGTTTGGATTGTTCTCTCGGTTTGTCCATCCGTCATCGGGTGGAATGCGGTGCTCATTTTGATTTGAGTACCGAGAGCTTTTTGTATCTCCGTCCAGAAATGAGAGACAAATCTACTGTCTCTATCGGAAATGATATCATGTGGTACTCCATGTCGTCGTACCACGTTATCAATGTAGGCTCGGGCCAATTGGTCCATAGTCCACGTGTCTTTCATTGGGATAAATATGGCTGTCTTCGTTAGCCTATCCACAATCACCCAAATCTTATTCATGCCTTTAGGTGATCGGGGTAATCCCGAGACAAAGTCCATTGAGATGCTATCCCACTTCCAACTTGGAATCTCTAGTGGTTGCATCAATCCTAAGGGTTTATGTCGCACTGCCTTAACCTTTTGGCAGGTGAGACATCTTGCCACGAAGTTCGTCACTTCCTTCTTCATTCCCGGCCACCAATAGATCTTCTTCAGATCTTTGTATAGCTTGTCACCTCCGGGATGTACGGAATATGGCGTGTTGTGCCCTTCCTCCATCAACCTTTGCTTCAATTCGGCACATTTAAGAGGCACACACCACCTCCCTTTGAAACGGATGCTTCCATCCTCGTGGACAGCAAATCCTATTGCCTTTCCTTCGGCAATATACCCTTTTATCTTCTCGAGTTTCGGGTCGCCCGGTTGAGCGAGTCGAATCTCGTCTAATATTGGATTTTCTATGACCATGGCATTGACCGTTTCTCTCACTGTGCCAGGATGCACAAGTTCTAACTCCAATCTTGCCAAATCCATGTACAATGCCGGCGGAATTACCAACGAGTTTGTCACGTGTTGGGTTTTCCGACTTAGGGCATCGGCTACCACATTCGCCTTCCCCTCGTGGTATGCTATCTCTAAATCGTAGTCTTTAATAAGTTCCAACCACCTTCGCTGTCTCAAATTCAACTCCTTCTGAGTGAATATATATTTCAAGCTTTTGTGGTCGGTGAACATTCGACACTTCCGCCCATAAAGATAATGTCTCCATATCTTTAGAGCGAAAACGACCACTGCCAACTCCAGGTCGTGGGTCGGATAATTTTCCTCGTGGGGTTTTAGTTGGCGTGATGCATAGGCTACGACTCTCGAGTCTTGCATCAAGACACAACCTAAACCTTCCTTCGAAGCATCGCTATATACTTCGAAGTCACCATTCTCTGATGGTAATGTTAATACGGGTGTGGTTGTGAGTCGTTTCTTCAGCTCTTGAAACGCAGTCTCACACGCTTCGGTCCACTCGTATTTTGCTCCTTTCTTCAGTAGCTGGGTCAAAGGACGTGCAATCCTTGAAAAATCCTTCACAAATCGTCTATAATACCCGACTAATCCAAGGAAACTCCTTATTTCCGTTGGACTTTTCGGAGTTGCCAATTCAGTTACGGCAGAGACTTTTGCCGGATCCACTGATACTCCATCAGCGGATACTATGTGTCCGAGGAATGCCACTTCTTTCAGCCAGAAGTCACATTTCGACAGCTTGCCGTATAGCTGATTTCTTTGCAAGATTTCCAACACTTGATGTAAGTGTTTTGCATGCTCTTCCTCGCTCTTCGAGTAGATCAGGATGTCGTCGATGAACACTACGACGCACTGATCTAACAATTCTCGGAACACGTTGTTCATGAGATTCATGAACATGGCCGGAGCATTTGTTAACCCGAAGGATAACACTGTGAACTCGTAATGGCCATATCGCGTTCGAAATGCCGTCTTCGGAATGTCCTTCTCGGCGATCCTCAATTGATGATACCCAGATCGCAAATCGATCTTCGAGAATACTGAAGCTCCCTTCAGTTGATCAAACAGATCCTCTATTCTCGGTAGGGGGTATTTATTCTTAATGGTCACTTGTTTAGTCCTCGGTAATCTATGCAAAGACATAGTCCTCCGTCTTTCTTCTTGACAAATAAAACTGGTGCTCCCCAAGGGGACGTACTCGGTCTTATGTAGCCTTTTCCCAATAGTTCCTCGAGTTGTTCCTTTAACTCCTTCATTTCCAGTGGTGCCATCCGGTACGGAGCCTTCGAGACAGGCTCTGTCCCCGGAATGAGATCTATGGTGAATTCAAGATCTCTCTCAGGTGGCATGCCCGGAACGTCCTCAGGGAATACGTCCGGGTATTCTCTTACCACTGGTATGCTATCAACCTTGTTTTCTTCCGCCTCAAGGTTGTGCACATAGCACGCATATAGTTCATACCCCTTACGCATCAAGTTACTTAGTTTAAGTGCACTAACGATTTTGTTACTTTTCTTAGGGGGCTGAGAGTAAAAGATAACTCTCTTTCCCCTACTTTTTGACAAGGTGATCTTTTGCTTTTGGCATTCGATCACCGCTTTATACTGGGATAGCCAATCCATCCCCAGTATGATGTCAAAGTCTCTTAAGTTAAATTCTACCAAGTTCGCGAAGAATTCTACGTTCTTTATCACTACAGGAATTCCGTTGTATCGTTTAGAGCAAGACACTACTTCTCCAGAAGGCAATTGAATTCCTAAGCTAATTCTCTCGCACTTAGGTAGATCTAACTCTGGCACTATCCTTGATGCTATAATTGAGCAACTAGCTCCAGAATCAAATAGAACTCTAAGGGGCGTATTCAACACATAAAATGTACCTGCCATCACTTCTCCTTGCGCAGGCACGTCCGCTTGGTTTACCACATTGAGCCTCCCCACAGGGCGTCCTTGGTTGCCCTGCTGATTCGCGTTCTGCTGCTGGTTTTGCTGTTGGTTTTGATTCTGCGGGGGCGGAGGTCGTTGGTTCTGGTTCTGGTTCTGCGGTCTATTCTGAGGGGGTCTGTACCCTTGGTTATTCCCGTTTCGCCCGTTTTGGTTTTGAGGCTGTTCTTGCCCCGCGACTAAGTCGTCCCTCTTTGTTATGTTCTCGAGCCTAGTCCGACAATCCCGTCGAACGTGACCCATTCGACCGCTTCGGTAACAGGCGCCTTGTTGCGGACATCCCCTTGCCAGATGTGGGCGTCCACATCGCGGGCAAGGCGGTACCGGATCTTCTTGGTTGAACCTCCTCCCAGTGTTGTTTTGCTGGGGCCTATTCGACCCTCTGCGCTGCTCGTTCCTCCCAGTGTTGTTCTCGTTTCTTGAGTCTCGGCTTCTCTTGTCTTGAGGACCCCTGCTGGACTCCCCACTCACCCTTCTTTTCAGCTGCTGCACGCGTGCCACCGCTACGGCGCGATCGTATACGGCTTGCAAATCGGGGTAGTGTACCCCCGCGATCACCTCGCGCACAGACAGGTTTAGTCCCATCTCGAACTTCTGTGCCTTTTCCGCATCAGTGGGCACTAGCCTTGGTGCGAACCTCACCAGCTCCTTGAAGCGTGTGTAGTATTCCTGCACCGTTTGGCTTCCTTGCTTCAGCGACAGGAACTCTTCGTACATGGCAGCTTTAGTACTCAAGGGATAGAATCGATCCCTGAGTAGTTCCATCATCTCCATCCACGAGTAGGGCTCGTCATCTTCAGTCAGTTTAGCTTGAGTGGCCTGCCACCAGTCGTCGGCTTCGCCTCCCAGGTAGTATGAAGCGACATGTACCCTTTCTCCTTCCGGACATTTGACCGCTCCCAGCAGCTTGTCAAAAGTCCGGATCCATTCCTCCAGTTTAGCTGGATCCTCCTCACCAGCGTAGTGGGTAGACCTGGCAATATGGGTAAACAGGTCGTGTATGTTATACGTGTCAAGTACATGTTTACCTGTTTGATCTGTATCTGTACACGACCTGTTTTTAGAATTTACCCGTATTTCAAAACCTGTACACGACCTGTTTCAAAAACGGATCACATGCGTATCGACCTGTATACACGTGAATTTGAACATGTGGACACGCGTGTCGAATTTACCTGTGACCTGTTTACCTGTATTTTGCCTGTTTACTTCTATTCTACTAAATTATATCAAATTACTCCCTCCGTCCCATTCCAAATATCCTACTTACTATTTTTGGATGTCCATTACAAATGTCTTCTTTCTATAAATAGAAATAATTTTCCCCTCCAACAACTATGTGGACCCCACCATATACTCACAACCCAACTCTACCTTAATTCCCGTGCCCAACAATAACAAGACACTTGGAGTGGGACGGAGGGAGTACTTTTTAAACTTTTAAAATAAAATATAAAATATTACATTCCCATAATTCAAATCCTAAATTCCTAATAGACTCAGCAATTCATCTTCAAACATTCTAAATCCATAAACCCATACTTGAAATAATAAAAATATAAAAAATGACTTAAATAATTAATATTAAATACTCGGGATGTTACAATATACAGGTAAAATACAGGTCAATTCGGGTAAAACGTAAACTCATTTCCCAAATTGTATTGGTACTAAGGGTCCCGTTTGACATAAGTTTTTTGAAAGTACATTAAAACCAGGTCGGTAGTCGTGTTACGGTATTTACCATTGTGTCGAGTAGTGGGGCGGCTGGTAAGGATTCACCATCGCAGTGTAGTTAGGGCGAGCTTGGGGGGCCGGAGGGTACCGCCCGCAGCTTGACTGGTTGACTTGCGCGTTACCGAGCGCAATCAACATTCCTCTATCGTCCTAGCGATCGCCCACATTGTTCGGTGCTCGGGACCGTCCTGCGCAACCTTGGGGTTGATTCCATATCAGGTTGAATCGGTTCAGTGACGTTTGGTGGTGTTTCAGTAGTATCTCAGTTGGTGGTTTGGGGAGTGGTTTGAGTTCTTCCTCTTCCTCTTCTCTGGGTGCCATTCTGGTACAAACGGAAGAGATTAGGTCTGGTGAATTTAACGTATAGTCTAAGCAATTTCCATAAATGTATATGTGTATTGCAATTTAGCACGTGGTGCTTTGTTCGAACTAAGAAGCATACGACGCCTCGGGGGTTTTATTTTAAAATTTCCCTTTCGATTTAAAAAAAAATAAATAAACCGGCCATTTTATTTCCTCAAAAGAAAGTTTAGTACAAAAGTAGAAATATTTTTCTAGCAAAACAATGTCTAACAATAGAATCTCTAGTGCCTCATGACGTCTCCCAGTGGGGTAGCAGGATCTTCCTCCGGATCTCCCTCCTCCGAACTCGGCGGTAGTAGGTCGTCAAAGATAATGTTTAAGTCTTGCCCGTGGGCATCGATGTATTATTTTAGTATTAAGTTTTGTGTAGTGAGGGTTTGGACTTGGCGCTCGAGTTGGTTTATGCGGTGATGATCCGCCTCTCTCAAGTTGCCCATGTGATGTAAATTGGCCTCCAACTGAGCCATACGGTACTTCATTTGCTCTAGGGTTTGGTGGGAATCGAGATGAACACTCATCATCCTGACCATCAACTGCATCATGTCTTGACTAGCCATCTAGCGCAAGCAAGAGATCTAAGTTAATATTCGCCAAGATTCTAAGTTCAACTCGCCAAGATTCTAGGTTCAATTCGCCAAGATTCTAAGTTCAATTCGCCAAGATTCTAAGTTCAAGTTTCGCCAAGATTCTAAGTTCAAGTTTTGCCGAGATTCTAAGTTCATGGCAGAGATGCAACATGCAAATGCAAATGATATTTCCCCCCAATAATAATTTAATGCACCATATATATATATATATATTTTTCCATGGGTTTTAAAATAAAAATTTTCCATGGAAATAATACTTTAAAATTTAAAATAATAGTCAAAATACTAATAATAGTTTAAAAATACTAACGGTTTAAAAATAATAGTTTTAAAAATAATAATGGTTTTAAAATAATAGTTTAAAAATAGCCGGGCTCTGATACCAACTTGTAACACCCCGGTTTTTGGTCACCCAGGTCGGGATGTCACCGCCACATCTCCCTAGTAAGACACGGTTTCTCCGAGCTTACTAAAGAGATGCAAGGCTAGGTATTGCAGTATTTAAAACATTTAAAGCATTCAAAATAGCCCATACAATATAATTCGAAAATAATAATAGCATAGCGCAGCGGAAATATTTAGTTTAGTACAATATCGCAGCGGAAAATATAAAAGGGGCCGACATGGCCAAAACACGGGTTAAACAGGCCCGTTCATAATATGGCCTAAGTACGAAATTTAAAAGCAAAATAAGTGTTCCCCAAAATCCCATGCATGAATCGTGCTCACACATGCTCATTCCACATATTCTGTAAGGAAAGGAATAAAAATGGTTTTGGTCAGCAAAATTGCTGAGTAAGTTAACACATGCATGATCATAGGGTTTTAAAGCCATAAATTTAATAATTTAACAAAGCATGATAATAACATAATATTTAATTTCATCTAATCCATATCCAATAGCATAATTTATCTCAGGGCTCTATTTAATGACACATATCACATGATTTAATCATAAAAGCCATAATTTAAATAAAGCATTTAAATAATTTAATTGGACAACAACATAATTTAATCTAATTTAATTTAGTTTAGAATCCCCATTACATTCCCGATTTTGCATTTCAAGGTTTCACGATAAAATCGCGATGTCAACAAGTTTAGCCGGTAGCCCGGCGGCCGCAACCGTATCAGTCATACCCAGTATCACTCCGGAGCCTCGGGAAACCCATACGGATATTCACAAGAGTGTGGGCTCTATATTTCGCCGTTTAGGCAATCCATATCTCAAGTTTAGCGCGCGGGGTCACCATCGTCCATTAAGGCACGAAGTGAATCGTTAGGGGGCACCCTGCAGAGCACTCACCCCTAATTTTAATTTATCAAGTTTGTAAGGGGATTTAATTTTTAAAAATCTGACTTCAATTGTATTTATTTAGAAATAATATCTCAACTCGTTTCAACCCTAAAGGTTAATTCCATGTTTCAACAAGATTTCAAGATTTCGTTTCGGTAAATCACAGTTTACTCTAAAATTCATCTAAAATAAGATTTAATTCCAAAAATTCCAAATTTCATATCTGACTCGGAAACATCAAGATCTACAACTTTCGTGTTTTAACTTTTTCAATCCGAGATACCTAAGTAGGTCAAAATCGCCAATTTTCGCATAAGAACAAATCTGTCCGAGTTTAATGCATCACAGTTTAATGATTTCGAATTCTACCATAGCAATTCAACTCCAAATTTAATGAAATTTGACAGAGATCATCTTAAGATATTTATCTACAACTTTCATGTTTAGTCAAAGATCTAAAACAGCCTAGATCCTATGTCAAAAACGTGATCAAGATCATTCCTAAGTTCTGTCCAAGATTTCAAGATCTAGATTTAAACAGCTCGGTTTCAATGGGTTTTCACATATCAAATCAATTCCAAAATTCTCAAAAATTTACAGCAGCTAGATCTAAGTCTTAGGAACGTTTTTCGTGTTTTAAGTTTTTCCGTTTGAGTTCGTTTTAAGGTTCGGAAAAATTCAACAAATCTGTTGCGCCGATAGAAAGTAATAGTTGACAGATTTTCGGTTTCTTGTTAATCTTTTAGTTTTGAATGTTTTAATTCATCCCAAAACCATGTAAGAGTTAACTTACAGTGTCTATGAACGTCGGGGATGTCTAGTTCGGAGGCGTGGCTTCCAGATCACCGTTTCTCCTCTCCGTTCGTCGGGTTCTACGATCTAGATTTAATACGGGGTGTAGAAAGAAAAGAATCGAAGTTAGAATCCGTTTTCGGATTGAAACGTGAAGAGACTTATCGGACTAGAGCTTACCACAACGTTTGGAGATCCTTGGATTTTCGTCCAAAGCTGCTGCCTCCGTTTGGTGCTTTCCGTCGACTCCGAATTTAGGGTTTCGAACGTATAGAAGGTTGTAGGGTTTCGTAAACTTGTTTGGGGCTCCCAAGGGGTTTATTTATAGATTTCTCAATCCCTAGGGCGTCCAACATCTGACCTAAAGGTATTGGGTCGAGAGATGTTCAACCGAAAGTCGAAAAATCCGCGTTCGGGCGAGAGATTCACGCAACAAACGAATCTGTGGGGTGGCGCGGTCGTGGCGCGCTGTTTCCCCTTCCACCGCTGTAACACCCCGGTTTTTGGTCACCCAGGTCAGGATGTCACCGCCACATCTCCCTAGTAAGACACGGTTTCTCCGAGCTTACTAAAGAGATGCAAGGCTAGGTATTGCAGTATTTAAAAACACTTAAAGCATTCAAAATAGCCCATACAATATAATTCGAAAATAATAATAGCATAGCGCAGCGGAAATATTTAGTTTAGTACAGTATCGCAGCGGAAATTATAAAAAGGGCCGACATGGCCAAAACACGGGTTAAACAGGCCCGTTCATAATATAGTCTAAGTACGAAATTTTAAAGCAAAATAACAATCCCCAAAATCCCATGCATGATTCGTGCTCATACAGGCTCATTCCACATATTCTGTAAAGAAAGGAATAAAAATGGTTTTTGGTCAGCAAAATTGCTGAGTAAGCTAACACATGCATGACTGTAGGGTTTAAAAGCCATAAGTTTAATAATTTAACAAAAGCATGATAATAACATAATATTTAGTTTCATCTAATCCATATCCAATAGCATAATTTATCTCAGGCTCCATTTAACAACACATACCACATGGTTCAAAATAATAGCCATAATTAAAATAAAGCATTTAAATAATTTAATTTGACAACAATATCATTTAATCTAGTTTAATTTAATTTAGAATCCCCATTACATTCCCGATTTGGTATTTCAAAGTTTCACGATAAAAATCGCGATGTCA